>CM029488.1:25916850-26516850 GCA_017140395.1 Eucalyptus lansdowneana
AAAACGACTCATCATAAGCCACTTCGAAGCAGTCGAATGTTCGCACATCAATTATGGGTCGCGGAGACTCTGCTCACCGTGATCTCTTCCGCATGTTTTTGGCAGTTAGTGACCAGCTCGCGTCGAAGTTGCAGGGAGCTTGAAGAGCTTTGACCCAAATGTCTTTTTCTAAGGTGTTCGAGAATGGGTTCGCTCATGACCTGCTCCCTTCAACAGACGACCAACATGAAGGGGTCATCGTGGATGCTCTGGAGTTCACTGCCCCTATGGGGCCTGAGGTCTTTGGTGCCAGGCTTAGGGCCTCAATCTCAGAATGGAAGAGAAAGGTACACGTGAAGTCTTCGTTTGATACCTCTTCGTGTTCCTGATTTCTCTTGCTCCGTGGGGTGTCAATTTGATTGCTGCAATTGGACTTGGAGTCTGCGTGGATTGCTCTCCGGGTTCGTCATTGCCCCGGCGAGCAATTGATGCTTATTTGGGAATTGCCCACCCGATCATTTAGCGATGCTGGAATCCCCGGTCGTTCTTCCGTGATCCCCTGAAAGCTTGGCCTCCCTCAGTTTTGATTAATTGCCCGAATTCATGCTTGTGAGAAGTGACCATTGTTTTGTCCACAGTTAGACTCGTGCAGTTCATGCTCTGTTATTAGTTAGCTATGATATTCAGTTTGCTAAATCTGGCTTCAGCAATTTAAATCTCCGATGAAACGCATTGATATTCTTCATCTTGCAGGGAAAGAAGGGTGTGTGGATTAAATTTCCCCTTGGACTCGTGAATCTTGTAGAAAGTGCCATAAAGGTTACAAATTTTCTAATCCTTCTGACGTATTGGTTTCCACAAAGTCTCTTGACAGTTGATGATTACATGGTCTTAATATAGGATTGCTGAAATTATGATAAGTTTGTCGCTGGCAATGTAGTGGAAAAAGCTGCAGATTAATCGTGCTTTCAAAAGAATTCGTGATTTCATCCATTTCGATAGTGAATTTTTGTCCTGCTGTCCTGTTTTCACCACTTAGCAGTTCGGCACATTCAGAATAACAAAACGGTTGAGGATATTGTAGCATTGATTTTGGACTACGTAATGCCTTCTTAAAGGGATTCTGGTGTTTTGCTATGTTGCTTTAATCTACTATACTGCTTCACCCATGACATATTATTTATTTCCTTTACATATGGTGTATTAGGAGGGCTTTGTATACCACCATGCTGAACCAAGTTACCTCATGATGACATACTGGATTCCTGAAAGTCCTTGCACGCTGCCTGCAAATGCTTCACACCGAGTACGTATTGGGGCAATTGTCTTTAACGACAAAGGAGAGGTATGGTAGCATTGGTTTTTTTTTTTTTATTTGGTTGAATGGTAGCATTGGGGGTTCATGTCTCGTATTTTAAACGTTCTCAATTTTGCAGAGGATGAAACCTAGAAACCTCTAGGAAATAGAGAATACCCTCATTGATGCTGCATCTCTTTAGCTTAGGCATCATCGACATGTTGGTGGACTTATTTTTTGGCCATACATATCAAGGAAATTTGATAGTCATGCTCTAAAGGATAAATATTTTGCATATTTGAAACCAACCTGCAGGTAGGTGTCGCCGCAAAATTATAGAACCCTCGGTGATACCTCACTAATAATGCTGGTCAAACATCTGCTGTATGAATCATACGTTGGGAATGTTTGCTCTCTTTTGTTTTGGTGCAAAAACTCTGACACACATTCTTATTGTTAGTCATTTAACACAAACTTTATGCCTTATCTCATGTAAGAATTGAGTTAATATACAGCATGTCCGTTCATTCGATTATTGCACGCTCGGATATTTCAGCTTTGTCAATCTGTTGTTTGATGTCATGGATATTTGGTTGGCAGCTACTTGTAGTCCAGGAAAAGAGCGGCATTCTACGAGGAACAGGGCTGTGGAAAATCCCCACTGGAATGGTTGATGAGGTGAATCCTAATACTACAGCACAAAGAGTCGTCCTAAAGATTTGTCCACTGATATCGAATGACATTCATTATGACAGGACGAAGACATAGAAGCAGCAGCTATAAGAGAAGTGAAGGAAGAGACCGGAGTAAGTACATATTGGTACCTGTCCATAGTTCTCATGATAATTGACCATTCATGCGCCTCTTGATTTACATGATTTTTGTCTGTCCAGATTGATACGGAGTTCAAAGAGATTCTATTGTTCAGGTGAGTTATTTCTGTAGTCAGTTTATTCAAGTTAGCTCTACACCTAATTATGTGAGCTTCAACTACATTAAAGTCATTTCAACCAAGGGAAAAAGAAAAAACTAGATCAATGTCATGAATGACAGTCAGATGAACTTATGCAGATACAGGGCGGGGTTTGGATATAGTTTGTTAGGGACTCGTCTCTTGCTGATTACTGCGCGCTAGTACTTTCAGAGAACCATTATTATGTAGCTAACTCTAGATTAACTAGTAAGGAATACAAGTTTGGTAAATAATAAATCAAAAGGAGGTAAGGAAGTAGGGGGTAAAAGAGTAGGTCCTTACTTCTAAAGTTCTCATCTTAGCCACCACAACAGGGCTCTTTAAGTTCCCTTTGAACCTCATTATATGTCGATCGTGGGACTTGATAACACAGTTCTGATACGTGAGTGACTTGCTCATTACTCACTCAGGCAATCACACAAAGCATTCTTTAAGAAGTCGGAGTTATTTTTCTTATGCATTTTGCGGCCGCTGTCCTTTGACGTTCAGAAACAAGAACTGGAGATCGAGGCCGCTCAGGTAACTTTTACTTCAAAGTCATTAGACAACTGTTCTGTTCCATCGCGCATGTATGTTTCACGTTGCCATAAATGGCCTGATTCTGCTCCTCATTGCCTTTTCTTTTTCCCCCTTCGCAGTGGTTGTCGTTGGAAGAATTTGCTGCTCAGCCTTACGCCCAACATAATGACCTAGGCGAGTGCATTACCAATTTGTGCTTGGCGAGAGCAAACCACGACTATTCCCAATTCATCCCCGTGGTTGCACCTACGAGGTCAATTTCCGACAGGGGATTACAATACGTCTATCTGAATGCCAAGACCTTACTGAGCGGACAGAGCTTTTAGATATTGTCCAAGTGCCCGTTTACTCTAATACATATGTAATTTAGTCTGCTAAAGTTTTTTTCTTCCCCTGGTTCATCGGAACTGGCATGCCAGTACCGAGTTGTAATTGCAGAAAATGCTAGAAAGATTTCATAGTACAGAGGGACAATAAATCAGGAGTCATTAGCTTGAATAACCAATCTGAGCTGAAAAAAAAATGGCGTTGTTTCTTGCCAGTACTTTGTTAAATTTGAGATGAACCCCTCAACATCACATGGTTCACAGATTATTCCTTGGTTCCCAACACAAGTAACCACGATCTTATTTTTCCATCAGTAACAGAACAATCTAAACCAAAGCTTATACCCATCAAAACAATTCATGGCTCACAGAAACACCTCAAACACCACTCATTAAAAAAAAAAAGCAAAGAATAATTGAAGAAAAAAACAAAAGAAGAAGTTAGCTTCCCCAGTTAACACCAAAAAGTCACACTCTTTCCTGGAAATGAAAAACAGAGAAAAGGGGTTACAATGCCAAAACCACAAGCAACAAACTCAGTGCCATGAAGCCAAATCTCCCACAGCAAATCATAGCATTTGCATTACTCTTCTGGTCGGCCACAGTACCATCTGGTGAATCAGCTGGCGCATCTGATGCCACCGATGTTGGTGGGGCCGGTGGGGACTTGTGCTTAGCCTTTGGGGACTCGGCCGCCTTCTCCGGTGTCGGAGCCGGTGCTGGTGCAGGCGATACCGCCACCTTGAACAGCTCCTGGGGGAGCAGGACCTTGTCGAGCGTGTAGATCGCCAATGGCTGCTCATCAAGCAATGTGCCTGTGATCTTCGCTGTGTTGACCTTGGTCTTCAGGGTCACATCTTGACCGTCGTTCTGCACTGTGAAGTCGAACTTCCTCGACCCATCGGTCGCCAGCGTGTTCATCAACCCGTTGTTCGACCTGAGCATGGACATCGACATGTACACAGGGGTCGCAAAGAACTCCAGGAATGAGGCCCTGTTGGCTGCGGAGAGGTTGTTGAATTTCGGTCGGAACGCTTTGAAGGGGTCGTCGAGCGGGCAAAATGCCGTTAATCCTCCGACGACATTGTCCTGGAAGTCGTGATCAGCAATAAAAACTGCAACCATGAGTTCTTCTTCATCGTTTGATCTTAATCAAGAAGTTAATGGATTAGATTTTTGCTCTCAATTAGATGACATTGCAGGTAGCCCTAGTTGCTTAGAACATAAGAAATTGCTCTTTTCTGTTATCAATGGCATCTGTGAATAAGATGAAACAACAAGCCTCATCAACCACGAAGTTCTGCATCACCAGAAATGAAACTGGATTTTTCTGGGCCTGTTGACTGACCTTCAACTCCAAACTTGCTTTGTTCCTAGATCTGCTCATTTGAAAAATCCATTTTTTCAAGCGTTTTACATTTCTTTCTTTCTTTTACCCAAATATTTCACATAAGGTGGTCTAGCAAAAGACAAAAACAAACATTTGAAAGGACTGGTAGATCAATTTATTCCGTTTCTTTAATTCGTCTTTAAAAGGAAAACTAAAGATATCAAATTAGTAAAAAAAAAAAAAAATGTCCCTTATATTTAGAAAAAGATCCAAGAAAATTGTATAAATTATTTCTTCATGCAAGCAAATAACCCTTGCAGCAGCTATCTGCACTGCTTTTTAGTCCACAAGTAAAAATTTTCATTTATAACTTTTCCAACTAAGTACTCTTATACGGAGGGGGTGAAACGTACGATACCATTACCTCATAAGTCTTCAAGGCATCAGAGCTATTGAGCAGCGCGTCGGCGAACTCCTTGCAGCCGTGCGCCGCCATCACGTCCGTCACATTCACCTGGCTCGGCTCCGGAGCCGGCGCCGCCGCGATGGCCGAGGGCAGCACCTTGCTGATCTCGATCACCGATATGTTGTAGGGCAGCTCCTCCAGGGACTTCACGTAGTAGGCCCCGGCGTCGCTGCTGCCGCCCTCCTCCGGGGCGAAACCCACCTTCCCGCCCTTGAGGTCGGTGATGTTGACGAAGCCGGAGGAGCCCGGGGCGGAGCCGGTGGACTGGAAGAGGGTGGCGGCGAGGGCGGAGCCGTCGGTGAGCTGGTGGAGCTTCTTGGAGCCGAAGTAGTCGAGGAGGACGTGGAGGGAGAGGATGTTCTTGAGGGTGGTGGTGGTGGGGTGCCCCGCGAGGAGGTCGTTCATGGCGGCGTTGGAGACGGCGAGGACGGTCATGGTGGTGCGGCTGTTGATCTCGGCCGCGAGGTGGGTGGCGCTGAGGTAGTGGTTGAAGGTGGAGAAGTCCGGGTGGCCAGCGAGGAGTTTCGTGATGTTGTGGCCACGCGCCGGGGACGTGGCGGCGGCTACCAGGAGGAGGAGGAGCGCCGCCAGGAGGTGCGGCGGAGCGCGGCGGACCTGCATTGTAGCGAGAGAGAGAGAGAGAAGGGACGGTGGAAACTCGAGAGGTGGTGAACTGGGTGGGGAGTTGAGTGAGATGCGATGGAATAGAGAGAGCTCTCGAGGTGGTTAAAGATATAATATCGAATTACGTTTTAACATTAAGAAAAAAAAAAAAAAGAAAACCTTTTTTTTTAAACCTCCAAGGCCATTGGCTCCCATCTCAAATAAATCTAGAAATATTAGACGTGATGAAAATTTTATATCCACCTTTTAAAAATTTTGATTACTTAATTCTCCATTCTCGACCGTTGATTTCGGAGTCTATTCTTTCCGATTTTTATTTTTACTAGGATTGTGAGGGTTAGTACTAGTTTAATCACTTAATTAATTGGATCAAAAGATGAAAGTCTGTCACTTTTATGAGATCTTCGCAAGCATGTTACCAAGGTCAACAGAAAACGACAAGTTATTGATCTGGTCTTCTCTTGTTGTATAAATGACAAAAGTCTTGTCGATCAAATACAATTATCTTTTCACGAGAGTTATTGCTTAAGAGTGATCTTAGTTTGCCAACCAATGATATCGAATAAAGAGTGACATATCTCACAAAAAATTCAAAATTTAAAAATAATTCCAAAAAATGTTTATTTCATCACTCATGAAAATAATTAAGCATAAATTATTGTCGATAATGAAAACTTCTCTATCAATTAATTTTTTTAAGTGATATAACTAATCATTTTGTAAAAAATTTGGAGTTTTTTGGAAAACAAACGTACTATTATTACATGAAATTCTTAATGTCCAAATCTTTAGTTAAAGACAAAGCATCGGAAACCCATTAAGGAGAACGTAAATTGTAATTTTATATATATAGACCAAAAAAGTCAGAAATAAATGAATTTAAAAAAAATGTTGGAAATCAAGGAAGAGGGTCAGATTGCGCACAGACAGCTTCCGGATGGGGCGGCTGAAAAAACTGATATTAAAGAAAGGGTTAATCGGAAAAGGCTTGTGTGGATTGTACTGAACTTTAAGGGCAACAAGAAATTAAAAAAAATAATATATTTTTAATCGAGATTTAGAGAAATGAATAAATGAAGACTTCCTCGGGAACACCTCACGTGATTGAGCATCACTTCCCCATAAATCCATGTGGCAAAGTACCAATTTTATATTCCATCTTTTTTTTCTTTTTAAATGCAAGCGAGGATGGCGAATTTTAAAAGGAAAAAAATTGGTCCGAAAACCACTGCGCAAGCATAGGACATATTCGGAAATCTTTATTACTCTTTCTTGAGATTGCGTGATCGCTAATCATGATTCATGTCATGGCACGACCGAAAAGTTCCCTTCGTCGAGACCTCGTAGGGCCCCAACGGGCGGGACCCACTTTTGCAAAAAAAAAAAAAGAAGGGGAAAAAAAAGAAAAGGGAAAGAAATTGTGGGCTTCCATCGGAAAAAAATAGGCATTGGTCCACAAAAGCTGCCACAAAGTCTGATTTTTGTCTACTTTGGCCACTCATAGACCATAACGGTATGAAACCTATAGGTTGGTCTGCACACCATCTAACCCCAAAACGAAGATCCTAATCCTCTCTTCTCCAACTTTAACAATGCGTAATATTGTCATTTTCTTTGAAGTTTTAGTATGCTGCGACCATTTTCATACTAGCTTGCACATTAAAGTTCGATTTTGAAGATCGGTTTACATCTTAAAATTAATATTCCATTTACAAGATTGTCATTTCTTTTGCAACTAAAGTACAAATTCCTCATCCACCCATACCAACCCAAACATTGCCTAATAAAACTTCAAACTCAGTCGCTCATTTTTTATGAGCGGCTGGTGCATAGCCTCTTTTGTCTAGAGCACTCCACTTCTACGCCTATCTATCCCTATCGGGGCTAGGTTGTCTAGTGGCAACCTAAGTTGCAATGAAGAGGCACAAACAACTGGTTCTCATTTGCTCTCTCTCTCTCTCTCTCTTTCTCTCGAATGACCTATACCTCCATCAGCGGAATTCGTCTCTCTCTCTCTTAGTGTTATGCCCTGACAGTGCCAACCTCATGCCAATCAATATATTTAGTTAATCTGCATTCACTAAATATTAGCTATTTAAACACCATACCAATCTTCAATATGAAGCTTTTCTAACACAATCATACGTGCAACTCAACAATCTCTCCCCTTACATATAAGTTCAATGTTAGGTTTGCTTCCTTTTAATTCAAGTATCCTTCTACATTGATATCTCTCAATTGGAATCTTAAACACCCACTTTCACCCTTGTCTCTTTCTCCAAACCAAACCATGAATTGCATTTGTCACTGGATTCCTTTATTGAGATATTCACAAAACGAGCAAATTAGGTGATGCCTCTAATACCATGTGTTCAAGACGATACTGTAAAAGCCCAATACCTCCATCACCATTTGTTAAAAGGGTACATCAAAAACCCAATACCTCTATCGAGGAGATCGCCAAGAGGAAACTCAAGTTCGAGTCTATCAACAACTTCACTTAAAAATTTAAATCAATCAGTTATAAACCAATAATGATATATTAGTTGTTTCACACTATACCAATTATTCGATGTGGGACTTTCATGGAGGTCATGACCTTAATGATGGCTCGCAGCCTCAATCAATGTATTGACCTATACCCGCTAACATAGAGATCTTTGCAAGAAGCGTCGCACAAAGCGAGAGAGATTGTAGAGGGAGGAGATAGAGTGAGCAGAGAGATGCGTGAGGATAGGGATGGTGGGGGGATCAACAGCACCGGCGGACGATTATAGGCACCGGTGGAGAGATTGCAGTTTATGGGGGGGATTGAGGTTGGAGTTTGTGGATGAATTTGTGGGCTAGTAAAGACTCATCATTGTCGGGAGGCACTTATTAACAAATTAATGATGAAAAATTCGAATTTTTCAATGTGCAGGTCACTTAAATCATATTATGTGTACTTAATGATTTGAAAATTAAAACATGTCATTTTTTTTGTGTACTATGTAAAGTATGTTGATTGAGTATATTAGGAGCATTTATTAACAATGATCTTTTTTTTTTTCAAATGAGAGAGAGAGAGAGAGAGAGAGAGAGAGAGAGTTGTTCTTATTTAAGGGTATCTCAACAATGCCTGTTAAAACTGACAAAAAAAAAAAAAAAAAACAATGCCTGTTAGTAGTTAAGTTTTTTTTTTTGGGAGGGGGGGTCAAGTTAACAATTAAGTTCATTGAAAAGTTAAAAAATAAAACATACCAAATCAGTCCATAAATTTAAAATGGGTGTTTTTTTCCGTTAAAATTAGTACTCGCTTCAAATGAAATTACTCATGTTTTCAAAACAAAATTAATTGCCCTCAGAAAATATGAAAAGGGAAAAGAATATTAAGGTGATAGAGCTTGAATATGTCTTATTCAAAATAAGGGCCTACTTAAAAAAACATTCTGACCGAAAAGAAATTGAACTAGCATGAGAGAATTGCCACTATTAAATTCCTAAGTTTTGGTCTTTGGCCTAAAGTTAAAACGAGGATGGCTGACGAGTGACTGTCGAGCAATTTATGAAAAAGAAAATTCATGAAATGAGGGGGAGAAAAATGAATAAATAAATGGACCGGGGCGGGTCTTCAGTTCAGTAAATAGCGAAAGATTGTCAGTCAACAGTCAACGGCGCTGACGCCGAGGAGATCTCCAGTTTTTAACGTGTCCGATGAGCGAAGCCGAAGTTTCCGGTTAAGATAGATGTTGCCACGTGGATGGTCAACGGGTGGGAACTGAAACTTCCACCGACCGACAGCAGAAACAGCGGGACGGTTTACACTCGCCGACAACTTAACGCTTTGATATTTATGGTTGTTATAATAAGGTTATTCTGATTATATAACCTTTTTTTCCTAGATTATCGAGCATGCACGCTGATTTTTTTTTTTTTTTTTGGTAAACATAAAAATGTACGAGTTCTCGACATTAATTACTATTTTTTACTAAAAGTTCCGTTGTGTTTAAGTAAGGCCTTGTACCCTAAAAAACTATCAACTTTAGCTGTTATGCAATTCTACTTTTTGTCTCATAAAAAACCTCCAATTTTAGGTTATGTCCGAATGTCTAAACTTTTTTTGGTCTCATGGAAAACTCCAACTTTAAGTCCGATCTCAAATCTATTCTAAATCTTTTCTTTTTTTTTTGTTTCGTATAAAAAACCATCAACTTTAAGTCCAGCGCTAGTTTTACCATAAAACTTTTTTTCTCATAAAAATGTTTTAACTTTAGGTTCAGTTTCAATTTCATTCTAATTTTTGATCTTATAAAAGATCATCAACTTTTACTTGAATCACAAATTTGCCCTCCTTTAACCCTTCGTCAAAATCGCCTTAGGGATTTTGTGTTTAGTTTTCAATCTTTCGACTTTGATATCATATGAAGTTTTGCGGAATTACTATTAATCATTTTAATATAAAAACATGAGTTAATATTATAATATTCTAAAATGGGGAACGCAGTGAGGATTTGGTGAGGTGGGACTAATATCGACTTTGCCTCGCCCTGCCACGCCAATAATATTTTATGTATACATGTCTACAAAAAATATTTTTTATTTTTTTCTTATATGTGTTACATGGTTACAATTTAAAACTTAATGCAGCCTATATTATTATACAATTTATAATTGAAAGCCGGAAATACATCAAGCATTGAGCTCAATAAAAATAGAAGTGAGTCTTTTGTCTTTAAAAAGATAAAGCAACTGAAAATTCTTATTACTCAAATAATGTGGGACAGAGCTATTTGGATATTCTCACTCGCAAGTCACAAGTGTTGCTTTTATAGGAGATAAAATTGGGCAAGCTTCTTAGGTAAATAATGTGGGACAATTGTTTTGCATGGACTCGTCTTCACTTTGTCCCTCATTAAGTAGTTTGTGAAGGCTAGAGCATACTGGTTAGGCATGCCAGTTTTAGACACTGTGGGGAGTATGTGTTTAACCAGCATGAAGCAAACTTCCGACATGAGCTTCCAACAATAGTCCAGTAATCCGACTCTTAGCATGGATGAGTTTGTTATTTTAATGTGTCGGTGCCCGCACGCCCTGTAACTCCCCCTCCCAAAAAAGAAAAAAAAATTGAAGATGTTACATGCAGAAGGTGTTGGTTTTACTCGAAACTTAGAGGATCTACAGTACACAAGCGCCTTCAACACTATAAACACTTTATGTTCACATATTACAACACCCACAGCCTTTTCAAAGAAAACAAAATCAGTACTCAAGCAATATTTCACAATTGAGAGCTCATGAATATTTAAAGACATAGGTTAGAAGTTTTCAATTTCCCTCGTGATTCTCGGTAATCCTGGAACCTTTAGATAATCCTCCAGGCTTCATCCTGGTCATTGGAAATCCTGAGTCAAAGGATCCACTGGACAAACTACTGCTCAAGAGACCTCAACCGCACATTCGGGTTGCTTTGCCAAAGCATAAAGGAGATTTCCAGAATTAGAGGATTCTGCTTTTGCTTTCGTCGGACGTCCGTCTGGATTTTCGCACAAAAGAAGAAATATTACTCTTTAACTTTTCTCCAAGCTGGCCCCTCCGAGTCTAGGCCTTGAAACTGGTTGTTAAACTCTAATGACTTCAATCAATTAGAATAATATGTTGGTCTTCCTGTCTTTACACATTTCACTTCAAATTGATTATTCAATTTCTACTCTTAGGTCCTTCTAAGCATATTGACTTATCTTGACTCAGTTATTCACGTGTCATTAATCCATTCAAACATTCACATACTTCTCATTTAACATCTATTTACCTTCATTCATATCAAATAAACTTTTAGTCACGTTTTACGACTTATAACTGGTTCACTCTCCGTAATGATAGAGTACTCCTAAAGTTTAAATGATCTCATTAGAACGCTATTCACATATTGATGCATGCATTAATAGTCTTTTAATATATTAAAAACGGTATGGGGAATTTTCCTAATGCAATCCTCATCACCGCCTCACCCCTTGTCCAGCCCTAGACACACACAACCATGTGAGGCTGGCTTGCACCAGGCAAGGCCACTAACCCTCGCCATTCAACAAGTGAGGCCTCCAACCTTTATCCCGGATTCAAATTACATATACTTGTCCAGCCCTAGACACACACAACCATGTGAGGCTGGCTTGCACCAGGCAAGGCCACTAACCCTCGCCATTCAACAAGTGAGGCCTCCAACCTTTATCCCGGATTCAAATTACATATACTTAATATATATATGTATATATATATATATATATATATATATATATATATATATATATATATATATATATTCAATTAGCAGTTTTAAAGTTGAGTGGGGTCAATTGACTTTACTAACACAAGCAGAGCAAGTCAAAAACATGTTGAAGCCACTACAAAGTTAAAGATAGATTTGGCTTCCTTGTGCGTTACCAGAGAGAGAGAGAGAGAACAGTTAGGGTATTCTTTTCATGATTGTTAAATTTAATGTCTTTAGGGAACACAGATGTACATCACAACAACATAGTCACACTCCTTTACAAAAAGCAATGTACCTAACCTTGACCTTGCATGTTAATTAAATTGTTAAATTGAACCAAGACTTCGTGCATAGAAAATATGTTTGCTCCAACCCAACTTACAACTTCTTATGGAGAAATAGTTTTGCCTCGATCCCATAGGTCTAAATGTCGATGCTATACCCTTCCTCTCCTCCAATTTTTCTGACATCAAACGAAAATTTGATTTTGTCTTATGCGACGAAAGTCAAATTCTCAAATTTACTTATCTCAACGGTAAAGACAAGAAATTGAAACGAAAAATAAGGAGGAAGGCATGCACGACAGCATTCGCTCGGTAGGTTAAATATTCGACGTGCCTTGTAAGAAACTTTACCTAATTTTGAGGATCCACGTGACGGTTAATTACAATATTAGCTGCCAAAACTATTTATATATGAACGAGACCCTCACACTCCCATAAAATAATATTTGCGGCCCTGGAGCGTTGCGAAGATTCTCATTTGCATCCCTAGGTGGCCCCATGTGAAGCGCCTAATTTCTCTTATAATTAATTCGAAACTGAGATCATTTTTTTTTTGTAAAGTACGTGTACTTAGCCTGTGGCTAGTCACCCGAGAAGAAGGAAAGGATCATGTTGACCCGTTCTCTCTCTCTCTCTCTCTCTCTATATATATATATATATATATATATATTTAATTTCTAAGTACACTGCATTGATATATTTTTTAGAAAATAAATGCGGAAGCTGCTTTTGTTATAACTTCTAATATAATGGTAAAGTATGTTAAAATATCCCCATGTAGTTGTTATAGTTATGCAGTTTTCCTCCATCTATCCCAGCCCATCTTTTCATATTTCGGCGCTGCAGTCAAGAGCTAATGCCGGGGCCTACGCTTGAGGTGGAGTTAGAAGCATACACATTCGTCTGACGGCCAGAGAAGTTAGATCCTTTGTACGACAAATTACGAACAATTTCGTCGTTTGGCCACAATACCATGCTTCTAACTTAGGTTTCGACCAAAAAAAAAAAAAATTAGGTTTCTCTAATCCATGATGTTACTTGGGAATGCAGTTTGCCAAAAAGCAATAAAAGCATGCGTAAGAATCGAGTTACAACTTATTGGTTGTTAGGTCTAAATAAGCAACCAAAAGGCGGGTGAAACTTGTCGAAAAACCTAAGTAGAATTCCGCTTCTACTTCTCTCGATTTACTGAGGTTTGACTTGAAATGCCCATGTCCTTCTTGGAAGCGCTAGGGCCTGCAAGTCCAACACTCAAAAGGCTATTTACTCAAATTACAAAAGAGATGGACTTGAAAATCTCAAGACAAATCACAATTTCTCTTGCTTCTTGCACTTGCCGAAGCCTAGCCTTCAGTTCAAGTTGTTGAGGAAATTTTCTTGGTGAAGAAGATGGAGAAATAGTAGTAGATTCTTGATACTTTAATACATGATGACGATTATTGTTCTCAAGGTATTATTTACGTCCACTATTGGTGTTGTTTGGGTTTAGAACAAATATATTTCCAAGATATACACTAAAGCTGTAGAGAAACGAGTTCAGCAACTACTCAAATATCTCTTGGAATTTCTCCTTAAATGTGTTAAAATTGCATGTTTGAAAAGAGAAGCAAGAGTTTTGAAGAAGAAGTGCATTTCTGAACAGTTGTGGTTATTATAAACAATATGTAAATTAATGTCTATTCAAAGAAAATCAATCAACACATCTCTTGGGAATAGGTATCTTATTCTAATCATCACCACTCTCCATGTCAAAAGTCACTTCCTTTCATAATTACTGATAACTTTCTTTTAAAACGAAAAGTCACATCTTTTCATAACCAATAATCACATCTTCTTTGATTAAGAATCACGTATTTTCTTAATCAAGAGTCGTTTATTCTCTTAATCAAGAAACACATATTTCATAATAACAAATTATTTGATACACAAGTTTTCTCCCATTTATAAGCCTCCGTATATGAATGTCACGCTTTCATATTATAGCCGTAAATAAAAGAAAGAAGAAACCTCGGTGAAATTCTTTGCAGAACACGTGCAGAACCTTTCGAGTTTTTCAACTGGACTTCTGCTAATGATAGGCCTTACCACGCGATGTCAGCAACATCTCGTGCAATTCCGCGCATGATGTTTGGCTTGACCGGAATCATCAATTTAAATGGCACGAGCTGGGTCTCCGATCTTGAAACTCCAACATCCAAGAAATCCCCACTCGGAAAGTCCAGACATGAACAATCTGACCAATCGTAGAGCCTTGCTCCTGCATTTTTTTGATCGTCAACAATCACTTGCTCAACATAAAATAATATTGTTAAGACCGATTTACAAAATGATTTACTGAACGACATGTCAAATTGCTATTGGTTGTTGATGCTAAGAGCATGCAACAGAAATCCAATAGCTAGGAGAGCCCAAACTTGAATCCATCAACATATCTAATTTAACTTACTTATATTCAACTTCGATCGATTCTGGTCGGTTATAATATATTAACTGACTTTTTTTTACAGAACTCATACGATGGATCCCAACAGTTGAATACTATCCACTTTTTTGAATAGCCACTTGCAATCTGATGCATTGCTTAGTAAAGACAGATTACTGATTGACAAGGACTCTACAATTGGAGACGAATTGGATCGTTTGCTTTGACTTGGGTCATGCTTATATTTACTTCTTTTTTTTAATTCTATTAGGTAGGAAATGAGACTCAATCTTTTCACTGCTGATTATTTTCTTTCACTCATTCAACTATCTGAATTAGGTCAGCAGGCTGAGTTTTGTAGATCAGCCTCACTAAATACTGAAATTGCTCGTTTTCTGAACGTGAAACCTTCGATGCACGCGGTGAAAAGGCCAGTCACTGATCTGGCTGGGCTCATATTGGGTAGTTGGGCCTTCGGGCTCTGTTAGTGGGCTTTCAGCAAAGAGAAATCTGGATGCCTGTGGCTTTATTCCGAACCGAGATGAGTTTTTTTTTTTTTTTTTCTTTTGGGCCATGGCGTTTGAGGTTCTCTGTCCAAAAAAAGGAAAAAGAAAAATCAGATAATAGGCCCTAAATCATTTTCGAACTCAGTCATGGTGAAAAATATTATAGTTCTTAAAAGTGTCATGCAAAATCATATTCGAATCCATGTTCTCCCTACAATGTCTACCTTTTTAATTATACTACTCAAATAATAGGCCCATTTTTTGCTAAGGGTGAAGGCCCTTTAATTCTTGGGAAGATGACACAAATAATCCTTAAAATTTTGATCAAATGTGCAATGTAGTTTTTAAATTTTTAATTTATTAATATGTTCCTTGTACCATCATCCATTGTGCAATATAGTCCTTGAACTTTTAATATGTTCAATGTGGTCATAGACTTTTAGTATATGTTCAACCTAGTCTCTAAACTATATAAAAATGTTTGGTGTTGTCCCTGAACTTGAATTAATGAAAGGATAACATTGAATATTTTCATATAATTTATGGACTAAGTTGAATATATACAAAAAAATCCAGGGATCATATCAAACAAATTAAAAAATTCAAGGACTATATTGCCCATCTAAAAAAGTTTAAAGACCATATTAAACAAATTAAAAGTTCATGGATCATATTGCACATTAAGCCAAAGTTTGGGGACCATTTGTATCATTAACCCTCAATTCTCCGAAGATTCTAGAAGTTAGTACTGAGAGACTCCTGACATTGGCAGTTTTGCCATGACTATGAATTTCATCTTCACTTGTCATGCTCATTTAAGAGTGAGATATCGGTTCTTTGATTGCATCATTCTGTTCTTCTCTTTCGTTTAGCCTCTCTGCATCATCTACTGGTCAAAGGTTTTGTGCTTTCAACTAAGACAAACATATCCACAACATTGTCAATTTGATAGTCTTACCATTTGTATAAGGGCTCTGAATTATGTATTCTTCTCCATCACCATCCTCAGCCTGCACCGCCATTGCTCAATGAGTATCAGCTCATTGACACATGCAGAAGCTTTCGCTAGAATCGTTATTCTCGAGTATGAAGGAATAGACAGAAGCATCACACGCTACGGGAGGAGACGATCGGTTTGAATGCTGAAGATCATGACGATCGTCTTCGAAAAAGTTTGTCCTCGGCCCCATTGGAGATTCTGAGGCCCACTGGGTATTGATGTTACTTCCTTTCTAATTGATAAGAGAAGGAACTACACTTGGAACTGGGAAAGGCTGAAATGGCCACTTCTCTCAAGTTCCAGTCACTGGCTTCCCCATTCTCGGTGTTAGGACCTGTTGATAACAATGGGCTTCAGCGTATCATAAGGTCAACTGATATAGATGGTAAAGCTTATATCTAACTCTCCAGTACGAAGGAACGGATAGAAGTATAACGAGCACGTGTGATGCCACGGATTCAAATACAAAGATCACGACTCGTGTCCCCGAAAAGCATCATCCTCGGCCCCATGGGAGAGTCAGATGCAGTGATAAGTCAGTTCCTTTTCCAACTGTAAAACGGTGCTAGACCTGAAAACAGAAGGGATTCACTGAAGTGCCCAATACGTCTGCGTCCCCACTAGCATGACTTTTGACTTTCGACTTTCGAGTTTCGTTCGCTTGCTTCTCCATCTCAAGACCTTATGACACCCATGGGCATCGGATGAAATCGGTGCATCGAAGGGACTTTCTGAGGGACCCAAAAATGGGGCAATCAATCTCTTGCTGGAAGAAGATAACGCAATAAATTCACTCCTACCGAGGCACAACAGCGAAGATTTAGTGAAAGGACCATATATGAGTCATTCCTGCTGGTATATCGTTGCCCATAGGTTATACCAGTACCCACCATCCATAAATTTCTCATTTAAAATCCTGACACCACCATAGCTAATTTTTCGGTCTCTAGTTCTCTTAAATTTCCTCGTGCCAATATACCACAGATAATGTTGTGGCGGCCCATTCTCCAGGCTGGGGGGGGAAAGGTGAAATCTTTCGAGAAGATTTCTGATTTTTTTTGTGTCAGATGTACTGACAAGTAGATGCTGCTAGTTCATGAACTTGGACGTCCCCATCTAATCTTGTACTTAGCAACTGCCTCCCAGCAGTTGTTTTTCGTTTTCGGCCTAGTGGGGATTGCATATCTCACTGAACTCTTTCGTTCATCAACGTCTGCGTCCCCACTAGCATGACAGCTTTCATTTATAAGCAATTTAGAGCAAGAAAGAGTTGCAAACCAGACCCCTCTTCTCCATTTTCTTTCAAAGAAAAGTTACCCATGTCATTTTGCCCCAGCATGTACTTGGCCTTGAAGATTCAGACCATGCATTCAATACCACAATAATCACCTCTGCAAAAAGAACAAATCAAAGGACAATCTTGGGCCTTCTTAGGCCCCCTCTGCCTCATGATATCTCTCTCCTGTTGCCAAGGCCATCTCTCTCTCCCTCTCTCAATCAATCCAATTAAGCTTTCTAAAATTCCTTTATAGCAATGTTATAATCCATCATCTCTGATGCACACAAAAACAACCACCAAAACCCAGAAACATCTGAAAATGTCATCCCTCTGTATCTTCGCCTTGGTGATGCTCCATGTCGTGACTCATACATCCTCTGCTCGTTCAATAATGCGAACGCCAGAAATGGCCGAGTGGTATGCACTTACAACTTGATCTTGGCTGATTCGCTAACATATGGCATCATCACTTGGAAACAAACTCTGGCTGTTTTGTTTTCCGTCACGTTCCTTAGTTTTGCTGCTAAATTTGAACATGACCAGGAATACAACTCGGAGGCAGCTCGGGACGGGCTCGTGCCGAACAGGGAATCCTACTGACGATTGTTGGAGGTGCGACCCCGACTGGGAATCAAACCGAAAGGACCTGGCTGACTGCGCCATTGGGTTCGGCCGCAATGCCGTGGGCGGCCGAGATGGGAAAATCTACGTCGTGACCAAATCCTCCGACGATCCCGTGAACCCACCGCCGGGCACCCTGAGGTATGGCGTGATTCAGGATGAGCCCCTGTGGATCATCTTCGATCACGATATGGTCATCAATCTCGAGCAAGAGCTCGTGATGAACTCATACAAGACCATAGACGGCAGGGGACAAAACATCCAGATATCGAACGGCCCGTGCATAACCATCCAAAATGTGAGCAACATTATCATACATAACATCTACATTCACGATTGCCTGCCCGCGGGGAATGCTCTAGTGAGGAACTCCCCGCAGCTCGTCGGAATGAGAGGAAAATCAGATGGCGACGGCATATCCATATACGCATCCCATGACATATGGATCGACCATTGTACCTTGGCTAGCTGTAGTGATGGGCTGATAGATGCGGTCATCGGCTCGACGGCGATGACCATCTCGAACAACTACATGTTGCATCACAACGAAGTGATGCTAATGGGTCATAGCGATGACTATGTTGATGACAAAAACATGCAAGTCACCATTGCCTTCAATTTTTTCGGTGAAGGCCTGGTTCAAAGAATGCCAAGGTAAGAAATTTAATCGTGCTAAGTTTTGTAATGCAGAGAAATTCCCTGAGAGTGTAAACAACAGAGCATCGTTTTTGTTGGCCGGACGTATTTGCAGGTGCAGGCATGGATACTTTCACATTGTGAACAATGTGTACGCAGGTTGGGAGATGTATGCGATCGGAGGAAGTGCTAATCCGACCATCAACAGCCAAGGAAATGTCTTCATCGCTTCAAATAGTGACCGCACCAAAGAGGTGAGTCGGAATCGACATGCCGTAGGTTTTCAGGCCAGGAATCTTTTTCCTGGTCATTGCCGGTATGAGGTGCTCTAGCTTCAAATTGACTTGAATCATTCATGGCCTAAACTGAGCTCAGAATGCAGTCATGAAAAAAATTAGGCACGACAACGACATAATAGATAAATTAAGTAAAATCTGAAAAGAGCACCTTCCAAAATTTAGTCCGGCGGGCCAGATCTTGAAGGAGAGCCAACTGCAGAAGCTTGCCTAAATCTTGTTAATTAAACCCGGCCCTGCTTAATGGCCAAAAACTATGGCTCGGTGACATTGCCGGGCCTCCCTAAGCTGCCTAGGTTATGATTAACTCTGTATCACAGGGACACTTATGGCTTCAACTTCAACCTTGCTTAAATCTTCTTTTGGTTAGGTGACCAAGCGGGAAAATACAGCTGGAAATTCAGAGTGGAAGAACTGGAATTGGAGATCAGACAGAGATCTGATGTTAAATGGTGCCTTCTTTACACCTTCCGGGGAAAATTCCGCTTCAAGTTACTTGAAGGCATCGAGCATGGTGGCGCGCCCGGCTTCACTGCTGACTACTAAGGATCCGAGTGCCGGTGCTCTGAATTGTCAGATTGGTGAGCAATGCTGAAAAACATCCTGGAAGCAAAATATCGAGCTTCATTTGTCAAAACTTATTTTTTAAAATAATGTAATGTCTGTACTTGAACGGAAATATCGCTGCTTTTGGACTTCCAAACGTTCTGATCGGCGATCAAGAATTAAGTTACACCAGAAACACTTGCTGAAGCATTGACAACTAGGACATGCTGGGTTAAAATTACGACCATGAATTTGAACCAAGGCCGTTTCCAAATCCGGGGTAGCTTTTGCTGACGAATTTAGCAAAACCCACAACTTTTCGATCTACTTCTCTATCTATCCAATGACAGCCAACCGTGTTAAGGTTCATTCAGTAGTCATCACTACTTGAGAGTGTCTGGTACCTTCATCAATCCTACTGTCGAGAACTGTAGGATCTATCAGGTACTATCAGTAAATTGCACATTTTCCTTTTTAGGTGGATGTTAAACACGCAAAGTCGGAGGCAAAGCAATGTAAAAGGGTAGGTACCGACACGATCCGGTTCGGGACAATCAAGTGACCGAAGCCATCTCGCCCTTTTATTCGTTTCTGTGCACGGGGCCAGACCACGAACGTGGAACAGCACAGCCTCAACAATCAGTGTTCCTTACACATCTGGCTTTCAGTGAGGCAACAGTCATAACATTCGACCCTCTTGAATTGGAATTCAACCCCCGATGACATCTGACCTTCTTCCCGAAGAACCATGAACACTCGTCGGCATTTGCTCGGCCATCAAGACACTTGTTTTAATAGAATATAATTCAAAGGTAAGCGATCCAGTATGTATCAAGAGAAGACACTCTTCACAGGTAAAACTCAGTTTCCTTGCACAAGTAAGACATACATACATAGATTAGTCTTCCCAACACCTTGAGTTTTACAATTACTTTACACTCCCATAATCCACCATTACAGCGACTACTTCAGCTTCCAAACCTAAATTTCAAACCCTTAATCACTTCTCTACTTCTCCCCCCCCCAACCGTCCAAAGACTTCATCAACATTCACCTCCACTATACACCATTTGCCCACCCATCCGATCAACACTGCCACACCAAAACACGACCATCATCGCCGTCGTCATGTGAAACTACTACCCAAATCCATTCTTCTAAGCCAAGTCAATCACATGTCAAAGAGTGGGGAGATTCGAGTCGAGTCCGCGCAATTCGACATAGTTTTCGGCTCTTCCCCATCAAGCAATTCTAGTGGGATCTAGCTTTTCACCAACGCTACCTTCCCAAAAACTCCTTCAATGGCCACAACAATGAGAATGTGGAGCTCCCGCAGAAAGCACTTCAAAGAAGGTTATTCTAATGATTAAATTAATCGGATTAGCGATTTAATTACTTGGGTCTGTTTAAACTAGCTCCAGGACCAACTCCACTAAGCCCCCCACCAAGCCCCCCACCAACTCCCCCTCCTCTCACGCCAATCTGATGAAACCCACCATAGCCGTACACGTGTCCCTGGTGCTGACCCTGGCCCACGGGCATCATCCCGTGTACTCCGCCTCCGCCGCCGCCGCCGCCGCTACTCTCACTGTCATAGGCTCCGCCGTCCTTCTCTCGCACCCCCGCCGTCTTCTCGCCTTCCAACTCCCTGAACCTCTGCAGATACACCTTGAGCGGCTCCACGTACTCCTCGAACCCCAGCGTGGTCATCGCCCACAGCAGGTCGTCGCCGTTGATCGTCTTCCGCTTCTCCCTCTGGCACTTGTCCGACGCCTCCCCCGTCACGAAGCTTATGAACTCCGACACGCACTCCTGCACCGTCTCCTTCGCGTCCTTGGAGATCTTCGCGTTCGCCGGCAGCGCCTTCTTCATGATCCTGCTCACGTTCGCGATGGGGAGGAACCTGTCCTGCTCCCGCGGCGACCAGAGTTCGCCCCCGCCCCCGTTCCCTCCCGATCCATGGCCTCCCCCCGGCGGCGACTCGTTGTCCGAATCCACCATGACGCCGATTCCGATTACCGCGCGAGCTCCACCGGAGTCTGCCGTTCGCCGGCCGCCGGAAAGCCACCGACCGAAGCGGCCGACCGATGCGCAGAGATAACGCTTGCACGAGCAATCAAGCCTTCGATGGTGAAATTCAGTTTGCGGAATTCGGATGACCGCTTGAGCTGCTATAGAGGAACGGCATTCTTCTTCGTCGATCGTTAGACAGCGAACGCCTTCGCAGGACTCGAAGTAGACTCGATCACGGCGAGCGGAAGGCGAACAGCTCGGAACCCGAGGCTGATCGACGTCTCCGTCGGAGACGAACGCCGGAGAGATTATCCGTCTCCGGCGAAGGGAATAGAGAGAGAGAGAGAGAGAGAGAGAGAGAGATTCTGGGAGGAGAGAGCGAGTTGGGTCCGTTGGATCGTGGGGCATAATAACGACTGCCGTTCGGACACGTGGAGGCACGCGGGCCATTGCTCGGCGATAAGTGTTTTTGGGGGAAGGCCGGGGGGGGGGAGGGCGGAATCCGATTGGTTGGGAGGCGGGACGATCCGGGCCGTCAAAACGGCATCTGTCACGTGGGCCGTCCGATCTGGGGGGGGGGGGCGCGCTCCCTTCGTTTGGTCAATTTCTCCATCAGTAATGGCGCTAAAAAGCATCCAATGCCAATTGCCAATAGCAAATAGCAATTGCAATAGAAAGTAGGTGTCAAAAAACCGAACGAAGCTATTAGATTAATAGAGCCCTCCACCTAACTGGCCAATGATTATGGTTTTGATTATTTATCCTAATGACAAAGTTTGGCACTCCACTATCTAAAAAAATTATTTCTGAATCGTGATTCATAGGTGTTGCATGAATATAGACAGATCTTTTGTACTGAGCATAATCATGCACTACGTCCACTCCCAGAACTTTCGAGAAAATTAAAATTATGAAATTTAATTAACCAAGTACTTTTTCCTTTCTTCGAAAAAAAAGCTATTGTTTTTAATTAGTTGTTTTATCGGTAATGTAAGTAATGTTGTCAAGAAATTGAAGTTGAAAAATCTATATTTATATAGAAGCATTTGGGTTCCTCGAGAGGAACCAGGCCTCTCGAGTTTTATCATCATTGGATTTGAAAATGAATATATATATATCAATTCAATAATCAAAGACTACAAAGGCACGAAACTTCCTAGGAACTAAAAATCACCCATGTAAATATTTAAATGAATGCACATATTGCCTTGCTTTCAAATATTTCATTTTTCCCTTATCTTCATATTATTTGAATATTGTAGTGTAGTTTTCCAAAGAGGGAAAAAAAAAGAAGGTAAAATGGGCCGATGGATACTCAAAAGAAAAAAATGTAAAATTGGTCAAAGAAAATGAATAAATTGGTAAAGGCAAAAAGCTAACTATCCACTTTATGCTAAAAAGGTTTCATCCATGAAATTTATTAATGGTGCACTTGGTAACCATTTCTGAAACAATTTTTACTCATAAATATATTTTATATTTTTTTCCTTAAACGAATTTTTAAACATTTGAAGACATTTAATAATTACGCAAAATATCTATTTTCGAAATAAAAATATGTTTGATACAACCTTTAAATTTTATTTTTTATGTTTAGAATTTCTTTTGATTTTTTAAGTTTTATTGCATTCTTTTTAATTTTTTCCCTTTCTTCTTCTCTTGCTCTAGCTAGTGATTGGTCTTGAGGGAGCATCATTGGTGGTTAGGCAAGATTGCACGGCCTTTGTGGCCAATCACTAGCCATGATCAATGGCCGATGACTAGTTAAATGAAGAAGAAAAAAATAAAAGAGAGAAAAAATGGCAAGCAACTAACTAAAGGAGGAAGAAGAAAAAAGGGAAAAAAAAAAAAAACTTGATTCTAGAATTGTTTTTGAGAATAAAAGTCTCTACTCTTTTTTTTTTTTTGGTAAGGAACTTTTTCTACTTTTTGATTCTATTTAAAATCTATTTTCCAAAATAAAAACATTACCAAATGAATTTCTATTCCTTTATTATTTTGGAAAATAAAAAATAAAAATAAATACTATTTGATATATTACCAAACAGACCCTAATTGTCCTTGCAAACAACCAACCTCATCCTCTCCTTTTCTCTTTCAACATTTTATAGGAAAAAAATTGTTTTAAGTTCAAAAAATAGCAAAATCTCATTTAATTTCTCCCTTATTTAAAAGAATTCATATAGCCAAAAAAACAAAAACAAAAAGCCAAAAACGGTGTCAAGTATTCTATTCCGTCATTCAAGTAAAAATAATCCCCAATAGCAAGTGCTACATTACATTAGTTTCAGTTTCGGCCGTACGAAAGAGATGCATATTACAGATCTTTGTAACATTGAAGCTTTCATTAGAAGCTGGATCACCGTCACACGTAACAAGGGATATGATTCGACTGAAAAGGCGCTTTGCCAAAGCTTTATGAACAATTTCTCAAGTACCCAACAGGTAAAAATGCAACTGCAAGTGCAAACCATATACGAAACCACAACAGGGTGCACGAATGATCTAAATCCAGCACAATCAAGAACACTCCCCAAGTAAAACCAAGGCTTCAGGGGCTCGCACCCCACCCGAACATTTACTCGAGATCATCAAGCAACCAGGAAAGAGGCGACGCGGCAATGGAAACAAGTTTTCTCAAGTCCCCATGGTTTTGAATTTGAACATAAGCTAGTTGCGGCACTGCCCGAGCAGCTGAGTAATTGATACATCCTCTTCTTAATTTATAAGTTAGATCGCCAGCATGTACAAATCACTTTGCATGAAAGCTGGCTCTTTCACAACTACTAAACAGTCGGTACAAGATGCACAATGCGAAAAACTAGACACAAAAACTACAACTACCTACACTGTATTTTACGGGTCAGGCCTTCACTTCCGGGGCATCTGCTGCTGGTTCGTCTTTCTCAGCATCACCTTCTCCATCCTCGTCGTCAGCTTCATCGGCAAGTTTAGTGAGCTCTTCCTGGATCATCAACTTTATAGATGACTTTCTCGGGGTGAGATCCGCGTCGAATTGCTCCGCTGAAAAGTTGCCAACTAATTCATTAGGCTGCCAAAAAGACTAACAAATGGATTTTCAGCCACCAGCTAACGTACCCACATGTCAAGATATTTTCTACATTTTAAAAAAAAACCTAGATGGTATGGTTTTCCTTTGGTTTCCATGAAAAACCACCTCAATTGTTCGATTAGGAACATTTCTTTACCGTGAATGATTCATTTACATAAATTTTTTGGGATCAGAAGCCCATATACATCATTAATGGTGAGATTCTATAAAACTCTCCTAAAACCACAGAAGTGCAGAAGTGCCCTTACTGCAATACCAAAGCTTCAAATTACAACAAGCTATCATCCATCAAATTTAGATTCAAAGAAAAATTCTAAAAATACTTGGAACAGTCGCTTTAGAATCTGAGGGGTGACTCGGATGATAGCAATGCTCACTTAACAAAGTTCCAGTTCAAACTTCTGTGTTTCAGCAACTAAACACATTTTTTAATGATAATTCCCTATCCATACTATATCACTTGTGTTTGGGACGATTTGTCCATGGACATGTAATACAACCAATAACACACCTATACCCCATTATACATTCATGAAGACATAATAAGACTTGACTGTACAAGCACACCCCCCTTATTGATTATAACAGCATAAGTGCCAAGCCGGCTCCAAAGTACCACAAAAAAAAAGAAAAACATTTGGGCAGGTGTGACGAGTTTTAAAAATTCCTATGTCAAAAAAGACCTAAAATCATTCAGCAGAGTCCAGAGGCTGGGTTCACATGCAGCAGATGAAGGTTAAAAGCTCACAGATTTAGCCACCAAGATTAACAGAGGATATATTGGGAATGCAACAGAACAATATAACATGCAAATGACTTGGCAAATCAGCCAGCAAAAGGATGAATTGAACACTCACATGCTTAGTATCACAAAAATAATTCAACGTGGAGATAACATACCTAGCTGTTTGAGAATATCGGTGAAAGTGGCCTGCAGAATTGAAAACCCATCATATGTTAGATGCAAATAGCTAATTCAACATAACAGTGTTGAGATTACTCGCCCAAAAGAATAAATAAATAAAGGCATAGACGGAGCAGTTAGCCTTCTTCAAGAGAATGTAATAAAAATGCAAAAGAACATTTAAGGTGTACAATGCACTTTCCAACCAACAACCACCAAAAACAGAAAAAAGCTTAGAATGGCTTATCTTTTTTGCCACTTAAAAATCAATAATCATGCAAACATCTTGCAAGCAAACAAAATAAACATTTTAAATGATCTGAAGAATCAAGTTGCAGTGTGCACCGAGCAAAGGAAGAAATGCAAAGTCACCAAGCTAAAATCGCACCGTATTGAAGTCAACTTCCTTAAGAATTTCACAGATTGCATTTCGAAGCTCAACATTGCTGGGCTTGACAGTCCCTTCCTTTGATTTGTCCTTTCCTCTGCCACCTTTTTCCCTTCCACAATAAAACAAATTTCAGTAGGTTCCATTTAGAACAGTGCATTAAAATGCCATTCCTCACCTTGTTGCACAAATTCAATTCTAATTGCCCGTAGTTTATGTACCTTATACCACAAATTGTACTTAAGATATGTATAAATATGTGAAAAATCATAAAATTAAAGGTATTCTTATCTATTCAGATTGTAGTTAAATGAAAACAAGCATGAAGAATCAATGACATTTCTTTAAATTTTGAGTTGCTCAGCTAGAATGATTGCTCCAAGACCCCTATGGTCTCAGCCTGGACCCAATGAAAAGAAATGTGATCACTTCATGCACATAAAAGTTCACTCAAGCTTCAGATTAGACACTAGCAAGAAGTGAAAGTACATCCCCTCAATAACTATTGAAAAGGAGGGAAGACTGCATTGCATATCCAAAAGCACAAAGAATAACAAATGGAATGAAATGGAGTAATCAACTGACCAGGTTTCTCCTTGGAGGCAGACTTTGCAGGTGTCAAAGACTTCTTGGTTACTTTTGCGTTCTTCTTCCTAGAGAATACAGTAGGACTACTGTCACTGTTGTCATCAACCTTTGTGCGCTTTGATGATGATTTCTTTGTTGTTGCTTTGGGTGGTGGACTTGATTTGTTTGACACCGAACTTCTCCTCCTTTTGGTTTTTCCAACAGTTTCCTTTTTAGCAGATGATTTTGCACGGATTCTTTTCTTCTTCCCTGTGTCTTCCTCAGACTCATCCTCAGAGACCTCTTTTTCCTCACTTTCTGATTGGTCCGGCATCTCCTCATCAGACTTTTCTGGAACACCATTTTCAGTCTCTTCTTCTTCTTCTTCTTCTTCTTCTTCCTCCTGTTCTTCTTCTTGTTCTTGTTCTTGTTCTTGTTCTTGTTCTTGTTCTTGTTCATCTTCTTGCTCTTCTTCCTTCTCTTCTTCCGAATCATCTTCTGTATCAGAAGCAGGCTTCTTTCTTTCCTTTTTCGAATCATCCTCACTCTTTCTTCGACTCTGAAAACAATCCAACCCATAAATAATGACACAACATAGCAGTGCCAAATGATCGAAAGTTGAAGCCCAAAAAGAAAAATTATTCGAGAAGTAGTAAACACTTCAGGTTGTTGGTTATTCGTGATTGGTTCACTCATTCAGCCAATGATAAAGAACCATTATCATCAATATCCCAGTGCTTCTAGTAAGAAATGAATGATACCTTGACTGTCCGCCTTGAGGAACTCTTCGATGCAGATGAAGTTCCTTTCACCACCCTCTTGCGCTTTTGGCCCTTCCCAGACTGCCACGTGTCGAGAAGATTAAACATGCAAAGATGCAATTGCAAGGAAACTAATCACAATATCAAATGACTCCCCATAAACAATTTCAGACGGCCAACCTCTTTTTCAGCAAGTAACACAGTTGTTGTGGCATGAGGAGCCACCAAGAAGTCAATCAACTTCGTAACAATATCTTCCTGGAAGTGCAGACCAACTAATCAGTACAAATGACAGTTTGGCATTGTAAACAAAGAATATACTATCTTCAAATCAAGCAAACAAGTCAAACTCATTGGCCCTACTACACAGCCAACAAATATCATATGAAATGATCACTCTCAAGATTGCACCTTCACTATGACTAACAGACAATTTCAGGGACCAGAAGGAAAAAGAACCAAGCATTTCCGAAGAAAATAGTGTCAAAAGAGATAAGATTACCAAATGTAATGTTGCACCTACCTTCCTAGTGGATGTCTTTGAGACTGGTATGTCAAGTACATCACACAATTCGAGCAATTTCTCTTTAGTACACTTGTCAAATTTTTCCTTCACCTTATTCCTCTGCTTTTCCTGCAGTCACAACATAGTTAAAAATGAAGCTCGTAGACAAGCCTTCAGTAATCCTTCAATAATTTTCAGTAGTTTGCCAGATTAAAATATCCTCCACTTCCAAACACCCCAACCCCCCAACAAAAACCAAAAGAAAAGGAAAGAAAAGCAATGCTATAGGCATATATTTACCTCATTATCATGCCATACAAAACCAGAAAACCTCGATATATTACCCTTGATCTGGAATGCCTGCAAAAATACAGAAGAGGAAGGTTATCAAACAGTGAATAGAACACGTTCACGCTCAAGAATTTCAGAACCAAACTACTATCCTAGGACATCCGTTTAACTCATCTGAAGTGTATAGACAAGAAGAGGGGCAAATCACAGCTGGCACATTGACAGATAAGAACAAATGTTACCTTCCCTCTCCTCCCATACAGGATGTTATGCAGCAGCTTAAAGGTGTCATCTGTCTTCCTTCTTGACAATTTGAAAGCCACTGACAAAATGTAGACAGAGTTGTTTAATGCACCTTATCATTCTGCATGGATGAATCCCATAACATGCAGAACCAGGAAAACATGTCAATCAAAGTCATGTGCATTTCCAGGTTTCAGACATTCTAAATCTCAACACATTCTATAGTAGACCTAAGTAATTGTATGCTGACTGATATTTGCGTTCACAACCCTAAAAAAAGATGGTTGTTTTCCAGGAACTATGGACACAGTTTCAAGAATTCAGTGAGCTAGAAGAAAAATGAGAGTACCATTGGGTATGTCCTTCAATGGTGTTCCACGGCCCTGCAATTCCCAGATAATATGATCAAATGCAGATCCTACACATGCAAATCCAACAAAGGCAACAAATGCAGGGTTTGATTTAGTTTACGAACCTTTTCTATTTGGAAATCTTTAGAGGCATCTCTCTCAATAGATGCCACCAACCGCTCTACAGACTTCCTCTCTCGTACAGGACGATCTACAGTAGGAGTCCTAGGGGTCCTGTCAAGCTCCTTCTTCTTCTTATTTCCTTCAACTTTCCCCCCAGCAGTCCTCTGCCTCCTACGCTTTTTTGTCCCTTTCTCCTCTGTACTTTGTTCAGCCTTCTCTGTCACAGTCTGCTCCTCCATACTCTCGGTCTTCTCCTGTTCCTTCTCCTCACTCTCCTCAACCTTCTTTTCATCATTCTTTTCTTCTTCAGCCTCTTCTTCCTTCTCTTCTCCAAGCTTCTCCTCTTTAATTTCTTCATCCTTTCCTTCCCCTTTTTTTACCCCATCAATAACCGCCTTAGCCCCCTCCTCATCATTCTCTTCATCTTCCTTCATTTCCTCAGGTACCTTCTCCTTCTTTTCAGCAGGAGCTTCTTCTTTCATCTCTTCCGTTTTAGGTTCTTCCTCTTCTTTTCGTTCTTTCTTATCACAGTCTTCCTTTAAATCCTGGCCTATATCCACTTTCTCAGCCTCCACTTTCTCTTCATCCTTATCATCTCCCTTTTCTTTCACTCCATTACTTTCCTCAGTTTTTCTTTCAGTCACTACAATGCTGTCGCGAGGTACACTTCCGTTCTCTGCAGGTGCTACTACTGCTTCTGATTCAGAAGCTGCATTTGCCAAACCTTCCTCGCCCATAATTCACTTGATAGGAGTTCAATTATTCAATTATTCAATTACTAATTAACTTCTTCACAACCTAACAAGAATATGATGTATCAATTCATAAGAAACAATTTTGACTAAAACCAGACATACAAGAAATGAATACATTTTAACATTTCCATACACATCATGGACTTTCCTAAGAGTGAAATGCGAATTCAACATGAGGAACATTGCTCAGTGATCAAAGGAAAAGGTCTGTGCACATAAACAAATCCTTCAGCTATCTAACCTCAAAAGTTAGCTTTAAAGGTGACCTCTTTGAAGATTCACCTTAAGTGGTTTCAAAGCCAGA
Source organism: Eucalyptus lansdowneana (assembly GCA_017140395.1). NCBI lineage: Eukaryota > Viridiplantae > Streptophyta > Magnoliopsida > Myrtales > Myrtaceae > Eucalyptus > Eucalyptus lansdowneana. Next base: position 25,946,479 of record CM029488.1, read on the forward strand.
CATAGCCTAGACTTCCAGGAAGCACTTATTGACCTGAGTCAAATCACAAGTACAATTTGGAAATGATCCTAATGATAAACCAGTGCCCATAAAGTGAAAAAACCTAAGGAAAGGCTACCTACGGGTCCAATTAAAATAAGTAGTGTACTTCTGAAGTGAGACTCCCACGTGAGGACAGCCTTGCTAGAGTACAGTCAATCCAAAGATCCATTGTAGATGCTGAACAAAAATATGATACTAATTAAAACTGATAACTCTATACATTAGTAATGGTGATGCTTAAATTCGTATCCAAACCAAGATAGCCCTAAAAAGCTCCTTAATACCACGTAAATCCAAGAAATGACCAATCTTATCCCAACAACCGCCATTTTCTATACAAATTGTGGTTAAAGCTAATAAAAATTAAAGGGAAAACCTTTCTACACTCAATGAAGAGGAGGAAAAAAAAAGGGCATTTAAACACAAGGAAAACGAGAAAACAGTAAACGAAGATAGAATCTCACGTTCGGAAACCCTAATCCCAAAAACACCTTAAATCAAAAAACCACAACGAGAAAACAGGAAATGAAGAGGGAATTTCACGTTCGGAAACCCTAATCCCGAAACAGAAAAGCGGGGCGAGCTTCTTTTTTCCTTTCCTTTTTCCTTTCCGTGACCCGCAGAAACTACAATTACACACTCCTCAGCCAGCAAAACACGAAATTCCAACATAAGCAATCCGGTCTCTAGAGATTCCCAAAACCCTAGCCCCGCGAGACCCCCCCCCCCCCCCTGTCGAGTCACCAAAACGCCAACCGACTCGCGAAGGCCCTACCGACCGCACCGCACGAGGAGGGAAAGGAGAAGCAAAAAACCAGGGGGAGGCGAGAGCACTTACAGAGGAAAAAGCTCGGCGAATTCTAGCTCGGCCGAACAGCCTGAACAACAGCGAGACGAGAAGGAGAAGAAGGAGAAGGAGATGAAGACGCGCTCTTTAGTTCGAGTAGCGTCATGCTTTCCTCTCTCTCCGGTTTTCTCTCTCCTGACCGGTGCGCCAATGCGGAGAGGCGGAAGGGAGGGGTAGTGAAATGGAACGGATTTCAGAGGCGGAATTTAAATGCAGTTGAATGTGGGGCGATCCCCGCCGACGGATCGGATCTGCCCGGCCGAGGATCGTTGAAATTTCGACGGCCCGGATGCGATGTTCGTTTCCGAGTGCCCCAGTACGGCGGGCGCCGGGGGGGGGGGGAGAGTTGCGAGCATCTGAAAATATTTAAACGGATCGCAGGAACGGAATAAAAAAAATGCTATGAAAAAATAAAAATGACTTTTTCTGCTTTCATTTGTTAGTGAAAAGATATAAAAATAAAAAAATAAAAAAATAAAAAAATTGCGCATGATTGTTTTGGTTACGTGTGCATGGCAAGGTGAGACAAAACCAGCTTCCATGTCTATTCTAAGTGATATCACCCCGGTAATTCACAAATAGAAGGTTCCAAGTTTGAATCTTTCTTTACATGGAAGAATGTATTAAGTCGTACGTCATATATGTAACGATTAGCCCGAATCCTAATAAATCGAGCTTTTAGGGAAAAGGTAAGTTTATTTTTGTGTAAAAGCACGTATCAAAGGTTTAAATACCGACAGAACTTTGATTTTTCCATTTTTGTTATCATGGACGTTTTTCCATTATAAGTCATCTTGTTGATGTGATTGTATGGTACATCCTACCTCCGGCATCCTTACACACAAAGAAGTATTAAGAGAAAAGACCACAAAAAATTCCAAATTTTGCTCAAAATAATAAATTTACTTCAATTTTTTTTGTAACATGAAAAATTCCAAATTTTGCCAACCGCGATACATTTACTCTAAACTTTTTTTTCGTAACACAAAAAATCCCGAAATTATATTTATGTGATAAATTTATCATAATTTATAGGACATTTTTGTCTTTTACTTTCAAAAAAATTCTTTATCTTCTTTTTCTTCCCTCCGGCGGAGGAGGAGGGAAGAGAGAAGAAGAAGAAGAAAACAAAAAAGAGAAAAAAAAAAAGACCAAAATACCAAGAAGAAGAAAAAAGGAAAAACAGAAAGAATAAGACGAAAATACTCTTGGTGGGGTGAATATGTCACGGTTAGTAAAGTTAGAGATTTTTCATGTCACAAAAATAATAAAGTAAATTTATTACTTTCGGCAAAGTTTTGGATTTTTGATAGTTTTTCATGTGTCACGAAATGTGGGAATGGAATAAAAAATAAAAATGATATGAAAAAATAAAAAAATGACTTTTTCTGCTTTCATTTGTCAGTGAAAAAATGTAAAAAAAAAAATTGCTCATGATTATTTTGGTTACGTGTGCATGGCGAGGTGAGACAAAACCAGCTTCCACGTTTATTGTGGTGATATCGCCCCGCAATTCACAAATAGAAGGTCTCAAGTTTGAATCCTTTTGTGATAGTAGTATTTCTTTACATAAAACAATGTATTAAATGGTACATTATATGTGTAACAGTTAGCCCGAATCCTAATAAGTCGAGCTTTTAGGGAAAAGGTAAGTTTATTTTTATGCCAAAGGCTTACCGACAGACTTCCGTTATGGTTGTATTATTCTCGTTATGGTTGTATTATTCTCTCGATAAAGCTTAATCATATCAGCTTGTCCTCCCTTGTCAAATATTTTTATGGATAAATGTTAAGTAAATCAAATTAATTAAATCAAAACATTGCGTGAAGTAATAAGTTCTTTTTTTTTTTTGAAAATGCTAATGAAATATTATTATTTTGGATTGACAAAAATTAATATCATTTATAAATTGTTAATAAAAAATATTAAGATACCTCATTTTGCATAATGTTTTTGGTGTTTTCTTTTGTATTCATCTAACGTTTCACATGCTATGTATAAGAGTATATCGCTAGTATAATAGGGAAAAAGGATAAATTCTTTGATATTGTAAAGAAAGAGATATGATACATATAGTAGGCTAATGAAATTAATAAAAAGTTCACCAAGAAAGTGAGATTTTGAGATACGAGGGACACAATCAAACTAGATAGAAGCAAAAGAAGCGCCGCTCTCTCTCTACCATGGGAGAATCTCTCTCACCCAGGTGAGTTACCCCCTATCCAAATGGTGATGGCATGCCCAAACAAACCCTAGAAATTCGTATCACCCATTCAACTTTCCACCCAAATCACAGAAACCAAGACATCATTTTCGCGAAATGAAGAACCACTACTCTTAGACACAAAACCCTAGAAACCCATCAATGAAAATACTGTTTAATTACTTCATAATGTAACCCCACTACTCTGTCTAGAGCTCCTCTCAATCCTTGAGTTTTGTTCTTCAGGAGCCCTGCCTTGGAGTAAGACAAGTGGCCGCAACCAGATCTTGCTCGAATCCTACCCAGGAAGCCACTAACATCCAAACAACAACATTCTAAAGTCTCTTCCTACTAGGCGAAGGTGCAACCCAGTGTAAGTCCTCAACTCCCCTCAATCCGAGAGATTGAAGATCGGGAGCCCTCAAAAGAAGGAAAGTGGCCACAACCCAATTTGCGCTGCAATCCAACCTAGCAAACCAGTGTATGGTAGTTTCCAAATTGTCAATAGCTGAGGAAAACAACAAAAACGCATGTATTATTAGTACTTGTTGATTACACTGCCATGAACGAATGAGAAGACCAGGATAAGAGGCTGGCTGCCTTTTGTAGAAGCGTGGGTGAGTTATGTCTGAGTAGGATGTAGTTATCATTAGTGGAGATATTCCTGCAAAAAAAAAAAAAAAATGTGAATTTAACACTCATAGGGAAACTATACTCGAAGCCAAATGTGAATCTTCAGGCTTTCTTCAACACAACGAAAAGGGCGTGGAAATCAAAATCGATCATGTGTGATATCCTCGGACCAAGGCTATTTTCCTTTACCTTTAGGTTAGCAGTGGAAAAAAATAGAATATTATCTTCAGCCCCTTGGTCTTTTTCCAGCAATCTATTAATCCTAAAACAGTGCGATCCTGACACCCCTGACCACTCCTATGTTTTTTACACATTGTGATTTTTGGGTACACATTCTGGGACTACCTAGAGGTTGTATTACTGTACAAATAATCAAAGATATAGCAATGACAATAGGCAAAGTGTAGGAAGTTAAGATGGAATCCAAAGGATTTGGTCAGGCAAATGTGGGCAAAGCAAGGGTGCACATAGATCTCTCTAAACCTTTGAGGTCTGGAACCATTGTAAACCTGGATAATAAAAAAATCTGGGTGGACTTTAAATTTGAAAGACTCCCACACTTTTGTTACTCATGTGGAAGCATTGGACATTATGCGACCTACTATAAAACTATCCCCTACGAACAATCAGGGCTAGAAGAAAACAAAGTAGGGAAGTTCGGGAGTTGGATAAAGGCTGAAGCAAAGGAAAATAGTCCATTTTGGAAGATCTTTCATGGAGAAATGAGCCCAAAACCTGAAATAAATGAAATAATTCCAGAAACTCCTATTCAAAGTGTCCCATAGACTATAAACCAGCAAAACGAGAAGGAGGACATGAATCAATTAGCCTTGGTAATAGTGCCAGAGAAAAGTGTTCTCAACTACAAATGGGCCAGCAGCTCAGACCTAGACTTCCTTGGGATTGAGTCTATACAACGACAGTAGAACCTTATGGTGATGGAAACATCAAATCTAAAGGCAATTCATGGAAACAAAAAGAAAGAAAAGAGTGGGAAGAAAGCCCACATGGCAAAGAAAATGAAGCACTTTAGTCCCTATGAATAGCAAAGCTTTAACTCTCACAGCTCATTGATGAGGGGACCCTCCAAGAAACACCAATTTAACAAGTCAAAGAAATGTAAGAGTGGGCTTTGGTGGCTAGCCCTAACAAGCCACCAGGGTTTAAATGAAGATCTTGAGTTGAAACTATCGGGGTTTGGGCACTCCCCTGACATTCCAGCATCTTAGAGCCTTAGTGGCTCAATAAAGCCCAATTTAGTATTTTCAATGGAAACTAAAAATAAAGAACCAACAGTGGAAATGGTAACAAAGCAGCTGAAATTCCAAAATTTGAGGGTTGTCAATTCAATTGGGATCGCTGGGGGGCTAGCTTTAATGTGGAACAATGACTTATCGATTGAAATAGTTTCGAGTTCGAGGGAGATGATTGAGGTCACTTGCAGTGAGCTAAATTATGACAACATAATGAGGATTTATTTCCTACATGCCTCGATAAATTATTAGGAAAGACTCCAACTATGGCAGCAACTTAGAATGACTCACAAGAGAAACAACTTACCTTGGATATGCATTGAAGATTTTAATGAGACTTTATAACACTGGAAGAAGTATGGTAAAAGGGAGACGAACTATTATAGAGTGGTAGCCTTCCGGGACCTATTGAATGATTGTGCGCTCATGGATATGGAAAGCAAAGGATATGCCTTCACCTGGACAAACAACCGAGATGGGGGAGGAGCAAGTGAAAAAAAGGTTAGATCAGGTGCTTTGCAATATAGAATGGAGAATCATGTTCTTACAGCTGGAAGCCTACGCCCTACCTACCATTGGCTCGGACCATAGCTCTATTCTACTATCATTATATCCCCCGTCAAATAAAAGAAGAAGAGTGTTCAGATTTGAAGCATACTAGATGGAGGATGCTAAATGTCGAGAAATTGTGCAATCCGTGTGGAATGATCAACTGAATTCCTAGCTGAATTTGCCTGAAAAATCGAATACGATAGCTGATACTCTAACCAATTAAAGCAAGGATAAATATTCCAATGCCTATAAAAAGATCGAGGAACTTAAAAAAGAGCTTACAAAGATAACTAACAAAAAGGGTACAGGATCAAGAAAGGAGGAAGCAAAGAGGCTTCAGTTGCAAATTGAACAATTATGAAGACAGGAATAAATGTATTGGGGAATGAGATTGAGAATAGAGTGGTTGAAATGGGGAGATAGGAACACGAAATTTCTCCATGCTACAACTATGCAAAGAAGGCAGAGGAACTAAATTGCTATGCTAAAACTTGATGACTAAAATTGGTGTAGGGATCTTAAGGCTATTAAAGAACACATTGTGACCATCTATCAACGCCTTTATGGCACAGCCGGCCCTAGAAATTGTTAGCCGGTGTTGGACTAGTGCCCTTTCCTAGTAGCAGAAGCCATGAATGAAGCTCTAACAGCAAAAGTCACAATGAAGGAAGTAAAATCAGTAGTATTCCAACTGGGAGCCATTAAGGCTCCAAGGCCGAACAACTTAAATGGACAGTTCTTCCAACATAATTGGGAGTTAATCCATGAAGATATACATAAAATGGTGGATAACTTCTTTGTTTTAGGTACTCTAGACCCTTCCCTCAATACAACTCACATTACCCTTGTCCCAAAAGTGACTCTCCTAGAATCTGTAGCGCAATATAGGCCTATCAGCCTTTGTAATTTCAGTTACAAGATAATTTCTAAAATGATGGCAAATAGGTTAAAGCCCTAGCTTCCTGAACTGATAGAAATGAAGCAAAGTGCTTTCATAGGTGGAAGACAAATACAAGACAATATTTTAATCGTCCAAGAAGTGCTACATCAATTGAGAATTAGGAAAAGGAAAATGAAGTTTCAAGTTGTGCTTAAACTTGACATGCAAAAAGCATATGACTGAGTAGAACGGGACTTCTTGTGCGAGAGCATGAGCAAAATGGGCTTCAGCAATCACTGGGTTTCTTTGGTGAAAACATGTATATCAATTGTTACCTCCGGTATTAAAGTGAATGGGGAACCTCTTCAAGCATTCAAGCTGACTAGGGATTTAAGGCAATGGGACCCTCTCTCTCCCTACTTATTTATTATTATGACCAATGTGTTGTCTTTGCTTATACAAAAAGCACTTACAAGATGGCAACGTAAAAGGGATTAAATTTGAATAGAAGTTGTCCAACACTTACACACTTACTTTTTGCGAGATGATTCAATCTTCTTCCTCGATGGCACAATGAAGGAATGTCAAAATATGGCAAACCTGTTGAATCAATATTGTTATGCATTTGGTCAAGCCATAAACCTAAACAAGTCGGGTATTTACGTTAGTAGTTGTTGCCCACAACAATTAAGAAGGAATATGACAGAAGAGCTAAGAGTCCTGATCATCGAAAAAATAGGGAAATATCTCGACATTCCTTCGTATTGGGGGCAATCAAAGAAAGAGATGTTCTCGTGGATTCTAGCAAGAGTGAATATGAAACTTGAGGGGTGGAAAGAGAACATAATGTCAAAAGCAGGGAAGGAAATACTTATTAAAACGGTTGTATAAGCATTGCTGCAATATGCTATGTTAATTTTTAAGATGCCAGTTTCAATATGTAGATCAATTGAAAAAAAGATAGCCACATTCTAGTGGAAAATAGCAATGCAAAGAAAGGCGTCCATTGGATAAAGTGGGAGGAGCTAAAAAAAAGAAAAGACTGTGGGGGTTTGGGATTTAAGGACCTTGTTGCCTTTAACAAGGCTATGCTCGGAAAACAAGCATGGAGACTCATACAAGCCCCTTTAGCCTTGTGGAGTAGATTGCTTAAAGGACTATACTTCCCTACAAGAGATTTCATAAAGGCAAACACGGGATCAAGACCGTCTTGGGGATGACAAAGTCTATTACAAGGAAGAGAGGTGATGGAACAGCAAACTAGATGGGTAGTAGGAGATAGATCGCAAATCAAAGTGAGAGAAGACAAATGGTTAGCAAGAGGTTGCATAGGAGGACCTAAAAACCAAGGAGAACCCAAATATGTGGCTGAGTTAATCGACCAGGAGTCCAAACAGTGGGATGAACATAAGCTAGCAACTTGGTTTGACAACAACTTAGTCAAAGAGATACTCACGACACCGGATAGTTACACAAGAAATAATGACAAAATCATATGGACCAACAACAAATTCGGCATCTACTCAGTCAAAAGTGGATACAATAAAATCCAAACAGTAGACAACCAGACATTGGCACACACATCCTCATCATACCAACAACCCAAAAAGCTATGGAACCTGATCTTGGACCTCCACACCCAACCAAAGGTCAAGTTCTTTATATGGAGCCTTTGTGCTAATGTGCTACCCACGAAGGAGAACCTATATAGGAGAAAGATGATACCTAATCCAAGATGCCCCGTGTGCCACCGTATGCTAGAGACGCCCGAACATCTATTCCTCCTATGCGAATAGACGCACTAGATTTGGGTAAACCAGAAGCTAAAGCTAAACCCTTCCCCCAGCAATATTTCCAGAATAGACAAATGGTTATTTGAAGTCCTTACCTCAGAAAGAAACCATCGGCCGAAGGAGTTGGTAGCTGGCACTCTCTGACAAATCTGGAAGATTAGAAATGCAATGGTCTTCAAAGGCGACCCTCTGTGACCGCAAGAAGTTGTGTAGGAAGTAGAGGCAAATTTGGAAAGCTTTAACCAGTGGAACCTGAAAAAACCAAAAGGTAGCAAAAAGCTTGTAGACATATTTGGAAAGTGGGTGCCACTGGTAAAGGGCCACCTAAAGATCAATGTCAACGTTTCATGGACTAAAAACTAGAGAGAGGGATCAATTGTTGGGCTATGCAAAGACGAGAACGGGATCCTCAGGGATGGTTTCGCAACAAGAATTGAAGCCGACTCACCTCTGAAAGCAAAAGCTTTGGCCGTCCGTGTACCTCTATGGAAAGTGGCGAAGGATAGAGAAGAAAGGAGCCCCACGCTTAAACCAAACTCAAAGATGGAAGTACATTTTGACTGCAAATATGTGGTTGACAACTTAATGAGCTTTGCACCGAGCCCATGGATAGTGGAACCAATTTTAAAGGATTGCAAAGTGCTGTTGGCCCAACTTAAAGGCGTCTCCATATCTTACACGCATAGAGAAACAAACAAGCCTCAATTTCGATTGGATAGCAAAAGCCCACCAAGGACAACCATCTTCCTCACAATTGGATTTTATATCCCCTCATCCACTTTGGGTCTTATTATGTAATGATTCTAAACCTAGTTGCGGTTCCACAACTTATTAGTAATGATCACTATCTTTCGACCAAAAAAAAAAAAAAAAGATACGAGGGACAAAAAATAGATAAATTGTTATAAGAAAAATAATAAAAAAGAGGCTTTGTTTTATACTATATCATATAATATATATTTTTTTCTTTTACGTCGCTGAGAGGATTTTATACAAAGTATGTAAAATGTTATAAAAATATCTAATAATGCACATTTCTTTAATATGCTAAAAAACAAAATATGCGAAACATTTAATTATGGAACTATTATGAATAGAAAAAGAAAAATTAGAAACAAAATAATTGGGAGTATCACTTTAAACTGCAACTGGAAGATTAAGGACAAATTTATCTTTTTTTATTGTAAATGGGGGTGAATGTAGTAATTTAGGTGGTGGAAATATCATCATCCAAAAAAAAATGAGGCTAATGTAGGTAGGGGAGAAACTGGGAAAAATATAATTGTCAATATTTTGAGAAAAATTATTACCTCCAGATTTGTTAATGTAAAGGAAACATAACATGGAAAACCTATTAATCTTACTTTTTACATAACCAACTTCATCGTAGCATCCCGATCCATAAGACCATCATGCATAAGTTGCTAGGAAATAAAGCAAGGGATCCCATTAAAATAAATTAGAAATTGTTCTCAAATTCTCGTTTTTATTTCATCGTTTAAGAGAATGATGGATAAAGGACATACAATATATGCCCAAATCATCCAACGAAGTTGTTTGTGGTGGACCTATGCCAAGAGTTTAAGGCATGTCTAGATTGACTTTTAATCACTACCTTTCACGTTATTAAAATATTGACACTCATGTACTTTGATTTGTTTATAATTCGAGACACCTTAATTTTTTTTTTCAATTTACAATTATTGGCAAGTAGATTTACACATTTTTCTTCTTATGATTTATTTAAGTCAAACAATATTTTAAATTTTGATAAAAAAAGAATATATATTTTTATTTTTGTTTAAAGTCAAACAAACAGGCCTTCAATATGGGAGTCAGTCAATTTGGTCTATGCCTACCAATTGCGAGCTTCCTATCACATTACATATTTAGCATTTTATGGGAAAATGACATAAATAATCTCTAAACATCGGTCAAATACAAATTTTCTTATTTAATATTTTAATTTGTTCAATATGATCATTGAATTATACATAAATATTCAATTTAATCTTTAAACTTTCGGTTTGTCAATCTAGCTCAACAAAGTCAAATCAGTTTTTGATACTATTCACAAGTTTTCATAATTACATTATCGCCTGGATTTAAGGATATATTTTCAATTCAATTTATTTCCTTAATCAGCAAAATAAATAAAAAATGCTATCTTTGAATTACGTATTTGGTCTTTATAAATATTATTATAATTTCATTTATGTATATTTTAATTTATGATATTTATTATAGTAAAAACCTCATTTAGAGTTATATTATATTTATATTTGTTTTTTTTAAGACGTTCAATACAACGTAATCTATCAATAGATTTTTCGTACTTATCTTAATCTAAATTTCTGTTTCTAAATTTTTACATAGATAAAATTTTCAAGTTTTTATTTCATGTCTTCACAATTAAGTTTAGTTATATCTATAAATTTAAAAATTAAATTAGTAGGAGTATCAACCCGATATAACTCTAAATAATGGTCTGCTTTTACTATTGAGGGAAGATCTTGAGTTAAAATATACTTAAATTGAAGTATCGTAGTATGTATAAACAAAGTGACAACAAAAGGCTAAAAAAGTAATAAATAGATAGCCATACTTCTTGATTTAAAATTGGATTGAATAAATGATATTAAAAAATCTGGCAATAGTGTAATTATGAGTATTTTTTTTAAATGAAAGTGGAGTGATTAAATTAAATAAGTTGAAAGTTTTTAGACTAAATTGAGCATTGGGGATATTTAAGAATCACATTTAACATATTAAAATTTCAATGATGACATTACATACAGAACCAAAGTTTAAAGATTATTTGTGTTGTTTTCTCTATTGTAAGTGAAAATGAGATTTAATTACAATACTAATCATATATATTTCCAATGTAATTATTGAACTTCTAATTTGTTCAACCAAATGCTTAAAAAAATTTCAGTGTTTCTTTTCTACCAATTCCAGCAACATTCAAGCCCCACACGTTGGAAACAACAAAAAGCATTATGTTGAATTAATGTGTGATTGTGCAGTGAAAATCTGTTTAAATGCAATTAATCATAATTACTATTTACAGTCCATGAAATTAGTTTTCAATGATCAGAGTAGTTTCCGTCATCCAAACTTAAAAAATCTGAAAGAAATTCCACAAAAAAAATTGTTTTTATCAAACAAACTGACCCTCAATACTCGTTTTATTCTTTTATCCGAGCACAACCTTTTATTTTATCAAAAAACAAGATGGAAAGATCCTGCAAGTAGAGATCACAAATAGTTGAATCCACCACCTCCGCCTTGCTATAAATGAGATGATCTTGTGAGTAGAGATCACAAATAGTTGAATCCACCACCTCTCGCTCCGCTATAGATGAGATGATCTCGTATCCACCCACCCATGATGCTCGCAGGACAAGTTTTTTTTTTTGGGACAGAAAGGAAGTAGCTATTGACGGGAAACAATATTACAACCCACTGCTAAAGTGTCCGAAAGAAGAAGATCAAAAGGAGGGGGGGGGGAAGGTTGGCCCAATTAGATAAAAGAGAGCCCTTACTATGGGCTTTTGCAGCCCATTTGTTGCAAAATTAGCTTCTTGTTTGCAAAACCTAATTCGAAGATGAGAGAAATGACGAAAGAGAGTGGCGACTTCAGCGATTAGGGTACGGATATCCCATGGAGGGTCAAGCTGATTGTTGATGGAGTCGACCAATAGAAGACAATATGAATCAATCTGGAGAGGTGCTTTAGTTTTGCCTTGCTGCAAAAGGTGGTGCAAGGTGATGATCAACACCTGGGTTTCGATTAGCAAGGCCGAAGAAGCAGTAACAATCCTGGTAAAGCCTTCTCGCATTCTCCCAGAGTGATCCCGACATATAAATGCCATAGATCCTTCTATGTTATCTATATTATAAGTCCCATCAATATTGATCTTCAATGTGCCCGGATCAAGGGCCTGCCAAAAGTTGCCATGGTCGAAGGGGTTGCTTCCTGGTTCGTTCGAGAGATGAGCGAGGTTTTGAGCTGTTTTGACTTGAGCAAGAGCAGCATTGACAACAAGGTTTGGATCTGGCTTTTGTCGACAAAAAATGGACCTATTTTGAGCCTTCCAGATCTGCCAGAATACCACAACGACAGTCTCTTGATCAGGTGAGGTCTTTCTCTGAATGATACGATCTACTATCCACTCTTCCGCTCGATGTATATTTGTTGCGACAATCTGAATGTGAATACAAGGGTGAGACCAGATTCTATAAGTCCATGGGCGGGGTAGGAGAAGATGTTCAATCGTCTCGGGTAGTTGGTTATGGCATAATGTGCATACCGGATTAGTGTTGATCCGTCGACGAAAGAGGTTGTCTTTGGTTGGCAATGCATTGTGGCAAATAGACCAGAGAAAAATTCGAACTTTAGATGCGAGTTTAAGCTACCAAATTTTATTCCAAAAGAGTGGGGGTGTTTGATAAGAAGACGAGGCTTGATGATTGGTTGCTCTTGGTGCTGCTCTTCTGATTGAAAGATAACCACTTTTAACTGTGTACTGCCCTTGGGTTGTGGCTGTCCAAACCAGACGGTCTATTGCAAAATTAGCTTTAACTAGAATTCTCAGTATCTCTTAAATTGTTGGTGCATCATAAAATTAATTCAAAATAGGCACATTCCAGTTGTTTAAGTTATTCTCCAATAGTTCAGCCACTAAACATAGGTTCCTCTCTTGCTGCTGGGCCGCCGATTCTTCCTCGTGGTAGCCATCGGTATTCCCGTATCTTAATCTGAGTTCCATCGCCAACCGACCATTGAAGGTCAAGTAAGATCGCCTTCCTTCCTGACAATAGGCTTTGCTATCCCCAAGAAGGGCGAGCTCCTCTATCCGCACAAATGAAGTCTTTGGATGGGAAATAAAGATCCTTAAACAATTTACTCCAAAGGGAGGAAGGTTGTTGTAATAAGTGCCATGCTTGTTTCCTAAGCATTGCCTTATTGAAGGTGACTAGATTTCGGAAACCCATTCCCCCAGTAGCCTTTGTACATTTTAAAACATCCCATTGTTTCCAATGAACCCCTAACTTCCGACAATCATTCTGCCACCAAAATCAGGCAATCTTTTTTTCAATAGATTTGCAAATGGATATAAGAATTTTAAAAATGGACATGGTATATTGAGGTATTGCCTGCACAATGGTCTTAATCAAGATTTCCTTTCCACCCTTGGAAATAAGATTCTCCTTCCATCCTTCCAACTTGTTAATCACTCTACCAAAAAGCCAGGCAAACATATCTCTTTTGGACCGTCCCCAGTCAGAAGGAATGCTTAGGTATTTACTTGTTCTGTCAAGCACATGGATTCTAATTTCTCTAGCTAGGTTTTCCTTAAGGCACATAGGGCAGTCCTTACTGAAGAAAATACCTGACTTATTCCTATTAATTTCCTATCCCGTGGCTAGGCAGTATTGATTCAGTATGTTAGCCAGGTTTTGACATTCCCTAATTGTGCCATCTAAAAAAAATTGCATCATCAGCGAAAAACAAGTAGGAAAGAGTAAGGCACGACTTGTTTAGCTTGATGCCCTTCAGGTTCCCCATATCGATGGCTTGATGGATGAGGGTTGATAGGAGATTTGCCAGCAGGATAAACAGATAAGGGGATAAAGGGTCGCCTTGTCGAAGGCCGCGCGTTGTGCGGAAATACTCCAGTTGCTCGCCGTTGAATTTTATGCTGATAGACACTATTGAGATACATTACGAAACCCATTGAACCTAGGTAGGATGAAAGCCTAGCTTGAGTAGATAAGCCGTTAGAAAATCCCATTTCACTCTATCGTATGCCTTTTGCATGTCCATTTCTAAGGTCGCTAGAAAATTTCTTCGTCGTTTCCGTATCTTTATCTGATGGAGAATCTCTTGGACCATGAGGATGTTGTCCTGGATTTGTCGTTCAGAAACAAAAGCGGTTTGTTCTGTAGAAATTAGGTCAGGAAGTAAGGGCTTCAGCCAATTGGCGAGGATTTTGGATATGATTTTATAGGTGTAATTGCATAGGCTAATGGGACGGTAATGGTCCAGACTTTTGGGTAGTGGTATCTTTGGTATCAGAGTTACAATAGTGTTATTGAGGTATGGAGTAGCACACCTAATTGAAAGAAATTTTGAACTGAAAGGAACATCTCATCCTGAAGTGTGTCCTAGTTAGATTGGTAAAATAAACCGTTCAAACGATCCTGGCCTAGGGCTTTTGTAGTGCCTAACTAAAATGTTGCAAGGCGAACCTCCTCTTTAGTTACCTTAGCTGTTAGAATGGAATTCATGTCATTGGTAACTATACCTTGGCATTGAGCAAGGATGGGATCGTAGTCGCGATAGCTCACTATTTTGTAGAGGTTAGAGTAGAAATCATGTGTCATCTCCTTCAAAGTCTCCTCGTCTCTCACCCATCTTTGGTTGGCGTCTAGCGGCATTCTTATTATATTCCTTTGTCTTCTCTTGATGGTAGTTGCATGGAAGAATCTTGTATTTTTGTCGCCCAATTTCAGCCAATTAATCATTGACCTCATAGCCTAATATTGCTCCTCTTGCTGCCAAAGTTTCTGTATCTCTATCTTGATTTTGGGTTGCTGTCGTTTTATCATATTGAGTATCAGTTTGATTTGTAATCTATTGTAGCTGAAGTTACAAGTATGATATTTTGTTTTTGGCCTTGGAGAACTTTTCGTGACTCCACAGGGCAAGTGCTGAACTGACAAACTTTAATTTATGTGGCAGATCAGAACCAGAGTTGGTTGCAATGTGCCATGCGTTGGCAATAATCATCCTACAGTTCGGATCGTGTAACCAGAACGCTTCAAAGATAAATGGCCTACGTCTTTTGACCAAAAGGGCTTCAGTATTTAATAGTAAAGGACTATGTTCCGACCCCACTGTTGGTAAAGCAAACACCTCAACTTCCGGGAAGGTGAGTCGCCAATCCAGATTGCAGAGAACCCTATCCAATCGTTCCTTAACAATGTTATCACCCGCACGGTTATTTGTCCAGGTGAACGCGCATCCCTTACTCTCCATGTCAATTAAGGAACAGTTATGTAGTACCTCTTGAAAGGAGTTCATATAGTGAAAATATGCTAACCTTTTGCCTACCTTCTCCTGGGTGATAGGTTATCTCGTTAAAATCACCAAGCACAAATCCAAGGTGAAGAGTTGGAATTTGCAATTTGTCGGAGGTCAGTCCAAAGCTGTTGTTGAAGCGAAACATAGCTAGTGCATGGACGCAAGTCACACGTATAGGTATGTTGTTCCTTGAATCGGTGCATATCAAATCTATGAGGTCCCGTTGTGATTGAACCACGCTGAGAGAGATGTGTGCTTGCCAGAATATGGCCAGACCCCCCGCCGAGCCAATAGGATTAACCAAATAAGAATTTGTGAATTTGAGCCGCCGCTATAGTTTTGTGAGCATCTCCGGTCTATTCTTGGTCTCCATCAAAAACACCAGATCGGGTCTTTCCTTGGACACAAGGGCCTTAAGAGCTTAAACTGTTAGGGGATAACCTAAACCCTGACAATTCCAACTAACGAACTTCATTTTTCTGTTGGTGGCTTTTGAGGGCAAGCCACCTTAGCCCATTTGCTATTCTCTTCTACAGTGAGTATCGGAGTGTCCATTAGTTGGGTTTCATCCAAATCCTCTGTAATATGAGCTCTAGACTCATATAGGTTATATCTCTTTAACTTCTTGGAAGTTCCTGCTTTAGTCGGTAGTCTTAATTGCTTCCTTTTTTGGGGTGTTGGGACGTCCGTGTGCTGATCTTGAATTCCTTGTAACTTTGCAGGTACAGAAATTAGAGCCCCTTTGGAAGATGTTGGAAACATGGAACTCAAGTGAAGTTGTTGTGGACGATGTTCACCCTTTTGATCTGACTGAGGTATTGCTAATAGTTGCATAGTCCCCTCTTGCTGCTCTTTATCAGACATATGAAAATCTTGTATACCCTTCAGTTTAGATATGGTATAGGTCAATTCACCTGTGGAGGATTGCCCTGTTGTCTTTATATCGAGGCCATATGGCATGGTGGGATCGTTGATACCTCCCGTAGTATTATCTTTAGTAGTGGGGAGCGTTGGGGCCTTAGTTGTCAAGGAAGGAGGGGTTTCTGGTATCACTTCCTCTGTCTCTGTGAATCTATCCTGATCACCATAAAATGTTAGCCAAATAAGGACCGTGTTATTTAACTTCTGCACGTAGCCATTGGCCAAATGCCATCTTTTCCTTGCTAGCCATTTTTGCTTTAGTAAAGGGAATTTCCTGACAGTACATGACAAAATGGCCTAGCTTACCACATGAATAGCAAAAATGTGGGAGACGTTCATATCAAAAGTCTAGCCACATAGCTTTTCCGTCAATGCAAATTAAGTGCCCTGTTTTTAAAGGCTGCCTTAGGTTGATTTCCACCCGAGCTCTACCTACTCTGAAGTAGGAACCTTCTTTTGTGTCTAATTTGACTTCAATTACTCTCCCAACATGTTTAACTGCTTTACTCAGCATCTGGTCCAAGCACCATTCTAGTGGTAGACTGAATATTTGAACCCAAAAAGCACATGAGGAGAAATCAAAACAATGCAAAGGCATATTAGGTAGCCATGGCTTTAAAATAACCAGGTGACTAGAGAATGACCATGGATCTCCCTCTAGGATTCTCTGTTTATCCTCTTCAGATTTAAATTTTGCAAAGTATAGGCCAGCGTCGCGTTGTGTGATTTCTACTTGTTCTGTACGTCATGCTCTTTTGAGAGTATTTTGTAATGCCAGAAAGTTTATCAAGGGGTTTGAGAGAATTTTACCGACTAAGATGAGCTTGCATTCCTCGATCTTCTCTAGCGGCGGCAAGTCATCCCAAACTTCAATTTCATGAGCAGAGCAAAGTCGGCCCAACCTGTTGTAGAGTGCGGCAAGGCATGAATCTCATCCATGAAATCAAGGCTGGAGACAGGATATTTCATGTTCGAAAAAGACGAGCCAAAATTTTAAAATTAGATGAGCATAAAGCGCTTTCTTTTCCATCATTTGCCTGCTCGACAAGTAAAGTTTCGAATTCCTCAACTAGGGAGAGATCAAAATGACTTTTCAATAGATTTAAGAACCTGACGCGTAAAGCTTCGAATTCCTCAGCTGGGGAGAAATCAAAGATGAATTTTCAATAGATTTAAGAACCTGACGCGGACTAATTATCTCCATTGATGCAATGCAAGTAACTCTTAAGTGCACCCAGATAAGTGAGACTTAGAACGCAATCTGAAGACAAGGACGAAGGTCCACCCGTCGTGGATTTGGCAAAATACCATTTGCTTCATGAAAGCCCCTCTTTGAGCAGGACATGAGGAGGAAAAACGAAACGTTGAGCTTCAACAGATAGATGGGGAAAAGAAGCAGAAGGGGTGTTCTTTGAATATGAGATCTAAATAGACAGATTACATCTAATCATTGAAATTCCAATGGTCCGAATGTGATTTTCGTTTCAAAGTGCCAGTATAGGGTGAATGAGCATCGACAAATAATCGAAATGATTGGAAAAAAATGATAGGAAAAATGGAAAATCATTTGCTCCTATAAGAATAAAAATTGCTCGTAATAATTTTAGTTCATGTGCTTCTTTTTGCCCAAAAAATTTGTCATCAATACATTTGAAAATCCCAAGAAGGTCACAAGTTTGAATCCGATTGCAAAAGGAGTGTTTTTTTTTTGTATGTGACTATGTATTAATTTATTTGTCACACGTTTCATCGTTGGTCTTTCCTGACAAATTGAGCTTTTAGGGAAGAGGTAAGTTGATTATAGTACTAAAGCACATGTCAAAGATTTGAATCCCCACAGACCTCTCATTTTTCCCTTTTTGTTATTTTGTTTTGTTTTGTTTTTTTGTTTTTTTTTCAGGCCATTTTATCGACAAGAATGCGTCTACGTCCCATCTTGCATGTTCTTACATGCGAAGAGGACTGTCAAGTAATGTTCTATATAACAAAAAATCGTTGACTCAATTACTAATGACTTAAATAGTTGGAAAAAATAGTCTTCGGCAATGAATGCATTATGAATATCAAAAACCTCGACGTAGCTGTTGTGCCAAGGATTGCGTACCTTGTCGTTGTGATCAATTATCATTTTCGTATTGTTGCATTCAATTTTTATTTATTTTTTATTATGGACATGGTATTCTCTTGGTAAAGCTCTAAAAGAACAATCACATTGATATCTCCACCCTTGCTTTAGTGGCTGTTTGGTAACGTGCCAAACAATACCCGATTTTGATTTTTTGTTCCGAGGAGTAGTTTTGGAATAGAATCGTATTTGGTAAAAATTTTATTCCTGGGAACAGATTTGGAGTAGAATTAAGAATAAAAAAAAAAAGTTGATTCTTACTTCGGGAACAAATTTGAGAGTCAAAACCAACTCTTCTTCTTCTTCTTTCTTTCTGCCATCCTATGATCGTCGTATACCACCGCCCGCCACCATCCGCCACCACCGCCGCCACCAATTGCCATCTCGCCGGTCCGGCGAGCTCGCTAGAGGCAAGCCCGGCCACCGACGAGCCTCGTCAAGGCTAGGCGAGGCTGCCTAGCCTCGGCGAGGCTCGGCCCGATGAGGGCCGGTGGACGTCCGGTGAGGTCACCACTCTCATCTAGCCGAGTCGCCGACCACAAGAAGAAGAAGAAGAAGAAGAAGAAGAAGAAGAGAATAGGAGAAAAAAAGAAAATAAAGAAAATAAAGAATAAAAAAAAAATAAAAGTAAAAAAATTATTTAAAAATTAAAAGAAATTGATATGGAACAAAATCAATTAGCATGATACCAAATCCAATTCTATTTCAGAATTAGGAATTTTGGATAGTTACCAAATGGCTTAAAATGTTTAGAATCTATTCCCGAGAACAGAATAAAAAAGAATTATTTCGATAAGAAT
This sequence comes from Eucalyptus lansdowneana, assembly GCA_017140395.1. Lineage (NCBI taxonomy): Eukaryota > Viridiplantae > Streptophyta > Magnoliopsida > Myrtales > Myrtaceae > Eucalyptus > Eucalyptus lansdowneana. The sequence goes on from CM029488.1 coordinate 25,965,622, forward strand.
TACTCATGGGAGCGAATCGCTACCAAACACGCCCTTAGTAAGCAATGGTACAATGCTATGAGCAAGAGAAGTTGGGGGGGGGGGGGGAGATTATAAAGGATAGTGGGCAAAGTTCAATTGTCATTGTATTGAGAAATACTTACCCCCAAATTTCTAATGTTAGGGAATTAAAACACCAAAAAACTATCCGTCTTCGCTTTTTGTTGTTGTAATATTGTGATTCTAGCACCCCCATAGGACCATAATGCATGGTCAATCTAACATAAGGAAATAAAATATATACACATCTAATCTAACAAAGTTGATTGGGACTCGCATACTTTGACTTGCTTTCTTAACTCGAGACACTTAAAACTTTCACATATATACCAATATCGACAAGTGAATAACATATATCATAATTTATGTAAATTGAGATAATTTTCTATCCTTTTTACAAGGAAAAAGTTCTTTTTTTTGTTTTTGTTTTGTTTAATGTCTAACAAACAGGCCTTATAAATGGGAGCTTAGGCAATCTATTGGGTATTTGCCTAGCAACCTAGGCACCGCCTGCGAGCTTGTGATCACATTCCATTGGCTCGTTAATTTCCTAAGGAAAAAAATTGAGCAACTCTCATCCGACATGCCTATTCATGAGACTTAGTATACGAGTCTTTAAATAAAATACCTGAATTTCTAATCCCTTCAATTAAATTTTAATCTTTCTTCATTGCCGCTCCTTGCATAAATTTAAGCGTCGTCAATCGGTGCCAACCAAAAGTATTTTGTTGAAATCACCGATGCAATCGTGCGATGAAGTGCTGTTTAAAATGCAAAGTGATTGCTCATGATGATGCGAATGATTTCACATCAGCTTTTTTGGGTATACATCGACCAGCAAGAAAACTTTAGTTTTTTTTTTCTTTTTGAAATTAGAGATTAAGGCATTTGGTAACTATATAAAATTTATGTTCCCGGAATAGAAATACGTTTCACATAACCCTAAATATTTTTGTGACTAAGAATTTTTTAATAATTTTATTATATTTTTCTTTTTCTTTTTCTTCTCCTTCCTCTAATCGATCCGCTAGCTTTGCCCGTGACCGGTTGGCAACTAGCCACACTAGGATCGGCGAGGTCCTCCCCAAGCCTTACCTTGGCTTAGTGAGGCTCGGCCTTGCCTTGGCTAGGCGAGACAACCTCACTCAAATCTGGCGAGGCTGAGCCTTGCTTGGCCACCATAAGGTCGGCCTCGCCCTAGGTAGGTGACACCAACCTCGTGGTGGTCGGGCAAGCCTCACCTTGGTCGGGCGAAACTTAGCCCCACCTGGCCATCGCAAGGCCAAGCGACGCTAACCTGTGGGCGAGACTTGGCCTCTCCAAATCTAGGTTAGGTCAAGCCTTGCCTAGTCATGGCGCGGCGTAGGGGGGCCTCACCTAGCCACGATGAGGCTGGGGGGGCCTCACTGGGGGCTGGCAAGGCTTTGGCGAGGTTGTCGGGCCTCATCTGGGTAGTCATCGGTCATCGCCGAGGCTGGCGACTGGCTGGGAGAAGAAGAAAGGAAGAGAAAAAGAAAGAAAAGAAAGGGAAGAAATGAAGAGAAAATAAAATTTTGTTTCTTGAGTTATTCCTTGAACAAGAAATTAATTTTTGTTTTTTATTTTTTTCCAATTCTATTATTGAGAACAAATTGTTCACGAGAACAAAAAAATTACCAAACCCATTTCGTTTTTTTTTTTTTTTTGGTTCTATTTCTGTTCATGGGAAAAAAGAACAAAAATAAGTATTTCTGGAATGTTACCAAACAACACCTAAGACATTCGATTAGGAAAATTATACAATTTCAAGAACCTCAATTACTTGAATCACAAGTCCACATAATGGAAAAAAAAAAATGTTAGTTTATTGATCAAAGGGAACTGCAATTATTATTTATTTTTTTTAAACCCGACACAAAGAGATCCTACAAATAGAGGTGTCGCTGAAGGGATGATTGAATCCAATCACCACCTTTACTCTGAGATAAGTGACAAGATCTCGTGTCCATCCCGTGCTTCACGCGACACGCGAGGCAAGTTTATTGCAAGGCATCTGGGTCAAGATCGTACAATGTGTCTCGTCTCATATTTGTCCTAAGCTTGGCTTGAGGTTAAGAAATTTATTGAAATTTAGTATTGCGATTTTTCAAATCCTCGAAAAAATAAGAAAATATAATTGTCAAATAGTAGTTTAATAAAAAAAAAAAGGAAATAAAATCCATTTCGCTTAAAACTTGCCTTCCGGGGCACAATCAATTCAAATTCTTTCCAAAACGAATGTTTTGGATTCATTCCATTTCCGTAGTGGCCACCGCTTCAGATCTTTAACCTCTACAATTTTTAGCAGGGAGTATCTCCTTTATAATGAAATGTACGCATGGACAATCCCCAACGATCTCAGTAAAAAGGGCAGAAACATGTCAACAAATGTTGATATTGATTGAATTTCCAACTCTTTCCACTTCCTTCATTCATTGTCATTGAAGCTTTCTTTGATTTCGTTCGACAGGAGGTGGGCTTGAGGCGCTCCAATCAGATGGTCCGGACAAATTTAAATTTGATATTTAAAAAAAATTAAATGCAAGGCAGGTCATGAAAACAGGGAAGAATTCTAAATGAGGGTGAGGGTGTTCTTATCTTCCAAATAACGACTGAAATAATCATATCAATCCTAAAAAAGCTTGAAGTGTTATTGTTGTTTTGAATAAAAAGCATTGGCTTCGCCCGACAAAATGTTCGGCCGATCAGGGATATCTTTGTTCAAACACAAGTTAAATTTAAATTAAATTAGATTAAAAATTTTATTAAAAAACTTTAAAAAAGGAAAAACACAAACAAGAGTGCTTGTTGCCCCATCACCACTGAAGGCCAACGTCCGACCCTCACCCAACGACCTAGTTGGCCTTTGCCACCACCCCACCAGTGATGGGCAGTGACCACCATTCCTCCTATGTTTTCCCATTTTTTTTAATGTTTTTTATGAAAAAACAAAATAAATAAAGAAAAAAGGAAAAAATTTAAAATTTCAAAAGATGATAATACTCCATGCCTTTATTTGAAATTTAAAAAAAAAAAACACTATGCTTTATTGCAATGACTAGAGTACCCTCAAGCGTCCTCCGTAATCACAAGAGAACCGGCCCCCCTTTCGGACAGGGCCGCCCCCGAATATTAAAAAAGAAAAAAAGAAAAAAGAGATTCGATTCGAAGCAGCGAGCGTTTTTTTTTTTTGCCAAAGACTAGGGTTCTTAAATTTTTTAGTCTTAATTTAATCGAAGGGTACTTACTTCCCCCTCATTTCAATCAATCCAAGACCCCCCTCCTTTTCCGCTATAAAGTAGATTCTCCGGGGCGTGCTTGTCCCGACCGATCGAGCGGACCGAAGCGAAGGTTGTTTTCCGTTTTCTTTTTTTGGTCCTAACGCATTCCATTCCTCTCTCGATTCCTCGCCTCCGAAGTCCATTCATTCGATCGTCGTGATTTTCTCCTCCTCCCCGGTCTACTTCGCCCCGCGGCGGATCCAAATCCATGATCGTGCGACCCCTATGGACCACCCTCAGCCCGACACCACTCCAGTCGAACAACCACAGGAGGAAGACGAGTGGGGTAAAGTTCCCGAATTCCTCTCTCTTTTCCGGTTCTTGTCTGGTTTTCGCGGGTGCCCAGTATTCCTCGGGAGCCAGCGTTGATCCTTTGGGTGAATTGGGTTTATGGCGATGGGTGTCGTCTGGATTCCGCATTGGCACGGCTGTTGCCGTGAGCTTCAGGTTCTTGTGATGATGATGGGTCGAGTTGGGGCCGATGTTGGTGTCGTTGCTACTCTCGGTTTCGACATTGGGTGATGGGAAGCTGGGAGTTTTTGTTGCTCTTGATACCGTGTTGTTGATCTGATCGTGATCAAAAAGTCTGCTCATTTTGTGCTGCCTTCCTTCGAGTCCAAGATTGTGACTATGGAGGAGGTGGGAAGTGCATGCTGTAGGATGCTGCATGTAGCGAGACGTAAGATTTGCAATCCTGGGCCGCCTCTTGTATTAGTGATTGCGAATAGAAGGCGGATGCTGCAAAACTGATTTTTGGGATTTTCTGGGGGAAAATAGAGATGCCTCCTACTTTATCTGTCATATATGGAAGTATCAACCTAATTTCATAGGCATTACAATAATTAAAAAGAGTAAAGAAGGAGGATTTTTAGTGCGAGATCTGAAAATGTGTCTTTTGGGGGTTAACACTATAGTTTGGGGTACTACTTCCAATTCTAAGAGCTTGGATCGAGTAGGTATATCAATATCGATTCGATCTGAGTTCTCTTATTGGATTGTGCATTCAATGAGTATTCTCAATAGTATACCTCGAAGCAACTAATGGTTTGGAACAAAGAAATGGAGGAACACAAGTCGTGTGGTATCATAAAAGTCCTGTTGTTGGGAATTGGTAGGTTGGTAGAAGAAAGAAAGGGTGCAACGAGGCAGAGGATAGGGAAGTACGGGGAAGGGAAGGCAAACACTAGCTTTTCTTAGTGATCATATCACATTTGGTTCTTTGCTATTTGAGAATCACCATTGCATCTCAGTGAAGGTGTGGTATAACCCTTTAGTGCTTCTTTGGTTCTTTGATTCAAGAGATTTCTTCTTTGATTTGATTTATGCCTGGTCCATTCCTTCCTCATTTGTGGGTTCTCTCTTCTACTATGAATCTCACATTTGTCATGGGCACAGCAATTTGTCTGCTCAGAAATTCTGAATCTTTTAGTTTAACATAAGGGAAATTTGGGGCCATTTTTCTTTTACGAAGTGACATTTTCTTCTTGAGCTATGTTACCACCCTCTTTCCACTTTGGGTCTAATTCATGGGTTTCCCTTGAATAGCTTAGACGAGACAAATTTGTCTTTCAGGATGAGTGCTTTCACTGTATGCTTCACCAACTTCTGCAACATATGTTCTGAAATGTCTATTCTTGAGTTGTTCATGGTCAATGCAGGACGCTGCATAAAACTCATTCGATAGTCTGTATTTCAATGTGTTGCATACTTTTGTCTTCATTAAGCATAGACTGCTAACTATACCTTGATCTAGTCTGAATCTCTGGTGTCCTTTACAGACAATGATGGCTTTGTAATTCCAAGCTTGGGTATAGGTGAACTAGATTTAGCTGGAGGTACTGCACCAGAGGTAGATACTCCATCACCTTCTTCTCCAAAGGTTAGTCAGTGGAGCCAATATGCTGTTACAGTTTCTTGTACTAATCATAAGAAGCTCAGAATTGTTCTCTTGTAGTGTTGTGTGGACAAATAATGTTTCGTGTATGTAAATGTCGTATTCCTGCAGGCAAAAAAGGAAGAGACCATTTACCTGGGACCACACGGCGCCCCTCCGTCACAAGCAAAGAGTCAGACACTGAACTCTTCTGGCCGCAAGCAGCGTCTCAAGCAAAAATTGAAGGAAGCAGATAAAAGAATCATTGGCTCTGGGAGGGAGAATAAATTAGAGAACATAAGGGAGCTTGTTGGTGACGGAAAAGCAAGTTCCAATATGTCAAAGGGTTCCTCTAGGGATTGGCTGGATCCACACTGTCAGGAATCCCAGTTTGAGAAGTGGTGTCCTCAGTGAGAGTAAAGGTTCCAACAGCTCAAGACATTTTCCTAAAGTATTGAATTGTGGCGACCTCTATTATAAGGCTTGATGCCTGTGGAGACTTTATATACTCCAAAGCAATGTACTTTGACGCTAGTCTGTCAGCTCAACTTTCTTGTACTGTTATCATAAGAGCACCTGCAATAATTGGCTTACATGATCACTTATCGAGCAAAAATAAGAGCTTATGCTTCTCAAGTCATTGCTTGGCCGTGGAGTGATGAATTTTTCAGTCCTTTAAGGTTGAGATGCGCTGGTAATGACCTCCATATTGTGGATCGGTAAGGAGTTTCTGTTTATGAGCTAAATGGAAGGATATGGTGCACAAGCCACTATAACTGTCCACCAGTGCCGAACTATTGGTATGAACTGCAAAGTGCAGGTGAGATCTCAACCAGTTTATACTTCTACACATGAGGTGTAGTGCTAAGTAATTCAAACACCTCTTTTGGGTACTCTGCATGTGGTTGTGCCAATTGAAGTGCTATTAAATACTGCAATATGATTGTGTGTTCTTGCGATTGCCTTTGGACGCACCTAATTGTTGCTTTAAAACCAAAAAAAAAGAATAAGAAACACTACACCAAATTTTCCATTGTGAGAAGACACGCATTGAGCAATTCCACATCTTTTCCTTCGCTTCTTAAATTAAGTTTTATAGAGGATTATATTAACACTTCAGTAGCCGTACAAAGTATGTCTTGCTTTAGCAATTGTGTAGTCCGAGCAAGTCAGTAGATCGGTCGCTGTAAAGGTGGCATAATAGAATGCCCAAATCAGTTGAAGCATGATTGAAGTAGAATTCCTTTCAGGATACTTGAAAACCAATGTCGGGGTTAAGCACCGAAAACAAAAGGGAAATATAGAACAAAACTGATAGTCAAAGAGACGGTAGACTAATTAATTGCCTTCAGCACTCGTTACATTAATCAGGACTTTGTCTGCTCTTTCTTCACAGAATATGAATATAATGAAATCCTGAACTTGAAGAGCGACAATAATGAATGACAAGCCGGTATTTGTTTCAAGCTCACCTGCTAAAACAATGATCGACTAAGAAAAAGCAAAATACACCCCTCAATGGGGTCATTACCGTCAGGCATTTACGTATGGCTCCGAATTCCAATCAGTTGCCAACGAACGTGATTTCATGTTCCCGTTACTTCAAGAACCATCTAGTATAAACTAGTCAATAGTTCTTGAGTTGATACCTAGAAATTTTAGGCCTACTGCTTGGGGTCTCAGACCATACTGATCTAAATATTCGTCGTTGTAGAACTTGCTTAGATGCCTCATCCCATTGTCACAGAGGATAGTCACTATAGTGTGACCCGGGCCTATTGACTGGGCAACTCTGACCGCTCCTACACAATTCATGGCCGAAGAACTCCCCAGAAAGAGCCCGTCATTTTTTAAGAGGAACCTGACAACAGATCAGCAGATGAAGCAATCAATCTCCAGTTTAGATCTAGTCACGAGAACCACAAAAACTCTATTACCCTTCTCGATGGCAATAGAAATCTCCGTTTTATGAGCTCCTCAGCTATATAAAGTATATGCATCGACATGGGAGATGGAAAAAGAAAACACACCAACCTTGACATCTCGACGGCCTCCAAATCTGTCCCCCGAAAAGCTCCATCGAGATTTGCCATCTTAAAATTCTCCGTCAGTCTGTTAATTCCAATTCCTTCAGTTACAGTGTCAAATGGATTCTTCAGCCTTCGCCCTTCAGCCTCCTCCTTTGTGTACATCACTCCCCTCGTCACCTTATTGAATAAACCAGAACCCGGCGGATCTATAAGAAAGCATTTGACCTTCTGACTTTTCTCCTGCGGCAACAAATTAAGGAACTTACCTGGATAGTCAATAATAGCACCTATATTACCACCATAATGTGTGAACTTATCAGATGAAGAGGTTATATTGACCTGGAGAAATCTTGAAACTCCAGCCAAAGTGCCACCAGTGCCTGCTGCCGCCACAAAGGCATCTATATTACCACCTGTCTGTTCCCACATCTCAGGCCCCGTACCTTCATAGTGGGCCCTAAAATTTGCAAGGTTCTCGAACTGGTCAGCAAAAAATCCTCCTTTATAATTACATAATGGACTTGAACTAAGCATCTCTCCATGACAATGGTAGCCGTTCACATGTTCTAATTGTATACCATCTGCCTGCTCATCCATCCTGGATTTCAATGCTAACTCATTTGCTTCTGTTGCTCGTCTCCTTGCGATATTGACAAAATGATCTTTATGCGTAATTGACACTGGCCTCACCCTTTCCACAGTAGCTCCAAGAGCTTCAAGTATTTGAGACTGAGATAAACAGACAAGAGAGAGTCAAAACACAATGCTAAATGTAAGGGAGAGAGGACAAGATTCTCCCAGGGGCTTCAACATAATTCCACAGACAAGTTAATTGTTGTATGCTTTAACAAGGCCACAGGTCAGAACCTGCATCTTGTTCAATGTGGTGTCCAAGTAGCAACAGCTCCTGTTATCATGCATTCTATCTTATCTAATCAAACAGACATTTAGACATTAGAGATTATGGCAAAAATAGTTGTTATGGAAGTTGACCGTCATTCAATGAGGGAATGCAAATATAGGCCAAAAGAGTATTTTGCCAAGCTTGAAGAAATAAGGATTACATAAATTAAAGTGCACAATTGCATTATTGCACCAATTATGATCCTCTCACATTCATCAACCAACTGAAAGGAGAAGTTAGAGCAAAAAACCAGGAACTCTGAGTATGTTTATCAGGCTCTTGTCATCTATATGATAATCTAAAGCACCTCGAGAGGAGATTATTTTCCTTCCAAAACTTGTTTTTATAAGAATTCAAGCAGTATAAACTATCGACAAGATAGCACAAGCATTTTGTTAATAAGTGCCACACGCTGCCTGTGCTGAATATTCTCATGCTTTCAACTACCATAGCGAAGAATGCAATTTGCCTATCAACCAACAACACGAAAGTCATGACACAAATGTTCCTTCAAGTCCAAACTCATGCCAAATCCAACCTCTTGTTTCAACAAGAGGTTTTAACTCTTACAAGTAAAAAAAGAAAATATATATATATAATGGATTGTTGGACCTGGCAACTGAGAACATGACATAATGGAACAGCAGCTTATGTTAGGCAATACAAACCTTTTCAATGGCAGCATCATCTGGGATAACCACATGGCATTTGCATCCATATGCAGGAGCCACCGTGGCAAGGCTAATAGCCGTGCTACCCGCGCTGCCCTCGGTGACAACTCCTCCTCTTGCTAACTTGCCAGATCCCAAGGCCTGTCGAATATGAAAGTCAGACAAGGAATCCAACGGCACAGTTGATCAACAAAGGAAACCAAGTGGAGATTGCAAAAGTCTTTTACCTCCTCGATAATCTTCACGGCAACCCTGTCTTTTACGCTCCCACCAGGATTTAAGAATTCGCACTTTCCAAGAATCTGAAGCATAATTTGCAGGCAATTCAATTAACTTTAAAACAGGTAGAAAACCAATCTCCACACCGGACAAGTGAAAACGCGCAGCTTCTTTCATTTTTCCATTGTTAGAGGCGAAAAGTATCGACAAAATGACCTTAGAACGGAGTTAGAGCAGGTTATGATCCGATCACTACGAGCACACGGAAACTGATTAGGCATCAGCAGGTTTTGCAATGAGTCAAAATACAGCTAGAAAACGAGGAATCGCAGCAGCCGGAAGTTCACAAATTCAATTGCGATTGTCATGCCAATGAAAGAGCACTTCGACACGAAAACGATTCACGTCCGAGCAGCCGGTGCACCTAACGACGACTCGCCGCGGAATTGCACGCATGTTTATCATCTCAAGCGACGAAGTACGGCTCGAAATTTCGATCGATCCTCGGCGAAAGGAGAGAGCGAGAAAGAACGACACGAGACTTTACTTCGCAGCCGGTGGCGTCGGAGAGGCTGTTGATTCGGATGAGCGGCGTGTTCCCGACGGCGCCGATCAGTCCGTCCTTGCCGCGCCCGTTCCGCCGCTTCTTCTTCTTCGTCGGCGGCTCCCTCCTCTGAGAGCGGTGGCTGCAGAGCAGGTACGACAGGACGGCCAAGGAGACGGCGGCGGCGGCGACGATGGCGCCCGCGGCCTTCGCAGGCGCCATCGCGGCGGTTCCGATCGCCGAGCCGAGCCGAGCCGAGCCGAGAGATCACCGCTGCAACGATGAGGATTGAACCGACGAGGGGACGAGACGAAGTTCGTAAATTGCGAGCCGAGAGAGAAGGCGGTTTAGGGCGAACTCGCGACGGGAACGGAGTAACGGACGTAACGGCGTAATTTTAATGGGCCTGGGCTTTCTGAAGCGGGCCCATGAGAATTCCGTCGTTGGAGAAGGCAACCGATCCGAGTCTAGGGCAATTTTTTTTTTTTTTTTCTTTTCGGTTAAAAAATCCCCACAAGTAAAACTATGTTTACCGTCTTCCCAATAATTTCCAAAAGCTTAAATCGCTCTCCACATTTGCAAAAGTGGAACCACACGTGAACCAATCCTCAAAAGAGATATTCGAGCGGCGATCAATGATTATATCGCTTGCATAGTTGATATGATTGAAGACCAAGGCCTCGTTCGATTAGTGAAAAAATGAACAGTTTGAAAAATTCGATGAAAAATGTTTTTATTATCAATGACAATTTATGCCTAACCAGTTTCTTGAATGATAAATATATTTCTCATTTGTTCATTTGTGTGAGCAATACATATAATCATTTTTTAAAAAGATGTTTTTCAAATTGTGTATTTTCTAAAGTAAAAAACAGAACCTAGGAGCTGAGTATTCGGCCTCAATGTTGTAGTTTCGAGCCATTGCTCATTCAACTAACAATTATATGTGTTATGTATTCCTCGCGTCATGGATATCATCCGCATAGATAACCCAAAGTTGCAAAAGAAGTAAATAATTAATATTGATTAGTTGCGTGCCAATTTAGATTGTCTTATATCATTATGACTACGAAAAGACATTTTTTTATTCAAATCCATGAATCGTACATGAATTTACCGTGGCATTTAATAGTTATCCAATTTGTCCTATATTTTGGCTTTTGTGATTGAAAAACCACAAACGATTTTTCAATTTATAAAAAAAGAGAGGGGAAATTTTTTTATGTATAGGTTATGAGATTCGATTCCAAAAAATGGACCGGATCCGATTCCAAAAAATGAAGGATTTTGGGACATCCGACCAAGGTTAAATTTTAAGAAAACGGGATTTGAGATAGAGATGACCTTTTGCCCATCTCTAAACATAGGGCGCACTCTTCCACATTGATTTTGTACATCCGAGATTTTACTCTAAGCACTCCCAACAAGGATTAAAGCAAACACCGCAAAAACAAAAGCAAACCTGAGGTCGATATCTCCTTAGTTGAAGTCCACTTATTTATACTTGTGGGTTAGATCACAAAGCGCATGCCATGTAACTGGTTTTTATAACAATCTCGAGCTACGTAATCGAATTGATTCTATTTGGGAATTGGATCAAACTACCTTGAGAGGCCTTGAAAGTCAATCCGGTCCAATTTTAGATTCTCATTGGAATCGGTTAGGTTGTCAGTTTCAAGTGAAGAATCACTCATAAATCAAATCGACCAAACTAAATTTGACTTGGTTTCATAAAGCTTGAAAACTCTAATTTTTCTCTTGGCATCTTTTTCTTTCTCTCTCCTTTTTTCCTTCGTTTTCTCAAACCTCACTCAAACATTTCACAGTTCTCTATTTATTTTGCTCACGACTCACCTTTCTACTTGCTAGCTCGCAACTCACCCTTGCTCATTGAGCCTCACAACCCTCGCTTGCTTTTTGACTTGTCTTTACTCATTCCATCTCGTTTATCTTTTACTCTAAACCTTTTTGTTGTTCATATTTTTATCCTATAAAAAATGAAACTAAAAAAAGGAACGAACGAAAAATAGGTTTTCAAGTGGACCCTGAAATTAGACCAAAAAACAAGGTAGGTGCTGGGTTCAAAAAATTGGAAACCGATTCTAAAATAGTAGGTTTTATTCATCTTGAAACTGATAACTCTTAATGTGTGTTGTTTCTATTTCAAATCCCAAATAGGATTTTATGCCCATGTGTGGATATTACAGTGGTTTCCAAATAGATACCTGTAGTACATTTTTCCCATGTTAAAAATGGGCTTAAATTCTAACAAAAATGATTTGCAATTTTTTTTTTTTTTGAAAAATGATTATTTGTATGATTTAGAAATTATCAATAGACGTACAATGCTTTCATTATTGAAAAACGATATATGCTCAAAATTTTTTGCCAATGATGCCAATAATCTTCATTTATTTGTCGTTTTGCAAACAATAAAAGCTTAATTTTTTTTAGTATCATTTTTTCATTCCAAGATAAAAACTAAAAAGAATAAATATAAAAGAAGATCAAAGGGTCCAACAATTATATCACATCACTTTGATTCATAACCGTGATTACTTCACCCGATAAGTCGGAGGATGAAATAATTAATTTATTGGAGAATCATATCATTAACCATCTGATTCACAACTATCGATTACTTCACCAGGATAAGTCGGAGTGATGAAATAATTAATTTATTGGAGAATCATATCATTAACCATCTGATTCATAACTGTCGATTACTTCACTCGGATAAGTTGGAGTGATAAAATAATTAATTTATTGGAGAATCATATCATTAACCATGTTTTGTGTGTGCAGATATTACACAATTGATTTCATTCATAATTTGACTTTCTCGTATATAAGTTCTTGTCAGAGTTAAGATGTAAGTTCCCATGTCATCAATTCGTCAATGTATGGCATGATGAGATTCCACAGGTACAGAACCAATTCAAACCGACATTTTACATTGCATTATTGGCATGCATCCGATAGGAAATTAAACTTGCGAATAACTTTTTTCCGGGAAAGAAATTTATCCGTACCGATCACGCGAAAAACCTTATTACTCAGGTAAAAATTCAGTTGCCGACGTGCACACAGTCCTTAATTTCAATAAATAAAACACCAGGATCGGAATCTCAAATTTCATTATCAAGAACCGCTCGTGACCGGCACTATAAGTTATAACCATAATTTATAAAAAAATCAGTTGTTGCTATTTTGTCCTCTCTTTTTTTTTTCTTTTTTTTCCTCCCGTCCTTTCAAAAGATGAAATCCAGATCCGTCCAAGGTAAAAAAAAAAAAGGAGCGTTCGAGTCCCAAACCGTTGAACCTTTGTTGACTCTCCCTCCCCCTAAAAAAGAGCACAGAAACAGACAACGAAAAGGCAAAGCTCTCAGAGAATATCTGCACACTTCCCCCAAAGGACACTCTGCAACCCTCTCCCCCCTCCTCCTCAATCATCTCCTTCTCCTTCTCCTTCTCCATCTTCATCTCCAGCTTCCCGTCCGAGACTCCGGCCTCGCGCCGCCGATCCATCCATGGAGATCCCGGCGAAGCTGCTCCGCTACAGGTTCCACCTCGTCGCCGCCCTCCTCCTCGCCGCCGCCGCCGCCGCCCTCGTCTACGCCGCCCCCAGATTCGTCACCGTCCTGGCCTACTTCTGGCCCCTCCTCCTCTCCACCGCCCTCTTCCTCGCCGCCGTCGTCGTCTTCGGCAAGACCTCCCCCCCCGCCGCCGCCGAAGCCTCCGGGGAGGAGATCCTCGACTACGTCGCCGGCCAGCCGGAGCACGACGCCCCCCTCGACAGCTCCTTCCAGAGCTCCCGCGACGAGTAGCCTCGGGACGGAGGAAAACCCCCCTCCTCTTTTTCTTATAAATATTATTTTTGGTAATTTCTGACTCTTTCTTCTTCCCCTTTTTTTCCCCCTTCGAATTTTCTTCCATTTCTCTTCTTTTCAGTTGTCCCGGTACGTTGTTTGACTGAAATAAATAGCTGCTCATCAGTGAATTTCTCTTTCCGTCCTTAAAATTACGAACGAATTACTTACTTCGCTAAATTTCACGAAATAAAATAAGCGCTAAAAACCCTGAAAAAATAGACAGTTTCCGCCGCGAAATAGTTTCTTTAGAATTGTCTTTTACATTCGACAATGCGAATAATCCGGTACTGGAATTTTGCTAATCAGCTGGCAATTAGGGCTGCGATTGGTCGGGCGAAGGTACGATCTGGGCTAAACGTGCGCACGGTGCGTACTGCGCACCCCCACGCTTTACGTTCTCGGGAACCCGGGGCGCATCGCATCTCCTCGTGTGAAAAGAATCTGCGGGGTATATTTTGGTCCCAGAGAGGTTTTATTGTAATTTTCAATGTACGGATCACGCGTTCTTTTGGAATCGTATGATTTTGCATTTATCGATATTCATGTAAGATTGTGATATCTCTTCCTCTCGTGGATGGGATGTTGCGACAGGAATTCAATCGCCACCGTTGGCTTGCCAGGTGATTTGTTCGATCGTAGGAACTTGATCTAAAGAAATTGATCGATGGCCCGAAATGATTTCCAAACCTGAGTTCTATTTATTTTCAAAAAATAGTTGATTTGAAAAAAAATTTCTTTTTAAAAACAAATGAATGTATTGCTTTTATAAAAGGGAATGAACAAAACTTTTTTTTATCATCTATAAAAAGGTATAGATACAAATTATTACTAATAATAATACTTTTTTCATTATGTTTCAAACGATATAAATGATCAATTTTTAAAATATATATTTTTCGAAATTAATCATTTTTCGTGTAATAAATAGAGTTTTGATGTTGAGAAATATTTTACTATTTTTAGGGTATCACCTAACGTTTGTCTATCCCAGTAATTATTGCTTGCCGGAAGAATTTTGGCATAAGGAGTGGATTATGAAAAGTGTGGAAAATAAAGAACAAGATTGAAACACCGAGATGTGGGCCCCGGTCAATTGGGCCGAGAGAGCCCACCGCGGTATCTCTGACCACGCAAGCCCCTATCTATTGGGTGAGAACGAAGTCGCAGGTCCTCCGTGGGTCGTCATGCTTACGTCACAATCGCCTGGTAACGTCTCCTTCACGAATTACCTCAATCATTGTCATGGTTGCGTCGGGGCTCGAGTCGTTGAAATTATTCGTCTGAAAAGCATTGAGAAAATTCAAATTGTTGGCATTAGCTTTCCTCGTATTTCTCTTGAACTTTCCCAATCGTCGTCCGCCTATGCTTTGACGGGACACTTGAAGTGCGGTTTGGCTAGGGGGAGGGGGGAAACAATAGTACTTTGATTGTGCGATGATGCGAACTCCAAAGTTATGCAATGAGCACTTATTTGAATTGTTTCGTATGAGACGAATTGATTTTACCCTAAGTAAATAGGACCGAACGGCTTACCGGGGGTCTTGTGAGCCTTACATCTCCAGAAGCGAGTCATCTCTTGGTACCTTGAAGAGCCATCGGCCTTTGTCTATCTCTATTAAGACAATAGATTTTTGATGCAATTCGACAACATCACTCGAGCACCATGTGAAAAAAAAGTTACTAGGTCTAGGCCAAGGCTAATTGTGCTTGGTACAATTCTGTGTCAACCAGCGAGATCCTATTCATGTTTCCTCCTTACCCATGTAACAAATTCGATTTATTTAGACATGAATAGTTAAATGATTGTTTTGTTCGTGTCGTTCACTATTAAGATTTCAAATATATGATATTTCGTGATTATGGACAAGTTGTTTAACTTGATTTTATGATGTTTTGTTGATAGATTATTGTGATATGTAACAAATTTTATGAAATTTAAATATTATATAACAAGTTTGTGTGGATGAGTTGATTTCATGTTCGGGTTTATTATGATCGTGGAAGTCTATCGATCTATCAATTCGTTATTGTATTGTGTTGCATTGGTTATGTCGGAGGAAATTGTCTAGTTAGTCTTAAACTTATTATACTGAGATGTCAATTCAGTAATAAATTTTTCATTTTTGTTAATTCCATCATAAATTTTTCATTTTTGTCAATTCCATCCTAAATTTTTGCATCAAATTCTATTGTAATCATTATGGCTAATTTCATTGGACTAACATGGATCACTAGTGATGATTGAACCTCCACGTCTTCCCATTTTGCAAGTCGCATCATTAACCCATCCTATTGGTTTTGGGCTAATCTGTTTTACACTTTACGCACTGATGTCTACAGGATATAAACATGACCCGCGAACACAAATCATCACCCTAATCTCCGTGACTTCCTGCGTGTGATCTAGACAACAACCTGGCATGCTTATCGAGAGAGATTAGTCGGTGGACAAGCAACATCCAATATCCAAAATTCTTTACAAAAAGAAAAAAAAAAAAAACACGCACGTTACAAAGAACAAAACAAAAGAAGTCCTGGTATTGGTAAATAAATTATGGCTGTCCACGTAGGCACTGAAATCTCGTCATCCTAATTCGCTACTGCTGCAAACGCGTATCTTGTCCTATCTACTGATTCGGTCTGTCGATTCCTGGAATCGTGAAGAAAAAAGCCACCGACCGCGCGCGTTTTTTCTCGTTCAATCTAAATTTATCGACCCCAGTCTCGTTGTCTTTAAGCAAGGAGGGTCGTGTTATATATAATGTATTTCTGCCAGTCCTGGTGGAGCACCTGTGGAGATGTCCGTGGATTCGTGGGTTGAAAATGGTCTCGAAACTCGAAAACAGGACATTGCAGGATCGTGGGCTTATGCCTAGTGATGGGATAAGATAATGCAATCCTTGCTCGGACATCGTGCTTTATTCTCGTGGGTCTGCGTGATTGACTGACTGTCCATCTTTGTTTTTTGCTAACGTTCATTTGGGGGGTTAGCTCTGTTTGCATCGTGATTTCGGGAATCCATTAACAGAGGTTCATCGTGGTTCTGCAACGATGGAAGTGTTGGGATATATATTTTTTCCTATGTGGTATCTTCTTTTAGACGTGGGAATCTATGATCTTGTTTGGTTCCACTGAGGAGGAATCCATAAGTGGACTATCGTTTCAAGTAGGTCTATTCCCATAAGATCATATTCCTTTTCTGTTATTTTTGAATGACAAAGAACTTAAGGTCTTAACAGGAAAATAAAAGTAGCCCTCGAACATTCACTGATTGAGATGCCATTCTTCTTTTCTTTTCTATTCTCCTTCAATTTTTCCTTTTTCCTTTTGTTTTGTTTGCAAACGCGGGAGTCAAAACCCCGCATATGTGATAATAGCATCCCCATCCCCCAATTCCCTTATCAGTTGGCTGAGTGCCCACCGGAGGTTGCGCCTTAATTGAAGATTCAAGATTTGCATCTTTTTTTCTTTTCTGGGTTAGAAGATTTGCATCTTGATAAAGTTCTTGATTACCAAGTATTCAATTGTCTTATTTAGGGGGAGAATATTTCAATTTACTTATTTGGCATTAACTATTCTCATGTCTTTATTTTATGAAACGTATTTTGGCAAAAAACATGAACTTCTTGTTTGTAGTTGACTGGAAAAAGTTGTTACAAACCGGTTAGTATCGCCTTTATGACTAAGCACTGTTTGTTAATGTTTTTTGTTTCTGTTTATGAACAAAATTTCTGTTTTTTATTCCAGGGAATAAAAAAAGAACAAAACGCTTTTGTTTGTGTTTTTGTTCAAAATCTATTTTTTTTTTTATTTCCAATAACACATTTGGAACAAAAACAAGAAACAAGAGAAATGTGTTTCTTGTTTTTGGAATAATTTTTAAGAACAAATTTTCTCCTTCTCTCTTTTTCTTCTTTTCTTTTTCTTTTTTCTTTGGTTGGTCGCGGGCCTCGGCCATGGCCGGCGACCATCGAGGGCCGGCGACCTCGCCGGAGCATCGTCGGCCCCGTGAGCTCGGCTTGCCCGATCCGGCGAGCCCGAGCTTGCCCAACCACCGGCGAGGCTCGCCGCGGCCTAGCGGTGGCCGGCGAGACCGAGCCGCCCAACCATGGTGAGGCTCGGCCTCACCGAGGGCCGGCGAACCTTGTTGTGGCCGGGCGAGGCCGCGGCCCTCATCGTCGGTCGCGGCCATGGCCGAGGCTTGCGACCGCCAAAAGAAGAAAAAAAAAAAAAAAAAAAGAAAAAAGAAAAAAGAAAAAAAGAAAAAAGAAAGAGAAAAAAAAAAAAAATAAAAAAAGTAAAAAATTAAAAGAAACAAAAAAAGAATACAAATTTACCAAACGTGTTTCTATTCATTTTTTATTCCGGAACAAATTTACTAAACGCGTTTTTATTCATAAATTGTTCTAATGTAAAACATTTATTTATTTATTTCGTCCATGGAACAATTTTTAAACGTAAATGTTACCAAACGCGCCTAAGTGTCTATGAATTTTAGAAATTGGTGGCTGTTTTTTTTGCAAGAACAAGGGTTAGACTAAAATAGGCTAGAATATGATAGAAAAAAAAAAATGTGGGGGACCCGTAATAGCTTTGACTTTTTCTGGTGAATATTACATTACCTTAAAAAGTAGAAAATTAGGAATTCAAAATTGTGAGATGAGTGGTGTGGCTACGATGGTCCAACCCTTTTGGCAGTGATCACCACCATTGTGGTTGCGTGTCTATAGCGATGGTCACATAAGAGGCGGATCAAGATCCAAGATCTAGTTGCACAGAAGACTACCTTCACTATGGGTTGCCTGTTAGCCGGTGCTACCATTGCACAATGTCACTTGTTAGCAATGACCACCGTTGCAATGGCTTCGATAATGAGCAATAGTGGTTGACCACCCCCTAGAAAACCAGAATAAAGAGAAAATGGGGTTTGAGTTGAGAGGTTGAAATCTTAGGTAGGGATAGGCACGGGGTATGCTCTCTAAGACATTGACTTGGACGGGATAGACTTCTGTCCCAAAAATGGACGTGCGAGGCATTATGCGACGCACGGGGCGAGGTCGTGTTGGCTGTGCCACTCGACAATTCTATCCGCGTGTTCTTCTTAGCTTTTATGTATTATGTAGATTTGTCATAAAAATAGGGGAAAAAATGGAAGCCTAAGAACGACAATTTCTCTGTACACAATCTTATAATTTGGGCTTGGAAAGTTTTGAACAAGCTAAAGGTATGATCTTTTCCTAACGAGATATGATTTCGATCTTTACCTTATGTTCAGCATAAGATAACCTCATCTTTTAGCACAGATACAATCTTTTGCTCATCTTTAGCACAATAAGCATATCTCTTGAAGTGTTTGCATAAAGAGACTCACTTTGTAAAATAGTGTAAGGAGAGAAACGATGAATAGTAAAAGTACCCTTTCACTTTTTTCATCTTTGCATCTATTTATTTTCCTCTTGTCTCTTTGATCCGATCCTCTATCGAAACTTGGTATCGGAGCTCTTTTGGCCAGAGCCCTTTTCAAAAAGAGACTTAATTGCTTTTGTATTAGCCTCTCCTACATCCTTTGTTCCCCCGGTTTCTGCTCAAGCTACCTATGTTTCCTCCGTTCTCCTAGCTGCAATTACTCCAAATGCAATCTCTACTCCCTCAAGTGGTGAGAGAGTCAACGGAATGAATTTTGTGAGTTGAAAAACGCGTCTAACTCCCTTCCTCTTGGCTTCCCAACTTCTTTCCATTATAGAAGGCACTGGACATGCTCCACCACAGCACATCCAAGAGTGGGAGAGCAACTCCAACACAATTCCAACTCATAGTCCAGCGTACACAATCTGGCTAATAAGAGACCATACGACTTTTGGGTGGACAATGGCCACCTCCACCAAACCAATCGTCACGCAATTATCCAAACACCGCTCATTAGCTTCAGCATGGGCATATCTTTCTTCTTCATATGTGGCTTAATGTTCAGTCTGGGCTTCATCTCTCTAAATGCAATTGCAAATAATTAATAAAGGTGGAAGATCAGTCACGCGACACATGAAATTTGTGATTGACTCTCAGCCATAGATGAGATTATTTCTTAAAATGAATGTCAAACTCATCTATTCCGTGGCCTTGGCAGTGAAAATGACCAACTTAAAATTGAAATTTTGGTGCAAACCCAAGCCAATCACTAACATATTTCCTAACACTTCCTCTTGAGTTGGGATGTAGATATCAAATAATCCCAACTGTTACATAAAATACCCACTCTACTCCCTCGTAAAGATTTAGTAAGTATTTGCAAATTGATCCTTCATCCTTGCATGTTGAAGAATGATCTCCTCTTTCTAAACTTCTTCTTGTACAAAGTGACAATCGACCTCAGTATACTTGGTTCACTCATGGAAGATAGGATCGTTTGCAATATGAATAGTTGATTGATTATCACAATATTATACCGATGGGTCTGATGTTGACATGCCAATTTTTGACAATACAGGGATCCTAATTTGTTGCTCAAATTGACAAATATCAACTTGCCTCAAGGTAGTAATCATTGTTTTTCGAGAATCTAATAACTCATTCATTCACATCGTACAAGGAACGTGTTGAGTCTGTAGTCATTTCATTGCTAAACTCCTCTAGTATCATTCACCATGTCTCTTTATGAGATGTGCCTCTTTCAACACGATGAATTGAAAATGCATGTTGCTTGGTAATTAACACATCTTCCTGCTTCAACTAGAGCAATTCACCTATCACATGTGCCATAACTCCATATTGTACTTCAACACTTCATTGAAAAATCACATGTTGTTTCTTGGTTTTCCAAGCAACTAAATTACCTCCAAGAAAAATGCAATTGCTTGACATAGGTCTCCTATCAATAGGATATCCAGCCCAATTTGCATCAAAGAAACTTGTGGTGTTTAGATGACCATAATTCTTTAAAAGTAGTCCTTTTTCCCGATGCTCCCTTCAAGTACTTGATAATCCGAAGTACAACATCCCAATGAGTAGTACGCGAAGAACTCATGAACTGACTCATTGCACTGACAACAAAAGATATATTGGGTCTTGTGACAGTAAGATAGTTCAACTTACCTATCATCTCTAATACTTCATTGGAATAACTTTTCATGTTTTGCATCAAGTTTCACATTGGGTTCCATAAGAGTATCAACCGGCTTTGCTCCAAGAAATCCAACCTCATCAAGAATGTCAAGTACATATTTTTACTATGATAAATTGGTGCTAGCATATGAGTAGGCAACCTCAATACCAATGAAATTTCGTAGATGTCTCAGATCCTTAGTATTAAAATTTGTATGCAAAAATTGGTTAAGTCATTGAATACTACCTGAATTGTTACTAGTAATGATAATATCATCCATATATACCACTAGAAGGATACACCTAACTGATGAGATAGATTTAAAGACTGAATGATCTACTTGACATGGTTTATTCCAAACTTGATGACAGCATCACTGAACCTACTGAACCAAGCATGAGGAGATTGGTTGAGTCCCTATAAAGCCTTATGTAAATGACATGCCAAATTCTCCCCTTGAGCAAGAAACTCAGTGCTTGCTCCATGGACACTTTCTCAGCCAAATCACCATGTAATAAGGCATTTTTGACATCCAACTGATAAAGAAGCAAGCCAAAGTGCGATGCTAGGGAAATAAAGGCATGAACAGACGGGATTTTGCCCACAGGTGAGAAAATGTCATCATAATTAACACCATACTTATGAGTATATCCATTTGCAATCAACCAAGCGTTCAATCGCTCGAGTGCCATTCGGTAAACCTTAATAGTGAAAATCCAATGACAGCCAACAGATTGCTTCTTCATAAGTAAGGAAGTGAGCTACCAAGTGTGGTTCTTCATGAGCACCTTCATTTCATCCTCCATGGCTTGTCGCCATCCAGGGTGAGCAAGAGCTTTAGTAACATTGCTAGGCACAAAAACATAGGACAATAATGAGATAAAAGGTAGAGTAGATAAGGGATAAACGATCATATGACACAAATTGAAAATAGGATGATGAGTACAAAGATAATAAAAAAAAGATCGGATTAAGTGAGCATAATGATCCATAGGGCGACCAACACAAGAGCGTGTACCTTTTGAGTAGTAATGAGTAGACCGGGATTAGAAGATGGTGCAAAAACTGATGAGGGAATAGATGAATCATGTGTTGGTAAAGACTATACTATTGTAGTGGGAGTTGCACTATGCCAAAGATAGGTGCAATCAGCACACTAAAATCTTGTAAAATGGTGCTGAAGGAAGTGAGAGTGGTGGAAGTATTGGTAAGACACACTTGCCGCCATTAGGAGTTTCAGAAGGGATCCTCTGAGCATTATAATGTGGTTGGTCCTTAAAGATTATCACATTAGCCGACATGAACACATGGCAACGAATGGGCTATAACATTTGTAATCCTTCTGAGTTCAAGAGTATCCCATAAAGACACATTTCTTGACGCGAGAACCAAACTTATCAAGACCTGAAGTAGACAATGTACCAAACAAATACAACCAAAGACACGTAGAGGTAATGGAAATGAAGGACGATTTGGATGTAAAATAGAGAATGTGTCAACCCCTAAATAATAGAAGTTGGAAGCCAATTAGTTAAGTAGCAGTTTATAAGGACGGCATGGCCCCAAAAAGTTTAGGTAGATGCATGGGAAACATGAGACAATAAGCAACACGAAGAAGATTGCGATTTTTGTGCTCGGCTACACCATTTTGCTGTGGAATATAGGAACAAAAAATATGATGAATTATACCATGAGAATCAAGAAAAGATTGAAAGCTAGAAGTGACAGCAAGATACTTTTTGGCATAATTTGATCGCAAGGTTTTGACAAAAGTATGATACTAATTCAACACTTCAAAATAGAATAGGTGAAAGTAATGAAAAATCTCAGTACGGTTTTTTTTATTGAGAACAACCAAGTTATTTATGAATAATCATCATTGAATGTAACAAAAATATTTGAAACCAAAGATATCAGAGACACGACACTTAATTCCATACATCTAAGTGAACTAGCTCGAATGGACTAGACACACGAATTTGAATGCGAGAAGGAAAAGAGATCCTATGGTGTTTACCAAATTGACAAATTTCATATTTAAAGGAACTCACAAACTTGGACTCAGGAAATAAACATGGAAAAATATTTGGTGACTGATAACTAGCACGCCAATGCATTCAATACACATGAGAGAATGAGCGCTTCACAGCTCTAGCAGCTAGCATCTTCTTATTCGGAGTTTTATTGGGAAGACCAAATATAATTAGTTGCAAAAGTATCCATTAAATTGCAATCCAAATTGAGATTTCAGAGGAGCTTTGCGTAGATAGCAAATTGCGTTTAGATGTGAAGCTGATATATAATACTTTTGCAACTAATCACCGTCCGATAACATTTTTGCTAGACAATGAAAGCTCGAGATTGTTTAATTGAAACCAAGTACTATCAAACCCTATTCTCATTCTATTAAAATTTCCGTCCACTTTGGTATAATATTGAAATACCGGAAAAGGGAAAAAGACCAGATGGGTTGAATTTCAAATCCAACCTCAGAAACAAAAGCTGGGGATCATCAATAAACCCATGAGCCCATGAGATAAAAGCCCAATCGATGGGCCGAAACATTGTGCACTGAAAATCTGGGCCCAATCTTTGTACGACGGCCAGAGTCAATTTCCTCCAACAGCCATAGTCTCCAGGATCAATTGAAATTGAGCTTTCTATTCTGTTGTTCTCAGTGATGTTCACACGGGGGAATGCTAGGAATCGACATTTTAGCGCTGACCTGCGGCACGGTGACCCGCGATTGCGTGTTACATGATTTTCGTCCACTAAGGTCTCCCTTTCGGCACGATGACCCGTGATTGCGTCATGCATTCGATTAACTAATTGATATGTGAGCGAATTAGCATGGTTTACGTGGTCTGACGCCGTCCCCAAATGAACACGCGACCTTTCCTCCAGAGTTGCATAGGCCCATATAATTGGAGATCGACAGGAAAGTTGTCTAACGTTTTGTAGTAACATCATTGGATTCATCGAGTCTCGATGCCATCCAAGAATGAAATTTCACCTTCTTGGTCATGTCGACAGTGATCGCACCGACACCCCAAATCACTAGTTTTCTAGGAAAAGTGCAAGAATGAAATCTCGTCGATGGCTTCGCAAGAAAGTGTCAGAGCGTCCTCTGCCATGGCTGCTGAAACCCTTGCGGTGTTGGAGCCCATCTGAGTACTTGCAGAAGATTGGTGATCTCTGGGCTCTAGTGGAAGATTGGAAAAGGCGCCTGACCCAACTTGGAAATGTTGAGGCCCAACATCTTTGGGCCCTCCCACCTTACCGGTTATGTGGTAAACCTCCAACCCTTATGATATATTTTGGGTGCGTTTGGTAACATTTCTGTTTAAAAATTGTTTCTGGGAACAGAAATAGAAAAAAGTGTTTCTGTTCCAGGGAACAATTTTTGAACAAAAAAATGCGTTTGGTAAACTGCTCCGGGAATATAAAAAGAATAGAAACACGTTTGGTAAATTTGTATAATTTTTTAATATTTTTATTTTATTTTTTTATTTTCTTTCTTATTTTTCTTATTTATTTTTCCTTTTTTTCTTTTTTCTTCTTTGGCCGGTCGCCGGCTCGGCCATGGCCGGCGACGGCCGGCGAGGCCGAGCTCGCCCGGCCAAGGCGAGGCCGAGCCTCGCCCGGCCCACGGCCGGAGCTCGGCCTGGGGCCGGCGAGCCTCGCGTGGCCGGGCGAGGCCACCGGCCCTCGTCGGCCGGTCGCCGGCCATGGCCAAGGTCGGCAACCGGCCAAAGAAAAAGAAAGAAAAAAAGAAGAAGAAAAGAAAAAAATAAAAAAGAGAAGTGTTTTAGATTTTGTTTAAAAACAAGAAACAACTTTTTTTTTGTTTTGTTGTTTTGTTTTTTTTTTTGTTCCTGGGAACAAAAGAACAAAAAGGAATAAACGCACACAAACGCGTTTGTTTTTTTTGTTCCCGTGGGAACAAAAAAACGTAAATGTTTGTTCCTGGGAACAGTAAACACCTGTAAAAAACAAACGCACCCTTTATGTTCGGAAGCCCACCGACTTTGTTATGAAAGTATTGGAAGATGAAATGATAATGATCTTTTCGACCAAAAACGAAAGAAAGAGTACAAAAAGTATACCGCGACGTTTCAGCCGAGGAGCAGAAATATACCTATACGTTTTCGAACGAGAAGTTTACTGCCTCAACTCAACAAAATTGCGCCTTTACGTGTGAGATTGCCATTTCTCTTCCCAAAGATGTCCAGCTAACAAGATGCTCCTACACATTTCCCGGTATAGATCCACGTCCCAACCCTAACCAACAGAATACAAACCTTGACACTAGCTTGGCTGCCATATCTCCCACCGCTTAGGTCTCTAGCCACTTGCTCATCGCCTCCCATGCCATGCGAAGCCATCCGACCGATAGGATTCGATGCCCTTCTTGACTTTCTCTTTCCTTTTTTTTTGTTAGAATGTTCAACTCAAAAACTTAAACTAATAGATTAGAGCTGACCAAATATATAGAAAGATCATATTAACTCTATATATGAGCGGTGTGTGATACTTTTTTTTTTTGGTGACAAATTGATGTGTGATACTTAAACACCTCTTTTTAAGTGTAAGTCGGATTAGGAGCAACTTGTGAAATTTGATAAATAGAGGGTCACATGAAAAATAAACTGATGCAGATTCTAACTTTAATAGCATATTAAATTATTCAACCCAAAAGTTTAAATTAATAGGTGAATGAAAATCACATATATGTAAAAATATATAAATTCAATAGGCAAGCGTATGGGATACTTTAATCTCCCTCTCTTCCAAACAATTACTCATGACGGAGTGCCATCATGCCCAAGAGCCTCGATCTATTGTCAAGATGGCCACGTTGACTTTGATTTGAGATTGTAACATCCCCAATGGCCGTCGCTGAGGCCCAGCACGACCTGTGAGAAAGAGACGAGCAACTACAGACGAGAGAGAGAGAGATGTTAGGTTTCAGTTTTTTAGGTAAATTCTGAACTTAAAAGCATTTTGGTCATTTTGGGTTATTCGGTCATCTCTATTCAAAAGTAGAACCGACGATCTTTTAATATGTTACAACAAGAGGATGTAACTCACAAGAGATAGGACATGAATAATTCAATTTTTTTAGGAAAAAACATGATGAACTATACTAATCTAAGAGGAACTCGAATGTATTACGTATCACATGCAAAAAAAAACTTTATCTTGTCAGTAATTCAACTGGTGTAGACTCAACAACTTGCCGACAATAATAGCACTAACTTTTGGTCTTGAAGGTGACCACTGTTTTTTCGACACCGATACACCAAATTTCAGGGCGTAACAATTTTCCTTCCACCCGAAGCAATCTAAAGTTTGGAATCGCCCACAATGATGCCTCTCTCTCTTCCACCCGAATCGGATCAGACTTTAAATTTAGTTACTGCTCTAGGTGACATCGACTTCACTATGAAGAAGAGATAGGGCCCATGCACGTTGAAGAAGAGAACCTGCTTGATGATCTTGATAGTGGATACGTTATAGACGTTGAGACAAGTGACGGAAAGTGGATCTCACTTAGTTTCTCAGCCATAGAAGTGTAAAGGAAACTCAGATTCTTCTCTCCACCTGTGCCAACTACTTTTTTTTTTTGTGGGTCGAATTGTGCCAACTACTCAACAGACGTTTGATACAACAAGTCTCTTTCAAAAATACAAGCAACAGTATTTAACCTCCCCCATTTTGATGTGACATTATAATCTTCCCATGCTGTTCTATTCTACTGCTAGTTAGACTTATCAAACGGTGGATAAGATTAGATTTGAATTGAGTCGAAAATGATCCGATCTAAATTGACCAATTTCCATATAATACACATCTAGTAACATATACCCGATTTAATTTGACTTATATTACTAAAATGCTTTCATATTTAAAACTCAAATCCAAACTAAGGTGAAAGCGTGAGATCAAATGTAAGCAAGAGAGATTGAAAAGAGAGCTATGGAGGTGGGTTGAGTTTAAGTAAGTTATGTATCCATTTGCCACCTATTTTTTTTATTAGGCTTTACCATTCCAAATCCATTTATGGACCATTTATTGAATATAACTAACTTATATAACAACTCAACCTATCATATATTAGTTTAAAATGCTACCTACTGCTAACTTATTGGGCATTTAGCATGTGTTTGCATGAAAAAAGCTTTAGATATTACCATGGAATTACTGGTTAGGATTAGAAAGTTGAGAAGCTTAGACTATTTGGTGGAGAAAGGTCAAATACAATAGTTAGGCAATGTAAAATAATACTTGAAGACTGTCTTGAAGAAGCCATACATACACAAAATATAATTGGGACATTAAGAATGTGATACCATACTAGAAATTTTAACTCAAAAGTCAATAGTCAAGTAATTTGGGAGAATACTTTTAACAGGGACTATTGATGCCATTGTCTATTTGGGTCCCACTAACTTTTCTTGTCTATCAAGAGCCTGTTTTGTTTACACTTGAGCAAAAGCGAAAGGTACATTTTTGCTTTCCCGTCAAAGTTTAATATACTATCCAAAAGATATAATTTATAAAAGAAAAATATGTGAATTACGTGTCAATATTTGAATGTTGTGAGATTTAAGAGTTTTTGGACCTGAACAAGTCCTTAAAAGGTTCCCTCCTGAATTGGATATCCCGGGAGGACTTCTCCTCACGAGCCATTTAAAGGCAAGTGAGGGGAGGTAGTATGGGATAACATCCCCACTGAGTTCCCCCGGCCAAATCCCGAAAGGGAGGGGGCTCACATCTAGATCCCCGTGAAGCCTTCCCCGGGTAACCAATCCTGGGCGTGGTTCAGGGAAGTGAAAGATGCCTCTCCTGGAAACAGGAGAGGGTGGCCGGCTGAATTATTTTACATTGCCTAACTATTGTATTTGACCTTTCTCCACCAAATAGTCTAAGCTTCTCAACTTTCTAATCCTAACCAGTAATTCCATGGTAATATCTAAAGCTTTTTTCATGCAAACACATGCTAAATGCCCAATAAGTTAGCAGTAGGTAGCATTTTAAACTAATATATGATAGGTTGAGTTGTTATATAAGTTAGTTATATTCAATAAATGGTCCATAAATGGATTTGGAATGGTAAAGCCTAATAAAAAAAATAGGTGGCAAATGGATACATAACTTACTTAAACTCAACCCACCTCCATAGCTCTCTTTTCAATCTCTCTTGCTTACATTTTACGTGTCAATATTTGAATGTAAGAAAGATATAATTTATAAAAGAAAAATATGTGAATTACGTGTCAATATTTGAATGTTGTGAGATTTAAGAGTTTCAAATAAAAAAAATCAAGAAGAAAAGCCATTTCAGACAGAGCCCGAATGACTATGATAGAAGCTATAGCAACAACAAAAAAGAAAAACTTCCAGGAGTACTCAATATCTTCTCGATTCAGTTTCCTTATTAGCAAGAGTATGCATATCATTGTTCGGATCATGTGTACGGCTACGTAATTTGACTTGCATTGTATCTGATTCAAATATTGCACAAGTCCTGATTTATCTTCCTTGAACGAGCTTCTTCCCTGAAGAGGCCTGCCGATAATTTTGGCACACTCTAGCTTATGGAAGATATCGGTAGATGCGTCTCCTTTTGTAGTCATACCAAGATGGGAAGATTGGTGGGGGTGAAAAAGGAAAAGAAAAAATAAAGAGAAAAAGGAATATGCATCCAAAAAGTTAAAGGGTAAAAATAAAAAAAAGAGCAGTGGAAGTGTTATAGATTGAAAAGCCCCATGCAATTCAATCAAGAATGGAACAGGAGATTCCATGTGCTGATAAAGGAAGCACAGGTGTCCTCTTGATGTATGAAAAATTGGTATGAAATTGGGAATTATGGTTTTTTGTTGGTCAGTTTAATCTGTATTCTCCTTGGAGGAACGTGAATCTTCTTTTTGGGATTCGTAACTATATTGTCACATCTACATTTATTTTTTTGTCGCCCATACAGTATGTGGACATGCATGGGTCTGAAAAACCAGCAGATGCTTCCACGTGAAAGGAGGGATTCCATGGGAAATTTGGACTTTTTTCCCTTCTCCTTCAGAGGTTGGCGATGATTTCTCCTCCTTAATGGATTATACAGGGCAGAAAGCAAACCAAATTATGACCAACTTGGTAAGAGTAAATCACTGTACTACAAACCCTAATCCATATTATCTATTGTAATTAAGTGATAAATGGCTCATACCCCCACTATATTTTGATGAGTTTTTTTTTTTTTTTTTTTTTTGGTCATAGTATTTTGATGAGGTTACAAATTCGAATAATGTCCTAGGTGAACCTTTGGCTTGATTATGCCTGACATACAATGCCGCATGTCAAGAGCAGTGGACTAGATAATTTTAACTTAAATAATCGACAATGACGTGTAATTCTTTTGATAATGCTTAAAGAGTGATAACTCTGCTTTTATCGCCCCTTAGTATACCCTTCTTATGTAAAAAAAATGATTATTTATGAGCAATAGATTTTCATAAAGTCCAGCGGAAAAAAGATAAACATTGAAATTCTAAATGAGGGCTTGATTATCGAACTAGTGAAACAAACTAGTCAAATTTCATGGAGTTAATAATTTTCTTAAAATCGGAACACAGCGATCTTTAATTGGTATATTATGTATTAGAATAATTTTGTGCGACAACTTAAAGAAAATAAGTAAATGATGCTTTCTGAGACCGTTGGACGTTCCATCAATCAAATGTTAAGGTTAATACTGACTATATGACAGCTACATTAGCCCCAAAAATGCCAGATTGGCCTCGGATATATGTGGCTGCGACTCAAACTAAACCAATAGCCTAGAATCGTGGCATTTAAAGATAGTTGTGGATCATCAATTTATGCAATCAAGATCAGCCACAGCAATCTCTTTCATATGGGTTCTCCGCGTCTGGTGAACTCTACGCATTTTCTTAAATTGATCTGACACCTGTTTTTATATTGTAAAGTACCGTTTGAGCATGCAAACTTAAGGAAGAGATTAATGATATGCAAGAAGTGGAGAAGGCATCATATTGAGCTGGCTCTTGAATGATTTGCCTTGACTTTCAAAACATCTTCTTTCTTTTATTTACTTTGGGTGTTGTGAAAAAAGGTTTTTATTAATCTGGCAAAGGGACAAAAGTTCCCTTAATCAGATAAGTCACTAAAGCTGTGTTACCTGTTGGCAGCTAAAGTACTTTCAACTTAATTACGGGTTATTTGGGTGGGCTAGAGTTATATATAAGTGAGATCAAGCATAAGTCATTAAAATATTATGGACAAAAATGCATTGAGTTCATCAATTTAAATTAGACCCATTTCAGTCCATCCAAAGCCGATTTGACCCATCCATTTAACAGCCCTACTTTTAATTATTATTCCACGCACGACATTATAGTCCCATCTTCATTTTTGCATCTATGTTTGCAATTTAAGGTGCAATTAAAATTATATTTTCTTTAGGATGTGGTCAGAGTAGAAGGTCTTTGGTTGGATCCCATTGAGATAGTGTAAATAGAATATGGATGGAGTTATTCAGAAATAGGTATCTATCACCATTATACAAGGCTATACAATCCAAAACAAGTGTCCTTGTAACTATCTATCCTTAATATTTGTCACATATACTTCAAGAACTAATGCTTTAATTAGCACGCAATTGCACATTAGACCACGAGAAGTTGTTGCTGCGTTTCGATCATGATTCCTTCCTTCATCCTCCGAATGAAATCGTCGAACTTCTTGTCCAATTCCTCCGCTGTCATCACATTATTCCCATACCTTATCTCCACGCCATATCTGTAATCTTCACTAGTGTCATCCTCTCTCTCTCCTCCACATTCATCTAATTCTTCTTCGCCATCAGGATCAGATGTTGCGGCTATGTTTCTCGCTTCCAAAGTCCGGAAGCCGATATTGTGTTCTTGTTCTTCTTCATTGTTGTCGTCATTGTCGTCGACCATGCAATCCTCATGAGTATTGTCGTTGTTATTCAATGTTTTCCCTTCTTTCTCAGGGTCTAAATCTTCTTGCACAACGTCGGGGAGAACTCTGTCGTCAATGTCTGCGGCGAGCAGCTTATTCTCCATCATGTGTAAGGTCTCCTTGGGAGGATCTTTATCGCTGGTGCTGTGCCAGGAGGACCTGGTGGTCATGGTGCCAATGAAGCCCGAGTTCTGCATGAGGAAGACGAGGATGCCGTTGCAGAGTAGGAAGATGCAGTTCTTGTCGACGGCGTGGGTGAAGAGACGGAGCAGGAAGGTGGAGAGATGGAAGTGCCACGGTGGGAGGGAAGAGATGAAAACGGAGCTCGAGAACAAGAGAGAGAAGACAGAGATGGAGAGCAATAGCTTTGTGAAACGTCTCAGGTTTTGATGGTTAGTTTGGTCCATGGCCTCAAGGTGTAAGAGACACGGAGAGAGAGAGAGAGAGAGAGAGAGAGAGAGAGAGAGAGATTTTGTGTATGAGTGGATACAATGTGGAATAGGGTTTGAGAGGAGATGATAATAAGTGTATATCATCAAGAGCAGAATGGAATAATATGAAGGGTTGCTTGGTGTGGGAGGTCCTATTTATAGACTTTGAAAAAAAGTTGGAGGCCCATGTCTCCAACTCGATTTTCATCCTACACGTCTCCAGAAGAAAGAGGACAACATACGGTTGCTTAACGCTCCATAACTATAAAAGAATACATCGAGGAGATTAATTTCCAAATTGCGACACGTACTAATTGCGTTTAAGTTTACATATATTCGGATGGAAGTTCATTTCGATATATCCATAAGATTGAACATTATTGAGACAATTTAATTTGTATTGGTGTTCAATGGCTTATATAGCAGCACTACAAAAATTAGAAAAAATGTCTAAAAGTCCTAAACCTATTGTACTTTTACCAATTGAGTCCTAAATCTTTTCATCTTTTGTTAATTGAGTCTATTCGGTGAATTTTGGCCGAAATTCACTAATGTGGACAACGACCGCCTTATATGAGATGATTGGTATTGATGTGGATAATTTTTAATAATATTTTAATATATACTTTTTTCAAATTTTTAATTATTTTTAAATATTTTTTTATGTTTTTTTTTTCTTTCAACTAAGACCGGCAAAGGTTACCGGGCCCTCATCAGCCAATGGGCAAGGTCACCTTGCCCAAATCTAAGCGAGGCCAGCCTCGCTGGTTGAGGGCGAAGGCGGTCCCGTCGTGAAAATGGAAGGGGGAGGGAGAGAGAGAGAAGGGGGGGGGTGATGAAGGGTTATTTTGTGATATGGAAAATGTTAAGGCACATCTGCCGGGTGTAAAGTTGGGCACTCCTAAGCCGATTGAGCTGGCAAATTCTTAAATCTAACGAGATGTAAATGGTTTCAACAATAATTTCATTGATTGAAACAATCGGACGGCTTACCTAACAATTAATTTCTACCGGAGTAAAAAAACTCGGAGGGGTTATTAATGTACTCTCTGGTAGGCGTTTAAATTAGAGGTGGCCCAGGCCCAATAATGGTGTGGGGCCAGGCGGGGGAGGACGGCACAACCACCCCAATGGTTTTCGACTATGTAGCACCGACACGGACACGCGATATGCGACACGACACGACACATACGCCAACACGTTATTTCTTAAAAAAATAGAGAATTTCACACGTTCCGACACGTTATATATTAAATATATTTATATATATAAATACATAAATAAATAATTAAAAAAAGCCTAGAATTAATTTACACGAAAAATATTAAATAATATCATTCATTATTTTAATTTGTTACAATAATACACAAAACTTAGAGGAAAAAAAAAAATATTGTTTAAAGAAAAATGCTGAAATGATATTTTTAAATTTATTTATTTATCATATATATAATTTTTTATTACTTCTTTCATAGTAAAAGACTTTTTAAAAAAATAAAAAAATTCTAAAAAAAAACTGAAAAAAAAATTGACCATGTGCGTGTATATATAGCAATTTTATTACTTTTTTTATTACTTCTTTTGTGTATATTTATATTTTGACCCCTCAAGTATTAGAAATTTTTAAAATTGACCCTATGCGTATCGGAATCGCGTGTCGGAATTCCGGACTTGTGTGTCGGACGGTGTCGGAGAGAGTTGATCATGTGTCGGATTTTTCAACACTCGTTGATCGC
Organism: Eucalyptus lansdowneana; assembly: GCA_017140395.1. Lineage (NCBI taxonomy): Eukaryota > Viridiplantae > Streptophyta > Magnoliopsida > Myrtales > Myrtaceae > Eucalyptus > Eucalyptus lansdowneana. The sequence continues at coordinate 25,998,344 of CM029488.1, forward strand.
GTGTCGAAGCGTGTCAAGACGTGTCGGAGTGTGTCGGACACGTGTCGGAGTGTCGAACACGACACGAAGGTTTCCGGAGAGTGTCTGTGCTACATAGGTTTTCGACACGCTTATGACGGCACCGTTGAAGTCGCCTAGGGCAAAAGGAATTTTGCCTCCTTGTCGTTTTTTCTCTTTTTTCCCGTTGATTTTTTTGATTTTTTTTTTCAATCATCTCACCCTTAAATTTTTTTTTTTTTTTGGTAAAGGTAAGAGATATATTAGCTAATGCAAATCGCAAGACAATTGTACAGCAAGGGGGGGGGGGACCCCGGCACCAACTTGCACTCAGAAAGAAAGTCGCAATGAGTGGAGGGATGCCAGGGGCGGGGGAGGGGGAGAGAAAAAGCTGCGAAAAAGATACATAGCAAGGGGAACACAAGCAGCAAAGAGCACACAGACAACTATGGCCTCAATTAAATAAGGAAGGGTGAAGGCCCCAACTCAATTGAAGACTCCTTAAATTTTTATGCTGGATATTAACCATTTTTTTTAAATGTTGGATATATCAAGAAATGTTGAAAGCTATTAATTTTGTAACTGGTTTTTATCATCATCAATTTGTAACGGTTATATAATGACCATCTATTAATTATCAATAAATTTATAACAGTGTTTTCAACCACTCTTCCTTTTTTTTAATATTAATTTTTTTTAAACCACAACCCTTGAAGACAAGCAATTAGAAAAGAGAATTTCCTTTCCTTCTACTTTTCTTTTTCTTACTGGATTATAGACATAACATTGCTCTTGTTCTTTTTGTTATTCAGAACGAAATAACGAAGAAGGTTTGTTGTATATTAGGAGGATAGCTATTAAAGCCTATCGCATCAAGTTTTATACTTCAAAAATATTCCAGCAATTATTATCATTTCCATGTTATGTAACAATTTTTCCAACACTTCATAAAGTACTTAGGATTTTATCAAGAATTATCGGGGTTTATTCAAATAAAAAGGTGTCTTTAAACGTTTAATTGGATAATTTCTATTCTATTAGGAATTTTATAGGGTAGACCAAACATATATTGAGATCGGTACCTACATCAATGGCCAAGAGAAATTCCAAGCTTTTTCCTTCTTGAAGCATAAACAAATGGACCAACCAATCACAATTTGCTATCTACACAAAGCTCCTCTCAAAATCTCAATTTCGGTCAAGAGGGGATGGATGCTTGTGCGATTAACTTTCTCGGCAAAGATGTGCTCGTAGCAAAAGAACATATATGCGCTAACTAATCGCCGTCCAGTAATATTTGGGGGACAACGAAAGCTCGAGATTATCAGCTAAAACCAAGTACTACGGAACTTATACAATTGACATTTTTCCGCTCGCTTTCTCGAATATTTGAAATATGGAAAAGAGAAAAAGGACTAGGTGAGTTGAAATTCAAATCCCAATTTAGAAACAAAAACTGGACATAAGTGTCATAATTTTCGTACGCATTCACTTAAATGCCACAATTTATATACGTTACTCACTTAAATATCATGATTTTTTTAAAAACATTCACATAAGTGCGATATCATGTTAGATTTTGAGAATGAGTGATTTTTTTAAAATAATTTTGGTACATAAGTGATTGATTAAAAGTAAATGCCTTTTAGAAGTCGTGGTACTTAAATCATCGTAAAAAAAAAAGTTGTAAAAAAAAAGTTATAGTATTCAAGTGGGCTCCGTAAGAATCTTACAAATGAGCCAATGACAACGTTCAATTGATGGCGCAGCACATTGAAAACTCAAAATCTTGGTCCGCACTCTTTGCACGATGACCCGAGTTAGTTTCCTCCAACTTCATTGTCTTTCCGATCAATTGAAATCGAGCTTTTTGTTCTGTCCATCAGCAGTGATGTCCACACTACAAAATGTTAGGATTCCACATTTTAAGCGAATATTCAGGAGAGGCTTCGGGAAGTCTTGATTCGTGTTACATAAACCTCGTCCACAAAGCTCTCCTTCTGGCACACGTTCGATCGATTAATCTAGTCGCAAGGATTATGTGGTCCGAAGTCGTTCCCGAACATGTGACCTTGCTCAAAAGTTGCGCAGGGCCATACAATGGTAGATCGACGAGAGGTGCCAAACGTTTGGCAGTAACATCATTAGATTCATGGAGCTTATGTTAGTTTACGTATTAATTTTTTGATGCTGATTTGTCCTAGAAGGCTAGAGATTTTGGTGTTTATACAATCATTATCAACATGGCAACATGACCAAGAGGGCGAAATTTCAGTCTTGTCGAGTCAGTTATGAAAGCTACGTGTGCTTTGTCAAGGGGAGGACACAATTTTAATTAATGGGGGCTAATTTTAAGGTTGGGCTGTTTCACGGTTGGGCCGCTCCTATTCTAAAATCTTGAACCTACCTGCGGCAAAAGAACGCTTCAAGTGTTATAACTTTACACAAAAGCGACACTTAAGTGCCATAATTTATTTAAAGCGTACACTTAAGTGCCGCATTCGAAGAAAAACGGATCACTTGAGTGCTTTCCTGCCAAGGTTCGGCTAAAACGCCGACGTGGCATTTTTCCGATGAAGCGCGCCCAAAACGACGCCATTTTACATGCTCACGTAGCCAAATAATACAAAAAAAAACGGCATCGTTTTGGGTTGACATAGTAAAATAATAATAATAAAATTAATTAAATTAAATTAAAAATTAAATTTAGTTAAAATATTTTAAAATAATAATTTTAAAAACAACGCCGTTTTTGCATTATTTGGCCACGTTAGTGTGCAAAACGACGTTCGTTTTGGGCTCGGTTCGCCGAAAAAATGCCACGTTAGCGTTTTGGCCGGACTTTGGCTGGATTGGTACTCAAGTGATCCATTTTACTTTGATTTTGACACTTAAGTGTATCTTTCGTAAGTTATGATACTTAAGTGTCCTTTGTGCAAAGTTATGGACTCCAAGGGTCCGCACGTCACCTACCTGCATGGGGTCGATTCCTAACATTTAGAACCTAAAACTAATTATGTAGACCTCAGACTGACACTGCTAGAATGGTTCGGTTCGAGAGTTTGTCCGGGGAATCTATAGATTTTTTTGTTTTTGTTTCATTTTTTTTTTTGTATTTCTTGAAAGGATAAATTTACTCTTTTAGTGCTAAAGCAATGTGACCCAGCCTATTTTGGGTGCACTTTTACATCCTTTTGTTTGGAAGAGTGACAAATGATCTAGTGAAAGAGATAGCCTCTAAACTTGGGGAGGCTGTAGATGTGAAATTGGAAGCAAAAGGAAACAATAATTATAAGGTTGGCAAAGCAAGAATCAATTTGAATCTGGCTAATCCTCTAAAGATAGAAATAATCATCAACTTGGGAAGTAAAAAGCTTTGGATAGAATTCAAATATGAGAGACTTCCGTATTACGTTACTCTTGTGGAAAAATTGGGTATTATGCAACTGCATGCAAAGATGTACCATATGAAAATTAGGGCTAGAGGAGAACTTGCTAGGCAATTATGGGCAATGGCTACGAGTCGAAGTGTGGGAACTCGGCCCGTATGAAAAGATCTTTTATGGCAAACAAGATTGAACTCAAGAAAAACAAGACATGGTGTCGAAACCCCATTTCTACTGAAATTGAAGAAGTTAAGAAGAGGAAGGAGAAACCTAAGTAGCCTATTTTGTCACTGTGCGGACAGTAGCTTTCGGAGGATGATTTTCAATAGAAGGCTGACTACTCTACCTCTCCTTTAGCACTTATGATAATTGAAGACAAAGGAACACAAAAAAGAGGTAGCACTTGCTTAGATGAGGAGTCTACTATGGTGTTATACAAAGAACAGCTGAGGGAAATGGAAACCGAGATACAAGAAGTCTCAGGAGTTGAACAAGGTCTAGTTAGGAAACTTCCTACATCAAAAAAAAGGAAAGATTTTGCTCATAGTGCACAATCCTTAAGGATTCCATCAAGTGACAAATCACAGCTAGTGGAAACTCCTATAACATAGGAGGAGGAGACAATTAAGTGGGCTTTGGTAGTTAGCCCTCATAAGCCACCAAGTAATCCATGAAGATATTAAATCAGAATTGTCAGGGGTTGGGCTCACCCCTTACAATTCAAGCTCAAAAAGTCTTAGTGACTTAGGAAAAGCCCAATATAATCAAGAGCAAATGGTGCAAAAGGTGAGATGATGGTTGAAATTTCAGAACAGCTTTTTGGTGAACCTGAAAGGAATTGTAGGGGGCTTGGCTATCTTTTGGGACGACCATGTTACACTATCGGTCAAATCGCATTCAGATTATCTAATAAATGTGCACTACCAACTTCAAGAAAATAGACATATTATGAGAATCACTTTCCCGCATACCCCAAATGATTTCAAAGAAAGAGTCTTATTATAGGAGGAAATTCAAAGAACAAGCGTTACAAATCATATACCTTGGCTATGCATGGGTGATTTTAATGAAATTTTGTATCATTGGGAGAAAGTGGGAAAGGGGATAGCAGAATACTTCCGACTTACAGCATTCAGAGATTTCCTACATGCTTTCTCTCTAATGATTCTGGAATGTAAGGGGTGTGCATTTACCTGGGCAAATAGAAGAGAAGTAGAAGAGTATGTAAAGAAGAGGTTAGATAGAGCTCTATGTACTACGGAGTGGAGGGTCGCCTATCCAAATGCTAAAGTTATAGCACTACCAGTCATTGGCTCTGACCATAGTCCACTAATTCCGACAATTTTACCAAAGCATGAATGTAGGAGAAGAGAATTTAGATGCGAAGCTTTTTGGGTAGAAGATGAGGAATGCAGGCGCATTGTGAAGAGAATATGGCTGATTTAGAACCCCCACGAAGATATATAGCGGAGAAATTGCAACTAGTGGCCAATCAACTTGCTGAATGGAGCAAAAAAAGATTCTTTAATGCACAAAAGAGGATCTTCTGGCTAAAAAATGAACGTCAAACTCTGATGAATAATCACGAGACACATTATGATAATCAGAGAGTTCAACAAGTAAACCAAGAGATTGAATTCCTGTGGTGACAAGAGGAAATGTTTTGGGGAATGAGGTTTAGAATCAGTTGGCTGAAATGGGATGATAGAAATACAAAATTCTTTTATGCAACAACCATACAAAGGAGAACTCGAAACCGAATTTCCATGTTAAAGAAAGTGGATGGGGAGTGGGTCGAAACGAGGAGAATCTTAAGGAAATGACGGGAAACTTCTTCAGCAACCTTTATATGTTAGTGGGTTTTAGAAATTTTCAGCCCAAATTCCAACCTCAATTGATGCACCTATGAACCAAAAGCTAACTAAACCGGTCACTATGGAAGAAATTATTGCTGCAACTCACCAATTGGGAGTTACTAAAGCTCCTAGGCTAGATGGTTTGAGTGGTTTGTTTTTTCAGCATCATTGGCAAGACATTAATCAGGATATCTTTAGGGAGGTACATAATTTCTTTGAAATTGGACACCTAAACCCAAATTTCATCTCTCAAAACCCAAACCCAGAAAAGCTAAAACAATTTTGACCTATAAGCCCATGCAACTTTGCCTATAAGATCATCTCCAAAATCTTTACAAACATAATGAAACCTTTATTACCAAATCTAATTACAGTTGAACAAAGTGCTTTCGTGGGTGGTAGGCAAATTTAAGATAATATTCTAATTGTGCATGAAGTTCTTCATAGATTAAGAACATGAGATAGGAAAAGAAAATTCCGAGCTATCCTAAAGCTTGACATCCAGAAGCATATGATCAAATTGAGTGGGACTTCCTACGGGAGTGCCAAATCAAGATGGGGTTCGATGAAAAGTGGGTGCAATAGGTCATGTAATGTGTTTCAACGGTTTCATTTAGCATTAAATTCAAGGGGGAACCTATGCCATATTTTAAGCCAACTTGAGGTATTCGCCAAGGAGATCCATTATCCCCCTATCTATTCATCCTAATGGCCAATGTCCTTTCTCATATGAAGAAGTAAGCCATAGCAGCGGGTACGCTTCGTGGAATCAAATTAAATAGCAATTGTCCCACTCTTTCACATCTATTTTTTGCAGATGATTCTATTTTCTTCCTAGATGGTACAACAATGGAATGTCAAAATTTGGTAATTATCCTACACCAGTACTGTTTTGGATTAGGCCAAGCTATAAACCTAAATAAATCAGGAATATGGTGTTGGAGTTGAGAGTCCTAGAGATTTATAAAACAGGAAAATATCTAGGAATCCCATCGAATTTGGGTGCCTCAAAGAAAAAATTGTTTGCCTGAATACTTGCAAGAGTAAATATGAAGTCGAAGAGTTGGAAGAAAAATTTGCTATCAAAAGTCGGAAAGGAAATACCGCTTAAATCAAGTGGTGCAAGAAATCCCTCAATATGTAATGTCCACTTTTAAAATCAAGTTTCAATTATTAAAGCCATTGAAAAAAAATAGCAAATTTTTGGTGTAGAAATAGCAACAAAATAATTGGTCTACATTGGAGAAGATGGGAAGTTTTTAAGCTTAGGAAGGATGAAGGAGGTCTTGGCTTCAAGGACCTACTCACATTTAACAAAGTTATGCTAGGAAAACAAACTTGGCGAATTTCCCAACATCCGGAGACTCTTTGGAGTCAAATTATGAAGGGGTTTTATTTTCAACATTGTGATTTTTGGCAAGCAGGGAAATGTTCTCATCCATTGTGGGGTTGGCAAAGCCTTTTAACAGGAAGAGAAGCTATTGCCCCTCAAATTATGTGCGCAATTGGGAATGGGAAAAAGATTTATAGTAGAGAAGATAAATGGCTGAAGAATGGACCAATCAGTGGCCTCGCAATGAGAAATGAGCCACTCAAAGTGGCTGATTTGATAGACATGGAAGCGGCATAATGGAAAGAAATTCTGTTAAGATCTATGTTTGATGATCAGCAAGTTGCGAAAATCCTAGCTATCCCTATAGGCCTCCCGGCTATAAAAGATAAACTGATTTGGACAAACAACAAATCAAGAATTTATATGGTGAAGAGCGGATACTTTAGTAACAAAAAAGCAACAACCAGCCCACAAACATCAACACCAACATCATCATATTAGGTCAATCCAGAACTCTAGAAGTATATTTAGGAATCGAAATACCCCATGAGATAAAATTCTTTCTATGGAATGCATGCCAAAATGCTACACCAACTTTGGAAAACCTACACAGGAGGAAGATAGTACCCGCACCTATATGCCCAATTTGCAACCTCGAATCGAAAATGATTGAGCATACCTTGCTGTTTTGACATTGGACTTCTCAGATCTGGAGTAAGCAACTCCTGCAAGTCGAAATAAATCGAGTGGGTTTAACCCGATTTGATGAGTGGTTGTGCAAAGTTAAAGAAGATCCAAGGAGCTCACAAAAATTTGATCATTTTGCAACCGCTTTATTATGTATTTGGAAAGAAAAAAATCACTTTATATTCAGGAAAAATCCTCTCAATCCATATCACACCTCGTTCAAAGTCTTGGCGTTACAAGAAAGTTTTGCGACTTGGAACCGAAAGCCAAAAAGACATATAAAAGGTGAAGACACACCTCAGAAGTGGCGACCCTCGAACCTTGGAACAATCAAGATAAACATCGATGCCTCTTTCCGTGTAATCTTCAAAGCACACCCAATGTCCGTTTCAAACAGTAGGGGCTGTCTTTTGCAACTTTGATGTTCTCCCAACCTTTGAGCTAGCCTTCAACTCAACTAGAGAAACCGGTGCCGGCAAATTTGACGCTCCCCAACCTCTCGATCCAACCAAAGGAGCGGCCGATTGCAACTCAAGAACCGCTGTTGACACCTATTTTCAAACAAAAAAAAAACAAAAACAACAAAACAAAAAAAGAAAAAAAAAACGCTTAGGGGTCGGGTCGGGCCGAATCTGGCCTTGGCTCGTCCCGGCTCTCTTCCCTTTCCCCCTGTGCTGGGCCCGAGCCCCCTTTTCTCCTATTTTTCTTTTCTCCCACAACCCAAACCATTTCCCCTGCGGCTCGACCCGCGCTAGCCAATCTTCCTCCTCCTTCCATCCTTCGCGCGTGGACTTGGAGGAAAAAGAAAAAGCACAGCAATGGAGGGGATGGGAAAGATAGTAGAGGGTAGAGCAGAAAGAAAAGACAAGAGCAGGAGCAAGTGAGGGGGAGTTGAAGCGAGAGTAGGAGGAAAGGGAGAAGGGGGAGGCATTGCTGGGAGAGAATAGGAAAGGAGGAAAGGACGAGAATATGGGAGAACGTGAGGGGGAACTAGAGAGAGAATGGGGAGGGAAAGAGAGGTCTAGGGGAGAGATTTGAAAGAAGGAGGGCAAGATCGCCATCATTGCCGCCGCTGATGCGTCGCCCGACCACCGCTATCACTGCCGTTTCCTTTGGAGCCCAGGTCGGTATTTTACCAAACATCTTATGTACGTTCCTCGGAATCAAGCCGGCCGAAGCTCAACTCGATCGGTTCGAGCGAGCTTCGGCCCCTCTTCAGCCTACTACTAAGTTGTTGTCCGTGTTGTGAGTTGTGTTTTAAGATTGCCGGTACCGGTTCCAATCCCGCTCGAGCCGAGAGACCCGTTCCAAAGTGGTGCATCCCATCTATTTGACATAATGCTCGAACCGATCCGCTTTTGTTTCCTTGGGTTTGAGCGTTCGGCGGCCGTGGTGGGGGCTTCAATGGCCAACAGTGGGCGGTGGATGGCTGGGCAACGGCTGAGGGAGGTTGAAGCCGTGAGTCCTCACATGTGTCGTTGGAGATCGCCTTGAAACCCCTTGCCATCGCTGTCGAAGCCCTTTGGCCTCGGGGGGTCGAAAGTCGCCTCCACACCTAACTAGGATGGTGCCGTCATGCTTTGGCTGGAGAACCGCCTGGACGGAGTCGTCGCAGCTCTTCTAGTCGCGACTAAGCAATCGTCGACCAGAGGAGGAAGGGCAAGTTGGGCCAGATCTTTTTGGCTCGCTCGGCCTCTTTCTTCCGCAACCTACACCCTAGAGTTGGTTTGGGCTGTGGGCCTGCGGACTCTTTTTTTTTAGGGGAGCGGGCTGCCATTTGAGGCCCAATCCCGACTCCGCCCGAGTGGGTCGCCCTCTGTGGTCGGACCTAAGCGTGTTCGATCAGCCCGCCCCAACCAGTCGGACTGTGTCTCGGTCTTGATCGGACTAGACTCGGCCGGGTGAAAATAATAATAAAATATTATTATTATTTTTTTATTTTTTTTTAAATCGAAAATTTAAAAAAAAATGTAGGATTTGGTTAGGAATTGCCATGTTTTGCATTCTTAGTGTAATTAGGCATTTGTTTGCTCGTATATTGATATATCGCGTGTTTAATTTGCATATTTAATTATGTTTAATTGTATGTGCTCAATTTTACTCTTAGTAGCTATAATTATTATTTTAATGATTGCGTACCCGTATGATCACATCGCATGTTAGTGGATATGTATAAAATCAATCCAAACGGCCTAACAAAAATCTTTTCTTTTAAAATGAACACGATTAGGTACCGAAAAAACACTAATTGGTCAATTAATGTAGTCAAGTCCCCGACCCTAGATTCTCTAGTTGGTAGGAAGTGAGGCACATTCCAAATACCTCACTTGGTTTTTAGCCAACCCCAATAGGCTAATGGTGACTTCTTATTGCGAAATTCTTAAGAATATTCCAATGTCACGGGAGGTATGGGCTTGGGAGAGCCCGTGCCTAATCATGGGCCTTAGGTTTGTCATTTAGGCAATACCCTTAAACTTTATTCCCTCCCCTGAGGGGAAGGTTGCGACAATCGCCAAGCTTGGATTTGACCAGGGGAGCAGTTGACTGCAGATCTGAAACAATGCTAGGCTCGGATCAGACCAAGGGAGCGGTTGGTTGCAGATCCAAAGCTCCGCTAGGCTTCGGTTCGACTAGTAGAGCTGTTGCATGCATCTGCCGTGACTCCCTTGGCAGAATCATAGACGGGTTCGCAAAGTCAGTTAAGGTCAACTCAGCGGAACAAGCAGAAGCAACAATGCTTGTTGAAACCCTAGACTTTATCTCCTCCAAGTTTCCCTCGAATAGAACAAAATGGAAGCTGGAAGTACACTATGACTACAGTAAGCTCGTGGAAAGCGTCTTCACTTCAGTTGGCTTAAGTTGGGAAGTACAGCCATTTGTGGACCGGGTCAAGACTAAATTGAAAGAAATCCCGGCCTTACTTTGGCCCATTGCAATAGAGACACAAATAAAACAGCGGATTGGCTAGCCAAAGCCCAATGCATGAATTATCTCCCTAGTAGTTGGGTCACTAACCCCCCATCTGCACTTTTAGATCTGTTATGTGTTGATGCTCTTGATGTACTTGCAAAGAACTCGGTTTAGTAATAAATATCATCCGTATTTTTGACCAAAAAAAAAAAAGTGCATTTCCATCAACACACCATTAGAATTGTCATGTTGAGCAACAAAATGGTGAGAAGTGAAATACCGGGAAAAAAATAGAAATCTAAAGTAATAGAAAATTATCTAACTTTTCTTTATTCAAGCAAAATGAAAGTTAAAGCTACAACAAAAATTTTCACTCGCCAAAAGCAACAACTTATAAAAGAAGAACACGTAAAATAAAATAAACAATAGATAGTTCAAAATATGTAACATAAAACATGAATTATAGAACTTCATTCCTTATTTATCCATGAAAGATTTTTCAATTTTTAACCACATGAAAATAAGACAAATGAAAAGCATAATTAAAATGGGTTCGAACTAAGGCCTATTTGGTTCGGGAACAGGATCGCATAATGCCGGTTCACAATTTTCAGGATTGAGAACCAAATTGTATCTCACTAGAGCCGGACTGCACATTGCTAGTTCGGTCCGATTCTAGGGTTTATCTTGAACTGGAACTCACTCTAGACTTTATTTGAGATTATGATTAACACCACTTTCAGTTGGGAAATGATCAACTGTTTTGAATCAAGACACAACTAGGTTTTTTCAATAGGAAAAGAATGTAAAAATATACGTTGAAGTTTCACCCTAATAGCAATCAACTTTTTAAGCTGGAAGTTTACTCTCGCAACTGAACAAGTTGGTACATTTGATATAGGCATTTCTCTTTCCAAAGATATCCCTACCCATGGTCTATTTCCATCCCTGATTCTCTCTCTTGTTTGAATGTCTAACTCAAAAATTTTAACTAAGATGTGGGGATTAGAAGTAGCTTGTTGAATTTGATGAATTGGGGGGGGGGGGCACCTAGGAAATAACTTAGGGCATAACCTAACTTTGATTCCATATCATAATGTCCAACCCAAAAGTTTAAATTAATAGATGGAGGAAGATCACATGTATAAATTCCATCGACCAATGATATGTGATTCATTAATCATTTTCTCTCGTATTATGAAATTTTGTGGAATCATTGTCAACTATTTTAGAATTACTCCTCACATGTAGGTTGAACTTTAGCCTAAAATTAATCATGGAAATATATAATGAGGAAGCAAACAAAAGGTCTGTAAAATATTCAAACTTAAGACTGTGAAAATTTATGGGATCACTTTTAATTGTTCTAAAAATGTAAATTATTAGATGAATACGTGATTTAATATTTAAATATTCTAACGTGAGGGAGTGTCACTACGCCTAAGGTCTCAATCTAAGGTCATGGTGGTTACGTTGACTTTGAGAGAGAGAGAGAGAGAGAGAGAGAGAGAGAGAGAGAGAGAGAGTAGCAACAAAGGTGATAATAGGCTATATGTTTTTTAGGTAAATATGTCTGAACCTAAATGCATTTTGTGGTTACTTGTTGATCTCTATTTAAAATTAGAACCAATGTTCTTTCGATATGACAACAAGAGGAAATAATGCACAATGTCTAATAACTAGGGTACTGGGCTGATACGTTGATTATTAGACACTGTGTGTGAGCATAGGTCGACCCAGCAGGAAGCCTCGCGACTTTCATCACCTTATCCTAGGTGCGAAAAGCTACCATACCTTCCTATTTAATGGTAGCCTCTTTGAAGTAGAGAAGGAGAGAATACCCCTAAAGTTTTACGTCTTAGAATTCACAAGAGATGGCCTATGAACAACTCAAATTCTTTCTTAGAAATATCATAATGAACTATTCGTAATATATTGTGTTTTGTTAGTAAATCTACCGGTGAAGACTCAAGTTCTTGAAATTATTGGCAATAAGTTGCTCAGACTTGGAATTTAACCTATGATGATGATTTTGAGATTGGTAGTGCAGAAATTGCTCCTCTACTATATTATTCCCAAATTGAATGTCTATTCTTTATATTTTACTTTGTTGCGGACTTCCTTTTTATTATTTATTTATAAAAAAGATTAAAGTTGAATACAAAAATTCGACGTTGTAAATATGATATCCCTATAGTATCACTTAACAAAATATAAAGTAACTCTCTATGAGGTAATTAAAAGAATATTTTATTCAAGCACTTATCGATTCCAAGATTAGCAAGTCGGGCGGCGAGTGATATTCTTCTCGAAAGTTATGTTGCACTCTAAACTCAAAGTGAAAGCACATCAATCTTTAGATATCTTGAAGGAAAGTAGGGCAAGCATTATCAATCATAAGCTTTGGACCAACAAAATTAGTGATGGTTTAGAGTCAATCTCAATTATGATCTTATGACCAACTCGTTTTGTGAAGTTGAATCCCAACCACAAAACCCAAAGTTCTACTTGTGTTGAAAAACATATTGCTACGAATGCTGCAAAACCATTGAACCAGTCACCCCTTTGTTTTTGAATAAACCCCTTGCACTAGCAAGTCCTTGGTTGTCTTTAGAGGCCCCTGAAGTTTTTAGTTTAATCCACCCGGAAGGTGGAGGTCCTATCTAACCAAAACTGGGGAAGTGCATGATTTACTTAACATCGAGTTATTTACAGATGAAACTTTAGTGATTTCCTTTGTGTATGGCCGAATGATGGGAATTCGATACCCTTTACTAATGAGATTTGAATTCAACCACCACGAAATCCATTAAGAAGTATTTTTTTAAATATTGTTGTGGGACAAACTCAAGCCATATCCTTCGGATAAGTGAACAATCCTTTAGAACATGTAAAGTTATTTCCGCATGAGACTCCTATCTAAAGCAATATAGATTTCCTTCCACTTTGCAAGAGTCTTCAACTCATTAGTAGCAAGAGGAAAATTCTAGTATGCTCAGGTCCTTACAACTTTCAAATGGTCAATCATATACCATCATATTCTTCATCGTCTATCCTGATAATAACACCTTACACACTAACTTAAAAGAAAAAAGATTGGCTTCCAATGTCCTCCCACCAAAGAGTATCTTCCCCATCAAAGCTAATAGAGTTTTGATAGATCTAATGTGAAAGATTTACTTATGGTATAATTCCCCTAAATATCTGAAAATTCAAATTTCCATTTAACACATATCACAAACTTTTCTCTCCATCTTGGAAGGAGATGGTTGGGTACAAATGAATCCATCTATTTGTCAAAACCTAACATGACTTCCATTTCCAAAACTCCATATAGCTCATTCTTGTAAGGTTGGCCATACACTGACAATCTCTTCTATCAAGTCACCAGATTTAGCATGAAAATCAACTATCTTTAAACAATATTTATGGTTAGAATTTGTACCCAGAGATTATTGGATTGATTTTTGGAATTCCATGTTAGCTTCATCATAAATCCTTGATTAGTCGGTTCAAGAGATTTTAAAACCAAGGTCACAGCATCTCTTAGGCTTGTAAATGGACCTCCTTTTTTGGTTTTGAAGGTGACCACTGTTTTTTCTCTATGGACCATTTTTGAGGGCACAAAATCTTTCCTTCCACTTGAAAAAATCTAATGTTCGGAATCGTACACAATGATACTATTCCCTCCGCTCCCCCCGCTCCCCCCCCCGGCGGGCCCAGGGGCCCCTTCTCTCTCGATCAAATAGTGAATTTAGTTGTCATGAGATTGACTTCATTTTGGAGAAGATATAGGCCCCTCATGCATGCTAGAGACACGTGCTTCATGAACTTGATACATTATAATGAGACGAGTGATTGAAAGTGAAACCTATTTAGTTTTCAGCCATAGAAGTGTAAAGAAAATTCATATTCTTCTCGCCACCTGTGCCAACTACTTGTGTTTTAATACAAGTCTCTTTCAACAATACAAACAAAATATTTCACCCCTCACAATCATGATGTGACATTTTAACCTTCCTATTGCAGTTCAATTCAACTTACTCCTACTAACTCACTGATCATTAATTGGGTATCGGTTCAAATGACACAAGCTTTGGATAATGTTGTGGCATTGCCGCTTAGAGTCAGAATTCATAATATATATCTCAAAAAATCCCAAATTAAGACATTTATGATAAATTTACCATAAATTAGTTTTTTGATCACCAAAAACTTTAAATTGGTACACTTTTAAGAAATTCATCTCTAATCGATATCATGATAAATTTACCCTCAATTAATTTCCATTCAATTTCTAAATTAGATGACATGTAGCAATTGACTAAGATATTAATTTGGGATTTTACTTTGCATTTGTCACAGTTGTATTGGTTTTATGTTTTTTTTTTCGTGGTATTAATTCAATTCAATGGGGGTATATTTATTACAAATGTACTAGTTTGGGTTTTTGGGGATAAAAAAAAAAATTGTTTGGGGTAAATTTGTCATAAGTACACCAGTTTGAGATTTTGTTGTTGTCATTTGGGATAAATTTATCATAAATATATTGGTTTTTCTTTTTTCATGGTTAAAAAATTAGTTTAGGGTAAATTTGTTATATGTCTATTATTTTGAGGTTTTTCATAATATTAATCCAATTAGAAAGTTAAACTTTTACATGGGAGAGGTCAAAAGCAATATTTCACGATATTAAGTAGACTGTAAAAAGTAAATATCATTTCGGATATATCTTAAATGATTATGATGGATGCTGGAGGGGGAAAAAAAAACCCCTGGAGTTCCCAATGTCTTCTCCATACGTTTCCTCATTACCAAAGGCATGTATTTTACAAATTTTGACCTACATCATATTTGATATAAATATTTCACGAATCGTAATTTATATACCTTAAACGGGTTTCTTTCCCAAAAATACTTGTTGAATTATTTGGGAAACCTGAGAAACACGCTAGTTATGGATAATTGAAAGATATCTATTTTCGTGGTCACACCAAGAGGGGAGATTAATGGGGAGAAAGAGGAAAAGCAAAAATGAAAGAGAAACGGGAAGAAGATGCATCCACAAAATTAAAGGAAACAAAAGACAAAAAACAAGGGGCCAAAAAATCTAGGTTGCTTGAGCAGTGGGAGCATTGAAAACCCCCAAGCAATTCAATCAAGGATAGAACAGGAGATTCTGTGTGCTGATAAAGGAAGTGCAAGTGTCAAGTTGATGCTTAAAACATTGGCATGACATTGGTATTATAGTTGTTTCTTGATCAATTTGATATTTATTTTCTTCCAAGGAAAGTGAATCTTCTTTTTGGGATTTGTAACATCTATACTTATGTTTTTGTCCCCCATTATATGTAGATCTAGGTGGAATTGACATCCCAACAAATTGTTGAATGCATGGGAAATGTGGGGATATCACTCCTTTCGGGGGGCGGTGATGGTTTCTCTACTTTAATGGATTACATGTATAAATATAGGGTTTGAGGAGAGCGTACAAAGAGAACCAAATTCATGATCGTGTCAATAAGAGTAAAGCTCTATTTATTTAATAAAAAATGAATAATTTGCAAAATGATTTCCTTAAAACGATGGTTTATATAATTTTTAAAAAGAATTAACGAAAAATATTTTCATTGTCCATAATTTTTTTAATATAAATTGATATCATTAATGAAAATATCATTTATTAACTAATTATTTTTAGTCAATACAAGTGATCATTTTAGGAAAATATTTTTCAACTCTTTCTTTTTTTGTGAAACAAACGGAGCCTATATCACTATTCCACCAAATGCTAATTAATAGTTTATGAAATAGAATAATCGTATGTGACAACAAAAAAGAAATTAAGTAAATTATACATGACATCTACATTAGCCAAAAAAGCCAAATTGGCCTAGGATATATATGGCTGTGGCCAACCTAACCCTAGAAAGCCCAGATTAGTAGCATTTAATATTAGTTGTGATTTATCAATTCGTGCAATCTACACAATAAAATCCCCCACGACAATCCCTTTCACATGGGTTCTCCGTGTCTGACGCGATCAAGGCAATGTCACAAATTGATCTGATCCCAAAATGTCAAATGCGAGACTTTATCGGTATTTCCTAATTAATTAAACCTATTTTTAGGAAAATTATTAAAAAAATGCTTAACGTGTTACATGTCAATTCATTTATAAACCTTTAAATTATTTCAATTTTTTTCTAAATCTTCTAATAATTTAATAGTTTAGTTATTCCAGCCAATTTCAATTAGAAATTGTTAACGCGGATACTAACTATTCTACATGACACGACCGACATTAACATGAACAATTTTCATAATTAAAAAAGATCAATTTTTAAATCATTTTTTCAGTTATTAATTTATTTTTTCTTTTCTCTTTTTTCTTCCTTAGCTGGTTGTTAGGCCTTAGCGATAGCCAACAATCAACCATAGGTAAGGGCTGACCTCACTAATGTTGGGTGAGGCTTGCCTTTGCCCAAATCTAGTGAGGTGGAGCCTTGTCGATCTCAAGTGAATATTCAAGGGATTTTGAAGAATACTTTGACGCTAACTAGCCATTATCTATTTGGATCCCGCCATCTTTTTCATATGTATGGAGGGCCTCTTTTTTTACACTTAAAGCAAAATCATAAGGTACATATTCGCTTTCCCACCAAAATTTTAAATACTATTCAAATTTCAGAATATTATGGAAATAATATCTAAATACATGTGAAATTTGAGTTTTGTCAAAGTTTAAAAGTTTCGGGTTAAAAAAAAAAAAAAACAAACAAAGCAGAAGCATGAGTTGTAATATTAATATCAAGTAATATGCAAAAAGTATACCCTTTGCGGACAGACCTTGAATGAAGAAATCCCCCCGAGGAGTATTCAAAATCTTCTCGATTCATTTCCTCATCAGGAAGTGTGTATATATCTGGATCAAGTATACAAATTTTGACTCCCATCTTATTTAACTTAAATATTTCACGAATACCAATATATACCTTAGCTTCTTGCCTAGAAATACTTGCTAATATTTTAAGAACCTGAGAATCACGTTCGCTATGGGTGGTTGATATGTCTCTTTTCACAGCCACACCAAGAGGGAAGAAGGATGGGAGAAAAAGGAAAAGCAAAACTAAAGAGAAAAAGGAAGATGCATCCACAGAATAGAAGGAAAGAAAATAAAAAAAGAGAGAGATCTCCATAAGTCCAGGTGGCTTAAGCAGTAGGAGTCTTATAGATTGCAAACCCCCCATGCAATTCAATCAAGAATGGAACAGGAGATTCTGTGTGTCCTGACAAAGGAATTACAGTCATCTAGTTGATACTCGGAACATTGGTATGAAATTGGGTATTTCGGTTATCTGTTAATCAATTTGATCTTTATTCTCCTCCAAGAAAAATGAATCTTCTTTTGGGACCAGTAACTATAGTGTCACATCCATATTTATGTTTTTGTCCCCCGCAATATGTGGATATGGGTGGATTTGAATGCTCGAATGCAAAAGGGGGGATTGCATGGGAAATGTGGATATTTCCCCATTCTCCTTTAGACGGTGGTGATAACATCTCTTCTTCAATGGATTATATGTATGAATATAAGGTCCGAGGAGAGGGCAGCAAGAGAACCAAATTCATAACATAACAGTTAGTTATTATTCAGCTAGACCCTAACCTATATCATCGGGGGCGGTGATGAAGTTATAAAAAGGATCTCAATGTTTTTTTATTCATAAAGCGTCGTAGGCAGTTGTTTACTTAGTTTGTGTTTTGGACAATTGTTACCTCATTTTGAGAGAATTCCTAATTTCTACCATGCCGGTAGGGTGTCTGCAACTGTTCCTTATATATCAAATTGGATATTCTATTGTAAGTGTGGAACTTTATGAAAAGCATTATCATGTTCGGATCGCTCCTTGCTGCCCTTATTTATGGTGGTCATTCAACGAATATGTTCTCATAAAGTCTAACTGAAATAAAAGGTAAACATAAAAATTATGATTGAGCTTTTTATTGCATAAATAGTGAAACAGACTAGTCAGAGTTTATAAAGTCAATAATTTGTACAGAAACTCGAAACACCACGATTCTGATACATACTGGATTACAATGATCCCACGGGACAACAAAGAAATAGATAAATGATCCTTTCTTAGACCGTTAGACGGCCCATCACTCAGATATAGTGGTTATTAGTGATTATATGATATCTACATGAGCCGGAAAATGCCAAATTGGCCTAACCCTAACCTAAGATATATGGCTGTGACTCAACCTAACCCTAGAAAGCCAAGAATAGAAGCATTTAATGTTGGTTTTGATTCATCAATTCATGCAACAGTCGACGTCATAAAAACCAGCCTCAACAATCATTTTCAGAAGGGCTCTATGGGTGCGTTTGTTTGTGTTTCGTTTTAAAAATTGTTAGGGAAATGTAAATAGAAAAAAGTGTTTCGTTCGGGAATAATTTTTGAAAAAAAACGCGTTTGGTAAACTTGTTCCGGAAATAAAAAATAAACAGAAACATGTTTGGTAAATTTGGATAATTTTTTTTTATTTCTTTTATTTTTTCTATTTTTTTCTTATTTTTCCTTTTTTTTTTTTTTTTTTCCTTTTTCTTTTTTTTTTTTTTTCTTTTGGCCGGCCGCCGGCCTCGGCCATGGCCGGCGACCGGCCGGCGAGGGTCGGCCTCGCTTGATCCGGCGAGGCCGAGCTCGCCGGCCGGCGGCGAGGCGCAGCCGCGCGGCCATCGCCAGCGACGCCGGCCGGCCGGGTGAGCTCGGCCTCGCCGGATCGGGGCGAGATCGAGCTCGCCCAGGCGGGCGCGAGGTCGACCTCGCCATGGCCGGGCGAGCTCGAGCTCGCCAGATCCGGCGAGGCCGACCTCGCCCTGGGCGGCCGGCGAGCCTCGGCCTCGCGGATCGGGCGAGATCGAGCCGCCCAGCCGGCGCGTCGCTGGTGGTGGCTCGGCGAGGCCGAGGCTCGCCGGCCGCCGGGCGAGGTCGGCCTCGCCGGATCCGGGCGAGCTCGAGCTCGCCCGGCCATGGCGAGGCCGACCTCGCCCGGCTCACGGCGAGCCTCGGCCTCGCCGGGGATGGCGAGCCTCGGCCTCACGGGGGCCGGCGAGCCTCGCCGTGGCCGGGCGAGGCCGCGGCCCTCGTCGACCGGTCGCCGGCCATGGCCGAGGCCGGCGACCGGCCAAAAGAGAAAAGAACAAGAAAATAAGAGAAAAAAGAAAAAAAAAAAGTGTTTCTCAAAAGTGTTTTAAACAAGAAACACAAAATTTGTGTTTCTTGTTTGCTTTTTGTTCCTGGGAACAAAAGAACAAAAAGGAACAGAAATGCACCCAAACGCTTTGTTCTTTTTTGTTCCTGCGAAAAAAAAACAGAAAAAATGTTTAAAAACAGAAAAAAAGAAACATAAACAAACGGGCCCATGTGTCTGATGAACTCACGGCATTGTCTTGAATTGATCTGCTCCCAGAAATCAGATGCGAGACTATCGATAATTCCTAATAAATGACACCAAATTTTTTAAGTACCATTTACGCCTGCAAACTTCGAGTAGATTAAATTATATGCAAGAAGTGGAAAAGGCATTATATAGAGCTAGCTTTCAAATGATTTGTCTTGACTACAAACTATATTGGACCATATTTTACGTTCACATCTTCTTTCCTATATTTCTTTTAATCCGGCAATCTTGCTTTGGTAATTTTAATCTGCCAATTTTAATTCAAGACTTCAAGCAGTAGTGTCAAAGATCTTTTACAAGACGAAGTCAATTACGAGAGATCCAATTCGAGGAAGCTCCGCCCAAAATTTCTTTAAGCATCTCATAGAATCTAGTAAATATTGAGAACGGAGAATTTGTATCAACCTCGAAAAGGGTATAAAGTTCCTCCAATTGGCTAAGTTATTGTCTCATCTTCATGTTTGCATCAATATTTGCAATTTAAGCATTGTTAAAGTACAGATCCAATTGTACCCATGCTAGTAATATCTTGATTTTTTCAATGATGTGGTCAGAATACAAGGTCTTTAGTTCGATCCCAGTAAGATTGTTTATATAGAATATGTATGACATGTTCGACCATGAAAAAGGCCAAGATAGGAGGAGGGACGTGAGAAAAGCTACTCAGGAATAGGTAGCTAATGCCATTCTACAAACCTTTACATTCCATAAAAAGTATTGTACTATTTGTTACATATACTTCCGGAACTAGTACTTTAACAAGCATGTAATTACACGTTAGACGATGAGAAGTTGTTGCTGTTGCTGTTGCTGTTGAGCTTCGATCATGATTCCTTCCTTCATCCTACGAATGAACTCGTCGAACTTCTTGTCCAATTCCTCCGCAGTCATCACTTTATTTCCGTCGTTGTAGTCTTCACTGGTTTCATCCTCTCTCTCTCCTCCACATTCATCTATTTCCTTGCCGCCGTTATAATCAGATATTGCAAGGATGTTTGCTGTGTCGAAAGTCGAAAATCTGATATTATCTTCTGCTTCTTCCTCATTGCTGTTGTCGTAATCGTTGTCTCGTGCATATCCTTCCGCATGAAAACACACGTCTCCTACTTCTACTTCGACCACGCAGTCCGGGTGATTATTGTCGTTATTATTTGACGCTTTCGCTTCTTCTTCGAGGGGGAAATCCTCACGCGCAACGTCAGGGAAAATTCCCCTGCCGACGTCCGTGGTGAGCAACTTATTCTCCATCATTTGCAAGGTCTCTTTGGGAGACTCTTTATGGCTAGTGCCGTGCCGGGACCTGGTCTTTGTGCCGATAAAGCCTGAGTTCTTTGCGAGGAAGACGAGGATGCCGTTGCACAGGAGGAAGATACAGTTCTTGTCGACGGCATGGGTGACAAGGCGGAGCGGGAAGGTGTAGAGGTGGAAGTGCCACGGTTGGAGGAAAGAGAGGACATTGGAGCTCGAGAACAAGAGCGAGAAAACAGAGATGGAGAGTAACAGCTTCGTGAGCTTCTTTAGGAATTGAGAATTTGCGAAACGACTCAGCTTTTGGTGGTTATTTTGGTCCATCTTTCTCTTGTTTGGGGCTTAAGGTGAGAGAGACAGAGGGTTTGAGAGTATGCGTGGAGACAATGTGAATAGTGTTTGAGAGAAGACGATAAAAGGAGCATATCATGTAGAGCAGAATTGAGTCATATGAAGGATTGCTCGTTGAGGGAGTCCGTATTTATAGGGAAAAAAAGTTGGGAGGTCCATGCCTCCGCTCGATTTTGATTCTACACGCCTCTAGAAGAAAAGGGACGAAGACGTGGTTGTAATCCTCTCTCTAACTATTGAAAGAATACGTGGAGGCACTAATTTTAAACGCGAGACAAAACGAATTAAGGTTAATCGCGTTTACCACAGGAAAGATCTCGTAAAAGTCAGTGAATAGTTTTATGTTTGTTTCTTTCCCTCGTTTGACATTTGAGAGTAACTCATATGGAATTTCATTTCGATATACATTTGAAATAAGATAGTTGAGGCTTTATAATTCGCATGGGATCCGATAACTTTGTATATGTAGCGTTGAAAAGTAGGTAAACAAGCTGATAGGTGTTCGAATAAAAAGTGGGTAAGGATCAAGATTGCCATGTTGGGAAGTTTCCTCTTTATCGGACCGAGGAGAACTTTCCACCATTCACGCAAAGCTCAAAATTCACCTCGATGTTAGTAGGCAAGACGTATCATTTGAGCACACCAATTTTTAGTTTCCTTATTTTTATTTTTATTTTTGTTTCAGTTTCTGGGTTCGACTACAACTTTCTGGATCTCCATCATGGAAACCCAGGAAGTTGGGATCATTGAATGACGAGAGAGAAATCTTTTGTTATAAGCATTCCCGTGTAATCAAGTCATTGAAGAAACTTTCTTCGATCAATGAGTATGTCGGATTATGGGTGAAACTAATGAGGGTCGAAATCATCATTGCAGCTTTGAGTTTAATGTAATCAGTTGAAATTTGCATGTTGGTTCAGTTATGATCATGAACCTTGTGCTCTAAGAATGTATGATTGATCCGTGCCAAATTCTCACTAGTAGCAAATCCATGCATTACACGAGCGTGAATATTTTTTTATATGTTTAAAATCGATATATATATATATATATATATATATATATATATTAGTAAATTTAGTTGTTAAACCGCATCATATTTCACATAAATTTTCCTCTTTCCAGCAAAATAAATTGAAAAAAACTCGTGCTGTTTAATGAGGCAAAGCACAAATCCTAGTTGAAAGAAATAGAAGTGAAGAGTGTAAGAAGAATACTTCTGATGAGGAGAAGGATTAAACCCTTGCAAGTTAGAGTTTTATATGTTACTATTAGAGACAATCCTTAAGAAAGTACTTGTTATATTTTTATATGTCAACTTATGATTTGCACGGCCTTAATACCGTCGCTAAATATTTCTTTTGAAGCTTAAAAAATAAAGATATTAACCATTATCAGCATTTGTTATAATTTCCCTATTTTATGAATGACATTTAGGCTCTATTCGTTTCATAAAAAATGAGTAATTTGGAAAATAAATTATTTAGAAAATGAATGACATTTGGTGTAGCCTAGGTGGCCTTGGGCAAGGGCGAGCCTTGCGCCAAGCGCGAGTAACCCTCGTGGCCTCGGTGAGGGCTCGAGCCCCACTAGTAGCCGTGAGGCTCACTAGAGGCTAGTAAGGTCGACCTCGACCTCGCTGGTCATTGCCTTTGGCAGGTCGTGGAGGTTCGATGACCGGCTGGAGAAAAAGAAAAATAAAAGAAAAATAAAAAATTCAAAAAATATTAAAATATTAAAATATTATTAAAAGTTATTTATGTCAAGTATTGGACGTGCCATGTCGCCCGAGCGCGCCTAGTTGGCAAAATCTTGTCAAAATTAGTTGGAAGAACTTAATTGGTACTAAATTAAAATGTTTAGTACTAAATTTGCACAATTATATAATGTCTAGGACTTTTTTGACACTTTTTCTTTGTTAATACTTTTAAATATAGGCACTCTCTCTTCTTTTAGTTTCAGTAAACCTCAGAACAGATTTTTCTTTTCATATTTTATTTGTGATGGAATTGACAAAAACCTATTAGTTGTCAAAGATGGACAACCGCGTGCAAAGGCATATTATTCATTGTTTAACAACGGTTTTGCCACCAACATTGTTGGCCTAGTGGAAAAAAAGGGTCACATATCGTTCACAGAATTATAAGTTTGATTGAGGTTAAGAATGAACTTTTAATAACTCATACTTCGTTGTCTAGTTACAATATATTTAATGTGGAGAGATTTTTGATTAGTAGATCTTGGTGAAATCGAAATGATGGGCTTACCATCACTAATCTTAGATTTTTGGGTCATGAATGATGTAAGTAGTTATGACCCAATTCAAATTATCCAAAGTGATTGTGAGCCTTTAAGGTAATAGTAAAAGATATTACAAGTGCTAGTCGTTTCTCCCCACCTTTTAATCTGTTATAAACAAATTTAGTAATGACTTTCCTACGGCGTGGAGCACAGGAGACAAACATACTTGTTTATTGGAGTGATGATCTTCTCTTGTGCGCAATCAACAAAATAAAGCAAGTTATTGCCATGTAGCAGAGATATCATTTGTATCAACTCCATGCACATGGCAACTGATCTACGTACTTAGTAGCAGAAAAAGCAAGCGAAGTGCAACTAAATAAATGAAAAATGACCCATAAAGCCCATAGATGTAAATTCACAGGGCCAAAAAACACTATCGCCCTTCATTAATGCCACGATCTCACCAAAAAAACTCACCCTTTTGTACTAGAGTATAGACTAGGTCAGATGCTTAGGTGTACATTAATCTAGATGGCGGTTGTCTTTTGTAAAGAAAGTATGGGAACATTTTCTTGCAACGAGGAGAGGCCGACTTTTTTAGCAATTTACCGTACCAAGCGGTAAGCTTAGAGACAACACTCCGAGTAAACTCTGTCATGATGTATTAACAAAGATATTAGTACCCACTGATTAGATTAACCACCATTGGAGTTTGGCAAAAAAGATAACGAGAATAATGTATGCTAGCTTTTATCTATCCGCCTCCTAATGGTCCACCGATGAAATGTGTGCTCTTTGCCTTTTCATTCAATGGAAAACAGGAAAAGAAAGAAAGAAAGAAAGAAAGAAAACAATCAACATAATGCATAGGGTTAATACAAAAAATTAAAAAAAAAACTCCAAATTATACCCATTTTGATACAAATGCCCCAAACTTTTTTTTGTGTCACGAAAAATCCTAAACTTATCTATCATGAAACATAAAAGATCCTGAACCAATATTGAAGTTTTTTAAATAAGTAGACAAATCTTCCTAAAAGTCGATTCGATCGTTCCAAAAAGAGTGAAAAGACGAGCATTAGGAACCTTCCTACTTTATGCTTGGTTTATACGATACATGTACTCCCTTTGACAAATGTTCAAGCTTGTGGAAACAATCTTTATGCTTTGAAAACAATGTGTAGATTAAAGTGGGTTGAATGCAGCATTTCCATAGTTCTATGGCACGCTAACTGTACCAAATTGACAGGAAATAAAACAATTAGGTCAAAGTTAAAGAAAATTTGACGCTTTGCAAAAATTCGTGGCTGTTGCCATAGCCTGTCAAGGTTGAAACGAAAAAACCTTGGGGGAATTTTTCCACCTCTTTCATATCAAACCCCTTTATTCGGATTCCCTCAAGCTCTTTGCTGTTCCAAAGTTTCTCCCAAAGTTATTTTGTCCTTTTCATGGATCAAAGTAACTTTACCAAAAGTTATGCTCATTTGCTTTTTTTCGCCTAACTTGTCAAAAAAGACAATGTGCCATTATTATGGAATGTTCCAACACGTGTAACTTTTAGTAGGAAAAGTTCAAACTATTTTCGATCTCTACACTTTCCACAACCTTTTTGTAATAAATCTTCGCCCTTTTAATTTCTTTCACGAGTCATTCGACTACTATATAAAATGTCTAATCAAGCCCCTTAAGCACAAAATCAAGCTAAATCCAATTGAACCATCAAAGGATATTAGAGAGTGATGTGAATCAAATATTGCCATTCATGGTGCATAATGGACAGGCTAGAGAACAGAAGACCAAGCTAACAAAAAAGTTAGTGCATTTACTATCTATGCATCATGGTGAGTATCTACATAGCCAATATTTATTCATGTCACTTTGGCATCCTTGGTAGAGGAATATAATTAGACATTTTGGCCTTGTTAAGTTCAACATTGCAACTCGACAAAAAAAAAAAAAAAAAAAATTCAACATTGCAAATGGGCTAAAATGCAAGCGGTGTTTTGTTCGTTTTTTGCTCATTTTCGAGGAAATGCAATTGCATTTCGGCCTCTTAGGACCTTTTAGCCCAATGCAAGTCCATAGGTACTTGGGAAAGTAGCATTCTCAAAATACAAATAGACTTTTTTTTCAACTTTGCCCTTGCTTAGCTTTCATAATTCCAAAAATCTCCTCGAAAATCCTAACTTGCCAGTGAAGGCCTTAGCTACCAATGAGTGGTGCCGGCGCTAGATCTAATCATTGTTGGTCGAGTTCTCGCTGTCAAATAATTTGAGATTTTAAAGAAAATAAATTAGCCAAAGTCTTTTAAAAGCATAGTTTTTACCAAACATCATTTATGTCAAAGTTACTTCCCAATGCATTTTAAAACTATAGTTTACAAAATACCAATTGTATTTCGAAAAACGCATTTAGTCTAACGGTATTGGTATTTCCCCAAAAATATTTCCACAAACCAAGCCAAACGGGCCTTTGTCTAAGTAGTGAACCTCGTAAAGTCCATGTCCATTGAATTTTGTGTGGATCCGAAGATGGGCCCTGTAGTAATCCATTTTTCCACTGAGCCCAAAAACCTTTTAGCCTAGTGGGCTCAATACTCAATGGACTGCTTAATGCTTCAGAAAATGCACCTTTCTCCCCTTCTCCCCCTGCTCTGACAATGGGCTGTTTTGCAATGGGGTCTTCATTAACGTCGAGTCTTTTTCCAGTGGGTCTCCCATGAATTGTCTGGGTGGACAATACGGTCCAGTGACTATGAGATCTTGTGCCTTATAAGTATGCTTATCATATAAAATTACGTCGTGAAGAGTTCGTTTCAATGGAACTTTGGGAAGACTCTTGTGCCTTATAAGTATGCTTATCATGATTCTAGCTGCCCTGAAAGAGTGGAAATGCAATGCTCTCAATGGGTTTGAGGCTTTAGTTATAATCATGAGAAGTGTAGGTTGAAGATACATTTACATACTTTATCTTCAACCAAACTAAACCACCTTATTAATTTTATTTTCTTTTTATCCTGTAGAATCCATCCTGCTATTTCTGCAAATGAAATTAATAAAGAGTAAATATTTACTCCCAAAAGAAAAAGTAATATTTTCAAACGTCTCTCATTTTTCCAAAATTCTCTCTTTCCCCTACTTGTGACCAGTTAGTCTAAGTACTTGGAAAAATTTATGGGTTTCTGGGTTTATGGGATTACGATGGTGCACATATCTTGCCTCAAGTCAAGCTAATCTAAAGCTGATTAATGGATGAAACCCAGCTTTTCTTAAACTAAAACATAATTCTTTGAATCATAGTAAGTTTTTTAGTTCAAGATTCTCTCGTATCTTCCAAAAGCTCACTCTTTTCCCAATTCGCAATCAACCTACCAACACTTAAAAAAAATTCAGACTTCTTCTCTTGCTTGCTAAGACGGTATTTTTTTGCGGGGACTTTAGGAGGCATTCACGATCTCCAATTGGGACATGTGACCTATGGTTGTAAAGATTTTTGAGTGTACTTCCTCTCTCTAATTGAAGGTTTTGGTTACTTTTGGTTGGAAGTCTATGAAATTGCTTTTTCTCTTAGTGAGCCTGTATGGAATTTCTGAGTTGATTTTGATTTTTATTAAGTAATTTGTGGAGGTAGTGGAGAATAGGGTTGTGCAACTGGACCTGTATACCTGCTCCCGAACTAGCCCACTCGTAAAATAGGGTTGGGAATTGATTCCCGTTGAAACCGGTCCTGGGGAATTGGTTCCCAAAATTTGAAACTGGTTTAAACCGGTTCGGGAACAGTTCCGAAAGTGATTACCTTTCCGGAAACCGGTTCCTGGACTGTTTTGGAATTGGTTCTCGGACCCGTTTTGGAACCAGTTCTAGGACCGGTTTTGTAAGTAGAGATCTAAAACCCTTTTTTTCCCTTGATTTATATTCTTACTCTCGCAATTACATGACGTTTTTCCTCTTAGCTCTTTCAAACATTCACAGCACTTCTCCTTTGTCATTCCTCTTCCTCACTTGCTTCCCTCCCTCACTGGCTCCCTCTCGCATCGTCCGATGGACAAACGGTGTTCATTGCCGGCAAATTCTTGTGTATCACATGGATTGGCTCGCCTAATTTCTCTTTTGTAGGAGGAGTTATGCTTGTATAAATGAGTAGCTTCATGTAGTAGTTGTAAGAATAAGACTAATATTAAACCCATGTTTGTTGCTAAATCTTTGCCTTATGATTTTATTTATTATAATTAGCCTCGTAGATCCTTAATTTTTCATTTAGTCAAAAATTTCATGTAGCGCTTAATGTTTCAATACAAATTAGGAGGATTATGTTATTTTTCGCGTACTAATATAAAATTCGAAGTTGTATAGGATATCAAGAGATTGCAAAACAAGTTTTAGTGGAAACATGGTTGACCTTGGAATCGAATTAGAAAAACATTGTGGATCGGGTACAAGGTCCAGAAAGGAGGAACCGGTTATAACATGGTCGGATGCAGGGTCCAAGTCTAGACCCTACTCACCCCTAGTGGAGAATTCCCTCAAGTGCCTCTTGTCTCCACCATTTTATGACTCAAAAGAGTGTGCTTAAGAGAGCTTGTCCGTTGAACTAATCCAGCCTTTGGTTGGTCCTTGTCCACAAACCCAACTAAGCTAGTCCAACTTTAAGAGTTTATTAGATTTTCAAATTTGCATTACTACTGAGTTGGCGGAGAACGCTAGAAGTGATCGGTTCCAAGGTGGGTAAGTTTTAGAACTAGAACATGAAACATACCCTATCATAATAGGTCTATTTGCTTGGAATCAATTTTTGAATCTATTCTGTTTTTCTAGTCCTATTCTAGGGTCAACTTGAGACTCGTTTTCTATTATGTTTTTCTAGTCCTATTCTAGGGTCTACTTGAGACTCGTTTTTTTGTTTGTTTCTTTTTTTTTTGGCACATTTTTTTATAGCAAAATCATATGAGGCTATGAGAGACAAAATGACTCAAGGTAAAAGATGAACAACAAAAATCCTTATTCGTTAAAAACAATAATTCATAAGATAAACACGTATCACGAATAATTATAAATGATAAAAAGTTCCAACATGTAACATAAAACATAAGTTATAAAACTCTATTTTTTATTCATCCATAAAAATTTAGGGGAAGAGGAAAGATTGGTGAGGAATTCCGAGGAAGGACGAAGGAGTACTAAGATTAGAATTTAAGGGAAAAAGAAATTAGTGTTATGACTTTTTAGCTAATAAAACACTTCCAAAATTGGTTCCAAAATAGGGTGGCTTGATTTGATTCTTGTGTGGGTATTCACTCTGAACCTATTCCTGAACTGATTCCAAAAATTTGGAACCTATTTCTCGACCAATTCCAACAGCAACTAGTTCCCATACCTATTTTTCGAGCAATCAAATTTGGTTGCACACTCTTTCCTTAGTTTTACCATGGCCAATTTGTCTATTTACACATCTAATGGTCCTCTTTCACCTCAGTTAGTGATCAGGTTGATTGGGTGGCTGAGTTAGGATACGGATGGGCCACAAAGTCTTAATAGCTTTGAATTGTGGCCAAATCATGGATGAAGGTAGCTTGTTTAAATGCTTTAATCTATCAATTTTGCTAGAGTTTTTTTGATTAGTTGGCAAGTTCATGTATGGTACTCTAAGCCTTGGACTAGACTTTGTGATTTTCTTTGCTTGATTTTGTAAGAAAGTCCAACAAAGTTGGCCACTTTCTTACTCGAGAATAACTAATTCGATTCAGTTTGGTTCTTTTGGCTCAAGTTGATCAATTTGATCTAGTCCAAGCTCAATTTCAAACTTAATTAGGGATTAAGGGCTCAAATAAATTTTGTAAATTTTGTAGATTGGTGTCCCAACTTTTGGAAATTGCATTGGCCCCAACTAGATGTTTCAATTGCAATATGACCCCTTAGGGCTTAGCTAGTCATATTCAGATACTTGTCCCCAACTCTTTTTTTTGGAAAGTAGATTTTGAGAAAAAATATTTCCATTTAAACACTATATCAAATTCCTAGATAATCTATATGCAAATTTGACATTGAATATTTATGTGGAAAACAAGTTTTAACTTTCTCGAAAATATATAAACATGATGGACAAAGATTTAGGTGTTAACAACATCTTAATTGATAATTTGAAATATTCGAAGGACTTTGAAGTCGCATTTTTACGGGACTACAGTACTGTAAAAGTTATTTTGCAATGTGGTCATACCAAATACTTTTACTAGTTCTTTTTTATCAATGCAACCTTCTCAGCGCAAAGCATTTTCAAACTCAACATGTGTCTAGTCTGGACAATTAGTTCACATCTCACTATGTTTGGAAGCACATAGACAAAGAGAGTAATGAAAATGCTCACAAACTTTAATTTTTTGGGAAAATGTCATAAACATGCATCATTTTCGACACAATAACTATTTAGATATCTCTACTTTTGAAATTACCAAATGGATACCTCAATTTTACCTGTAGAAATCATTTTGCCCCTTCTCGTAAGTTATTTTTGTATCTATATTCACAAAAACGCCATTCTCTTTCCAAAAAATTGCCCATCTCCAAATTTAAAATTCGCACACCCACAGAAAAGGGAAAAATCTCAAAATCAATCCAATACCAAACCACCAAAACCCGAGCAAGATAATAATAAGCTTGTAAACAGTGTTAATTTGGTCTTTTCAATGTGGGTTTCTTTTAGAGGTATGGAATAATAACTGTAAAAATAGAGGTATGAAAGTAGTCACTTAGTAAAGAGCGATGTATTTCTTTTCTTTTTTTAATTTATTTTTCCTTATCTTTCCTAATCACGAAAATTTTAAAATTTGTCAAAAATTTCTATGCAAATTTTCTTTCTCTCCATTTTCCCCAATTTTTCATACATAAAAGAGAGAGAAAAGAAAATAGCGAATAATGCGATTTGTTTTGCGGAAAATGGATGATTTGAAAAATATTTTCCTAAAAAATTGCATGTATTTCTTTCAAAGTGAACGAATGAATTTTTTTTTAGCATTCATGAAAATGTTTAAATATAAATTGTTATTGATAATGTAACATAAGTTTTCTATGCAAATTTTTCTTCTCTCCATTTTCCCCAATTTCTCAAACATAAAAGAGAGAGAAAAGAAAAGAGCGAATGATATGTCTATTTAGTGAAAAATGGATGATTTAGAAAACATTTTCCTTAAACGAATGAACTTTTTTTTGTCATCCACAAAAATGTTTAGACATAAATTATTGTTGATAATGCAACAATTTTTTTATCAATTAATTATTAATTTTTAGAAAAATACTTTTCAAATAATTTATTTTTGCTAGTATCACTTGAAATAACCAACAAGAAGAAATATTTTCATTATCAATATTTATGTTTAAACATTTTCATAGACGGTGAAAATAATTTTTGTTAATCTATTTATGTTTAAACATTTAATTTTTTATAAATTATTCATTTTTCGCAAAATAAAAATAATGAGAAAATATTCGTGGAGAGAAGAATTGCATAAGTCGGTGGAAGTGACCAGAAAAAAATAAAAAAATCAACCGCCTAGCCCGTGGGGGAAACCGCCAAAGAGCGAACTTAAAGCGCGTCGCCAACCAGGCCCGGAACGGAACAAATCCCAACATCAAATTAGCCAATCGCGCTTCCCAAACACCCCCCATTTCCCCCCCCCCCTCTCTCTCTCTCTCTCTCGCTCTGCCTGTGCAAAAACCCTACTTCAACCCCGGATCGCTCCATCTCCGGATCGGGAGAATCGAGAATGTCGTCGATCGTCGCCCGATCTCGAGCCGCCTCGCTGCTCTCGGGGCGCTGCCGGCGCTCCCTGAGCTCCGACGCCTCCTCGATCCACCCGCATAAGGAGCCCGTCGTCGCCTCCCAGGCCCTCATTTCCGATCAGCCCCCGCCCCCGCCCCCGCCCCCGCAGGAGCCCGCGCCGCCTTCCGCGGAGCAGAAGAAGCCCTGGGGCCTTCTCAAGTACGGCCTCGCCGCCGCCTTCACCGGCGTCGTCGGCGCCGCCGGCTACGCCTCTTACGGTTCGTCGGCAATCTCAGTTTTGAAGTGTTGACTTCTAATCGTTTGCTCGAGCCATGTTTTTCGGATGTTCCTCTCTGGTTGTCGTCTGGCGCGCCGAGCAGTTTCGATGTCTCTAGCGCTATTGATCATACGTCTCGCGCGTGAAAACTTTTGAGGTTACTGATGGTTATGCTGATTGCCGATTAATAGTGTTGGGTGCATTTGAGTGTGCTTGATGTCGGTATTCTGGACTAAAGATGAGTTTTTTAGCTTCGGATTGTAGAAGAGTGCAGAGGGGTTGACGTGCTTTGATTTCCTTATTATATCTAAGTGCAGCATACTCTTTGGAGGAAGTAGATGAGAAAACAAAGGCATTTCGAAGTTCGATTGAGTACAATACAAAAGAGTCTGATTCCGCGGTTGATGTAAGTGTGGCTCTCTCCTTGAATGCCCCGTTGCGAGAATAACATTTGTTGCTAACTTCACGAGTAGTAAAATTGTGAATTACGTGTCACTTTTTTTCTCACTTTTTTCAGAAACTTATGGTGACTTTCATGCGACTACGCATAATTCCTCACTTTTTCCAATATTTGATGA
The DNA here is from genome assembly GCA_017140395.1 of Eucalyptus lansdowneana. NCBI lineage: Eukaryota > Viridiplantae > Streptophyta > Magnoliopsida > Myrtales > Myrtaceae > Eucalyptus > Eucalyptus lansdowneana. The sequence continues at coordinate 26,030,434 of CM029488.1, forward strand.
TGAATGGCATTTTGTTTTGACCCCCTTCCAATCATCTGTAGACATTGCTATGGGAATCGTCTACTGTGTATGGATCCCAGAAAAATAGTTTAGTAAATTGTGAGTACGTGTGTTCAACCAAAGGATTGGAATTTGAAAACTTTTTTTCCTCAGAATTGTTGGAATGATTGGTGTGATATATTTCCTTTGATTCAAGAATTTCTATCTGTGATACTACATAGAACCAGTTCTTTCCAGGCTTTCGTTATATTACCCGCATGTGAAGTTTTCACGTTTCACTGTTTTTGTCGCTATTGCTACCCTGAAATTACAGAGAATATGTTTTGATAATAACGAATCTGTTTTTTCTTTTTCTACTAATTTTCTTTTGCAGAAATTCCAAGGGTTACTTTACTCTGCTGCTATGACAGGTTAGCTCTCTTCATTTTATTGTTGTTTTGCACTGCTATGATCCTACCTGGCCAATAGCAAGTTTCTTACCGATGTTTTCTCCATACACACTGCAGTTGAGATGACTGGTTCATGTAAACTTCCAAATTTCTTCTGCACTCAAGTGTGAATGTATTCTTTTGTAAATACGTTTTTTGGGGTCCATGGCATCTTTAGGGGATTGTTTTCCTTTGATTATTGCAAGCATGTCATATATTTGTGGGCTTTTCATTGCTTGCCATCAATCATCATTGTTGTTTTTCCATTTTCCTTTTGAGTTATTAGTGCGTGTTTGTTTAGACTTTTTAGCACTGGAAGGTGCTTTTTTTTTCCATCAAAATCAAAGTATTATTCATATTTCAAAAAATTATGAAGAATATTACATACAAATTTTTTGTCAGCCGTTTATACTATGTGAAACGCTGTAGGTGTTTCGCTACAAAATAGTCAAGTCATATGGAAAAAATCAAAAGGAAAAAGTATTATCTAAACACACCCTTAGATTGCAAATCTACATATCAACATTTGTATATTGCGAAAGTTACAGTTGATTAGGGTTAAAAAAGAAAATCAAGTGTGTCTGTTGCAAGATTTAGATTAAGCATAAAAAAGAGTAAACATCTATATAAACACGCCCTAAATAAGCTTTGACTGTGTGGTCAAATTACCCTCTTTTCTAAACTAAAAAGTTTAGCTGATGAGAAGGGGGTGACAATTTCTCCTTGGAAATCTAATGGTTTATATAAAGTGATTGATCTTAAACAGAGAAGAATCCTCATTAGCAAAGATCCTTTGACAAGTTTTAAATGTTATCTGGTAGGCATTTGTGCAGAGACTAAGATTAGAATTTTGTTAGCAGAAGTTGGCTCAACCCAACCTCCAAATATAATGTAAATTTTTGTCACATCAACTAGAACTGGCTGTCAGGAGTTTCATTTAGCAACCTATTGAAGTTATTTTAGCCATATATCCCCTATCCTTTACATTCTTATGGATATCGAGTATGTTGTTATCTTGGTGATTTGCAGTACCTGCCAAAGCTATTGACCTTTATTTGGATCTGAGAAAAGTAATTGAAGACCAAATTCAAGTAAGCCTAATGTATGTTTGATTCATCTTATCATCTAGGGCCTTTTCTTGTGTGCTTGATTATGTTGTCATTAATTGGTCACAGGGTTATACGGAACCAACATCAGATAAGCTTCTTCCGGATTTGCACCCGATGGAGCAGCACGTTTTCACACTTGTTCTCGATTTAAATGAGACACTGGTTTATTCTGATTGGAAGGTAAGCTACACTGGAGTGATCTGTCCTTACACTGTTCTCTTGAGGACTAACTATGTATGCAAATTTTCCTAAGTGTCTGCACTGATTTTTTATTTTATTTTTATGCAATGGCATCATTCAAAGATTAAAAGTTTCTGTACACCTATCTGCTGACTTGCAGACGACTCTACTTTTTCATGATTATTTTATTGGGAACAAGCAATTCTTTTAATCATGACTCAATTTTAGAACTATTCTTTTCCACTTGAAAGCGTGACAGAGGCTGGAGAACATTCAAAAGACCTGGTGTAGATGACTTCTTGGAACATCTGGGGAAATTCTATGAAATTGTCATCTACTCAGACCAGCTGCAGATGGTATTTGGATTTTTATCCTCAAATTGGACGACACTCAAATGTGCTCTTCTGCCTTGATGCTCATTCTATTCATGCATCTATCTTGTGTGATGGCTTTTGCAGTATGTTGATCCTGTTGTTGAAAGGCTGGATGGGAAACAGTCCATACGCTATAGGCTGAACAGAGGTGCAACCAAATATCAGGATGGAAAGCACTATAGAGTATGTTAAATTGGTTATTCTATACTCTCCCCAACCAGTGATCTCCTAAATCTTAATTTGCTTGATAACGTGATGTTAGATAGCTAGTCATTATCCTCACTGTGACACAGATTTTCTTTTTTAATGCACTTCCTGTTCTTATATCCTTTTCCTACTTTCCTAATTTTCGTGATCTATGTCTGTTCCTTTTGGATGAGCTACCGTTTGTTCTTCTACGGTAATTTGGAACTGGAATTGGCTTGAACTTTTCACTATTGGCGTCTCATTGAGGTTTTGACTTGATCCTATCTGAATTGTGGAGAGTGATTGCTTTCTCTATCTATGCATTTATCTTAAAGACTAGTGGACCCATCAGCAGCATGAAGTACTGAACTTTGGCGCACTGGCAGAACATGGGGGAGATAGTCGCCCCACTCCTTCCCTGGTCCAAAATTCCTAATATTATAAGGGAACATTTGTTCAAAAACATATACATATGAGATATTTAATGAAAAATTTGTCTTGCCCTTCACGTTGAATTCTCAGTCTACCATTGCTTTGCATGATTGAGGATCGTTCATCTGACGCTTGCTTGTGTCAGAACTCTAAATGAGCTAAACCATCTGTCCTTAGAAACTTTTTGTCTTTCCTAAAGAAACAGCTGACATTGTACCTCATCCATGTACCTTTATTTTCCTCATCTTCAAGGTCTTTTTAGGCCATTATCCTTTTAAATGACTTATTTGACGATATATTTCTTTTTGCATTAGCCATAGTCTACTGTTTTGAATCCAATAGCCTCTTAAGGATTTTGATGCTCCATGCTGTAGGAAGTTTTGGTTTCTTGATGGAGTGTCTTTCTTTCCTGAATCTTCTTTTTTTTTTTTCCTTGTGTAAGATTAAAAAATTCTGTATGAGGCTTAGCTTTTGGTATACCTTTCATGGCAGGATCTTTCAAAGCTTAATAGAAATCCTGGAAAAGTCATTTATGTCAGTGGCCATGCACAAGAATCATGTCTTCAGCCTGAAAATTGTGTTGAAATTAAACCTTGGAAGCTCGAAACAGACGACACAACACTTTTGGATCTTATTCCATTTCTAGAATGTAAGATTTTTGTAAATGCGTGGGTTTTTATGATCAAATGACAGTTTTGCTTGTTAAAACTCAAAGGCATCTCTGAAATGTTTCATGTAGTTGTTGCCACTAGACAACCGACCGATATTAGACCAGTGCTAGCGTCTTATGAGGGGACTAATATTGCCCAGGAGTTCATCAAACGTTCTCAAGAGCATCAAAGGTAAAAAATCCTGGATTGAAACATTGCTTGGACATCATGAGGTCTTGTCTCTGTATGTTGCATCTTTATATTGCAGGAACAACCCATCTGCGAATATCCTTTATATTGCAGTTCTTTTCCTGCTCTATTTATTAATCACTTGACGTAATGATTGATGGCATTGATTTGCTATCTATCCTATTGTTTTTAAATGCTATCACATGAAGCATTTTTCTTCTCAAATCTCCTCAGCTTATTATTTTTTTTATTTTTTATTTCTTTTTGAGGCAGACTGTTATTTTTTTTTCCCGTTCTTTTTTCTCCTAAGCATGCCTAGATCTGTCTTATTAAAGACTCTCAGACTTAGTACTGTCATCACCTTGGCGTTTTGTGTATGTTGTCAAGAGTGAAGTGATATTATCTTAAGAAGGTGAAATGGATGGGTCCTGACACGTGTGCTGTTTCTGTGCAATTCCCAAGTGCATGTTCAATTATCCAAAATCCACTTCGTGTCTTACTGTCCTTCGATTTTTTTCATCATAAAAAATGGCCGATTGCTTGATTCCTTTCGTATGCTAGTCCCTGTTTCATTGGAGTTGCCCCAGTGGCTCCAGTAGATTTCGCTAGTATTGCCACCTTTTTATTTCTTTATTTTTTTCTATGGTTGAAGATTTTACTGACTTCCCCGAAATTGATTTATTCTCGTGCATGTTAATGGTTAAGTCCATGCTTGCTCTGGAGTATTATAATAGGTATGCAGTCTAGATAAAACTGTTTAAATGATTTCTTGAGTCTTTGGGTTGGTCATGAATGCAGGCGAATGCAGGAACAGAGACAAACCAGAAGCTTCTGGCGGCGTTGAGTGTCCAAACGACGTTGGCCAAGATGACAGAGTTTCATAAAGTACTCGGATGATAGAACTAGATCAGTGTGTTGAGTGTCCAAACGACGTTGGCCAAGATGACAGAGTTTCATAAAGTACTCGGATGATAAAACTAGATCAGTGTGAAAGGCGTCATTGTAGAGGTTGACATGCCGATTTTTTCTTTGCAACTTGCAATTCAACAGCGATTTCAGCTGGAAGATTTTGATTTTTTAAACCGAGCATAATTTAGAAAACTAACTAGGGAATCTTGTAATCTGTGCCCGTATTGTTATTTTTGCAGCCAGTTAGGTGTTCTGCTTCCCTCTTGTTTACACAATTTTGCCTAGAGATGTTACCATTGTGCCATGGATCCCTATGCCTTCGCCTACCTATATAGTAATGAACAATTTGTGATTCTTGAGTCAGCTCAGCTCGGTTTTTTTCAAGTTGCTTCTTGTTGTGTTCATACTTATTTCCCTTTTCTCTGTAATTTGTTCCCTTTTCTTATGGCGTGATTTGACTCTGATGTAAGAGGCTGGACTTTTCTTGTTTGGCGTGTTCTAGGCGGGTCCATTCATGCATCTGTTCCAATTGGGATTGGGGTTAGGGATAAGGGAGGGTTCATTAGTGGTTTTTTTGGGTTACCAAATGTGAATGGCTGTGGATTTGGTCTTCTTCTTAGTACAGTACCGGAAAGATAGATCAGGTGGTGAATCGCTGTCCATGCTTTCTCCCAAGTGAGTGGAATCTGCACTCCGCTTCACGCTAACGCTAAAGGGAACATGAGCGTGGTCCTCCCGTGAAGTTCCTTGTCAAGTCAATCATCTACCTCGTCTCGTTTTTTAATAAAAAAAGGGGACCACTTTTGTCCTTGGAATTCGCACCAATTTGTGGAAGAACCGTGGATATACCTTAGCCCTCCGTGCCGGGGTTTTGCCAAAGTAATCTTGCTTTGCTCGAATGGGCACGCAGCCTCCGTTTGGAAAAATCGCAATTTTGATGAACTTGTTCTTTTAGGATTCTAACAACTTTCTTTTTGTTTAACGTGGAATCTTGCATACACTGGACATGCGAATTTGTACTCTTCGCGATGGTTAGAATTAAAACGTTTTCTCCCAACTTTTTATGAATATTTTTCTCTTTAAGCAAAAGCCAAAGTAGCTAAATTCGAGCTTCACGAGCCTGCCCATCTTTCGATGAGACGTATTCCTTGTTATGAAAAGAAGAAAAGGTGACATCATCTCTAAGACGTCGAAGATACATCGCGACTGAACCCAACTATGATTAGAAGTTGACATGGGGGTTTATTATTTTATTAAGCTCCGTGTTTTGTGCAGGAAAACGACGCCGGATTTCCCTTGGGAAACAGCGCATCTTTGCCTGTCGCTGCTAGTACTCTGGTTGTACTTCTCTCTCTCGCTCTCTACCTCTTTCTCTCCCTGGACGATTTCCTCTGCATATTGTACTGCAAAATTTTTACCAAGTCCTCGTACATAAAAGTGAACCACCCCTCGGCCTCCGTCGCCAACCCCCTCTGAACCATGTCTCCCTCTCGCCTCCTCTCCGTCTCCGTCCTCCTGTCCCTCATCGCCGCCGCCGCCGCCCATGGCGGGGGCGACGACGAGGACTCCTCCGCCGACGACCAGCACGTTGACCTGCGGTCCAAGTCCCTGATCCTCGCCAAGATCTGGTGCCTCATCCTGGTCTTCGTCGGCACGTTCGTCGGCGGCGTGTCCCCGTACTTCCTGAAGTGGAACGAGGCGTTCCTGGTCCTGGGGACGCAGTTCGCCGGTGGGGTGTTCCTGGGGACGGCGCTGATGCACTTCCTCAGCGACGCCAACGAGACGTTCGGCGACCTGACGGAGAAGGAGTACCCCTTCGCGTTCATGCTCGCGTGCGCCGGATACTTGCTCACCATGCTCGCCGACTGTTCTCTCGCCTACGTCTACGGCAAGAAGGAGGGGCAGAGCAGTCGCTCCTATGGCGATTTGGAGCTCCAAGGTAAATGGAAAACAAAACCCGCTTTGTGTCCTTGCTTATCTTTCATTCTTTCTTTTTTTCTTTCTTTGCCTTCGGTTTCCCTTTTCTGTTTTTGGTTTGGATTCCCATTATGAATGGGCGTGGAGGGGGTCAATTGCGTGAATTTAATCGTTGGCTGCAAACTCTGTTTTTGCTCTGTAATGGTGCAGCAGAAACAGAGCACATTCATTGCTTGAGCTTGAATCTGCCAAAACGGACCTAACACCTTGAACATGGGCATCGGTTCGTCCTAGTTAGTGGAAGTAGGAAGAGTTTCGATGAATTTAAAAGTGATTTGATTCAGAAGCAGAGTCAGATCGCTCCAGTTTACTTCTGCTCTGTTTTTGTTAGGTGAGAACTGTAGGGGAAGGCGATGATACTTTTCTTTTCCTTTGTTTTGACTTGTCAACCACCACACCAGTGGGCCCATCCATTATACCTTGTTAATTCCGAAATTGAAGCTTTTTAGAGGTTTCCGTTTGTCCACCGTGCTTTCGTTTGTCACCATTACGCCGAGCGGATTGACCCATTTGACAACACAAACAGGGTGTCTTGCACGCATAGGTAAAAATCGGATTTTTATGATCAAATTATTCGTCTTATACAGGAACTGATAAAAGAGAATTTAACGCCTATTTTGAAAGATCTTTCCTTTTCATAGAATCCGAACCAATCAATTTTTTTTTTTTTAAATTTTTCCTCAGCTTAGCTGTGTGCGGAAAGATAATGTGCTAGAGATCATATTGATGATCCGATCCGAGGAAAATCTTATGAATCTTTCCATTTCTATATCAGGGAGCACTGTTCAGGGAAAGGGCAGCAGCGAAAACGGAGCGACCCATCATCACCCCGCCAGCGTCGCCGTGGGATCGCTCAGCGACAACATCCTGTTGATCGTAGCCCTCTGTTTCCACTCGGTCTTCGAAGGCATCGCCATTGGAGTCGCAGAAACAAAGGCAGATGCGTGGAAAGCCCTGTGGACCATTTCCCTCCACAAAATATTTGCAGCAATCGCAATGGGCATCGCCCTCCTGAGGATGATGCCCAACAGGCCGCTCTTGTCCTGTGTTTCATACGCATTTGCTTTCGCGATTTCAAGCCCCATTGGCGTGGCCATAGGGATCATAATAGACGCCACCACGCAGGGTGCGGTCGCAGATTGGATCTTCGCCATCTCGATGGGTTTGGCTTGCGGCGTGTTCGTCTATGTTTCCATAAACCACTTGCTTTCCAAAGGGTACATTCCGCAGAGGGCAGTCTCCATGGACACGCCCATTCATAAGTTCTTGGCTGTGACGCTTGGTGTCGGGGTGATTGCCATCGTGATGATCTGGGATACCTAAGAACACCCTGCCCCCATGCCGCCCTGTTCTTATCGGGTAGAAAAAGAAAAGCAAATACTACGGTTAGGGTTGTAGATACTCAGTGTGGTGTAGACAGGAGGGAAATGGTTGAAAATATAGCTGGTGTTTTGGAGAAAATTAAGCTGTTGAGGTTTGTCAGCGTGTTGATAAAATTTTAATTACGAGCATACTTGAACACTTGATTATCAGAAATTCCCAAGGCATATTGTAATGCATGTTATTAAATACATGAATGAATATTCATTATATTCATCTTATCTAATGTATTTATTATGATACATTTGTATCATACATTATAAATACATCTACCTATACAATGAATGTTCATCTCCCTATCCAATCCATATATCATTCGATATATTGATATTAATGATAAATACATTTTTTTCCTATAAATAAGAGCTTAGTTTTCGTTGTAGATATAGCAATTATACACCTAAATAAAATTCTCTCATTTGACTTTATCTATGATCTCCGGTGTCTGATTTTCTCTACTCAATCTCTTTATTCTCTCTATTATATATTTGCAACGTAACATTTTACAACATGTTATTAACACAAAAATTTACCGATTAAATAAGTAATTTTTGTAAGGTGGGTATTCTTTTTATTAATCAACTTATACTCCATCTTCTTTTATCAATTCTTCATTTTTATTTTTCTTGGCTCGAAGTCAAATTTCAAATCTAAAAGTATCATTTTGTTTTTGAAATAAGAATGGATATTTGGAAATCCTTTTAATTAATTTAAGGATTTATTTTTGTAAGAATTATGACAAATATTGAAAAACCTAAATTCCACATCCCGGAAGTGAGTAGAAAGAATTATCTATCCTGCTGTCTTGACATAAAAATGCACCTCCAAGGGTAAGGTCTTGTTAAAGCAATTACATAGAATAGAACCTCAAATGCAAAAGATAAAGCAAATGCGCTAATTTTTATTTGCCGTCATTTGCATGAGAACCTGTAGACTCAATATTTATCCGTTCGAGACCCTAAGATCTTGTGGAGGAGGTTGAAAGATATGTATGATCATACCAAGATTGTTATCCTCCCTTAAGCACAATATGATTGACAAAATCTCAGACTGTAAGATTTTAAATCAATGCTCGACTATAATTCGCTTTATTTAATATTGTTTCTTCGCTTGAGTTATGTGGTATCAAATTTGCTAATATGAAACTGTTTAGAAAAAATTTATCCACCTTCTATGCTTCGAATATTGTATTGTAACAGCAATACTGGTAGTGTCAGTTTGCCACATACTTTGAATTAATTTCTATGCTTTTTACTATCAAGCAAACTAATAATTGCTGCTAAAAAATCATGATTTTAGACACGCTGGCTCAAAAGCATTGCCTGATGCACATGCTAATTTTGAGAAAAATATTGGTCATTTTAAGAGCTATAAGCGCAGGCAAGAACATAATTCTAGAAGGAATGGCAGGAAATTTAACCACCCTACGAAATCTAACTCTGGCCCAAATCATGGCAAAGGAAAGAATAGAATGTGATTAATGAAAGTATTTGTTATTGTTGTGGTATGACTGGGCATTGGTCACATACTTGTCGTATGCCAAAGTACTTTGGTGACCTATACCAAGTATCTTTAAAAAATATGGGTAAGCGTGGTGAATCTCATGCCATTGAAATCGATTCTACTACCTGTTGAGGCCAATAATATCTCTGTTGGTGAGACTCTTCTTGCTTTTGAAGTAGCAAATGCATCCTTGGATGTCTCTAATTTTTTTGACGACCTTTGATTACTTTGATTAGGCATCAGACTGGTAGATGATAATTTGAGCTTAGAATTCTATCATTCTAATATTTTTTTTTTAGTTGTTTTGCTTTAAATGTATTACTTTTATTGTTCTCTAATATGGTTAGAAATGCTTATGAATCTTATATAATATTTATTTTGAAATTTTATTTGATTCTATAACTAATATGCAAATTTTATGATACTTAACACCTGAAGTTGTCAATATAAATGCAAATGGAAAATATCGAGAAAAATGAAGATGTTTGTTTGTTTAATAGTGCAACAACACATACTATATTTCATAGTAGACACTTTTTCTCGAGTATGACATTGTGTAAGGCACAAATCCATACAATATCATATCTTATTCCGATTATTGATGGTTTTGAGAATGCCACAATTGTTTTGCCAAATGGCACAATCTTGCATATTGAAGATGCGTTTCTAAGTATTAGATCAAAAATGAATCTGCTCAATTTCAAAGATGTACGTCGTAATGGGTACTGTATTGAGACTATTTATGAGCAAGATAAGGAATATATTGGCATTTCATCTTATAAGATGGGACCATCTATGGGTTTGTATTGTTTTATGATTAAAGCTGTTGAAACCTACGCCACCACATTTTGCAGATTGGTAAACTCTGATCAGTTTGGACTGTGGCATGATCGCCTTGGTCACCTTGGCACTTATACGATGCGTAGAATAATTCAAAATACAAAATGATACCCTTTAAATGATACAAATGTATTGTTGTCCAACGATTATGATTGTGAGGCTTGCTCACCTAAGTGAGAGAGAATCTATTGCCAAATATGTTGAGGTCGGGGCTCAAATTAATGCTCCATTGGATACCACCACCTTCCTCGCCAGTTCGTAACATGGGTGTTTGAGCTCAACTTCTCCTTTGGTGACCACATCCCTTTCTAGTTGGATGAAAAAACTCAAAACTTTTAGTAATCCAAAATTGGATTGGTAAAAATTTATACAAAATTTCTATTCTTGGAATAGAAAAATAATAGAAATGCGTTTGGTAAAATTTATAAATTTTTGCATTTATTTATTTTTTTCTTTTTACTCAAGGACCGCCAATCGTCGCCCTACGACTCGCTGCACGATCGTTGCACGATTGTCGCACAACCGTTGCACGACATCCGACCACCGCGTAGGATTGCCACCACAGCCCACCCGCGGCCCGTGGGCTGTGGGTGGCAATTCTATGGCAGGGTCGGCAGTGACGGTCGGCGGTCGTGCGACGGTTGTCGATGACATGTTGTGGTCATCCTTGGGAAGGAAGCAGCAAAGTTAGCTATTGAGCAAGCTCCTCCTATTAGAAAGGAGATAGCAGTAGTGGAAGATTCCAAATTGGAGCCATTAATAAATCACAATATGGAATTGGAGGTAATTTCCTTCTTTTGGCTTTAGACCTCACTCTACAAGGGGTATAGATTTATTTTTCTGGAGCAAGAAGCATAAAGAAATGCTGAAGATACACCATCGTTGGAGAATCTTACCTTGCATCTTTGAAGAAGACAGAGATTGGGAGACTCCACTTGCTTCTTGATAGATGCAGGTCACTTTCCTCTTCTGCAGTCGTGTCTTGTGGATTGAATAAATCGTTGTCATTTGGTGAAGATGTAGTAGACTTTCTGAATTTACAGTGACATGAGTAGTATACATCAATGAAATAGTCAAGAGAAATAAGGTAATAGATTACAAGTTGTAGACATTTTCTTAAGCTCATATTTGAAAATAACTAAAAATGGTTTAGTTAACAGCAATATAATTGCTAGAGATGGTATAGAATAGAATATGTTGGAAACTAATCATCATTCGAAACATTAGTCATAAAGCAAAGCTGATTACTTATGATCCCATCTTCGGAATGAAGAGGAGTACAAGAATTTATCAGCATTAATTTGAGGTTGTGACATGAAAAATAAGCGCCACAACTACATTCTTTTGGCTCAAATAATGCTAATGAATCTTTACCAATACTAAAAAAATTCTATCTAACGTCATTAAAGATATTCACTAATTTAACATTCATTGCCTTTGTTTATTGACTGAGTGAGTGACTAAGTAAGAGAGAACCTATTGCCAAATATGTTGAGGTCAAGGCTCAAATTAATGCTCCATTGGATACTACCACCTTCCCTGCTAGTCTGTAACACGGCTGTCCAAGCGCTCGAAGATAATTGCCCCAACTTCTCCTCTGGTAATCACATCCCTTTCTAGCTAGATGAAAAAACTCGAAACTTTTAGTAATCCAAAATTTGCTTGGTAAAAATTTATGCAAAATTTCTATTTTGGAATAGAAAAAAGAATATAAATGCGTTTGATAAAAAATTATAAATTTTTGCATTTATTTGTTTTTTTTTCTTACTCACGGATTGCCAATCGCCGACCGTTGCCCCACAACCGCTGCATGACCACCCCACGACCGCCGCATGACCACCACACGACTGTCGCACGACCACCCCATGATCGTCACACGATCGCTGCACAACCACCGCACGATCGCCGCACGATCGCCGCACGACCACCGCACGATCACTGCACGGCCACTACACGATCGCCGCATAATTGCCGCACGACCACTGCACGATCGCCACATAATTGCCGCATGACCGCCGATCGTCACTATCGACCGCCGCCGTAGGATAGCTGGCGGTGGCTGGTGAGCTATAGGCGGCAGTGCTATGACAGCAGTCGGTAGTGACGATCGGCGGTCGTGCTGCGGTAGGCGGTGGTCATGCGGCGGTTTTTGACGACACGCTGTGGTCATCCTTGGGAAGAAAGTAGCAAAGTTAGCTATTGAGCAAGCTCCTCCAATCAGAAAGGAGATAGCAGTAGTGGAAGATTCCAAATTGGAGCGACTAATAAATCACAATATGAAATTAGAGGTAATTTCCTTCACTTGGCTTAAGACCTCACACTACAAGGGGTATAGATTCATATTTCTGGAGTAGGAAGCATAAAGAAATGCTTAAGATACACCGTCGCTAGAAAATCTTACCTTGCATCTCTGAAGAAGACAGAGATTGGGAAGCTCCACTTGCTTCTTGATGGATGCAAGTCACTTTCCTCTTCTGCAGCCGTGTCTTGTGGACTAGATAAATCGTTGTCATTTGGCGAAGATGTAGCAGATTGTCTAAATTTACAGTGACATGAGTAGTATGCATCAATGAAATAGTCAAGAGAAATAAGATAATAGATTACAAGTTGCAGACATTTTCTTTAGCTCATACTTGAAAATAACCAAAAGTGGTTGAGTTAACAGCAATATAATTGCTAGAGGTGGTATAGAATAGAATATGCTGGAAACTAATCATCATTCGAAACATTAGTCACAAAGCAAAGCTGGTTACTTATGATCCCATCTTCGGAATGAAGAGGAGTACAAGAATTTATCAACATTAATTTGAGGTTGTGACATGAAAAATAAGCAACGCAACTACATTCTTTTGGCTCAGATAATGCTAATGAATCTTTATCAATACTAAAAGAATTCTATCTAACGTCATTAAAGATATTCACTAATTTAACATACCTCAAGTTTATTTATTGAGTGAGTGAGAGATTCACTAATTTAACATTCGTTGCCTTTGTTTACCGAGTGAGTGAGTGACTAAGTGAGAGAGAACCTATTGCCAAATATGTTGAGGTCGAGGCTCAAATTAATGCTTCATTGGATACTACCACCTTCCCCGCCAGTCCGTAACACGGTTGTCCAAGCGCTTGAAGATAATTGCCTCAACTTCTCCCTTGGTGACCACATCCCTTTCTAGCTAGATGAAAAAAACTCAAAACTTGTAGTAATCCAAAATTCGCTTGGTAAAAATTTATATAAAATTTATATTATTGGAATAGAAAAAGAATATAAATGCGTTTGATAAAAAGTTATAAATTTTTGCATTTATTTGTTTTTTTTTCTTACACATGGATTGCCGACCGCCGACTATGGGCCCACGACCACTGCATGACCACCGCACGACTGGCGCGACGACCGCCGCAGGACGATCGCCGCACAATTGCCGATTGTCGCCGCTGATCGCCGTCATAGGATAGCCGCCCACAACCCACCGGCCGCAGGAGAGGGCGGTGGCTAGTGAGCTATAGGCAGCAGTCCTATGACAACAGTTGGTAGTGACGATCGGCGATCGTGCGATGGCAGGTGGTGGTCATGCGGTGGTTATTGACGACACGCTGTGGTCATCCTTGGGAAACAAGCAGCAAAATTAACTATTGAGCAAGCTCCTCCAATCAGAAAGGAGATAGCAATAGTGGAAGATTCCAAATTGGAGCAAGTAATAAATCACAATATGGAATTGGAGGTAATTTCCTTCACTTGACTTCAGACCTCACACTACAAGGGGTATAGATTCATTTTTCTGGAGCAGGAAGCATAAAGAAATGCTTAAGATACATCATCGTTGGAAAATTTTACCTTGCATCTTTGAAGAAGACAGAGATCGGGAAGCTCCACTTGCTTCTTGACGGATGCAGGTCACTTTCCTCTTCTGCAGCCGTGTCTTGTGGATTGGATAAATCATTGTCATTTGGCAAAGATGTAGATGTCCGAATTGATGACATGAGTAGTATGCATCAATGAAATAGTCAAGAGAAATAAGGTAATAGATTACAAGTTGTTGACATTTTCTTAAGCTTTTGTAATCCAAAATTCGTTTGGTAAAAATTTATACAAAATTTTATTATTGGAATAGAAAAAGAATAAAAATGTGTTTGATAAAAATTTATAAATTTTTGCATTTATTTATTTTTTCTTCTTACTCACAGATTGCCAACCGCCGATCGTCGCCCCCACGATCATCGCATGATCGCCGCATGATCGTCGCACGACTTCTGCATGATCGCCACACGACCGTTGCACGATCGCCGACCGTTGCCGCTGACCGCTGTCGCAGGATTACTGCCCACAACCGACTAGCTGTGGGAGGGGTCAGTGGTCGGTGAGCTGTGGGAGGCAGTTTTATGGCAGCGGTTGGCAGTGATGGTCAGCGGTCGTGCGGCGGTAGGCGGTGGTCATGCGGCGGTTTTTGAGGACACGCTGTGGTCATCCTTGGGAAGGAAGTAGCAAAGTTAGCTATTGAGCAAGCTTCTCCAATCAGAAAGGAGATAGCAGTAGTGGAAGATTCCAAATTGGAGCGACTAATAAATCACAATATGAAATTAGAGGTAATTTCCTTCACTTGGCTTAAGACCTCACACTACAAGGGGTATAGATTCATATTTCTGGAGTAGGAAGCATAAAGAAATGCTTAAGATACACCGTCGCTAGAAAATCTTACCTTGCATCTCTGAAGAAGACAGAGATTAGGAAGCTCCACTTGCTTCTTGATGGATGCAAGTCACTTTCCTCTTCTGCAGCCGTGTCTTGTGGACTAGATAAATCGTTGTCATTTGGCGAAGATGTAGCAGATTGTCTAAATTTACAAGTGACATGAGTAGTATGCATCAATGAAATAGTCAAGAGAAATAAGATAATAGATTACAAGTTGCAGACATTTTCTTTAGCTCATACTTGAAAATAACCAAAAGTGGTTGAGTTAACAGCAATATAATTGCTAGAGGTGGTATAGAATAGAATATGCTGGAAACTAATCATCATTCGAAACATTAGTCACAAAGCAAAGCTGGTTACTTATGATCCCATCTTCGGAATGAAGAGGAGTACAAGAATTTATCAACATTAATTTGAGGTTGTGACATGAATAATAAGCGCCACAACTGCATTCTTTTGGCTCATATAATGCTAATGAATCTTTACCAATACTAAAAAAATTCTATCTAACGTGATTAAAGATATTCACTAATTTAACATGCATCAAGTTTATTTATTGAGTGAGTGAGAGAGATTCACCAATTTAACATTCGTTGCCTTTGTTTATTGAGTGAGTGAGTGACTAAGTTAGAGAGAACCTATTGCCAAATATGTTGGGGTCGAGGCTCAAATTAATGCTCCACTGGATACTACCACCTTCCCCGCCAGTTTGTAACACGGTTGTCTGAGCGCTTGAAGGCAATTGCCTTAGCTTCTCCTCCGGTGACCACATCCCTTTCTAGCTAGATGAAAAAACTCAAAACTTTTAGTAATCCAAAATTCGTTTGGTAAAAATTTATACAAAATTTTTATTCTTGGAATAGAAAAAGAATATAATTTCGTTTGATAAAAATTTATAAATTTTTGCATTTATTTGTTTTTTCTTCTTACTCATAGACCGTTGCCCCATGACCGCCGCATGACCGCTGCACGATCGTCGCACGACCGCCGCACGATCGTCGCACGACCACCGCACGATCATTGCATGACCACCGCATGACCGCTATTGACACCCGAAATTTTCGTCGACATTTTAATCATCCATTTTGCAAAAATATAAAAAAAATAATAAAGAGCCAAAAAAATAAAAAATGATGAAAATAAAAAGAAAAAATAGAGAGAAAGAAAAAAAGAAGTAAAGGAATCAATAAAAAAAAAAAGAGAGAGAAAAAGAAAACAAGAGAAAACAAAGAAAACAAATGAAATGAAAAGAAAAAAATAAGAAGTAGGGAAAACGAAAAAAAAAAAAGAGAGAAAAGGAGAGAAAAATGAAAAAAATATAAAAGGTGGGCCATGGACGATCGTGAGAGGGGGGTTCTTTTTCTGTTTGGGGGCCATTTTTCCAGATCTTTTTTTCGCTCACGCTCTCTCTCTCTCTCTTGGGGTTTTTTTTTGGTTTTTTAGAACGGGCTCTCTCTCTCTTCGGGGGATTCTCTCGCGCACGGAGGGCCCGTTTGGTTCAACTTTTGGGGGATGTCTTTGGCCAAATGCAAATATCTTTAGGATAAAGGGGTTTTCGGGAATGCTCGGCCGTTTGGCAAATTACGCATTGAAAAGTTGCTTGTGCGAAAATACCGTTTGGCAAAATTTATTGCAAATGGGCTTTTGCTTTTAATTTTCTTTTTTAAAAAATGTGAAAATCAAATCTGGCGGCCGGCGATGCCGGACGGCCAGATCTAGCCGTCCGGCCGCCTGAGGTTGCGACCTCCGGTGACGCCGTCGCCGCGACCTCAGGCGTGTGGAGGCGCAGAGGCCAGATCTGGCCGTCCGGCGGCCTGATCTGGCCTCCAGACCGCCAGATCTGGCGGCCTGAGGTCGCGCGGAACCAGGCGACGGTCCGCGCGACCTCAGGCGACGCGGACCTTAGGCGACGCCGCCTGAGTTCCGCGCGGCCTGGGTCGCGCGTCGCGGCACCCCTAGACGGTGGTCGCCGGTGACACGCGACCCTCAGGCGGCAGCGGTTAGAAGCTCCGTGGCCGGAAAGAAGAAGAAGAAGACGATCGGTGAAGAAAAACGATGAACAGTAGCTTGGCATTTCCCAAATGCCGAATGCCCAATGCTGCCCCTCCCCAGCATTGGGCATTGAGCATTCCGAATGCTGATATTTGGGCAAAGGGGCTTCTAAAAATTTTGCCAAACACTGAAATTTTTCCCAAATGGGCTTTGGGGGTCAAAGGGGCTTTGGAAATGCCCAACCAAACACCCCCGGAGTCTCTCTCTCCTCACACAGTCTCTCTCTCTCTCGGACGTCCGCAAGCTCTCTCTCTCTCTTGGGGGCTTCGCACACAAAGGCTTTCTTTTTCTGGTTTTGTTTCATTCGAGCGAGGATTTCAAGAAGAAATCCAGTTATTCTCCCTCTAGTGCGAATAATCCATGGATTTCTTCTCGCCGAAAGACAATGGAGGCTAGCGATTCTGCATTTTTGTGAAGAAAATTGATCCGAGGTTGCTGGTGTTCTGATCCAGCAAATCAGAATCTGAAGATCAGCGTTGAACAACTCTCGTACCGGAATCGAACTCGATATTCTCAACGTCCGGTGATTCCTGAAGCGAGATCGAACAGCGGCTTCATCATCGTTGAAAAGCAGACATCTCTGGAAGTTGATTCTTCGTTGGTTCAATCAAGGCTAGGGTTTTCCTCCGTCGGTGTGTGATTGGGGCGACGACAGCAACGGCGGAGCTTGATTCGACCTCTTTCGTTCATTATTAATGGCCGGCTCGCTTCGGTTCTGACTTCGTGCTCCGAGCTCCGAGCTCCGAGGATAGAGATCTGAAGCTCGATCGACGGCGGCTCTCTCTCGATCTCTACTTTCTTCAGACTCCATCAAACCTTAGAAGGCAGAGCGATTGCCGATCGAAGAGTTGGAGGTGCGAGGCTCGGATTCGCGCCGAGTTCGGAGAAAGCTCAGCAACGATTTCCCTTTGAATCGAGTCATTTCCGAGGATTTTTCCTCTTAGATCTCGGCAAGTCTCATTCAGATTACAGACATGTTTCTTTTGACAAAGTTGTTTTTTTTTAGAAGTCATCTCTGTACCTCCATCCCCTAAAGTTTTCCTTTGCTCCCTTTGAACATGTATTTCTTCACGCCGACGGACGATGGAGGATTCTCCTCTTGTCGATTCAGCCGTTGAACCGACCAAACCCGGCATCTTCCTAAAACGAGACTGAAAACCATTGAAATCGCCGCGCCTGCCAAGTGGAGCACGAGTTTGTTCTACGGCGTCAAGAGGAACGCTCTCTTTTACAGGTCGTGGTTCCCGGTGACCGGTGAAGTCAGGTGAGGTGTTTATTTTGCTTCTTTTAGATTTTGATCAGCTCTGTAGAAGAAAGTAAGAACCTGGTTCCGCATCGCTGAATTTTGACCTTTTATGAGAGCTAAGGGAAAGTTCAGTTGATAGTTGTTTTCTTATTTGTCGTGATGCAAGAGCAAGCTGGGCAGAAATAGAACCGCCCCTCGCAGCGATCCTCTTGTTTCTTTTTAGCTTTAAAGCCTTCAGCCTTTATAGTTGTTCCTCCTCCTGATTAAGACTCTAAAAAAAAAAAAAAAAACGGTAATCAGTCTTAGTAAAACACATCTGAAATAATGGTTGTTGGGTCATGCTTCTATTAAACAGACATTAGATGCTCTGTTCTTGTATAGATTGTTTTGGTCAATTGATATATCTCTGCTCTTGAATTTTTTAGAAAAATATGCATGCTGAATCTGTTAATGTTGTTTTCTTTGAAATTGATTGTGACATATGTTGTATACTTTCTGATGGACCAAGTGAATATAAAAAAGCATAGGGGTTCACAAGGTTTACAAGCTTCAGATTTTGTGGTTCTCTTTGGTTTTCTGCTGAAGTATTGTGTTAAGATTCTCCTGCTTGTCTTTCTTTTGAATTGTACTTTCGTATGGTGAAAATTCAAGTAACACAAAAAGCTGGTTGTCTTGATAGGATGTTAATCATGCTTGGTGAGGAACTGACTTCTAGTGGAGTAGAATTTAGATCATAGATTGGTGCTTTATGAAATGCCTTTGGTTACAATATATAGAATTCTTTGGAATTGATTTGATTAGAAATGCTGTCTTTTCTGTGGCTAATTGCTGTTAGTTTTAAAGATGAGATAGTAAATTTGTCCAATTGCTTTTAATATTGTTGTAGAGTGACGGTGTGACATGCTACCATGTTCTATTTTTGATTGACCTCTTCATATTCTTGAATTTTTAGAAATTCACGTGTTAAAAATTTTGAGAAGCTTCTTCGTGAAAATTGTTCTTATGATGCTGATTTCACATGATTTGTGTATCAATTGGACTCAACTTCTCTTGTGATTCGCATGATAGAAATCTGTCATAAAAATGAAATTCATGACCCCTATTTTTCCCTTATCAAAGCTGACCTTGTCATTTTTCTATGATTTTCTTATTAAGAAATTCTAAAATTGGATCCTTAACAAAATTTGTTCGTCTCTCTTTTGTTCGCGCTGTGGTAAAATTTCATATTCTTCAGATTTTCTTTTAGGTCAAATCACTATTAATGTGTCATGACATCCCGATATTTTGCTGCAATTCCGCGTGATATTGTGCATTCTTGAATTGTCTTTAACTTCTATGTAGCTCACGTTAAAAATTTTTTCCATGAAAATTGTTACCATGATTGGATGTGCATTTGATTCTAACTTGAGGTTAGTTTGGTTATGAATTGATGCCATTTTGATCAAAGAAGACTCATACGTGCTTGTGGTAAGATATGGCTTCAATTTCATGGCGATTTGTCATCAAACAATTACAATTTATAGTCTCACGTACTCTGTTACAATTCTGATTGCATGCTGGAAGTTGTGGATTAAGCATTGATTAGATTAACATACATGTAGCATGAACACGCTCGATGATGCATATTGTTTGGTGAATGATCTTTTGTCAGCAAATTCACTTGTTTGGTTAACTGAGAACCAATGTTATATGACTTGGATGTATGTCATATATATGCTTTGCATGTGATCATTTGATGAATGATTTTGGTGCGACACATATTAATGCTGAACTTTAGGATATCACTTGAAACTTGACTTCGCATTGTACTTCTTTTAAACAATTGATTTTGATATGATGTATTGTTTTTGGTTGCTTGATGTGTTTGATTGTTTCTTTCATGTGTATGCACCTAGTTATAGTTTTTTTTTTTTAAGACTAGGATTAGATTAGAATTCCGAAAGTAGAGAAGAAGTGAAGATGGTGGAGGTCGATGTCCATTTCGACCATTATTCTGTAATATTCGTTTTTTCTCCCGACATATGTCTCGGGTTCCTTGTGTTGTATAAAACCCGACGAGTTGCGGGTTTTCCCTTTTTTCTCTTTTTTTTTCTTAATTGTGTTTTCTCTTTTATATTTTTAGAACTGCCTGATAGATTTACTGTTTTTCCTTGGTTGCTTACTTAACGTTTTGCAATTTTAATTTCATTGGTTGTTTTCCTTTCTATTTTTTTTAGAAATAGAATAACATTAAAATGATCAACCACGCATGATCACTTAGCCTAAGAATTGATGATCCCGAAAATGTAAAAAGAAACGCATGGACATGTTAGGAAAAACACAACATACTGTTTAGGTACCGAAAGGGCACTAATAGCAATATTAGCATAATCCAAGTCCCCGAACCTAGATATCTGGTTGCGTAGAAATCGAGGGAACACTCCCGACTCTCGATTGGGTTTCTAGTCGACCCCCGAAAATGAGGCTAGTGGTGACTCCCGTCTATTTTTAGGTTGTCATAAATAAGTAGATCGTATAAATAAATCCGCTGTCACGCGGGGTATGAGTTTCGATGAAACTCACTATGGTTTAGCATACTTGATGTGGGAATAACCCAAAGGATGAAGTGATGCCATCATAATGGGTGAAGCGTACTATCAAGAGGGCTACCATGGTAAAAGTACCCTTAAATTCGATATCCACATTCGACTCCTTTTTTTAGGTGTGTCGCTTATGTGGGTATGGATCGTAACATTCCGCTGTCACGCGGGGTACGAGCTTGGAAGAGCTCACGATCTCGTGGAGGGAACTCATGAAAGGCTTGATCCAAAAGGCGAGGTGATGACGTCTTTTGGAATACAAGCCGTGAGGGAACTTTCGTGATCAAGTACCCCTAAATCCGACCTTTCCCCCTTTTCTCTCCTCGCGATAATGAGAGATTCGTGGGCGGCGAGATCGGGTCGCGACAACCGCCGCACGTCGCCCCACGACCGCCGCATGACCGCCACATAATCGTCGCATGACCGCCGCACGATCGTTGCACGACCGCCGCACGATCGTCGCACGACTGCCGCACGACCGCCGCACGATCATCAGATGATCGCCGCACGACTGCTGTACGATCATCATGTGACCGTTGCACGACTGCCGCATGACCGCCGCACGACCCCCCACCGTCGCCGTTGACTGCCGCTGTAGGATTATTGCTCATAGCCCACCAGCTGTGGGAGGGGGTAGTGGTCGGTGAGTTGTGGGCGGTAGACCTAAGGCAGCGGTCGGCAGTGGCGGTCGGCAGTGACGGTCGGCAGTCGTGCGGCGGTAGACGGTGGCCATGCGGCGGTTGTCAACGACATGCCGTGGTCATCCTTGGGAAGGAAGTAGCAAAGTTAGCTATTGAGCAAGTTCCTCCAATCAGAAAGGTGATAGCAATAGTGGAAGATTCCAAATTGGAGCGACTAATAAATCACAATATGGAATTGGAGCTAATTTCCTTTACTTGGCTTCAAACCTCACTCTACAAGGAGTATAGATTCATTTTTCTGGAGCAGGAAGCATAAAGAAATGCTTAAGATACACCGTCGCTGGAAAATCTTA
This sequence comes from Eucalyptus lansdowneana, assembly GCA_017140395.1. Classification (NCBI taxonomy): domain Eukaryota; kingdom Viridiplantae; phylum Streptophyta; class Magnoliopsida; order Myrtales; family Myrtaceae; genus Eucalyptus; species Eucalyptus lansdowneana. The sequence goes on from CM029488.1 coordinate 26,052,149, forward strand.
CCTTACATCTCTAAAGAAGACAGAGATTGGGAAGCTCCACTTGCTTCTTGATGGATGCAAGTCACTTTTCTCTTCTGTAGCTGTGTCTTGTGGACTGGATAGATAGTTGTCATTTGGCGAAGATGTAGCAGACTGTTTGAAGTTACAGTGACATGACATGAGTAGTATGCATTAATGAAATAGTCAAGAGAAATAAGGTAATAGATTACAAGTTGCTGACATTTTCTTAAGCTAATATTTGAAAATAACCAAAAATGGTATAGTGAATAGCAATATAATTGCTAGAGATGGTATAGAATATGTAATCATCATTCGAAACATTAGTCATAAAGCAAAGTTGGTTACTTATGATCCCATCTTTGGAATGAAGAGGAGTACAAGAATTTATTAGCATTAATTTGAGGTTGCGACATGAAAAATAAGCGCCACAACTGCATTCTTTTGGCTTAGATAATGCTAATGAATCTTTACCAATACTAAAAAAATTCTATCTAACGTCATTAAAGATATTCACTAATTTAACATGCATCAAGTTTATTTATTGAGTGAGTGAGAGAGATTCGCTAATTTAACATTCGTTGCCTTTGTTTACTGAGTGAGTGAGTGAGTGACTAAGTGAGAGAGAACCTACTGCCAAATATGTTGAGGTTAGGGCTCAAATTAATGCTCCATTGGATACTACCACCTTCCCCGCCAATTCGTAACACGACTGTTCGAGCGCTTGAAGATAATTACCGTAGCTTCTCCTTTGGTGACCACATCCCTTTCTAGCTGGATGAAAAAACTCAAAACTTTTAGTAATCCAAAATTTGTTTGGTAAAAATTTATACAAAATTCCTACTCTTAGAATAGAAAAAGAATAGAAATGCGTTTGATAAAAATTTATAAATTTTTGCATTTATTTGTTTTTTCTTTTTACTCGTGGATCGCCGACCACCAACCGTCACCCCACGACCGCCGCATGACTGCCACATGATCGTTGCATGACCGCTACACGATCGTCGCACGACCGCTGCACGATCGCCACATGATCGTCACACGACCGTTGCATGACCGCCGCACGACCGTCGTGTGGCACAGCGCGACCGCCGCACGGCCGCCGCATGACCCCCTACCGTCGTCGTTGACCGCCGCCATAGGATTACTACCCATAGCCCACCAGCCGTGTGAGGCGGCGATGGTTAGTGAGCTGTGGGCAGTAGACCTATGCCAACGGTTGGCAGTGACGGTCGGTGGTCGTGCGACGGCAGGCAGTGGTCATGCAACGGTTGTTAACGACATGCCGTGGTCATCCTTGGGAAGGAAGTTAGCAAAGTTAGCTATTGAGCAAGTTCCTCCAATCAGAAAGGTGATAGCAGTAGTGGAAGATTCCAAATTGGAGCGATTAATAAATCACAATATGGAATTGGAGGTAATTTCCTTTACTTGGCTTCAGACCTCACTCTACAAGGAGTATAGATTCATTTTTTTGGAGCAAGAAGCATTAAGAAATGCTTAAGATACACCGTCGCTAGAAAATCTTACCTTACATCTCTGAAGAAGACAGAGATTGAGAAGCTCCACTTGCTTCTTGATGGATGCAGGTCACTTTCCTCTTCTATAGCCATGTCTTGTGGACTAGATAAATCGTTGTCATTTGGCGAAGATGTAGCAGGCTGTCTGAATTTACAGTGACATGAGTAGTACATCAATGAAATAGCCAAGAGAAATAAGGTAATAGATTACAAGTTGCTGACATTTTCTTCAGCTAATATTTGAAAATAACCAAAAATGGTTTAGTTAACAACAATATAATTGTTGGAGATGGTGTAGAATAGAATATGCTGGAAACTAATCATCATTCGAAACATTAGTCATAAAGCAAAGCTGGTTACTTATGATCCCATCTTCGGAATGAAGAGGAGTACAAGAATTTATCAGCATTAATTTGAGGTTGCGACATGAAAAATAAGCGCCACAACTGCATTCTTTTGGCTCGGATAATGCTAATAAATCTTTACCAATACTAAAAAAATTCTATCTAACGTCATTAAAGATATTCACTAATTTAACATGCATCAAGTTTATTTATTGAGTGAGTGAGAGAGATTCACTAATTTAACATTCGTTACCTTTGTTTACTGACTGAGTGAGTGACTAAGTGAGAGAGAACCTATTATCAAATGTGTTGAGGTCGAGGCTCAAATTAATGCTCCATTGGATACTACCACCTTCCCTGCCGGTCTGTAACACGGTTGTCTGATCACTTGAAGATAATTGCTTCAGCTTCTCCTTTGGCGACCACATCCCTTTCTAGCTGGATGAAAAAACTCAACTTTTGGTAATCCAAAATTCATTTGGTAAAAATTTATACAAAATTTCTATTCTTGGAATAGAAAAAGAATAGGTGTTTGATAAAATTTTATAAATTTTTGCATTTATTTGTTTTTTCTTCTTACTTATGGACCGCTGACCTAGTTAATTCCGAAATTGAAGCTTTTTAGGAGTTTCCCTTGATCCACCGTTCTTTCAATTTTCTTCATTATGCAGAGGCCATTGACACCAATTGATAACAGAAACGGGGCACTCTTGCGCGAGCAGAACAAATAATCGGATTTTGAAGATCAAATTATCCTGTCTAATGCGGTAATTGAAAAGAGAGAGAGTTCAATGCCTATTTCAAAAAACTTTCCTTTTGACAAAACATTGGAACTATTTTAAGCTATCTAGTTTTTCTCAGCTGAGCTGTGTGCGGAAAAAAATGTGCAAAAGATGATGTTGATGATCCTATTGGACGGAAATCTTACAAATCTTCCCATTTTCGTATCAGGGGGTATCGTGCAGGGGAAGGGTAGCAGCGCAAACGGAGTGACCCATCATCACAACGCGAGCATCGCCGTCGGATCGCCCTGTGACAGCATCCTGTTGATTGTAGCCCTCTGTTTCTTCTCGTTCTTCAGAGGCATCACCATTGGAGTTGCAGGAACGAAGGCAGATGCGCGAAAAGCCATGTGGATCATTTCCCCCCAAGGAATATTTGGAGGAATTGCGACGGGCATCGCCCTCCTGAGGATGATGCCCAATAGACCTCTCTTGTTGTGTGCTGCATATGCATTTGCTTTCGCAATTGTGATCTCGAGCCCGATTGGCATGGCCATAGGGATCATAGTAGACCCGACCGTGCAGGGTGCGGTTGCGGGTTGGATCTTCAACATCTTCACGGGTCTGGCTCCCGGCGTGTTCTGGTATGTCTTTTCAAAGCTCTCGCTTTCCAGACAGTACATGCCTATTCATAAGTTCTTGGCCAAGATGCTTCGGGTTGGGGTGAGTGCAGTCTTGATGATCTGGGATGCCTTCGGATGCTCCGCCATTGAGTACTTATAGGGGAGAAAAGAGAAACAAACACCGTGGTTAGGGCTCCAGATACTTTAGCAAGGAAAAGAGAGAGAAATGGTTGGAAATAGCTGCTGAATTGGTAAAATTTAAAGCTGTCGAGGTTTGTCATTGTGCTGATGAAATTTAAATTACAAGCAAACTTGTGCACTTGATAATCGGAAATTCCCAAAGCACGTAGCTTGTGTCAAAATCTGGTCAATCTCACCCCACCTGTCAATATAATGTTCTTCAAATCGACATCAAAATTGGGAGGCTCTAATCAAGTGCTGCTACGCCAGGGTCACCTTCTCATATCGTTCTTTGAAGAATTTCTTTTGCATAGGTCTCTCATTTGGAGAGGCAACTCGATCGAACACACTCGCTTGATGAGTTTCAGCGGTAGGAATAGGATCACAAGTAACTTTTCTATCTCAGCTGGGCTGGTAATTTACTTTCATTTTACTTCTGGCCGAATCGTTGTTCTCTACGTTGATATCTTGATTGCATGGTCGACACAGCTTCTTCTGAGGCTATTTCTCTTCGAATTTAGTCAACAAAAGATATTACAAATGACACTATTCATGGAGCCATAACACAGTCAATTTTATTGCTTTCAAGAAGACAATTCTAGAAGCTAGTCGCCAAGGAAAAATCAAGCTCCCTGATGACAAGGGAAAAGGAAAAATGGAAGTCGACGCTGATTCATTCCCGTCAAACGATTATACTTGTGTGTCTTTAGCCCTAGTTATTGTTGTTTCTTTTATTTTGGCCCAACAGGCCTTAATATTGGACAAACATAAAGCTTATCGAGCACCCTATTTATTGCGACCACTTCCTTATTTTCATCGGAGTCAGTCATTTTCCGATTCATAGTTATTAGAGAGGCCGCATTTTGTTTAAAATCCCTATGAGGCTTCTTATCTCTTTCAAACAAATCGGCGAAGTCCTACCCTTAGAATCCTTCTAACTGTTGAATTTCAACCCATTAAAACCCAAATTTGTAAATTCTTTTTATTAGAGTGAGGTCCAGCATCTATTTTTAGCCTTCTTAAATCAAGTAATAAACTGATTTGACTCCTCAATATGTTGATTGAGCCTAGCCAAGTTAATGACCCGTACCTCAAAACTGAGAACGAAATTATCTTTCTATCTCTGCCCAGTCGTACACCAAAGGAAATGACCTATGCCTTAAAAACTCATTAACACTCGCTTCACCACATTGGGCCCCAAATCAACCAAGATGTTCAATTATAGATTGGTCATCTTCGCTGCTAAAAATGACGAAATAAGGGATCTTAAAGCTTCTGTGAAAAGGCTGGTTATTTACCCATTCAAGATACGCTTTCTTACATATAAGTCTCACAACTCCTTTATCCAATCTCAATCGTTGCATGACCTCTTCAGTAATTTGGGCTGTCTAATTGAAAATTTGGTTGGACGTCTTGTGCCGAGATTGGACAATAGGAAGCAAGGTTGGCCTTGCCGGATTTCCTATAGTAATTAATGTTAACAGGTAAATTTAGGTATCATAGGGATGTTTACATTTAGTGATGCTAAAACTACCGATGGCTTAGAGTTTTCAACTTCTATCATTCAACCATCTGTCAACCTATGTAGTACGGACACTCTCCGGAAGTTTTCGTATCGTGTCCGACACTCCGACACGTGTCCGACACGTCCCGACACGCGGTCAACAAGTGTCGAAAAATCTGACACGTGGTCAACTCTCTTCAACACGTTCCGACAGGCGAGTCCAGAATTTCGACACGCGATTCTAACACGCACGGGGTCAATTTTAAAAATTTCTAATACTTGAGGGGTCAAAATATAAATATACACAAAAGAAGTAATAAAATTGCTATAAATTTACACGCACGAGGTCATTTTTTATTCATTTTTGTTTTTTTTATAATTGTTAGTTTTTTTAAAAGTCTTTTGCTACGAAAGAAGTAATAAAATAATGCTATATATGATAAATAAATAAATTTAAAAATATCATTTCAGCATTTTTCTTTAAACAATTTTTTTTCCTCTAATTTTTATGTATTATTGTAACAAATTAAAATAATGAATGATATTATTTAATATTTTTTGCATAAATTAATTCTAGGCTATTATTATTATTATTATTATTATTATTATTATTATTATTATTATTATTATTATTATTATTATTATTATTATTTTTGTATTTATATATAAAAAATATATTTAATATATAACGTGTCGGAACGTGTCGAAATTCTTTATTTTTAAGAAATGACATGTCGGCGTATCGTGTCGTGTCGTGTCGCGTGTCGCGTGTCGCATGTCCGTGTCGGTGCTACATAGTTGTCAACTAGTCTGGTTAGCTAAATTGGTGTTACCGATATGACTATTTTGACTAACTTCATTTCCTTTCTTTTGGCCTCCAATTAAGGACTTATGCCTTTGCAAAATTCTCATAGGGGTTGACTAGGCTGATGTTATATGAAGGATGACTAGGAACATACCTTAGTATTGTAGGAATCTTGTGCAGTACTTGATTGGAAGATCCTGGCCTAAATAGGGATCGTTCCCATTGACAGGTGTCGACTTGATTACATCCAACATATGATTACAATGTAGTTAGTTATTTCTCCTTACAGTTCTTCAAAGAACCTCCTTAATGGTTGACACATAGTAGAATTTGGCGCCATTACCTTAACTGCTCTTCGATAAGATTCATGGGAAGATCACCTCCTTCGCGTTGAATTTTTTCTGCCACTCTTCCGGCAATTGAAGACTCAGACTAAGCAAAAATATCAGTTCCAGTTTGTGTCACTGTATTCTTGTTTCAAGTATCATTGTTTCTGTCACACCCCAAAACCAATAAGAGTGGGGGATGACACAGCCGTCCTTTCTCCTAAAGAACGCAATCTCAAAGCTCTCAAAATCCAACTCTTAAACTTCTCCTCGTCGATATTACTCTCGTAATACTTATCGCTAGATGAAGAACTTGAAAAAGAATTAGAAGATAGAGGGGTGAGCAACCATAGCTCAGAGTAGTGCATATCTTTTAAGTGGATCGAGCACTCACTATGCATATTTATAAACCAAATCACAACTCTTTTAACTAAAATCCATCATATAACAAACATAAAATAAGAAAATAAGTTACATATGCTTTAGTAGAGATATTTTTTTCATAATAATATCAAAACAAACATTAATGGTCAAATTCATTAATCAATCTCATTAATTCATACGCCAATGGTCCATTCCATTGTTTAATCTCGTGTCACACATCAATGATCTATTCTATTGATCAATCTCACATGAAACCACACGTCGATTATCCATTCCAACGACTAAACTCAAATCACATGTCAAAAGTCCACTCCATTGATCAATTAGTTGCTCAATATCAAACCATGATCACGATATAACGTTTAGTGACAAGGCAACCAAGATTCCTCCATTTGCAAGGTTTCCACTTATTATTAGTCGGTTATTTGGCTCATAAGGATATCCTAGACTATTGTGCGCATACTCACAAGTCCCTCACTAGACTCACGGCAATATTGAGCATCGACACCAATCTACAACAACCATTACATTTCACAAAGCCATATTCAGAAATCATTTCATATGTCACAATACATTTCATAAATCAGCCACATAATCTTTCACAACTCAATTCATTTGCCACAAATACTTTTCGTAAAATATTTCTCAAATCATTTTAGAAATCATCTCATAAATTGATTTTACGAACCAAATCAAATCAATTGCATGTCAAAAAGCTTATCACAAATCAATATCTATATAACATTCCATAAACTGTCTCAAAATTGAGCTTTTTTGTAAAAATGTTTCATAAATTCAAAATATGTAATATTTCTCAACTTTGTTCATCAAACATAATATATATTTTCACCAGAAAGTTCTCACAATATTTGCAAATATCAAATTGTGGTAAATGCCAGATTCAATTTTATGCAACATACATGCTTTTTTTTTTTTTGGTTGGTGACCCAGGGAACCCCGTGCACCGCTTCGCGGCAGAATAAACCCTAGGGAGGAGTAGAGTCACCACCACCCTTGCTCCCCGTGTAAGTTAGCACGACGCAGCTGGGATTTGAACACTAGACCATTTGCAAGAGGAACAAATGCTTGAGCCAACTGCGCCGCAGCGCTGGGTGGTAACATACATGCTTATTCATAACTCATAAAATATTAAATCTTTATTATTTTGAAGAAATGAGTTTATAAATTCTTTGAAGATATAACACCACTCACTTGGGAAAGTCGAAAATCAACCTACGTGGTTATTCGAGCCAACGTACTTGTATTTCTATTAATTAAACGAAAATGATATCAAAACCAAGTAATGTGCTACTCTCCAACTAACTATTTGACTAAATTATATGCTTATTTGTTAATAAAACAACACCTACGCGCTAATAAACTGCATATCCAAATTGATTATTTAAACCGTCCGCAACGCGAAACTTGAGCATGGAACTTGAGAGCATAATAACTTTTTGTACCAAACTCCGTTTCAAACGTTCTTATAGTCAATAGAAAGCCCTTCTAACATACTAAAAGAACCTTTGTTTAGTCGACCCAAAATCAAGCCAAAAGCCAACAACTTACAGCCCCGAAGTCCTGGACGTGTACTGTTCATCACATGAGAGAAACTTCTAAATTTGTTTTGAGCAAACCATAAGCTCAAATCACGATTTGTAAAATCCTACAGCTCCATAACACCCTAAGCTATCATTTCTATAAAAATACGTGGCTTAACGACTCAAAAATCATACTTTGCCGTTCGATTTTTCCAAAATTCCGAATTTCAAGCCTTATGTCCAAAACTACTCCTATTGAATGAACGGGAGGCACGAGCACTTAATAGGCATTGCATTACATAGTTGAGGTGGCTTGGCGAGGCTTCCATGGTGAGAATGCGTGAAACCACCTTTTCTTCCTTTCCTTCTTCTCCTTCTCCTTTCTTTCTCCTTCTCCTTTCTTTCCTTCCTTTCCCTTGCACGAGCTCTTGCCGTGCCTCTCTCTCCTCCTTTCCTTCTTTTCCTTATGTTTTTCCCTTTTATCTCCCCCTTTTTTATTTTTCTGTCTTTCTTTTCATTCCTTCTCTCTCTCTCTCTCTCTTCTTTTTCTTCCTCTCTCCCGAAGACTCTCGATCCCTCTCCTTCTTCTTTCTCTTTCTTTCTTTCTTTTCTTTTTTTGACTGGATCAAAACCCATATTTTACAGTTTCCCTCTTATTAAATTTCTGGTTCTTGCCAGGAAGCTTTCTCCGATCAACAAAAAAGGATCACATCGAGTGTGTCAAAAAGATATTTTGCTCGAAGTGTTGACAAAATGCGTTTTGAAAATATGGATCAATGCGAACTGACAAAAGGTGTCGAAAAGGTTCTTTATTGATTTTTGATTAGGAAATATAAACTACAAGAAAAATGGACCAATAACAATCGCTGCTATTCATGTACAAGGTATTGTAATGTGAAGATAAATTGGAAGTAAAATTAAACAACTACTAATCTTTTGATGGATTGATCCCTTCTCCAAACTGGAATTCAAGCATTTATAAATAATATTGACTTTTAACAACAATTACAAAGAAATCAAGCACATCCTACGTGACTCCTCCAATGCAACAATTCCCATCTCCAAGTGGTTACCCATAAACAAGTGACTACACCATTTGGACGGTTGTGTCTTCTCCACTTCTTTGCAATTGCCACTATTAGTTGCTCGTGGACTTCTCAACTTCGCTCCTCAACAATTGTGTTGAGTCTAGTCCTTTACAAATGGCCCTCTGGCAGTTGAATCCGAAGTTACCGGCTATAATGCTTGGACCATTATTTCAAACTCATTCCATCAATGGTCATATGAATTGTGATCATTTTGATGCTTGAATCAACCTTCATTTGTCAATGCTCTGCTTCGAGACTTGGTCATTTTCACTCACATTCTTTCCATCAGCTAAAATCAATTTTCTTGTCAATCAACTAAATTTGCTGACTAAGAACTTATTTGGGAACCATTCCGTTTTTCAATTTTTATGTTCTTTTTCGTTAGAACAAAAGAAGAACAAGAAATCCGTTTTTGGCAAAAGCAGCTAATTTTTTATTTTTCGGAATAGAAAAGTGGTCGGGGAAGAATAGATTTGGAATAGAAACAAGAAGTGAAAAATATGTATTTCTTTATTCATAGAAACAGAAATAGAAAAAATCATTTCTGAATAATTTTTTTTCCTGGAAAACAAAAATATTACAAAACCTCTAATCTTGCCTCTATCTCATCTAACTCGATCTTTGCTAACCGTGGCAATGATCAAAGGCTTGAACATGTTTTGGTGTTAGCGCTTCTGGAAATTTTCTCTTTATTCAATGCAAAACCTTGCGCATATCGACATGTGAACTTGTATTTTTCACGATCATTTGAATTAACGTTTTCTTTCATTTTTAAAATGTTCTCCTTTTAAGCAAAACCAAACAAGTTTACCTCGAACTTCATAAGCCTGCCCTCTTTTTATGACACAAGGTTATAAAAAGACAAAAAAAATGGACGGCATATGCAAGAAGTCCAAGACGTATCGCCTCATTGATCCCAACTATGATCGTTGACGCCGAGGGAAAGGCAATTAAGAAATTAAAATGGGTTTATTTATTTTATTAAGCTTTGGTAACATCACTAATTTACCAGTCGCTGTTAGTCCTTTCAAATTCTTCTGTATCCTCCTGTATCTTCTCCTATAAAATTTTCAAATCCTCATGAATGTTAACCCCGTGGTGGTCTTCCCCGCCAGTCTCTCTTATACTGCAAACAATGTCTCGCTCTCTCCTCCTCTTCCTTTCTCTCCTCCTGTCCCTCCTCCTCGCCGCTGCCGTCCACGGCGTGGACAATGGCGAAGACTCCTCCTCCTCCAACTCCGTCGGAGACAAACATGAAGACATGGGCTCGAAGTCCCTAATCCTGGCAAAGATCTGGTGCCTCACGCTGGTCTTCGTTGGCGCGTTTGTTGGCGGTGTCTCCCCGTACTTGCTGAAGTGGGACGAGGCATTCCTGTTGCAGGGGTCGTACGTGGCCGGCGGGTTTTTCCTCGCGACAGATAAGATGCGCTTCCCCATGGACGACATCAAGACGCTCGGTGACCAGACAGATAGGAGTTCTTCTCCACGGTCATGCTCTCGACCGCCGGCACCTTGCTCACCATGCTCGCCCACTTCGCTATCTGTTACCTTTACGGCAAGCAGGAGAAGGAACAGAGCAGTGGCTCCAATGTCGATTTGGAGTTCTCAGGTAAATGGAAAACAAGACCTGTTTCTGTGTCCTTGTTTATTTTTCCTTTTTTTTTAAAACGTGTCTGGGCTCCCATTATGAATGCGTCACGCGGTTGACTGCGTGAATTTAATCGTTGCCTGCAAACTCTGTTTCTGCTCTGAAATGCGCATCAGGAACAGAGTCCAGGCATTGCGTGCAGCTTTTATTTGCCAAAACGGACCAAAGACCATGAACATGGGCACTGGTTCCTACTAGTGTGTGGAAGTAGAAGATTTTGGATGAATATCAAGTGAATTAATCAGAAGCGGAGTCGAGTCAATCCAGTTTATTGCTGCTCTGTTTTTGGTAGCAGAGGGCTGTTGGGGAAGCAATAGTCTTTGTTTCCTTTGTTTTCCTCCAGAACATTTGCCAATCGATCATACCTAGTCAATTCCAAGACTTTTAAGAGTTTCCATCGGTCCACCGTTCTTTCATTTTTCTCCATTACGCAGAGCCGATTGACAGCATTTGATAACAGAAACAGGGCGCTCTTGCCCGAACAGAACAAAAAATTGGGTTTTTAAGACCAAATTATCTGTCTAATACGGTAATTCAGAAGAGAGAGTTCAATGCCTGTTTCGAAAGTATTTCCTTTTTGACAAAACATCGTAACCATTTTAAGCTTTTTAGTTTTTCCTCAGCTCAGCTGTGTGCAGAAAAACCGTGTGCAATGATTATGTTGATGATCTTATCCGACAGAAATCATATAAATCCTTCCATTTTCATGCCAGGAGGCATTGTGCAGGGAAAAGGCAGCAGTGCAAACGGTGCGATCCATCATCACAACTGGAGTGTGGCCGTTGGAGGGCCCAGTGACGGCATCCTGTTGATCATAGCTCTCTGTCTCCACTCGGTCTTTTTAGGCATCGCCATTGGAGTCGCAGAAACGAAGCCAGATGCATGGAAAACCATGCGGACCATTTTCCCGCACAACATATTTGCTGCAGTTGCAATGGGCATCGTCCTCCTGAGGACCATGCCCAACAGGCCTCTCTCGTCCCGTGTTGCATATGCATTTGCTTATGCAATCTCAAGCTCCATCGGCATGGCCATAGGGATCGTAATAGACCCAACCACGCAGGGTGTGGTTGCGGGTTGGAGCTCTGCCATCTTTTTGGGTTTCTGCGGCATGTTCTTCTATGTTTCTATGATTTCCTACCGGTACATGCAGAACATGGACCCTGTGGGTGCGTTCTTGGCCACGATGGTTGGGTTCGGAATAGTTGTAGGCTTGATGTTCTGGGATGCCTTCGGATACTCTGCCGCTGTGTACCTTATTATGGGGAAAGGAGAAACGAACACCATGGTTAGGGCTCCAGATGCTTGATTAGTGTGGAGAAAAGGAGGGAAATGGTTGGAAATTTCTGCTGAATTGGTGAAATTTAAGCTGCTGAGGTTTGTAAGCGTGCTGATGAAATTTTAGTTACGAGCTTACTTGAACACTTTATAATCGGAAATACCAGAAGCACATTGCAATGCATACACTTCATTAAGATCACTTCCAAAGTCAAAACAATAATGCCCTGAGATGATTATTAGTGGTAAAAATCTGGTTACATGGTACACTAGAGCAAATTGCAGCACAATTCCACAAAAACTTGATTAAGTTGCTGTAGAATTATCTCAAATACACTATAGTTCATATAATGACGGACACAATGTAGGGTTGCGATTCTGAAGCAAAATGCAATTGACTTCACGTCTAAATGAAGGAATATCTCAAATACACTATAGTTCATATAATGACGGACACAGTGTAGGGTTGCGATTCCGAAGCAAAATGCGATTGACTTCACTTCCAAATGAAGGAACCACACCGATTGGTGTGAATTTGATAAATGATTTGAACTGCAGCATCTGGCCTCAACAACCACTTCCAATGGACATCATCAAGCAAGTGGCATCATCAGTTAATGCTTCAAGTCGAGCTAGACCCTGATTTTTTAGGGTAGCTCCATGCGAGAGAATTGGAAGCCAATACTTCATATAGCCAACTGAGATATTTCTCCAAGCAAAATGACACAATAATAGGGCCAGCTAAGTCGCCGAGAGCACAGCCTACAAATCAATCGCATCACATTAGAATTTGAACCTATCAACATAGATGATCATTTTTTTTTTCTTTTTTTTTTTTTTTTTTTTTTTTTTTTTGTGGAGGATTTGGGCCGGGGGGGGGGGGGGGCTTCACAACCAATAGAATGCTTACCAATCCACTGCCCCAGTGAAGGGCGCACGATTGTGGCACCAATCCCTGCCCCAATCGAAGCAAAAATCAGGGATGCACTACACTTCATAGTAATTATATAGACCTTCTTCCCAAGAATTACAACTTGCTCTACTGGATCAACTTCATCTTCTTCCTTGGACTTGAATATACTAGACAAGCATCGGTAAGTTTCAATTCCTACTTGAACCAGCCATGTTGCCGCAGTTCCTAGTAACTGCCCTGTTAAGGTACATGATACGCAGAAACGATGAGACAGATAATCAACCAACTCATCACTGCAGTGTAGAAAGTTGTAAATGTAAAGGAATTCACCTCTAAAAGTTGTCCTGCTAACACTGCATATATAAACTAGAGTTGGCATCCCTCTTTGTGCCTTGCGTGAAGTGGATTTGGGAACATCTGAACATAGGATAGAAGATATTAGTTGGGTGCCGCTGGATTAATTCACGCACATGCTGAGTTGCAAGAAAAGTACCTTTAAGAAGTTTCCATGCCATTCTCTGTGAAACATATTGGACAGCAAGCCTTTCCAATACCCGTCTAGTAGTTACAACTGTAGTCTGGAGAAGAAAAAGATAGTTTTAGTCTACTAGAGAGAAACCTTGGGCTTTTCTTGTTCTTTCTCTCAAACTTTTTCCTTCAAAAGAGAAGTGACAGTGAATCAACCATAACTTGCCACAAAGTCCAATAAGACATTGAACTTTGACACTACTGTCATTATTATTGCTCTGGAACCAAACAAAAGAGACCACAGACATGACGTGGTTAGCCTGGAAGGTGTATTCCACAATACATATCTGCCCCAGACGATACTAAAGCATGATGAAGAATCCTAATAGCACAGAACTGTCCAATGGCTTTCTACGATATAGAAATGAAGCAAATTTCAAACTCAAACTGCTACCAAAAGTTTCCGTAAAATTTCATGTCTTTTTTTAAAAATGCCAAACGTTTTAGAATGCACTAAATAAATCATAAGTAAAAGGGGTAAAAAATTAAGTAAAATGCCATTCTCATAATTCTTCCACAGTTTCATGGTTAGAACTTAATTTCTTTTCTCCACATAGATGAAATCTTCAGTAATGTTTTCTTTTTCTACCCATTTAAAATCCCCACTTTTTCCCCATAGTAATTTGCATTGATTGTGTGCTTCTCTGCCAGTGAAAGAGAATCACACTTAGCAATGGGATGGAAAGCCATCATGGTGTTCTTAACCGCATTGAAGAATTTGGGAGATATATGCACTCACCTCCCGAATGATTTGCTTGACAGAATTTTTAAGGGAACGACCAAATCTACAGGATGCTCCTCCTCGCATCCTGCAGGAAATTCTCATCCTCTTCCTCCTGGATACTGGACTGTATAAGAGGCAAATAGGACTGTAGAAAAGACCTTAACGAAGTCAAGGCAAATGTCCTAAGCTCAAAAGCTGAAAAGAGAGGCTTCATCTCTATTTTGTATATCTTGGCGCCATGTGTCAAAGACTCCTCATGCAGTATATTCTCGAAATTACTTTGTGTACTAGAAACATAATCTTCAGACTGTGCAGTCCCAGCATCGCAGTATGCCACAGGTAACCTAAAACTTCTGCACGAGAATGATATGTCATGAAGGATAAGGGGGGAGAGGAAGAATATTCAGCGAAACGGCTAGTAGAGACCAATAAAAATTGTAGCCAAGCAGAGTCAATCTTTTTAATCACTGAAATCGCAAAGTAATAAGAAAATATGCTTATGCATTATTTTTTAGGGCAAATAGCTGCTCATCCCTTATGATCATACCAAAGGAAGAGAAATCGCATATGCCAGTGAAAGCAAACATCACCAACCACCACCTCAAGCAAACACGAGAACGACAACAATACAGTCTATCTAAGATAAACCCTCCATGAGGATACAACTTGCGTTTACATCGACATTAAAGTCACCAGCATCGGATTGCACTAGACATATGACATACACAGCAAAAGCTACTGATCATAAGAAACAAACAGTCCTAACTTTCTGAACTTCCTCACTGAGAAGTCGGGGATTTTCCATCTCGACACTTGGTCAAGCGAAAAATCAGTTCACATCATCTGTATGCATAATTAGGATCTCAAGAACTTTGCAAAGTGACCCTAACTTTGGTATATATCCCGAAACACCAAGCTAACCACATCGCAAATAATACCGAATCACACTATGTTAAATGATAGAGACAATACTGCAATGACACACCACGCACGCGACAATCGGGACGCAAAAGATAATCACTCCCGGTCACAAGCTTTCATTGCTCCGAGACTACCAAAGCGAAATCTTTACAGCTCAAGATACCAACACGTCACTCTGATCTCCACGCTAAAACCAAAATAGCCCTGATATCCCAAACTCTCTAAATTTTCTTTCTTGCAAGAACCAATTACGCTGCCACATCGTATCGGAGACTCGCATCAACTGCCGGGCAACACGAATTTCAGCTAAAAAGGCAAATAAGCTTTCGGCAAGAAACCATTTACGGGACGATGCCCTGGGATGGCGGGAAGAGCGGGGGGAGCGTACCCGAAGAGGAATCGCGCCGCGAAAGGAGCGGCGGCGGCGGCGGAGGAGGCGGCGGCGGAGAAATGTCCGTAGGAGTGCAGAGACTGGGCGGAATGGAAGCTGGGGTTCTTCCTCGCAAGCTCAAGGACTAAGGCTATTCCGCTCATCGTCTCCGACGTCAAATCTCGGTCAGCGCGACTGGCAGTGTTAGATCTCGATCCACCTCTCGCTCTCTCTGTGATGCCCTAGGATTATCAGCTGAGCGAAAAGGAGAAGCGGAAAGTCCCGAGAAATTTGCTTCGCTTCCGCTTTCCCCCTAAGAAAGTGTTTTCGTTGCTATCAAAGCTAGTTGACACCCCCACCAAAAAAAAAAAAAAAAAAAAAAAAAAAAAAAAAAAAGAAAAAAGAAGCTAGTGGTGATACTAACAATTATTTAAAGGGCTTATTTTGAAAATACGCTCTTGAACGTCAGTGATGAATTAACGACGATGTATTTCGGTCTTTTTCGTCATTTTGATGGCTAATCTCGAAAGCGTATTGCCCGAGGCATTAATCTTTCGCACCCACGATGCCACGACGTACATTAAAAAGATAGATTGTCGAATGTGTGTATTTCGACATCATACTATAAAACATCACTTGTTGATAAAAGTAAAAGGAAAATTCCAAAAAATAATTCGAAATGTTTTCATTTTCTTAAATAAGAACATGAAATTGACATTACTTCAAATAATTGCATGAAGTGTCATTACTTTCTCAAATAAATGTTTGAAATAGATCTTGTTTTAAATAGGGTTAATACTTAGAAAAATCCAAACTAATATACTCGTGACAAATTTACTCAAAATTATTATTATTTTTTGTAAAATATCCAAAACTATTTTTTTAATCATGAAAATCCTAAATTTGTACACTTGTGATAAATTTACCCCGACTAACCATAAAAAACCATAAAGCGATACATTTATGACAAATTTACCCCAAACTAATTTATTCGACCGTAAAAAACTCCAAACTGGTAAATTTGTGACAAATACATCATTCACTAAATTGTATAAATACCACAAAAAATCAAAAAATTGTAAATTGTGACAAATGTAATGTGAAATTCCAAATTAATATACCAGGTTAATTGTCACGTATCATTTAACTAAATAATTTGATAGTAAACTTTAATAAAAATTAACATAGGGTAAATTTGTTACAAATATACTAGTTTGGGGTATTTTTGTTAAAGGTATACAAGTTTGGGGTTTTTTTATGGTAAAAAAAAATAGTTTTTAGTAAATTTGTCACAAATATACAGTTTGGGATTTTTCAGGGTATTAACCCTTTTAAATAAGAGCTTTTTTTTTGGTATGAAAAACAAGAGTTTAAAAGTAGTTATGTTTGTTTTAAATAATGGCATGAAATGGCTATGTTTCAAATAAGGATTTGACTTTTTGGCGATCAGGGGCATTTTTGTCATTTGCCCTTTTTCTCTATCTCTTCTTCTTTCTTCATCGATGTTCGATCGGGCACCAATGATGCTTGTAGAAGGCTAGGCGAGGGTCACCCTCACTCGATTCAACGAGGGCCACCCTCATTAGCCACAGTTGAGGGATGGCCTCACTTGGGCGAGGTGGCCCTCACTGTGGGGGAGGCTACCCCTTGTGAGCATCAATGAGGTTGGGCCTTGTCGGTTGTTGGTAAGGGCCAACGAAGGCCTACAAGCCCTTGCTAGCCCCAAGTGAGGTCAACTCTCACTAGATCTGGCAAGGGTGGCCTTGCTTGCGGCCAATAAGGGCTTGCCAACCCTTGCTCGCTATCGACGAGTGCTTATAGGTCCTCATTGGTCCTTATTAGTTGTTGGTGAGGATCGTGGAGAGCGATCCTCGCTGGCCTTTGCGAGCGATTGCCAGCTGACGCCGGAAGAGAAAAAAGAAAAGAAGATTTTGACAAACACACCCTTCATCAATGGAAAAAATTAGTCGACTAGTCATTGGCGAGGTAAGACTCTTATTTGAAATAATCATGACTATTTGAGACTCTTATTTAAAACAATCATGGCAATTTTAGATCCTTGTTTGAAATGAGATCCGCTTCAGGTTTTTATTTGAGAAAATGATAGTACTTTAAGGGAGTGCATGACAACCAATGAGTAATTTTTATTCTAGAAACAATTTTTTTTATTTCAAACTTGTTTACGGGAAAAGAAATCCATTTGATAAAATATTCCAAATTTCTATTTTTGAAATAGATTTAAAATAGAAATTAGAAGTAAAAATTTTATACTTTTTTATTTTTGAAATAGAAACGAGAAATAAAAATTCTTCTTATCGTGTCCTCCATCTGTCATTTGATTGACATCGTTCGTCGCCGTCGGTTGTTGATCGCTGCCATCGCGTCGCCGCCAGTTGCTAGTTGCAAGTCGTTGTCGCCGCCGTCCATTATTGCCAATCGCCAATCCACCACCATTCGATGATTCGCCGCCGTTTGAAAGGAAGTTTTTTTTGTCGTTATCAAACAAATTTCTATTTTTGGAGTAGAAATTTTGTATTGTTATCAAACGGTTATTTTTGCTTAGAAATTCATCTAGAAATGGAAATAGAAAAATCTATTTCCCTTCCAGAAATTAATTTCTGGCTAGAATGGTTATCATTTGTGTCCTAAGCATTTTTTGGAATTTTCCCAAAGTAAAATGCTCTTAAAAAAATCAGCTTTCAAGAAAAAGTTATCACATTTTCAAGTTAGGGAACTCATTTTCCTAATTCTAATCATGTGTATTTTTTGAATCAAAGGTGGAATTCTGTCGACTGATTTTAAGTGAAAGTTCAAAAACTAATTTGCCAAACCTTTTTTTTCCTTTCCAACAAACACACTTTTTTTAGACGTAATTCTTGGAAGGTGGCGCCAAAGATGGAAGACAGAAGCCCAACGAGAATTTTGTGTCTTCATTGCCGGCACTATCCCCGCTTCCAAACACTCCCCAAACTCGAAGGCGAAACCAATCTCGCCATCGCGCCAAATCAATCGCTTCCAACGTTTCAAACCTTCGCGAGGTCGTGCCATGGCTGCTTCAGAAAAAAAAAATAAAAATAAAAAAACCCGTATCCACAATGAGGTAGTTCGCAGAAGTTAGTGCTTTTTCTCCTGAGACCACAAGAAGGAGATGAACCAGGGTGATCTCAACAGTGTATGTGATATTAAGGCCCTGAAGAGGAAGCCCGCGGAAGATCCTCGAGCGGATTGCCCATCAAGTTCAACGCACCGTGCGCAAGCGCCGGTGAAGGGTCAAGCTTTCTCTCAAAGTTCCGGTAAGATCTTGCTGCTCCCGTTTCGGTTTCATCTTGCAAGCCCCGATAGTGTTTTGATGCTTTAAAATGCCGAAAAGCATGACCCTCGTTTTTATTTTTTTATTGGACGAATGCCCTTTGGTTGACGCACGAGCTCAGTCACATCTGCGCGTGCACTGGTTCCCGATGGGGAAAGTGGTTCAGGTATCCCGGATTGGGTTGGTAATCCGTGCATGTGCTCGTGTAATTCTGAATCTCTATTTGTTTATTTATTATTTAGAGGAGGGATGATTCATTATGATGAATCAATGGTGGTAATTGCAGTCCAATGAATGCGCGTCTTCTGGGTTCGAATGTGGGTCATGGCGTGCATGTGAAGCTGAGGCTTCGCAGCCTGATTAGAGCCGATTATATCCATCCTTATGATCAACTCGTGGACATGACGCTGCACGAGCTCTGCCACGACGCGATGCCAAGTTCTACAAGCTCTGGGATGAACTTAGAAAGGTCGGTGGTTAGAAAAGTCTCAGTGTCCTTTCTAGTCATCTCTATTTGGGTCTTTAGGATAGATGCACTAATTTTCGAAATGTGGATGGTGGTTTGGGCATTGCGCCACGGTCTCAATGCTCTAAATTGTAGTCTAGTCTACTTTATATGCTTTGTGATGTCAACTACAGGAGTACAAGGAGTTGATGGCCAAGGGAATGACTGGCACTGGCCAGGTAGTCAATCTTCCCAGGAGGCGTCTTGGCGGTTTCTCTAAAGAGCTATCTATTTCATCACTGCGGCAAACTGCTCTGGCTGCTGCAGAGAAGGGATCAGATTTGGGTTCTCTCCTACCATCTGGGCCGAGTCATCTTGGCAGTGATAGCAGCATCTTAGTACTTAGTCCAGCACAACCTGCTGTGATGGCTGCAGAGAGGAGACTGCAGGATGACATCTGGTGTGGTTCTCGATTTGAAGATGGTGGAAATGAAGAAAGTAACCCTGATATTCTGCAAAATATTGAGAATGAGATCAAAACCCCCTCAAAATCGAGGCATGATAATGCAGGAAGTGCTTCGGATTTGATCTCTCGGAAAAGAGTTCGTGAATTGAATGAAGCTTCAGCCACAATCATCCAGCAGTGATGTGGATCAGCATTACGTGGATTCAATAGGGAATGATGGGGACATGCAGGGCAGCAGATGATCTCAGCCGTGCACATCAGAGAAGACAATTTGAAGCAGTGAATGTTTTCGATTCTAAATTCAAATGTCATTAGGGGGAATGCTTCATCTGGCATGCCATCCAATTTGACTCCTCAACCGGGCTTAAGGGCACTGTAAACGTCCTTCAATTGAGCTCCTTATGTGGGCATGTGGAATATGCACCTTATTAAATCCTGTGAGTATAATGATTCGTAAATGAATACCAGTGGTTGATTGATTAGATAAATGGTTCCATGTTGTTTTGATACTTCCAATGTTTTCACTTCTGCAAGTTTTCTCATTCTAAGTTTTTCTTGTTTGTTAGATTGATCAATCTCAATTTATTTTCTTGTTTGTTAGATTGCACTTGTCTTTTCCTTGTTCATCTTTTGGTGTACTTAGTACTGAACTTGCAACTGAGCTACTCGTAGTTGCTAGATGTGTTAAAAGGGTGTTGCTTTACAAGCTGGTTTCCTTGTTGGTTCACCTGAAGATTTGGCTACACATGCAAATGTGAATTGGGTGTGAATCTAAAATGTAAATCAAGGCTTTAATACTTTTTTGCACCGTGACATGAATTTTTGTAACTTTTCTACATTATGCAGTCGATAAAGTTTCTTTGAGGTGTGACTGGCATTGCTTCCTTTTTGTCACATCAACCAGATTCATGGCAAAGCTCTCTTTTTTGCTGCATTCCTTCTATAACTCTTGTATAAACAAGTGCATTTGGCATTATTTGTTATGGCGTCATGCAGCCACTTGGTCCAATCTGTAAACTTCGTGGTTCAAAAAGGCTCAAGGATGAGAGCTCCAAATTCAAGTCTTGGCCCTGTAAATTTTGCACGTTGGATAACAGTGTCGAATTAGAGAGATGGTCAGCTTGTGAGCAGTGGAGATATTCACGCGGGCCTCCAGCATCAGCAAGAGCACCATGTCGGGGTGATTGAGAGTCTGTCATGTTGATGGTATTCCACTTTCTACTTTCTACTGCCGGATAATTTTTGTACACTCATCTGTCTGTTTTACCTGGAATTTGGATATATTTTGATCCTAGGAGTGTGATTCGGTACCTACTCTTGCTGAATTGAAAAGGAAGCAATATGAATAATGTGACCCCTAATGAGAGATGTAACAACCAAGACAATACAGTTTTATTTACAGCCTGAGTAATCTGAGCTGACTTGTTTCCTATCGGAAAACTGTAAGACCATAATAGGCAGAGCATTAGAAGCATCATTCAGTATGAAACCAGTGGTGGGTAAAAGCGTTTACAGAAATAAATAAAACTAATATGAAATGAGAATAACGGCTCTTGATTTTTACGTAGTATATACATCTGGAATGTGGTTGTGTTGCTTCCAAGGGTAAATTCTATTAAAAATCCAGAATTGGTACCCTCATGACTCATTTACTTTAAACTAATTTTCGTCCCATTAAAAATCCCACACTGGTACCCCTTTACCCATATATTCCAAACTAATTTTCATTTTATACACATGTACGCCAAATCTACCCTCCGTTAGCAGTTTGGGATATGTTGTGTTTGGTAGACTTGGATTAGGAGTATCGATTTGGGATTTTTTGTTAGAGTTTGGGATGTCATGAGGGTACATATATTTTTCGGTGAGACAAACTAGTTTAAGATAAATGTGTCATGGGATAGCGAATTGGGATTTTTAGTGGTTTTAACCCTTCTTTCAACTTATTAAAGCTTTATCCATTTATCTGAGATTTTTAGAATGCCAATTGTTAGTAAGTTGACGAGGTTGGCATTTTTTCAGTTTATGCATAAGAATAAGAGCTACCAATTTATTATCGAATTAGACTTGAGAGCAGAGTGGTTTAGCATTCCGTTGTCAATACAGTTGCAAGGAATTCGTGAGATTAAGCTAGAGGACAGACTCATCAAAGGATACTTTTTAGCACCGAAATCCTATTGCTACATCGCAAAAGATGGAAAAAATGTTATTAAAGTAAAAGGGAAAAAAGAGTAATTTGACAGTCTGATATCTTCAAATTTATTTCTTCCACAGAAACTTGGCAAAAAAGACAGGTCAAGTTTGGTTTTTCTGAATGCCCTGTCGCTAATTGTTACAGACGGCATGATTTTTGCCTGATGACCATATATTGCTGCTTCGGCAGCTTTTGTCTTTGTTCTTTAAATCGATTTATGCTGCTTCAGCACCTTGAAGAAGCATGTCTTGCTCAATGATTGAGCCAGGCCACAAAAGCAGACATTAGCAAAGATTTATCACTTACAATACTAGAAGCATGAACTTAGAAGAATAATTTGATAGGTCTGGCTTATTAAAGAGAGGCTGCACATGAAAAGGGTATAAAAGCTACTTTTCACAGAAAGATGACGAGTTTTCACTGGCCATTAATTAGAGCATCTTGCACTGTGTTAGGAACTAGTGACCCATCACTGTGCCTGTCAACGTTATTGACAGGGTACTTTTCTAAACTGGAGCATTCCAAATGCTTTTTGGACTAACTATATAGACATTGCTTCAGCTGTGTATACCATAATTTGATGGTGGTCTCAGGGACACCCATAGACTCCTCAAGCATGGTCAACGCAGATAATGTACATCCAAAGTATCACTGTGGACAATGGGTCCTATTGTTGAGGCTCGTGCAGAAGCTGCCAATCAAGATAGGGTTCTTGGCTTGGAGGAGCTAGCAAATTGACGGGCAAAGAGTGACTTCGGAGTTCAGATCTCTTATTAACATAAAGCCCGCAAATCGAGAAAGGAAGTGTCAGTTTTGAGAGGTCATCATCTGATGAAGATGCACAAAAAGCATTTGCTGAATTGTGAGTGTGCCCTTCGCATCGCCGCAGTACATGGTCATGGCTAGCTTCATTTTCAGGTTAACATATCAATTGCTTCCGTGTGCTGGGCTTTTTGTTCAATTGAAAATCTGATGTTGAGGTCCAAACTCAATTTGGGTACCCATACCGTTGAAGGCGGGGATGCTGACAAATGGCTAGCTAGGGGTGTGCAACCGGACTGGGTATACCCGGTTCCTGGACCGGCCCACCTGGAAAACAGGGTCGGGAACCGGTTCCTGTTGAAATCGATCCGGGAACTGGTTCCCAAAATTTGGAATTAGTTTAAATTGGTCCGGGAACAGGTTCCAAGTGATTACCCACCCAGAAACCGGTTCCCGGACCGGTTTTGGAACCGGTTCCCGCACTAGTTTTGGAAGTAGAGGTCCAAAACCTTTTTTTTTTCTCCCGATTTCTATTCTTACTCCAACAATCACACGTAGTTTTTCTCTTGGCTCTCTCAAACACGCACGACACTCTTCCTTTGTCATTCCTCTTCCTCACTTGCTTCCCTCCCTCACCGGCTCCCTCTCGCACTGTATGATGGACGGCTCGCTACCAAATTCTTATGCTCGCATAATTTCTCTTTTGTAGGAGGAGTTATGCTTGCATAAATGAGTAGCTTCATGTAGTAGTTGTGGAATAAGACTAATATTAGACTCATGTTTGTTGCTAATTCTTTGTCTTATGATTTTATTTATTATAATTAGCTCTATGGATCCTTAATTTTTCGTTTAGTAAAAACGTTAATGTATTTATTTATTACAAGTCCTTAATGTTTCAATACAAATTAAGAAGATTATGTTATTTTTCGTGTATTAATATAAAATTCAAAGTCATATAAGATATTGGGAGATTGTGAAAGCAAGATTGACTTTGGAACCGGATTAGAAAAACAGGGTGGATTGGGTACAAAGTCCAATATAAACAAGGTTGGGTATAGAGTCAAGAAATTGGGAACCGGTTATAACAGGGTCGGGTATAGGGTCCAAGTTTAGACCCTACCGTGACATCCTAAAATTCGACCTGTTTCGATAAAGTGAAATGGGCATTTCGTTAACGTGCCTATGGCCCTTTTTCTCGAGCTGATCACAAGTTAACTAACCTATTGGGTGAAGTCGCTAAGGGATGTATTTGCATTTCGTTAACGTGCCTATGGCCCTTTTTCTCTGAGCTGATCACAAGTTAACTAACCTATTGGGTGAAGTCGCTAAGGGATGTATTTGCAGTAAAATCTTTAAAAGCTACCTAATTTGTTGGATTTGACTAAAATTACGTCTGATCGATTTTTAATCACGAAATTGAACTCGATTTCGGGAATCGAATTTTTAAGCGCGTCATAATTCCTTTTTAGGACCTTGTCTCATCGCTCGTCAATTTATTAACGAGTCCGAAATTTCAAGAAAGAAATTATCGGAAGAAAAATTGAAGACTAAAAGAAAATAGAAAGGGAAAGAGAAAAGAAAAGAAAAAAAAAAAGACCATATGGTGTTATATTTTATATTATTTCTTTTCTCTTCCTCTCTCTTCTTTTTCTCTCTTTTCTCTCTCTCCCCTCCCCCTCGTGCAATTCCCCCCACCGAACACCCCTTGGCCAATTTCAATTTTGGCTTCTCCCATCACTGGGGGTTCGCCCTAGTGGCCACCCTTCCAACATGGCAGGGGGAGGTGAGGGGTTCAAATCCCCACCTTCTCAGGGAGGGATGGGGGTAGGGACGCGTAAGTTTCGAGAGTGGGTTGCGACTCCCACGCCCTGCAAGAGGCAGGGCACAAGTCTGCGAGTGTGTGTAGAATAGGAATAGAGTAGGACTGACCAAAAAAAAAAAAATTTTGGCTTCTCCCTTCTCCCTCTCCCTTTGACCATTCAACCCTATCTCTTCTCTCTCTTATCTCTTATTCTCTCTCCTCTCTCTTCTCCCCCACTCCCCCACGTGACCGAGCCCTTCTTCTTCTTTCTTCTTCGCGCGAAGCCAGCGGACCGAAGACAGAAAACAGAAGCTCGAGCAGAAGCTGCAGCTCGCCGTCGCCGCCCGTCCTGCCGCCCGCACCGCACGCTCGCGTGACGCCGCGCACCCCGCCGCCTCCTGCCGCGCCTGCTGTCCTTGCCGTGCGTCGTCCAGCCCGTTCAGCCTCTGCTTAGCTCGGATTCTCCCCGACCAACCGCCTCCGGCCACCGCCCAGCTTTGTCCGGCCTCCCCGGCGTTCCCCTTGCCCTCCACCGGCCTTGCTCCACCTTTTCAGCCCCCGGAGCAGCTTCGTTTGGCCACGAACAGTGGCTGGAAAAATGGGTTTCCAGCCCTGTTCAAGGCTTGTTTTGGGCCATTTCCGGGCCTCGGACCGAGACCCGCTTTGGAGTTTATTGTTCCTCGCGTCGTTCCGTCGGATTGATCCGATTTGCACGCGATTTGGTGAGTAATCTCACTAATCCCGGATTAGTTGGCTAATTATGCTTAAGGTTGATTTAGTTTTAATTAATTATATTTAAGTTGTTAGATTAGAATAAATTAGTAATTATTAGTCAATTGTGATGCGATTTAGATAAATTGATTGCGCAATTAACAAGTAGACGTGGTTTACTAATTATTGGAAGCATCTCGGGAATTTTCCGACCCCTAATCGGGCTTCAATTAGGCTTTTCGGGCCTAAGTGGAATTTTTGGTATTTAAATATTATTTTTCGGAATTAAATTAATTATTTATTTATTTTCTGAAAATTCAGTTGAGATGGCTAGTGACCGGAATATTATGCTGATAATCGTGGTGAAGTCCGTTTATTTAATCGGGCTCTAATTTGAGTTAAATTGAATTTTTAATATTAATTATTTAATTTTCGAAATTAATTATTTATTTATTTTCCGAAAATTCAACTGGGATGGCCTGTGACTGGAAATTTATGTTGGTGATCGTGGTGCATTCCGTTTATTTAATTGGGCCTTATTTTGAGCTAAATGGAATTTTTAATATTTATTAATTAATTTTCGAAATTAATTAATTAATTAATTATTTTTCGGAAATTAAGTTTGAGATGGCCGACGACCGAAATCTCATGCTGATTTTCGTGGCGTAGTTCGTTTATTTATTTGAGCTTTAATTTGTACTGAATTAATTTAATTATGGATTTTTAGGATATGTTCCTAAATTGATTATTTGGGTAAATTGAATACGAATTAAGATTGTGGATAATTACTTTAGAAATGGGATGAATCATCATGAAAGGCACGTGGCTCGGTGAATAGTACATCATCGGAGAATGCACGTGGCTCGGTGATTTGGTATATCGCTTCGGAGAATGCACGTGGTTCGATGATTAGTACTTCGCCTTGGAGAATACACGGGGTTGGATGGTTAGATGTATATATCACCTCGGAGAATGCACATGACTCGGTGACGAAGTATGTTGCCTTGGAGAATGCATGCGGCTCGGCAATTGGTTCTATCAGTTAGAACTGAATAGCAATATATTATCAGTTTTGGGTGAGCATATGGTATACTATATCGGCCTTCGGGCGATATGTCAGCTTTGGGTGAGCAGTATACCTTATTATCAGCTTTGGGCGAGCAATATATTATCAGCCTTGGGTGAGCATATGGTGTACTATATCGGCCTTCGAGCGATATGTCACCTTTGGGTGGCGATATCTTTGGTATACTATATCGACCTTCGAGCGATGTGTCGCTTTGGGTGAGCAAAGTATACCTTATTATCAGCTTTGGGTGAACTATGCTATCGATTTATCAGCTTTGGGTGAGCAGTCCTGATTTGATAGGACTTTATAGATAGTATTGAATATGCCGACTGAGCACGGGTCGTGATGTCATGTAATCGATTAGATCGATTGATCATTGCTTTGATATGATGCTGTGAATTGATTGATCGGATGGAAATGACCGTGAGTGGTTTTGTTGGCTTGTAATCGACTAGATCGATTTGATCGATGCTTCGATTTGTGATATGATTTCTTGGGTGCCTATTATGAATTGTACTAACATGCAGGTGAGATCTGAGATCAAGGTACGTCTTCTACCCTGTGCGTGTATAGGCAACCTATAGTATAATGGTTTACTAATCGGGCTTAGTGGGGTAGAACTCGCTGAGACGTAGTCTCATCCCAGTTTGGGGAAAACATCTCAGGACCCCGATGAGGAGCTGAGGAGGAGTCTGGGAAGGAGAACTCGGAGGTAAAACCTGAGGAGAATAATTTTGGAAGAAGAAGATAATCTAGAGAGAGATCTTGAGTATGACCCGGATGGGTTGAGATTCTATCTTCTTTTGAGGATCCCATTTTGATATGAATAGTTATGAAGTGGTTTGTGTTTTGTATAAAAGTTTGGTTATAAGTTTCAATATGAAAAATATGGCCCTGCTTTTCTATCCCATTGTTTTATTATCTGGGGATTTATAACTGCTTCCGCATGTGCATAATAATTGAAAGGGTCGGCGATACATTGTCCTGGGATATCGCATTTTAAAATCGACCAAGTAGAAGGATGTGTGCGTGCCCGAGGATCGGGGCGTGACACTAACCACCTTGGACCTAAGGTGGGTCGGGTACAGAGTCCAATACAAATAGGGTCGAGTATCGGGTCCAACGTAGGGTCTAAACCTAGACCCGATCACCCCTATGGCCAGCAATGATCCAAAAAAGACATTTCTCTTTATTCTGCCATTTAAATTCAACCGATGACCCATCATCGCAAATGCTAGTATCACGAGCTTCCCGTCTCTTCCGCTATTAATTTTGAGCCTCTCCACTTGCTCTCTCCCTTTTCTTGGAGAATATTTTTCCATAACAATTATTTTGTATGATTTTGCGAAATTCGCGTGATCAATCATTGTGAATGATCCGTTCTAATTAAGGATGGGTCTAACTCCGGATAAATACTTTCCCTTTTTGTGGGTGGGGGTTTGTTATTATTACTAGATTTATGTAATTTATAAGCCAGATTTCTACAGTTTTTTTTTTTTGTCCTCTTTTTCACATTCTAAATTTCTTTCCGTATCATTTTATCATCCGCCGAGGATTTGATCTAGGGAGAGGGTTGCAACGGGCCTGGGTGAAGAATTGACCTTGTGAAGTTGAAATGGACGGATGTTATTGGAATATTGATCATCCAACGGTCGAGGGCATTGGTGAACTAATCCCCGAGGGATAGTGGAAGTCGTTATTCATGTCCTTGCAAGAGTTTCATGTTTTCTGACTCTGAAAATTTGTAAAGTTACCATGATCTTTTCGTGGATTTTGACGTTTTCATTTGGTATATGTTCTAAGTTTGTGCAGAATTCTCTGTATGTCCGAACTGGATCGTGAGAGTTTCCACCATTATTTTGTTTCCAGTGAAACGGGAATAAAAAAACTAGATTGCTCGTTTTTTCCCCGACTAAAGACACTCACTTTATGATGCTACACGAAGCGCACTTCTCATCATGCCATTTTCAAATTTGTTCTTCTTACTTTCTTTTGCTTCGCTTTTCTCTCCTGGTTGTATTGGCCTGTGCCCTGCAGATAAAATAGAATTTTGAAAGGACACTACTCATTTGGACCTTTTTACGTTCAGAACTTGGTGGAAAAGCGGATCAAGGCAATTCAATCGGCATAAGGACATTAGAATTGCCAAAAGTATTGTACAGTGCTCACTTTAGTGTCAAAATTTTTTGTCAGCTTACTTAAGTGTCAAATTAGAGAAAAATGATTATTTTAAGTGCTTTCAACGAGAAATTCCAACAAAAAAGATTACATGGCGATTATAATTAAAAAATAATTTGTGTTGGCATATTCTTTTAAAAATTCAATTCATGTGGACATGCAAAATGGCGTCGCTTAGTCTAACATGGATGGTTAGGGCACAAACAATGCTGCACCATCTCCATGCCCAAAAATGATGTCGCACGCAATGAAGTAAATGGGGCTCCGATCATATTCAATACTTGCTCATTATCACACCACTGTTTGTCTCCGTCGCTTGTCATCTCTATTGCTCTCACTTAGTCAACTTTGTTATCCTATCTAAATTGCTCAAATGAGAGGGAAAAATTATTATTCTTGATGCAGCTGTGGGACATTGATACTAAGGAGGAATAATTTTACAATGAAGTTGGCATCGTGGGCGCCTCAATTTGTTTTATCAATTGATGCTTACTTTGTTGCTTTCTGTCCACTAAATGACAATCATTAAGTAATTTTATCATCATCAGATTTATGTAGCTTATAAGCACGATCTCCACGACTTTATTGTCCTGTTTTTCACATTCTGAATTTCTTATCGTAATATTTGGGGATTTCTAGCATCCACAACTTTCTCGTCCTTCTAGGATGGCCGGTTTGCAATAGTAGGGCGCCAGGGTGAAGAGTTGAATGTGTGAAGTTTAAATGGACGGATGTGATTGGACGACTGATGATCCAACGGTCAAGGGCGTTGGAGAACTAATTCCCGAGGAAGTGTGGAAGTGGTTATTAATGTCCTCCTAAGAGTTTCATGCTTTCGGTTTTTTTTTTTTTGGAGTTTTATTATTATTATTTTTTGTTTTATTATTTTTTTTCATTATGACTCGCAGGGTCACTAACAACCCTCGCCGACTAAGCCTTACTGTTGCTAGGCAAGCTTAGCCCTGCCAGGGTTGGGCTAGCAAGGCTCTGGCAAGGGTCAAGCCTCCCTAGCCATGTGCTAGGCTCGACTTTACCGGATCCCACGAAATCGCACCTTGCCTAGGTCACAAAGGTCTAACCCTTGCTAGATTCGGCACGGGTGACTCTTGATAGAGGCCGGGAGACCGGACACAATGAAAATCTAGAAAATAAAAAAGAAAAAAAGAGAAAATAATATTTATAAAAGTAAAATATTCATACAATTTTTAAAAAATTTTAAAATTTGTCTTTGTCGTGTCGTAGCGCTACTTAAGACGTACGGCATCTATGTCGAGATTTTTGATCAAAATTGATTGGATGGATTAAATAGATAATTTATTAAAAAAATTAGGATTAAGTTAGTCAAATTAAAAAGATTTGAACACAAGCAACCAAGGATGTTTACGATCGGATACAATGGATCGATTCCCTTTTTAACCTTAGATGACGAAGCGTCTCATTTGAAAATTCAAAGCAGTTCTTCCATTTTCTCTTCTTTAGAGACATTGGCAGGCTGATCTTGAGATGGACCCCTCAACCTTAGACAGTCGACATCTTATTACCTCCAACTATTTATTTGAATTCTCTCCTATGATGGAAGCATCATAGGTAATTCACGCCCCAAAGGTGCTTCCAATATTATATAATATTTCCTTCGGCAGATGCTTGCGTCCCATTGGCGGCAAATCAGTGATTATCTCACTGCCATCGTCGGCACAAAGATGACAGTTTTGACTTTTATAGGCTTGTTGTGTCAGAAACAGCTTTCAGCCTTCCAAAAGAGTTTATAAATAAAAGTAATGATCATCAAAGTCTGTTCAGGAAGGCAGCCTGATCATTTTCCTACACGTTCTCCTAAATGGAATTCCGAGTTTTTGCCTTTGCAAGCATAGTCTCCTTCTGCATCTTCATCTTCATTTTACGAAAATTATGTGACAAGTCTGAAATGAAAGGGCTTCCCAAACTTCCTCCTGGTCCGAGGAAGCTCCCTCTTATAGGAAACTTGCACCAGCTTCTCGGGTCACCGCCTCTTCGTGCGTTGCGGGACTTGGCCAAGAAATACGGGCCGTTGATGCATTTGCAGCTTGGGGAAGTTCCTCACGTGATCGTTTCTTCGGCCGAGATGGCCAAAGAGGTGATGAAGACCCACGACCTTACTTTCGCAATGAGGCCGCCGCTTCTTGCTTCCGAAGTAATGTCATATGGATCCACCGGCATTGTATCCGCGCCTTACGGTGAATACTGGAGGCAAATTAGAAAAATCAGCACTTTGGAGCTCCTTAGTGCCAAGAGGGTCCAGTCTTTTAGGCATATAAGGGAAGAAGAAACTTTGAATCTCGTCAAATGGGTTGCTTCTAATGCGGGGTCTCCAATCAATCTTACTCAGAAACTATTCTCGACCAACTACGGAGCTACTTCGATTGCAGCTTTCGGGAAGAAATTCAAAGAGCAGGAGGAGTTCATCTCAGTAGTTACCCAAGCAAATAAATTGGCGGCTGGCTTTGAGGTCGAGGACGTGTTTCCCTCGTCAAAGTGGCTTCCTGTGATTAGCAGGATGAAGCCACGATTGGAGAAGTTGCATCGGCAAGCAGACCGTATGATGAACAACGTCATCAGAGAAAAAAGAGAAGAGAGGGCTAAGAGAAGAGATGATGAAACGAGACATGATGATTTGATCGATGTTCTCTTGAGGTTTGCCGATCCTGGTGGTCCTGAATTTTCCCTGACCACTGACAACATCAAAGCAGTAATACTGGTAACGAAGTTTTTCTGTTCTTCATCATGCTCAATTTCCTCAGAAAAATGAACTGCAGCTTTGGGTTTTCAAATCAGTTGGATTTTGACTTCAGAACAAAGTCAAAGTTTGACATGGGTGGACTTTCATGTGTGGAAATGATATCGTTGCGAGAAGAAGTCTATCGAGACAGCACGGCCCAAATTAAATTAGCATGAACTTCGAGACGATTAAAAACAACTTTGATGCTCGAACATGTTATTGATTAGTTCGACCCAATATTTTCTTTGTCATTCGAGTTATTCTAACAAAAAATGGAATACGAAATGTGCATGCAGGACATTTTCGTTGCCGGGGGCGAAACTTCAGCCACGCAGGTTGATTGGGCATTGGCCGAGATGATGAAGAACCCGAGAATCCTCAAAAAGGCGCAGGCCGAGGTGAGAGAGGTCTTCGACAGGAGAGGCAAAGCAGATGAGACGGGGTTGCCTGAACTAGAGTACCTGAAGCTGGTAATAAAAGAGTGCCTGAGGATGCACCCTTCTGTTCCCTTGCTGCTCAGGGAATGCAGAGAGAGGTTCGAGATAAACGGGTGCGAGATCCCGGTCAAGACCAAAGTGGTCGTGAATGCGTGGGCGATCGGCAGAGACCCCAAGTACTGGGACAACCCTGAGGCCTTTTACCCGGAGAGGTTCGAGGACAGCCCAGTCGATTACAAAGGGACTAGCTTCGAGTACATACCATTCGGTGCAGGAAGGAGGATGTGTCCAGGGATGAACTTCGGGATTGTGAACGTGGAGCTTCCCCTCGCGATGTTGCTGTATCACTTCGACTGGGAGCTCCCTGAGGGAATGAAGAGAGAAGAGCTGGACATGGGCGAGTTGCTGGGGGTAACTCAGAGGAGGAAGCGGGATCTGTACCTGGTTCCCAAGCCCTATCAGCCTACCTTCACCGGTTGAGATCTTCTTTAGTAGTTATTACAAGGGTTGTTAAGGTTACAGATGTTGGTCAACAATAACGACGGGTAAGAAACAGAAAAGAATTGAATTTTAGGGCTGTGAGGAGGGAGGAGGCTTATGTACTAAAGAGTGCCACTTGTTACTTGTCTTTTTAAGCTCCCTGGTACAAGAAACATTAGGTTCACACTTGTATGTCATTCATGAGAGAGAGAGAGAGAGAGAGAGAGAGAGAGGGGCTCTGACAGGTGGACCACAAAAATGATGTGTTGGCCGTTGAATGGACTAGTATAAAGTCAATGTGTCTATCACTGGGGTGCCTAATATTTTCTCCAAGTTATAGAACAAATTCAGTTTGGCTAACTCCTAAAGATCATACAAATCATCATTTTCTCTCGCATAGGGTAAGGTTCTATATATAGGACGAGGGCCTTGGCCCGTTAGTTACTCTAATTGAGAGATCATGCTCTAATTCAAATCATTTGCTCCAAACACTTGGCCACTTGTCGTATATCATGATGATTCGAAATAAAATTACTAATAAGCTTGAGTATCACAGTTCAAACTTTGTTTGGGGAATAATACTTTTACGATGGCAGTGTGTCAACATAATAGTCTATCACATTCTAACTATAAAAATATAGAGAAAATGACACGGTCGTCTATTTATTCAAGACATATATCCTCATACAGATCAATATAAACTTGTTCTCAGTATATATTCTTATTGGATAAAACGACAAGCTAGTTAGTAGGATCAAAATTACAAAGTCCACAAGAAAGAACTCATACATTTCACCAAATAACTAGGAAAGTCAAATAACCAAATCTCTCGTGACTAACCAGATTAAACTTGACAAAAATAATTGTACATCATATACACAATTTTCTCAAACTATACTGAAAATCAAACTCCAAAAAAGTTCCACATCAAAATCGTTCTTGGCCGACTTAATCTGAAAAAAAGATTGAAAATGAATGACATCAGAAAACCAATGCTCAATGAGAAGTAAAATTCTCTTCTAACAAATTGAGTATTCATAGTGTATAGTATTAATCATTTCAAAACAAAACACACTATCCCAGACCCAATATGTCACATGCCTTAACAACCGAAGATATATTCATATAGTCACATAAGTTCATACATATGAAAAATCCAATTAAACAATAATATCATGATAATATCAATGGTTCTTCCGCTGACTAAGTTAACGCTCATCGTAAAAAATATGGCTATCCTTAATTCCCTGTGATAAGACCTACTAAGATTCTCCTATTGAAGTGAGTCTCCCCCCATACCAGCCGATGGCTCAACCCAAATAGGACGCCTTGAGATCGTGTGCATACTCTCAACCCGCAATAGGTTTAGATTGGCAATGAGCTCAAGACCACCAATTTATCTCCCAATTCTTAATCAAATTCAATAAACGTTTAATAAGTTCACAGACCAATACATATAACTTTTCATAATTCATTCTGTCATTTGGATATATGTCATATAACATTTTTCAAACTCTTTCATAGATAATCAACTCACAAACTAATTGAAGAGATGCTTTATTATGCCATTTTAAATAGGAAAATTACTAAAAAAATCACAAACTTATTGCAATTGTTCCAATTTAGTCATTATTTTTTTTTTTGGCTAATTGAGTTCTAAACTTTTTATATTTATGTCAATTCGCACATCCGACCAATTTTGATCAGTTGGTGGCCTCACCCAGCCACTGCTAGCAAGGTTGAGCAACGCCTATGTCTGGCAAGGCTGCCTTTGACCTAGGCGAGGCTAGAGGCTAGCCGACGCTCAACCGGCGAGGTCGAGCGTCGCCTAGCCATGGCCGAGTTCCCCAAGGCCAGAGGGACCTTGTTGGCCTTGCCTTTCGTTGGTCACCATCGGCATTCGGTTGGAGGAAAAAGAAAGTGACAAAAAAATAAAAAGAAAGAAAAGAGAAAAAAAGAAAAAGAAAAATGAAATACAAAATTTAAAAATATTAAAATATTATTAAAAATTGTTCACATCAATATGGTGAAGCCACATAGGATGCCTAATGTTTATGTGTCAGCACTAATCAATCAAAATTAGCCAGATAAACTAAATTGATACAAATGCAAAAGACTAAAATGGCACAAATACAATAGCCTTATGACTTCTTTTTCCTTCATTTCAAATAGCTAAGCTGGTTTAAATGCTCAATCTAGTTATATGCAACAAATATTTTCTAAAAAAAATTTCATTTTTAATAAACATCATGCTATGGAATACCTCTTTCATACCTTATATCATACTTAAACTTTTATAATTTTCAAGGGATAAGATTTCAAATCGTAACAAAATACATGCGCCACTCACCCATTATAACGAAACGAAAGAATGAAAGCTGCCTTGAATGGAAAACTCGAAATCATTTAAATTTAGTGAGAAATAAAAATCAAATATAAAGCAACCTCAACTAAGATTAGACTAAACTAAATTTATTAGGTAATATAACAACTCCAACGTGCCTGTGGAATATTGCTTGTAATTAAACAAGTTTGGTCCCGAGTAGGACCTTAAAAGGCTCCCCTAAGCCCATGCGGGGTTAACCATTGGGTATGGAGTTATCCTAGGGACTCCTTAAAACCCCAAGGAACAAACCAGGGATCTGATAATGAAGGGAGCTTCCCTAAGGTGAGGAAGGTCAGTCGAGCTAGAATTCTTGGCCCAAGTTTTTGGTCCTGAGCAGGACCTTAAAAGGCTCCCCCAAGCCCATGCGGGGTTAACCATTAGGTATGGAGTTATCTTAGGGGACTCCCTAAAACCCCAAGGAACAAGCTAGGGATCTGGCAATGAAGGGACCTTCCCTAAGGTGCCTACGAAATATCTCTCATAATAGAGCAAGTCTGTTCTCCACTATATAGTGACAAACAATATAAAAATAAATATAAATAAAATAATAATAGTCACTAATGTTGTTGTTATTATTCTTATTACGACGGTCATCATTTTCCCCGCCTCCAAACATCATCCAACTCAAATACTAAACCAATCTCGTCATCCCCCCAATTTCCTCCCCACATTTCAAACCTTCACGAGATTGTGCCATGGCTGCTTAAGAAAAAACTCCATTCACAATGAGGCAATCAACAAAAGTTGCCGATAGTTTCTTTCAAATAAACAAAGACGAGTCTTATCCCACGTAAATAATACGTGAGTGTGTGGGCCAATACATAAGCATGCTAGTCTTATAGTCTTGCAATTGAAGATTATGGACTAAGGGTGTGTTTGGTTCAGCATTCCCAATAGGCTTACAGCTTTTAAAATCCATTGAGAAAATGCTGGACCATTTGGCAATCATTTTAAAGTAGCTTTCAAATGAAAGTCAACATTAAGAAGGCTGAAAGTCCAATGCTAGTAGGGACTAACTTTGAGCTTTAGCATTTGGTCAATGCTGAAACTTTTTTTTTTCCAAAACTATCACCACTCATTCATTCTTCAAATTTCTGATTTTGCCCTTGTTATTATTTTTTTAAATACCAAAATAATGCTAAAAAAATCAAAATTATATAAATGCTAAAAAAATTAAATATATTTTGGTCTTTTTAAAAAATATTTATATATTTGATTTTTTTAGCATTATTATCAAAATTTAATTTAAAAATTTGCATAGATTATTATTTTTTCAATTTTAAAAAAATAAAAATTAAAAATTCGACTTAAGGGTTTGGTCTTTTTTTTAAAAAAAAAATTATATATATGTATGTATTTTTTAGCATTATTTTCAAATTTATATTTAAAAAGGTACATACATTATTTTTTTTTTTTTCAATTTTAAACAAATAAAATTTAAAAAATTCTGATGAAGGGTTTGGTCTTTTTTTTTAAAAAAATTATATATATGTGTTTGAAAATTATATTTAAAAAGTTGCATACATTATTTTTTCAATTTTAAAAAAATAAAAATTAAAAAATTCTGATAAAGGGTTTGGTCTTTTCTAAAAAAAAATTATATACATGTATTTGATTTTTTAGTATTATTTTTAAAATTATATTTAAAAACTTGCATACATTATTTTTTCAATTTAAAAAAAAAAATTAAAAAATTTTGACGAAGAATTTGGTCTCTCTCTCTCTCTCTCTCTCTCTCTCTCTCTCTTTAATTGTATATATGTATTTGATTTTTCTAGTATTATTGTCAAAATTTATATTTAAAAAGTTGCATACATTTTTTTTTTCGATTTTAAGCAAATAAAAATTTAAAAAAATAATATTAATCACCCAAATGGCTTTTCAAATGTGTTTTCTACGAAACATCATTTTTCTTAAAATTGCTTATCAAAACATAGTTTACCAAACATTTTTTGCATTGGCCTAAAGTCCTTTAAGCTAAACTACTTTGCATTTTCCCAATGAGCTTTCAAAATGCTAAACTAAATGCACCCTAAGTGGGCTAGATCCTATAAATTGGAAACTTCGTGTATTTTTTGCTAGTTACAAAAGAAGAAGATAAACCAGGGTGATCTCATCGAGATATGCGAAATCAAGGCCCTAAAGAGGAAGCCTGGAGAAGATGATGCCCGGAAGATCCTCGCCCATCAGGTTCAACCCATTGTACACAAGTGTGGTTGTGTGTGGGGATTCTGAATCTCTATTTTTGATCGTTGGGACGGAGGATTCATTATGATATATATATATGTGTGTGTGTGTGTGTGTGTGTGTGTGTGGTCTAATATGATGCTTTCATTCATTCAAAAATAATGGGGATTATAAGAAAATGATAGATAAGTTTTTGAACATAAAATTTTTCGAGAGTAGTAAAGGAGGAAAAGACATCCAATTTTGAGGGAGCGTTTTAGGCTGCGCATGACAAAATTTCTGAAACAAAAATTGATTTCTATC
The DNA here is from genome assembly GCA_017140395.1 of Eucalyptus lansdowneana. Lineage (NCBI taxonomy): Eukaryota > Viridiplantae > Streptophyta > Magnoliopsida > Myrtales > Myrtaceae > Eucalyptus > Eucalyptus lansdowneana. Next base: position 26,089,046 of record CM029488.1, read on the forward strand.
CAGAAATAAATTTCTTATGCTCCGTTCGTTTCGCGGAAAACAACTTTCAGGAAAATATTTTCCGAAATTTTCGGTGTTCGGGTGGGTGGAAAATACATGGTCAAAGAAAACATTTTCCGGTCAACGGAAAATCCCTCTTGACATTGTGGAAAATGATTTCCTCTTTTGAAAAGAGGAAATCATTTTCCCGGCCTCTCGCGCTATCTCTTGCGCTGCTTTTTCCTTCCTCATTTATGCACTCTCGCACAAAACCTTAGGGTTTCTGATCTCCTTCTCCTCCTTCGACGCTGACGATGGGCAAAGCATCCCTCATTCGCAAATCTCCTCCTCCCTTCAGTTCTCGTTCTCTCTCTCGTTCTCTCTCTCTCTCTCTCTCTCTCTCTCTCTCTCTCTCGCTCTCCCTACCGAAATTAGGGGTGTTAACGCTTCGGTTCGGTTCGGTTTTTTTGAAAAATCGAACCGAACCGAACCGTTAAATTTTTTTTTTCTGAATCGAATCGAACCGAACCGAACCGAAATTTCGGTTCGATCCGTCTTGGTTCGATTCGGTCGGTTTTTAGCTTTCGGTTTTCGGTTTTTTTTTTTTTTTTTTTTTTTTTTTTTTTTTTTTTTTTTTTTTTTTTTTTTTTTTAGCTTTCAGAAATTTCGATTTTTAGCAAATGATACCCTAAAGACTGGACTATACTCATCAACGACACCATCGACAACAACTAAACTAAAAGTTTCTTGCACTAGGTCAGTTTACTACAAAAGTTTTGTATGTAGTTAATGCTGGGCATAGTCAGAAGAACATTTGAAATTGCTCAAACACCACAGAGCACCTAATAGATTGAACATGTAAAAGGATCTCAGAAGGATATAAACAACACCATGATCTCTAAATTACAGAATAAGCAGGGACCTGCAGCTACCCCAGTAAGATCTCCTAAAATAAAGTCCCTAATAGATTGAAATACACTAGGCTGAAAGAGTCGGTTGTAGCATTATGTTCTTCCTCGATTAGAAATACAACCTTGCACTGCAGTCTGCAGGTAGAGAACTTGCAATACAGTTGACTAGTTGAGAGGCCATTAGCTACTAGTGCTCCATTTAGAATCAATTAAATCATGCTCTATGGCTATTAGCTTATAATTCTATCTCGAACTACCCATGAGAGAGAGACAGATAGAGGGACAGGGTGGAGAGAGGATTAGAAGTGGCCTAATAAATCAATCTAATCAGTGATAACACTCGCACCTCAAATACTGCACCTTTACACTAACCTCAAACAAAAATTCACCCCTTTCTTTCACACCCTGTAATCCCAACCTCAAATTAACCTGAGTCTAATATAGCAGCAACACTCACATCTCAAATGTTGCACATTTACACTAACCTCAAACGCAAACTCACCCCTTTCTTCCATACCCTATAATCCGAACCTCAGATTCTTTAGAAAGCGGAACACTAAGATTTGTAGACATTAAGAGAGAAAACCACGAATTCAAGAGACCCAAGAGACCCACCTTGACATCTTTCGGGACCAGATCAAGCCTAGCCTTAGGATTCTGATAGAAAGCGGAACCCCCGCCCGCATTCCTAATCTCCCTCAATGCCCCAAGTAATTACAACCGTCGTTCGGAAACCCAAGCTCCAGAATCTCCCTCCGATGGTAGCCGGCAATGTGAAGATGGCGATGGGCTTCCAGAAATCGCTGAAGCCGCCGTCGAATGTCAAGCTTGAGCTCCCCGAGCATGAGGTCGTCCCAGAGATAGCGTTCCTCGTCCCGGTGCTGGAGGGCCTGATTTGCTCCAAGAATGCCAAGATTGCCAAGTCGGTGAGGCAAATCGAAGAGCTGGAAGCGTCGGACGAGAGGATGAGTCGCGAACTAGAGGTGTATAGCTGGCAAAGTGAAGATGGCGGCCCCTCAGTCCAGAGCAGAGCGTGCGCAGGACATGCTCTGTTGTTGTCGCCGTCGCCGTCGTAGAAGGAAGAGGGACGAAGGATAGACTTGCAGAAGAAAGGGGCTTTGTCCCTCAATCGATCGCCATCGCCGTCGCCGTCGTAGTCGCTGTCGTTGTCGCAGTCGCCGTCGCCGTCGCCTTCGCCGTCTCTGTTGAGAGAACTCAGACGGGAACCGATAAAAACCAAGAGACACGAGTGGACTGAGAAACGGGAGTCGGGAGAGAATCGAATTAGATTGATTTTATCGGTTCGTGCCTTTGTGGTTCGGTTTTCAGTTTGGTTAACCGATAAAAACTGAACCGATAAATTTTTTTTAGTTTTTGATGAAAACCGAACTGAAAACCGAACTGAACCGAAAAAATCAAAATTTTCGGTTCGGTTCGGTTCACGATTCAGTTCGGTTTTCGGTTCGGGTCTTGACACCCCTAGCTGCAATGGCTTTGACGGCGTCCTTGTCCGAGATCAGCTTCTACCCTCCCCGGCCGCTCCTGCTCGCCTGCTCCGGCCGGGGCGCCGCCGCTGCCGCCGCGCTCTGCTTCCCCGGCGACTCGAAGCCGCTCAGGAGGATCCGGCTCAAGAGGGAGCACTGTGGTGGCGCTGGGAGGCTCGCGGGGAGCCCGCCGTCTAGGCCACTCGTCGTGCGGTGTGAGGCTTCCGGTGGACGGGTTATTGCCCCCGATTCCTATCCTTGGGATTTTTTTAGCGCTACGCGTGCTTGCTCGTGTGTTCGTTCGTTGCTCTGTTTTGGGGATTTGGTTATGCTTGTTTGGGGTGATGCGATGAGGTTGCGGATCTGGTAGCGGAGCTTGCGGCTCGCCGGATCTAGCGATAGAGCTTGGGCTCCCGATCCAGGCGAGCTCGAGCTCTATTGCCAGATCCGGCGAGCTCGGGTGAGATCGGCCGAGCCTCGAGCTCGCCGGATCTGGCCACCGGGTCTTGGTCGGCCGCTGGGTAGCCGGCCATCGTCAGGCAGGAAGGAGGTGGTGGCGGCGGAAGGAGGAGGAAGAAGGAGGAGGAAGGAGGCGACGGCGGAGGAAGGAGGAGGAAGAAGGAGGAGGAAGGAGGAAGGAGGAAGGAAAGGAAAAAGAAATAATAAATAATAAAAATTTCGATTTTTAAAAATATAAATAATTAAAAAATCATTTAAAAAATATAAATAAAATAAAATAAAGTTTTTGGTCAATTAAAAATATTAAAATTCAATTTTTGATAATTTTTCCCAAACAATTAAATGAGCTAACGAACGGTGGAAAATATTTTCCACTCAAATTTTAGATTTTGGCCGAACACCGGAAAATAGAACGGACCCTTAATTTCTATTCCTAGACAAGTTTGTGAGCAAAGAAACTCGTTTGATAACGACTCAAAATTTTTATTTCGAAGCAGAAATCTATTTGATAACGAGAACAAAATTTCTATTTCAAATTAATTAGAGAACAACATAGGAAATCCTCAAATACAAAATAATAGTCGAAATAATACTAATACATTACAAAAGTTGAAAATACAATTTCATGAAATTTTCGGCATATTATTATCCCTTGCCATTATTAGCAATTTTTTTCCTAAGCGTATTTATTTGGTTTCCCTTCTCGGTCAATGTATTGTTTGCAAGCTCATCATGCGTAGGTTCAGACAAGTACTGCGAAAGCATGAATATGGGTGCCATTAATGGCGCCTATACAACCTTGTCATTTTATCAACAACTAGTATTATACAAAATTATCAACAAAATAAAATTAATGGTGTAAAGGAATATATGAGGATTCTACCTTAAAGTAACGTTTATGGTTAGGAACCAATCGGGGGAAGATTGGTTTATTTTGATTCTTGAATTGAATCAGTCCGATTGCCCATCCATAATTTCTTTATTATTGCTCAATGAACCTTTAATGGCCCTTACATAGCAAAGAGAGAGATTCTCTTGAATCTCTTGCCTTCAAATTAAAATTCAAGATTGTGTAACAATCTAACTATTTTGATTTTGCAAGAATTTTGAATCCATAAAAAAATAAGATTAAATTTCTAGGCACGTTTTTTATTTATCTATTACGTAAGAACTTTTTCTTCAACTGGCCATGCGCATGTCTTTTCTAAGAGGAAAGAGCTCCATTGTTTTTAAGTAAGCATTTAAGAACTTTGGTCGTTTTTGAAAATTGGGGACCCATTCGATTGCTTTTCATCCTAAAGAGGAAGTTATAAGAAATAAATTGAAAAAAATGCAAAAAAAATAAAACATGAGCAAAATAAGAAAGAGAAAATTAGCAATAATTTGTGAAGTTGGGGTTATAAGTGAATTAAGTTAGCAAGAAAACGCAAGGTTCTTTTATATGGTTTGATTTCAGTTTCTGATTTCTATTTCAGAAACTAAGAAGTTAAAAATTTCAGCTTCTGATTTCTTCAATTTCTCTATTTCTGGAATAGAAATTTGTTTCAAAAATAGAGAAATCAAATTGCGTTACCAAACGAATTTCTGTTCCAAACCTGTTCGGGGAACAAAAAACAGAAATCGAGAAACAGAAATTTTATCATGCACGCCCTTAGTCCAGTGAGCCTTCACAAGCTAATCTGTGGCTTTGTTGGCCTCCCGAGAACAATGGGCCAGCTTCGTCGAGTCGATTTGGGCTAATATTCCTTTACAATGCTCTATTATAGTCTTCACATTCCTTGGGTTTTCAGCCTAGCCCAAGATGCTTTCCACCAAAGTCAAGCTATCTGTTTCGCACTCTAGCTTTTCACTTTGTACTTGCTCTGTTTCAACTACTCTCACATGCTGCTCTTTTTTCATCTTCAAAAACTCCAGCTCGTGCAGAACAGCTAAGGCTTCAGCTTGAACAGAGGATGAAGCATGAACCTCTCGCACGAAGCCATCGATGACTAGTCCGGCCTGATCTCGCAAGATTTTAGCAATTGATCCTGCGTATTCTCCTTGCACCCATGAGCAATCAACATTTAATTTCATCAATCCTCTCCCCGGCAGTGTCCATTTTCTCAGTAAGTTAAGATCTATGGGTTTCTTTGCCCCCTTTTTCTTCTACCATCTGTTGAAGTTTTGTAGTTGTGCTTCCGCTAGATCAACGATGGAGTACGAATCCGGTGGCTTGGCTCGAAATATGAAGTTGTTGCGAGTTTTCCATACTAACCAGAGCACCATCACAACCAACTCGTTCTCGGGTAAGTCGTTGCTCCCTTTGAACCTCTCCGACAGCCACTTATCAAACCTGAAAATAGTGTTGGGATTGCAGCTTAGGTTGATTCGTGGGTCCACCCATATGTATTTTGTCTACTTGCAGAGCCATAACAGGTGCTCAGTTGTCTTTGGATGGGCGTTGCAGAGCGGACATATCGAGTTAGGTAACACCTTCATTATATAGGTTCTCTCTTGTTGGTATAGCATCTTGACAAATGCTCCAAATAAAGGTTCGCATTTTCAGGGGAGATAGTTAAGTTCCAGATCTTAGTGCATAATGTTCGAGAAGGTTGGAACGAACTTGATGCTCTATTTGGTTTTATTTTTGTGGTTCGGGCACAAGCTCTATTATAGCTACTCTTTACTGTGTACATTCTTGATCTGTTGCCTGTCCATACTAGAGTATCTTTGCCTTTGGGGTAGGGCTGATTGGGATAGCAAGGATTTCGTTGGCTAGAAGGTCTTCAAAAAGGTTCTGAACCTCTATTTCTTCCCATCCCCGGCTTTCTTCATTAGTAAGTTCAGCCACCATTACAGGGTCATCTTTATTTGCCAGATCGCCGATCACACCTAATGTAAGTTATTTGTCCTCCCGTATTCTGATTAATTTCCCATCACCCACCCTCCATTCTACCTTCGCTTCGATGGCCTCTCTCCCTACTAAATTACTTTGCCAACCCCATGATGGACGTTGCCCTTTTTTTGCCTTCCACATATCTCCATTTGGAAAGTAAACACCTTTTAGAATCCTAGTCCATAGAGCTAAAGGGGATTGAGATAACCTCTAAGCTTGCTTACCTAGCATTGCTTTGTTGAAATTTGTCAAGTCTTTGAATCCGAGCCCCTATTCATCCTTTCTAGTTTTCATTACTTCCCACTTTTTCCAATGCAATCCTCTCCTTGAATCATTTTGTTTCCACCGGAAAGATGCGATTATTCTTTCAATAGCTTTGCATATCGAGATAGGTATTTTAAAGATCGACATCGCATATTGAGGAAAGGCTTGTACTACACTTTTTATCAGCGTTTCTTTGCCTGCTTTGGATAGTAGCTTTTCTTTCTAGCTCTCAAGCTTCATATTTACTCTAGCTAGGATCCAGGCAAACATATCTTTTTTTTTTTACTAGCCCCAATTCGTCGAAATGCCGAGATATTTCCCCGTCTTGTCTATGATCAGTACTCTGAGCTCTTGCACCATGTTCCTCTTCAGATTTAGAGGGCATCCATTGCTAAAACATACTCCTGATTTGTTTAAGTTTATGGCTTGACTCGTTGCGAAACAATATTGGTTTAAAACAATTGCTAGATTTTGACATCCTTTGATAGTCCCATCCAAGAAAAAAATAGCATCATCGGCAAAGAGTAGGTGTGATAAGGTAAGGCAATACATGTTCAAAGTTATTCCTTTAAGGCTCCCATCTTCCATGGCTTTGTGCATTAATCATGACAAGACATTTGCCACCAGAATGAAAAGGTAAGGGGAGAGAGGGTCGCCTTGCCTGATTCCCCTTGATGGTGTGAAATATTGCATAGGCTCCCCATTTACCATCACACTAAAAGATATTGTTGAGACACATTGCATGATCAATGCTACCCATCTTGTACAAAATCCCATTTTTAGCAAGCATTCTCTCAAAAAATCCCACTCAACCCTGTTATAAGCTTTTTGCATATCCAGTTTCAGAATAGCTTGAAACTTCTTTTTTCTCTTATTAATTCTGAGCTAATGGATAACTTCCTGAACTATAAGTATGTTGTCTTGGATTTGCCGGCCTTGTACAAAGGCACTTTGTTCAGAGGTAATAATTTCTAGGAGCCATGGCTTCAACCTATTAGCCATCACTTTTGATATAATTTTGTAGCTGAAGCTACATAGGCTGATAGGTCTTAATTGGCTTATACTTTCTGGATTTTTGACTTTCGATATTAGAGAGATATGCGTTTGGTTTAGGGTAGGGTCAAGAGTACCTGTCTCAAAGAAGTTCTGTACTAGCTGAAACACTTCATGCTTTAAGTCCTCCCAATAATGCTGGTAAAATTGCCCATTTAGTCCGTTGGGACCTGGAGCTTTGAGTGAACTCAATTGGAAGACCGCTTCTTTCACTTCTTCAATGGATACACTTGCCATCAATTGTGCATTAATTTCTTCATTTATTGGACTGGGACACTGATCTAGGATTGGCTAAAAATTCCTCGGACCCACCGACTCATAAAGTGTTCGATAAAAGTCCCCAATGTGTTGCTAAGTTACTTCGTCCACCTTCAGCATCGTGATTCTGTTTTTCTGCCTTCTTTGCACTGTTGTGGCGTGGAAATAATTTGTATTTCTATCTCTCCATTGAAGCTAGTTGATGCGCGATCTCAACCCCCAGTATTTTTCCTCTTGTCTCCATAGTTTGTCAATCTGGGCAACAATATTATGAGGTTCCTCCTTACTAAAGCTTCCAGAAATTCTATTGGTAATCTTTGTTAGTGTCCTCTTCAGCTCCCTAATGCGAATTGATGCATTGGAGAACTTGTCTTTACTCCAGGTTGCTAGTTCTTTAGAGACATTTTGAACTTTTTCAGAGAAGCTGTATTCATTTGATAAATTTCCATTCCATGTTCTCTTTATGATCTCCTTGCATTCTTGATCTTCCAACTAGTAAGCTTCAAACTTGAATTCTTTTTTTCTTTTCTTACTTTTAGGATGCAACACAAGAAGAAGCGGGCTGTGGTTTGAGCTGACAACTGGTAGACACTGAACTTCAGCATTTGGGAAAGTAACCCGCCGATTTATAGTGCATAGAACTCTATCTAGTCTTTTTTTTTTTTAACCAGTTTCTCTCCTTCTTTATTATTCGCCCAAGTATAGGCGCACCCTTCACTATGTGTATCCATTAGGGAGCAATCATTTAAGAGCTCACGGAAGGCTGCTATGCGGTAGTTGTCAGCTTCCCTCTTTCCTACCTTCTCCCAAACGTATAAACTTTCGTTGAAATCCCCCGTACAAATCCATGGGAGTAGGTTATTTGACTGGAAATCCCTCAATTTTTGCCATAAAAGTAATCTCTCCCCATAGTTCGTAGGAGCATGGAGGAAAGTAATCCTCATATGATAGCCACTAGTCAGGTCTTTACTTTCCAAATCAATGAATGCCTTAGTGTTGGAAATCGCTCTTGAACCCACCTCTTCACTCTAAATAAGGGCTAATCCTCCCGCGATGCCTTCCGGATTCTCTAGAAATATATTTGGGAACTTCAGGTGTCTTCTGACACCATCAACCATCATCTCCTTGTTCTTGGTCTCCATTAAGAAAACCAGGTTAGGCCTTTCGAGAGCTACTAGAGCTCTCATTTCTTGGAACGTCAGGGGGTTGCCTAGCCCTTGACAGTTCCAGCTAATGATTTTCATAACGTCTCCGGTGGCTTATTAGGGCTAGCCACCAAAGCCCAATCATTTCCTTCTTTTACTACCTGAATAGGGGTCTCCAACAGCTCCATATCATCAATTATAAGTAGGGTAGGGTTTGCTGATCTTTTCTATTTTTTGGCCCTTTGGGTCTTCAAGCTTTTCTCAATATTGATTTCCTCATTCAAAAGATTCGATTTGGGAAGTTTAGGGCACATTATTTGTTTCCCATTATCTTTTTTTGTTCCTAGAGCTGAAGCCGAGGCTTCCATTGCTTTGTTAGAAGATGAACTTCCTGCCCTTGTTGCAATGGGGGTTGCCCTTGTCTCCAATTCATTTCTAACCACTATTTCCATTTCATCTTCTATGGCTAGTGTTTCGGGGACTATTTCTTCAGCATCTGTGTTTGATTCTAATTTGCAATATAAAGCTCCCTAATGAGGGCTATGATCTCGTACTTCCGCCTTAAGCAAGGGACCAAATTTTCCTGCCCTGTTTTCTGCCCATTTAGTCTATTCATAGAGAATTTCCTCACAATATGTAGCATAATGGCCAATTCTTTCACACGAGTAGCAATAATGTGGAAGGCATTCGTATTTAAATTCCACCCATAGTTTCTTGTTCCCTATGTCCAATATGGCTCTCGATTTTAAGGGTGCACACAAATCCTGTTCTACCCTCGCCTTCCCTACTTTGTATGGACCATTTCCTTTAGAATCCACCTGTATTTCCAACACTCTTCCCACCCTTTCAGCCAAATTAGCAAACACTTCCTCTCTAAACCAACCTGGAGGTATCCCACCTATTTGAACCCAGAAAGCACAATGGGAAAAGTCATAACATTGCTCTAGGATCTCTAGTTCACATTGTTTAAGGACTAAAAGAATGCTAGCAAAGGACCACGACTTGTTTTTATAATTCTCTCTTTGTCCTCCTTTGATTAAAATGCAAAAGAGAAGAACCCTAGCTCCTTTTGTGAGCAAACAACTGAATCTGTTTTCCATGCCTTCTTCATTGTGTTGGAAAAAACTTGGAAGTTAACATTAGGTTTGGAGAACAACTTACCAAATAGAGTTTGTCTACATTCCTTCCTTTTATTGGAAGGGATTTTTGTCGATATTTCTACAGCATCATTGTCTGACCAAAGATGGCCTAAGCTTTTACACAATGATGCTAATTGCAAGTCAGTCTCTGTCTCACCTTCCATCTCTCTTTTTTGCAAGGTCCCAGGTTGTAGTTGCTGCGCTTTGCTTGCTTGAAACAAGACCTGGATGCCGGCTTAGGATGCTTCCTGTGATGGCTTTTGAATAAGTGTAGCATGATGGTTGGACTAGAAGGATTTGCTTGTGGGTTCTTTTGTCTTTGGGGATTGTGGGGATAAGCGTGAGGTTAGATTGAAGGGAGCTCTGTGAAAATGGGTATAGGATTTCTGAAAATGGCTAAGCGATCAAGTGTGAGGAGATCCTTGAAGAAGAAGTTGCAGAGGAAGGGGTAAAGGGTCAAGTTGAGAGGATTCGTGTACAGAGTTAGGGTTTCTTTGGTGGAGGCTCAGGGGGAGGAAAAGGGTTAGGGTTCGAAAAGAAACTTCTTACCAAAATTAGGAGGCACTTGGATCCATGTGGAAGGACCAAGAAAACCAAATTATGGTGGTTTTAGGGATGTGTTTTCACTATCAGCCATTGAAGGGATAGGGAGAAGCTCTGCCTTAAGGAGAGAGAGGGGCTCTTTCGAGAAGAGAGCGGTGGTCAATTGAGGTGAGTTAATTTTGTATACCCATTATGGTATTAAAGTGGTGTTAATTGCACTCTTACAAATGCACATCTTCTGGGTTTGAATGTGGATCGATGTGTGCATGTGAAGCTGAGGTTCTGTAGGCCGAATGGAGACGATCATTTCTATCCGTGTGATCAAGTCCTAGACACGATGCTTCGCAAGTTCTGCCCCAAGGCGCTCGGCCACCACGATGTCAAGTTCTATAGGCTTTGGGATGAACCTCGAAAGGTTGGTCATTACAAATGTCTCAGTGTCCTTTCTAGCCATCGCCATTCAAGTCTTCAGGATAGATGTACTATATTTTGAAATTTACTTGGTGGTTTGGGCATTGTGCTGTCACAATGCCTTCACTTGTATTCCAGTCTACTTTATGTACATTGCGATGTCAACCATAGGAATGCAAGATGTTGATAGCCAAGGTAATAACCACACCGGCCCGGGTTTTGATCTTCCCAAAAGGCGTCTTAGCTGTTTTTCTAAAAAGTCACCTATTTCATCAGTGCAGCAAACTGCACTGGCTGCTGCAGAGAGGAGAGCAGTTTTGGGTTTTGTTGGGATTGTCGGATTTCCAAAAATTGGATTCGACACTAAATCGAACCCCCCCTAAACTTGTGCGGAAGACGAGCCCGAGAAAAACACATGCATCATTGATCCTGAGACACATCATAGAATCGAACGTATCTTGTTAGCCACAGATTAAACACCGACACCGATATGAGGAAAGGAAACTGATCCCGTTCGATCCGATGACGCGAATTTGCCTTGAAGGGAAGAGAGCGTTGCCTTTTGCTTACTGTTTTTCTTTTGGAGGCAGAAAGGGAGGAGGAACGTACGTTATGCCAAAAGGTGCGTTCCTCCCTCTTTATTTCCCCCTTATGTACGTCTCCTCCAAAAAAGAAACGTGTCCCTTCATCACATCCCTCTATCCATGGGCCCTTATCTTGTGGGCCGAGTTCTTAGGCCCAACATGGGCGGACGGGCCTTAAGCCCATCATAAAAAACCATCATCTCCCACTCGCACATTGTGGGTTGAATAGAATCCTTTTTACTTCTCTACAACATTCATACCGGTGAATAATCCGTGCGACCAACATACTTTGAGAGCTCTTTGTTATACATCTGTTAGGAATATATAGTAGCTCATAATGGACATCACACTTAGAGTTTTGAGTAGATTTAGTATGTAATACCCTAAATCGATCGATCACATTTATATCTCTCTTGATCTCTTTTAAACAATGAATATATTGTATTCACAATTATGATTATCCCAAAGATAGTCATAATTGGTCGACCAATGAATACAAAAACTATAATGTGATTCTCCAAATTCGATCTTCCTCTTTCCTTCAAACTCTCAATTTCAGTTTAGTTTGCTTTTCTGGAAATGTCCCATTAGATCGAATCAACTCATGATCATTGGCAACATCCTAAGATAGCAAACATTAAATAGAAATCTTGAGAATAAGTAAAAGTCATGAGGGCACTCAAAAATTGAGGAACTCTTTTCCTCAAGAATCTCACACGGCATAAAAGTTGAGATCAAACTTTTGTTACTTTTATTGGTCGTCTCATGTATACGTAGTATGAAATATGTATTACGGTATTAACTCATTTCCCATGGAGTGTATGTCTACACCTTTAATACCGTACAGATGATAGTTCAGACATACCCAATGTCTAACTTGAGTTCACGTATCTACTCATTTACATAATTTATCAGAACTCACATATGGTATCTTAGACAGATAAAGTAAAATATGTGGGGTATTTTACTTTCGGACATAATACATATCATGTCATCATCTTAATACTTAGTTAAGGTGACTTATATATTTTAAGCTTGAGCTCTCGATTATCATATAGATAATAATCTTAAAAACTGTATCATCTCTATTTATCACATAGTAAATAGAGGCAATTACTCGTATGAGTGAGCTAATCTTATATCTGTCCGACATATTTTCTCAACTTAATATAATGCATTAAGTATTAAGATGCAGAAAGATCAAACAAAGATTCATAGGCATTAATGATGAAAAACACAAATTCATTAAATGTGAACACTTAGGGAAATTACAATATTCAGTATATCAGTCTCTACGCAATCCTAGAGATTTCACATGGCCATAAAACACATCTCTAGGTATTGGCTTTGTCATAGGATCTACTACCATTCTATGCGTATATATGTACTATAAATTCACATCTTTTCGTGCAACCATATCCTTGACAAAATTATACTTGGTATCTACGTGTTTAGTCTTGCCATGATATTTTGGATCTTTGGTGTACGCTATAACTGCTTGGCTATCACAATTAACTAACAATGAATCTGCAGCACTTCCAATAACACCTAAATGATCCAAAATCTCTTAAGCCAAACACCTTCTTGTATTGCTGCTGATAATGCCATGAACTCAGCTTCCATCGTGCACAAGGCTATACACGTTTGTTTCTTACTGCTCAAACATATGGCGCAATTATTCAGTAAGAAGACAAACCCATAGGTAGATTTCCTTTCATCTAAATATCCTCCCAAATCAGTATCAGAATAGCCTTAGAGTCGCAGATCATTTCCTTGATAACTCAGCGTATAATCAGCAATTCCTTTTAGATGCCTCAGTATTCTCTTAACGGCTTTCCAATGTGCTTGACTTGGATTGGATTGGTATCTACTCACCATTCCAACTACAAAACATATATTAGGTCTTGTACACATCATAGCGTACATCAAGCATCCCACAACACTAACATAAGGAACATGTTGCATTTGTTCCTTCTCTTGTGGAGTCATTGGACACAATCCGTGGCTCAATCCTTCGCCTTTTGTAATAGGAGTATCTATGAGTTTACAGTCTTGCATACGAAATCGTTCAAGAACCCTATTTATGTATGTTTCTTGCGAAAAAGACAATGATATCTTCGAACGATTTCTTAAAATCTTAACTCCAAGAATGTATACAGCCTCACCCATGTCTTTCATCTCAAAGTTGGAAGATAGCCAACTTTTGACAATATTAACAAACTCCTTATTACTTTCAGCAATTAGTATATCATCAACATATAATGATATGATCACAAATTGATATTTGGATCTTTTGATATATACACAATGATCCTCATCTATCATTGCAAAATCATATGCCATTATGGCATTATGAAAACGTATATACCATTATCTTGATGACTGCTTAAGGCCATCTATTGATCTCAAAAGTCGACATACATTTCCTTCTTGGCATTCTTTAATGAAACTAGCAAGTTGTTCCATATATATTTTTTCCTCTAATTCTCCATTGAGGAAAGTAGTCTTTACATCCATTTGATGTAACTCAAGATCCATACTAATCACTATTGCCAAATTAATGCGAATTGAGGTAAATTTTACTACAGGAGAAATTTTTTCATAATCAATTCCTTCTTGTTGGTTATACCCCTTCGCCACAAGGCAAGCCTTATGCCTTTTTATCGAATCATTAGCTTTTTGCTTTATTTTGAGAACTCACTTGTTCCCAATAGCTTTGCGTCCCTTTGGAAGATCAACTAGTTCCTAAACTTGGTTTGACTTCATTGACTCAATCTTCTCTTCCATTGCATGAATCCATTTTTCCTTACTAGAGCAATTTAGAGCCTCATTAATATTTCTTGGCTCATCCTCATCTTGCAGAGCAATCATAAAAGTTTCCCCTTCAATGTCAAAACGTCGACGGGGAATACTTTTGCGACTTGTTCGCCATATGGGAGATTGTACACTTTGCACATCATTTCCCATTATACTCCTACTAGGATTAGATAATGATGATGTCATCTCATCATGTGGTTGTATTTGAGAATGAATTGAATTTAATTCATCACTTCTCATATTACTCCCACTTGGACGAATTCCACTAATATCATTATCTTGATCCAATATTTCAAATATGGAGTAATCTTCACCTATTTCGCCATTCTTAGGAAATTCATTCTCTAAGAATGTGATATCTCGTGATTCAAATTAAGTTATACTCCCACTTTTCTGCTCACCTATGAACATATACCATTTCGAGTGTTCAGAGTATCTTATGAAAATAGTCTTATTTCCTCTGAGACCCAATTTTCCAAACTTGTGAGAGGGCTCATGAGTATAGGCAGCACAACCCCATGGCTTAAGAAAACTTAAGTCCGATTTTCTACCTGTCCATAACTCATATGGAATGGAAGTAACTGATTTGGAAGGCACTCGGTTAAGTATATAGGCAGTAGTTAACAACGCATCACTCCAAAAAGTGATAGGTAAGTTAGCATGCACCATCATGGATCTAACCATTTCCAGTAGGGTTTTGTTTCTTCTTTCCACAACACTATTTTGTTGGGGAGTATATGGAATAGATAATTGTCTTTCTATTCATTTTTCATCACATAATTTTCTGAACTCATCGATAAATATTCTTGACCTCGATCGGATCTTAATACTTTTATTCTTTTGTTTAATTGATTTTCTACCAAGTTTATAAACCTTTTTAAACAACTTAATGCTTTAGATTTATGAGAAATCAAATAGACATATCCGAATCGAGTATAATCATCTATAAAAGTGATGAAATAAACAGCCCCATGCATTCCTCTCACATTCATTGGACCATAGACGTCAGAATGGATTAAATGTAGATGAAATTAAGCTCTTTTACCTTTTCCAAATGGTTTCCTTGTCGTTTTCCCTACTAGGCAATGCCTACATATGGGCAAATCGACTTTTTCAATGTTGCCTAACAAGCCTTCTTTGGCTAGTCTATTCATACATTGTTATGCCATACACTCACATCATTATCATATGAAGTAGAAAACGTGAAAAGGGAATAACAAACATTGACATCACCACAGTTAACATTTAGTACAATAAAACCATCCAGAAAATAACCACAACCATAGTAGTTTGTATCCGAATATAAATCTACACCTCTATTATGGAAGTTCATATTAAAACCAAGCTTGACCAACATCAAAACAGACACTAAATTTTGACGAATCTCCGAAGCATATAAAACATCATGTAGGAACAAGGTACGTCCACCACGCATGTTTAATTGGCAGGTGTCAATCCCTTTAATTTCAGCTCTGGAGTTATTTCCCACATGGATCCACTTAATTCCAATTGGTACTCGTCGGAATTCCACGAAGGATCCTCTATCCTTTGCTACATGGTCTGTTGTTCCTGAATCTACGGTCCACAAAGAATTTGATTCAGCCAATAATATAGAACTTGACACATAAACAAAGTTCTCAAATGTACAAGAGGTGTATACCTTTTTCAGCTACAACAGTTGCGAGCATAATGACCTTTCTTGTCACAATTGTAACACCTCATCCTTGACATTTTCTTCACTTGAGGACGTTTTTCTCTCTTGTGTTGGTTAACTCTTGATTTCTTGCAATAAGGACTTGATCCTTTGTATTCCCACATATTAAACGAATCAATACGCTTGCGTTTAGAGTTCAAAGCCCTTTCTGAGCTAAAACCAGCATTGCAAATATCTATTTTCGGCTCAAATGCCATTAGGCGGTCCTCTACTAGCTTAAGGTGGCGCACGGCATCCTCAAGATCTTCCATAACATGATCAAGAGCTTCTAGTGCTTCTTGTTTTTCCAGCATATATTCATATTCAATATTTCACAATTGTTGCCGTTTATATCAACAATTACGTTCTTAGTTGTTGAAACCATCGATCTGAACACATCGACATATATGCACGAATGATTAATGCCTATTATTTATGCATCCACTTTGCCTGAGACCCATCATATCAATGAACAATTTCAAGCAAGGTTTCAGAATCAAAATGTCACTATGTTTCCAATCATCCTCCAAAAATCCTAACTTAAAACTATTATTAATATAATTGTCTTATGCAAAATAAATTCTATGAAGCTACAAAAACTTCTATGAACTACCCACGGCAGTCAACAATAACAGAAAGCAAATAATATTTGACATCCAATAGAATAATAATGCTTTAAAATAATACAACTAACATATTAGTTGCCACACCAACAATAACTAGGTAGAAAAACATTACATGAGATGTCCACAAAGCACACTAAACAAAGACCAGCCAATACATCTAACACCAAGTTAATACACGAATTGGGAAAGATCATCTTTTGTTCAATTAAGACTATGTGGATTATATGTGATCCCTTATTTGTTTTGCATTTGTTACAGGAATAATGCCTTCCCGAAGTTGCGTACACCTATTCACGCAATTACCGATGAACAAAATGAAAGGCTTTCTAAGTTGATAGCTGAGCTGACTAATCATTGATGGGAGAGTGGTGACTTAATTGATCATATCCTTGAAGTCAACGGGAAAATTCAAAAGGTCATATGGAATGGTCGTCCCTTGCCACAGTTTGAGATTGTGCGATTTTTCGTGAACACTCTTCCATCAGAATGGCAAGGAGTGTTGAATCGCATATGGGATGTCAACAGAGCCGCTTTATATAAGAAAATTGTGATAGATTTTATAGATCATTATTACTTGATTGTTACAAGGGAAAAGATCAAGAAATTGAACAAAAGATGATCTTTTTTTTTTTTTTTGTCAACGGTCAAAGTCAACGGTCAACGGTCAACATGTCGGGTTGTCGGGTCGGGTCGCCGGGTCAGGTCGGGTCGGACGAACTGGGTCAAACCGGTCGGACTGGATGGACCGGTCGGGCAAACCGACCGGCACGTGTGGCACGCGTGGGTAGCTGACGTCACGATGACGTCAATTGGCGCGCACGTGCGCGCGTTGGCTCCACACGCGCGTGTGATGTACGCGCCTACGTCTTCGTATTGGCGCCTGCAACGCTCGCGCCGAAGACGTCATTTCGTTCCAGCTGCGCGTGGGGGCGCGTCCGACGGCCTTTGGTGGCGTTCCGCCACTCATCACGCTCGTCTCGACGAGACCTTTGACCCTACGCTATCAGAAACTGATTTCGACTTACAGAAAATCAAAAAAACGGGTGAACAGTGCTCGAGTGTCGGGATTTTTTCGCCCCAATCGGTGTCGGCCGATTATTTTCACGAAAAATCAAAAAGAAATCATACATAAACACGAAAGGGGTTAGGAAAAACATGGAAAATGATCGGGAAACAAGAACTACGGCTCTGATACCAATGTTGGGATTGTCGGATTTTCAAAAACCGGATTCGACACTAAATCGAACCCCTAAACTTGCGCGGAAGACGAGCTCGGGAAAAACACATGCATCACCGATCCTAAGGCATATCATAGAATCGAACGTACCTTGTTAGTCACAGATTAAACACCGACGCCGATATGAGGAAAGGAAACTGATCCCGTTCAATCCAATGACGCGAATTTGTCTTGAAGGGAAGAGAGTGTCGCCTTCTGCTTACGGTTTTTCTTTAGGAGGGAGAGAGGGAGGAGGAACGTACGTTATACCAAAAGGTGCGTTCCTCCCTCTTTATTTCCCCCTTATATACGTCTCCTCCAAAAAAGAAACGTGTCCCTTCATCACATCCCTCTATCCATGGGCTCTTATCTTGCGGGCCGAGTTTTTAGGCCCAACATGGGCGGACGGGCCTTAAGCCCATCATAAAAAACCATCAGGTTCTCTCTGTGGCATCCCAAAATTCATAATGACCTCTAGTTACATTAAAGTCTATGAATAGGTGATGGAAGTACCATCAAGTTATTTTATGGCCATTTAATCCATAATTTGCAATAAGATATATGGCCAAGCTTTTAAGGGATAATTATGTGATAGGAAAGAAAATTCTATCATTGGCCATGTGCATTATAAATTGGAATTTATGGATTTGTGACTATAAGTTTAATGGCCTTATTATTTATGCAATTAGATATTTATTTAAATGATGATTAAGATATATTATCAAAATAAAATAAAATAAACTTGGGCCATTTAAGTTTGGACCTTAGGCCCAAGTGAGATGGGCCTAAAGTGGGCCATAAGCCCGGCCCATTGTCCGCGCATGGAGGGGGAAGAAGGAGCCGCATGGCTTCCTCCAAGTGTCTTCGGCAAAGGAGACACTTGTCTCCTTCTTAGGGACAAGTGTCCCCCATGCAAGAGAATAAGCTACCAAAAAGAAAGAGAGAGAGAGAGAGAGAGAGAGAGAGAGAGAGAGAGAGAGTGGCTGGTTTTGAGAGAGTGAGAGAGAGGGAGAGAGTTGCCGAGAGAGAGTGAGATGCGAGAGAGAGGGAGGCTGAGGAGGAGGAGCTCGCCCGTCGCCGCCCGCACGCCGTCCGTCCGTCGCCGTTGTGCCGTTCGTGTGTCGATGTCTGCTTGGTCTTAGAGGCAAGTTGGGATTGATTTCCACTCTTGCATGTGTGTCTTGCATGTGTGGTTGAATTCTTGGATGTTTAGAGGCTAGAAATCGAAGTACTTGAGGTTTGTTCTTGGAGATGCTTGCTGTTTTCGCATGAACCGCCTGAGTCAGAACTTTGTGAGAGCTTGCATGCATGTTTTGAGTTTTATTTTGACTTTGATTCCTTCATGAAAGTTGTAGCCAACATCTTAAAATACAACATACTAAAATTCTGTGTAAAATGATGGAGATTTAAGGGGTTAAACACTCATCCTACGGAGATGCTAGATCTGGAATGTTTTCGCATGAACCGCCTGAGTCAGAACTTTGTGAGAGCTTGCATGCATGTTTTGAGTTCGATTTTGACTTTTATTTCTTCATAAAAGTTGTATATAACATCTTAAAATACAACATAATAAAATTTGGTACAAAATGATGGAGATTGGAGGGGTCAAACTCTCATCCTACGGAGATATCAGATCTGGAACGATTTCACTGACCTTTCGGTGGATTTGTGGTTGCATGTTGATTTTTTACTAGGAATATCTCTTCGATTTCTTCATGGAACTTGTAGAGAGCATCTTGAAATACAACATATTCAAATTTGAAGTAAAATGAACAAGTAAAACCTAGTGAATCAACTTACTCTTAAAAACCGTAGATCTGGAGACGCGGTACAGGTTACCCGAGACTTCATGGACCCATATGGAGATCGTCCTTTGAAATTATGACTTGGATCTCTTCATGAAAGTTGTAGGGGACATCTTGAAGTAACACATATAAAAATTTCAGGGGAAACGAAGAAGAATAAGTGGGTAAAAACTCGGCATTTCGGAGATACATACACTGGACATTTCGGTGATAGATCTAGAAGCTTCGTACGACTGTAGGAAATGATCTAAAACGAATCTGGCCTAGAAGTCTTCATGAACAATCTACTTTTGTGTCTTGGCTATAACCTGGTAAAATTTCATAATTTTCGGAGGTCGTTTGGATATTTTAATCAAATTATTTCGGAAACTGTGCATTCTGATTTCATCCGAAATTACATGCTGTATTTGTGTGAATTATGAATTTGTGTGGAATTCTATTTGGCCATGTATTTTGCATGAAATCATTATCCCATTGTCTTGTCTATCAATTGCCTTAATTTTATGATTTTTGAGATTCATATAGATATTTAAATTAAATATTTTCGAAAGTGGTACGAGCTGGAATTTAAATATATGTAAAAAGGGCATGATAAATGGATTATTTTAATTGGTACGAATTCCATTTTATGAATAATTGTACCTTGTTGCATGTATGATGAGGTCTTGATGCATGCATGACAATGAATTGAGATGCATGTATGAATTTAATGCTGAATATGATTTTGTTTGCCATTACATCATGTGCCATGCTAAATTAAGACTGAAATTGGTGAACATGAATAATGACTAATGAGGAAATTGTTGTGGCGGATAATAATGCCCCGGGAGTGTCCGGATGCCCGGTGGCCTAGTGGCGTAATTCCGGAGGGCAGAGGAAACCATTTTCATGGTGAGCCCCGGAGATTCCCCGGGAGTGTCGGGATGCCCGGTGGTATACGGTACGTAATTCCAGGGGAGGCCTGGTGGTATGTCGCTACATAATTCCGGAAGCCCTAAAGGTTTGTACCCGGTAGGATGCCTCGTGATGTTAGTTGGGATGCGAGATGCCCGGCCAGGGAGTGTAAATGTCAGAAGCCTCGTCGGAGGTCTTTGCCCGAGAGGATGCCTCGTGATACCAGTTGGGATGCGAGATGCCCGGAATGTGGGGGGCTGGATGCTCGGTGGCCTTGAATGGCTGAATGCCGGAGGTTTTTTTTTTTCTCGCATGGGATGCGAGTGTAAAATATGAGATGAAATTGATGATCCGAGGAAGGGTGATGTGGTGATCAAATTGAAAGCTAAAAGTGGAAATTGAACCATGCATGATATGATATGACACGATGATGATCACCCATGGCATAATGATATGCATGATGATGATGATATATGACATGATATGATGATGATATATGATATGGCACGATGACATGCATATATGTTGTGATATGATGATGTCATGATGATGATGACATGTGTATGGTATGATGGTGTCATGTATATGATGATGATGACATGTGTGTGATATAATAATGTCATGATTGCGATGATATGAGTATGACATGATGATACACATGTATGTGTTATGATTGTGGTGATAATGCATGATAGTATATGCATGGCTTCAAGGTAAGTAATGCCTGCAATGCATGTATGACTTGTATGATGTATTGAGTGGTTTATTGGTTCTTTACCTGCTGAGTGGTTGTACTCACCTCTTTTGGGGAATAACATTTCAGACTAGGTAAGATCCCTCTGCTGCCACTGCTACCAGTAGATGAATCAAGTGGTTGGATATGACTGCGAGGAGGAGGATATCAAAGGGAGGAACTTTTGGACGCCGACACTAATCGATGGACTTTAAGTGTTCGACTATTAGAAGAGATGTCGGTCATCTTTTGAAGGATAGCCGAGTATAGAAACATTGGCATTTCAATGTACTGACTAATGTCCATCTGCTTTATGTAAATAAATGTGTTCGGCTTTAACTTATATAAGATGTTTAGTTGGTGTGCATCGTTTTCTGAATATAGGGAAGGGAGTTTGTTGGATGTGCTTCCGTATATGAATTGCGCAAGGGACCTATAAAAAAAAAAAGTGTAAGCCCCCTATGTTGTATGGACCCGCTGCAATTGAAATTGTATCAGAGTGACATATTAATAAGGAAAGTGAAAGATAAGTGAACTGTGGTGACCCTAATCGGATCGGGGGCCGTCGAGGGGTGCCACACTCTCCTACCATTTGGACCATGGTAGCATCATGGTATTTAGTCCAGCACAAGCTGCTGCGATGGCTGTTGCAAGATGACACCTGGTGTGGTTCTCAATTGGAAGATGGCAGGAATAGAAAAAGTAAGCCTGATATTCTGCAAAATATTGAGAATGAGATTATAACCTCTAGAAAAACGAGGCATGATAATGCAGGAAGCCAAGCTTCAGATATCCGAAAAAGAATTCATGAATCGAATGAAGCTTCAGCTTCATGATCGTCCAGCAGTGATTTGGATCAGAATTATGTGGATTCAAGAGGGAATGATCGGACATGTGGGGCAGCAGATGATCTCAGCTGTGCACATCGGAGAAGAAAATTTGAATAAGATAATGTATTCTAATTCTAAGTTGAAATGTCATTTGGGGAATGCTTCAGCTAGCATGCCATCCAATTTGATCCTTCAATTGAGCTCCTTATGTGGGCATGTCGAATATGCAACTCATTAAATCCTGTGAGTCTTATGACTCATAAATGAATACCAATAATTGACCGAGTAGATAGACGGTTCCATGTTGTTTTGATACTTCCATTATTTTCATTTTGCATATTTTCTCATTCTAAGTTTTTCTTGTTTGTTAGATTGATGAATCTCAATTTATTTTCTTCCTTCCGGTTGAAGGTTGCATGTGCATTTGCACTTCTCTTTTCCTTGTCCATCTTTTGGTATTAGTACTGAACCTGCAACTGAGCTACTCATAGTTGCTAGATGTGTTAAAGAGTGTTGCTTTACAAGCTGGTTTCATTGTTGGTTCACTTGAAGATTTGGCAACACGTGAAAATGTGAATTGGGTGTGAATCTGAGAAGTAAGTGGAAGCTCTATACTTTTTGCACTGTGACGTGAATTTTTGTAACTTTTCTACATTATGCAGTCGATAAAGTTTCTTTGAGGTGTGACTAGCATTGCTTCATTTTCATCACATCGACCAGATTCATGGGCAAGCTCTCTCTTTTGCTGCATTCCTTCTATAACTCTTCTATAACAAGTGCATTTGGCTTTATTTGTCATGGTGCCATGCAGCCACTTGCTCCAATCTGTAAGCTTTGTGGTTCAGAAAGGCTCAAGGATGAGGGCTCCAAGTTCAAGTCCTGGCCCTGTAAATTTTGCACAATGGATAACAGTGTCGAGTTAGAGAGACGTCCAGCTTGTGAGCAGTAGCGATATTCACACGGGCCTCCAGTGTCAGCAAGAGCACCATGTTGGGGTGATTGAGAATTTGTCATGTTGATGGTATTCCACTTCCTACTTTCTACTGCAATATAATTTTTGTACACCCATCTATCTGTTTTCCCAGGAATTTAGGCATATTTAGATTCTACAAGCACGATCTGGTGCGTACTCTTGCTGAGTTGAAAAGGAAGCGATATTAATGACGTGACCTCTAACGAGAGATGTAACAACCAAGTCGATATAGTTTTATTTACAACCTGACTAATCTGAGCTGACTTGTTTCCTATTGGAAATCTGTAAGACCAAAATAGGCAGAGCATTAGAAGCGTTATTCAGTATGAAACTAGTGGTGGGTAAAAGTATTTACAGAAATAAATAAAACTAATATGGAATGAGAATAACGGCTCTTGATTTTTACATAGTATGTACATGCACCTGGAATGTGGTTGTGTTTCTTCCAAGGGCATCCCGAACTAATACCCTCCTGACTCATTTACTCTTAACTAATTTTCGTCTCACAAGACATCCCAAACTGGTACCCCTTTACCCATATATTCCAAACTTCTTTTCATGTTATACACATGTACGCCAAATCTACCCTTTGTTAGTAGTTTGGGGTATGGCGTGTTTGGTAGATTTGGATTAGGAGTATTGGTTTGGGATTCTTTGTGAGATAAAAATTAGTTTACAATGTCATGAGGGTTACAAGTCTAATATATATATATTTTTGTGAGACAAACTAGTTTGAGATAAATGTGTCGTGGGCTACCAGTTTGGAATTTTTAATCGTTTTAACCCGTCTTCCAACTTATTGAAGCTTTATCCATTTATATGAGATTTTTAGATTGCCAATTGTTAGTAAGTTGACAAGGTTGGCATCCTTTCAGCTTATGCATAAGAATAAGAACTACCACTTTATTATAGAATTAGACTTGACAGCAGAGTGGTTTAGCATTCCATTGTCAATATAATTGCAAGGTAAAATTCATGAGGTTAAGAAATATCCACATTCTTTTGCATATGATCATTGTGATAATCTTGAGCAGCTGCATTGTCAAAGATCAGCAATTTTCTGGTCTGCTGTGCTGATTCTAAGAATCAGTTCCTTTGAAAGAGGGAAAAAGATAGTAATTTGAGAGTCTGATACCTCCAAATTTATTTCTTCCACAGAAACTTTGATAAATAGACACGTCAAGTTTGGTTTTTCTGAATGCCCTGTCGCTAATTGTTACAGACGGCATGGTTTTTGCCTGATGGCCATATATTGCTGCTTCGGCAACTTTTGTCTTTGTTCGTTAAATGGACTTATGCTGCTTCAGCACCTTGAAGAAGCATGTCTTGTAACAAATATTTGTCACTTACAATACCAGAAGTGTGAACTAATTTGAGATAGGTCTGGCTTATTAAAGAGAGGCTGCATATGAATAGGGTATAAAAGCTAGTTTCACAGAAAAATGACGAGTTTTCACTAGCCATTAATTAGAGCATCTTGCACTGTGTTAGGAACTAATGAACCGTCACTGTGCCTGTCAATAGGGTACTTTTCTAAACTTGAGCATTCCAAATGCTTTTTGGGCTAAAACTATATTGACATTGTTGCAGCTGTCTATCTCATAATTTGATGGCGGTCTCAGTGACTCCCATAGTCTACTCAAGCATGGTCAATGCAGATAATGTACATCCAATGTATCACTGCGGACAATGGGTCCTATCGTTGAGGCTCGTGCAGAAGCTGCCAATCAAGATAGGGTTCTTGGCTTGAAGGAGCTGGCAAATTGACTGGCAAAGAGTGACTTCAGAGTTCAGATCTCTCATTAACTTAAAGCCCCCAAATAGAGAAAGAAGTATCAGTTTTGAGAGGTCATCATCTCATGAAGATGCACAAAAAGCATTTGCTGAATTGTGAGTGTGCCCTTCGCATTGCCGCATTACATGGTCATGGCTGGCTTCATCTTCAGGTTAACATATCGATTGCTTCTGTGTGCTGGGCTTTTTGTTCAATTGAAAATCTGATGTTGAGGTCCAAAACTCGATTTGGCTACCCATATCGTTGAAGGCAGGGACGATGGCGAGCGGCCAGCAATGGTCCAAAAAAGAGATTTCTCTTTATTCTGCCCTTTAAATTCAACCGATGATGGGTCATCGCAAATGCTAGTATCACGAGCTTCCCGTCTCTTCTGCTATTAATTTTGAGCCTTTCCACTTGCTCTCTCCCCTTCTTCTGGAGAATATTTTTCCATAACAATTATTTTGTATGATTT
Organism: Eucalyptus lansdowneana; assembly: GCA_017140395.1. Classification (NCBI taxonomy): domain Eukaryota; kingdom Viridiplantae; phylum Streptophyta; class Magnoliopsida; order Myrtales; family Myrtaceae; genus Eucalyptus; species Eucalyptus lansdowneana. The sequence continues at coordinate 26,113,987 of CM029488.1, forward strand.
TGCGAGATTCGCGTGATCAATCATTGTGAATGATCCGTTCTAATTAAGGATGGGTCTAACTCCGGATAAATACTTTCCCTTTTTGTGGCTGGGGGTTTGTTATTATTATTATATTTATGTAATTTATAAGCCGGATTTCCACAATTTTTTTGGCCTCTTTTTCACATTCTAAATTTCTTATCGTATCATTTTATCATCCGCCGAGGATTTGGTCTAGGGTGACCAGCTTGCAACGGGCCTGGGTGAAGAATTGACCATGTGAAGTTGAAATGGACGGATGTGATTGGAATATTGATCATCCAACGGTCGAGGGCATTGGTGAACTAATCCCCGAGGGATAGTGGAAGTCGTTATTCATGTCCTTGCAAGAGTTTCATGTTTTCTGACTCTAACAATTTGTAAAGTTGCCATGATCTTTTCGTGGATTTTGATGTTTTCATTTGGTATCTGTTTTAAGTTTCTGCAGAATTCTCTGTATGTCCGAACTGGATCGTGAGAGTTTCCACCATTATTTTGTTTCCAGTGAAACGGGAATAAAAAAACTACATTGCTCTTTTTTCCCCGACTAAAGACACTCACTTTATGATGCTACGCGAAGCGTACTTCTCATCATGCCATTTTCAAATGTGTTCTTTTTATTTTATTTTACTTCGCTTTTTTCTCCTGGTTGTATTGGCCTGTGCCCTGCAAATAAAATAAGAATTTTGAAAGGGCACTATTCATTTGGACCTTTTTACGTTCAGAACTTGGTGGAAAAGCGGATCAAGGCAACTCAATTGGCATAAGGACATTAGAATTGCCAAAAGTTTCGATACGATACTCACTTTAGTACCAAAAGTTTTTATCAGCCCACTTAAGTGTCAAATTGGAGAAAAACTGATTATTTAAGTGCTTCAACCGAGAAATTCTAACAAAAAAGATTACATGGTGATTATAATTAAAAAATAAATTGGGTTGGCATTTTTTTTTTTTTTTTATATCCAGTTCATGTGAACATGCAAAATGGCGTTGCTCATTCCAACGTGGATGGGTAGGGCACAAACAATGCCGCACCATCTCCATGCCCAAAAACGATGTCGCACACAATGAAGTAAATGGGGCTCCGATCATATTCGATACTTGCTCATCATCACACCACCGTTTGTCTCCATCGCTTGTCATCTCTATTGCTCTCACTTAGTCAACTTTGTTATCCTATCTAAATTGCTCAAATGAGAGGGAAAAATTATTATTCTTGATGCAGCCGTGGGACGTTGATACTAAAGGAGGAATAATTTTACAATGAAGTTGGCATTGTGGGCACCACAATTTGTTTTATCAATTGATGCTTACTTTGTTGCTTTTTGTCCACTAAATGACAATCGTTATTCATCCATGGGCAGCGCAGATGATTAAGATCTCTATTCCAACAAAGGCGGTTGAGGTTTCGAAATCCTGGATTGTTAGTGATTAAAGCAGGGAGCCCTGGTAGTGAGTTGCTGGACTAGCTTTTCCTGAGATATAGTTGCTGTTGGGCCTCCGCGTGAGATCCCAAATCGGCATGAGCCGACAAGGGCAGGTGTCGGTGGATCATTGATCACCAAAAAAAAAAAAAAAAAAGGACAATCGTTAAGTAATTTTATTATCATCAGATTTATGTAGTTTTTTTTTTTTTTTTTTTGGTGACCCAGGGAACCACTGCACAGCCGACAGTTGGGAAGTAAACCCTAGGGAGGCACATAGGAAATTACCACCCACGTACCCCGGATATGTTGCCAATGACCCGCCTGCCTCCCTGCTTCGCAGAGGCTTTAATCCTGGGCCTCCTCGGGGGATGTCACCAGGATCTACCAGAGGAGCCACCACTGCGGGTGGTATCAGATTTATGTAGTTTATAAGCACGATCTCCACGACTTTCTTGTCCTGTTTTTCACATTCTAGATTTCTTATCGTAATATTTGGGGATTTCTAGCATCCACAACTTTCTCGTCCTTCTAGGGTGGCCGGTTTGCAATAGTTGGGCGCCTGGGTGAAGAGTTGAATGTGTGAAGTTTAAATGGACGCATGTGATTGGACGACTGATGATCCAACGGTCAAGGGCGTTGGAGAACTAATTCCCGAGGAAGTGTGGAAGTGGTTATTAATGTCCTCGTAAGAGTTTCATGCTTTCCGTTTTTTTTTTTTTTTTTTTTTCTTTTTTTTGAGTTTTATTATTATTATTTTTTATTTTTTCATTATGGCTCGCGGGGTCACTAACAACCCTCGCCGATCGAGCCTTACTGTTGCTAGGCAAGCTTAGCCCTGCCTGGGTTGGGCTAGCAAGGCTCTGGCGAGGGTCAAGCCTCCCTAGCCATGTGCTAGGCTCGACTTTACCGGATCCCACGAAATCGCACCTTGCCTAGGTCACAAAGGTCTAACCCTTGCTAGATTCGGCACGGGTGACTCTTGATAGAGGCCGGGAGACCGAACACAATGAAAATCTAGAAAATAAAAAAGAAAAAAAAGAGAAAATAATATTTATAAAAGTAAAAAATTCATACAATTTTTCAAATATTTTAAAATTTGTCTATGTCAGTGTCGTGGCGCTACTTAAGACGTACGCCATCTATGTTAGAGATTTTTGATCAAAATTGATTGGATGGATTGAATAGATAATTTATTAAAAAATTAGGATTAAGTTAGTCAAATTAAAAAGATTTGGACACAAGCAACCAAGGATGTTTAGGATCGTAGGATACAATGGATCGATTCCCTTTTTAACCTTAGATGACGAAGCGTCTCATTTGAAAATTCAAAGCAGTTCTTCCATTTTCTCTTCCTTGGAGACATTGGCAGGCTGATCTTGAGATGGACCCCTCAACCTTAGACAGTCGACATCTTATTACCTCCAACTATTTATTTGAATTCTCTCCTATGATGGAAGCATCATAGGTAATTCACGCCCCGAAGGTGCTTCCAATATTATATAATATTTCATTCGGCAGATGCTTGCGTCCCATTGGCGGCAAATCAGTGACTATCTCATTGCCATCGTCGGCACAGAGATGACAATTTTGACTTTTATAGGCTTGTAGTGTCAGAAACAGCTTTCAGCCTTCCAAAAGAGTTTATAAATAAAAGTATTGATCATCAAAGTCTGTTCAGGAAGGCAGCCTGATCATTTTCCTACACTTTCCCCTAAATGGAATTCCGAGTGTTCGCCTTTGCAAGCATAGTCTCCTTCTGCATCTTCATCTTCATTTTACGAAAATTATGTGACAAGTCTGAAATGAAAGGGCTTCCCAAACTTCCTCCCGGTCCGAGGAAGCTCCCTCTTATTGGAAACTTGCACCAGCTTCTTGGGTCACCGCCTCATCGTGCGTTGCGGAACTTGGCCAAGAAATACGGGCCGTTGATGCATTTGCAGCTTGGGGAAGTTCCTCACGTGATCGTTTCTTCGGCCGAGATGGCCAAAGAGGTGATGAAGACCCACGACCTTACTTTCGCAATGAGGCCGCCGCTTCTTGCTTCCGAAGTAATGTCATATGGATCCACCAACATTGCATTCGCGGCTTACGGTGAACACTGGAGGCAAATTAGAAAAATCAGCACTTTGGAGCTCCTTAGTGCCAAGAGGGTCCAGTCTTTTAGGCATATAAGGGAAGAAGAGACTTTGAATCTGTTGTTACTGATCAAAACAGTAAACAAGAAAATAGAAAACCAGAAGCTATATTTTTCAGATGAGGAAGAGAAGTGCAGAGAAACAGAACACAAATTTACATACGTCTGTTCTAAAGGAAATTGTCAAGTACAGAACAACTTAAACAAAGCAAAAACTGCTCACGTACGTGCAACACATAACTGCACACAAACGTGCTATTAACTTCCTAGAAAATAGCAAAAACACTAAATAAATAACTAAATTGAACTTGGCTGTTTTTTAATAAAAAAACAGAGTAAAACAGAGCAGAAAACAGAACAGAAAACAGCAGAAAACAGAGTAAAAAAGAAAACAGCAACTGAGACATTATAATCCAACAAACTCCTCCTTGGATCAGTTGTTGCTGCATACTCCAATTTTCTTTCTTAATACTTCAAATCTTCCAGCTTGAAGTGGTTTTGTGAACATATTTGCAAGCTGATCTTCAGATCTGCAATAGACCAACTTAACTTCGCCACTTTGTTGCACCTCATGCAGAAAGAAAAATTTGACTTTGAAATGCTTGGTTTTGCCATGGAAAACTGGATTTTGAGATATTGCTAAAGCAGCCTGATTATCCACATTAACTTCAATGCAATTACTGGAATTCAACCACAAATCCTTCATTATCTTCTTCAGCCACAAAGCTTGATTTGCAACTGTAGTAGTTGCTATAAACTCAGCCTCTGCTGTGGACTGAGCTACAATCTCTTGCTTTTTGGAACACCAGGAGAAACAAGCAGAACCAAAACTGAAACAATATCCAGACGTACTCTTCATGTCATCTACTGAACCAGCCCAGTCACTATCAGAAAAACCTTGCAAATTAAACTTCTGACATTTCTTAAACTTCACACCAAAGAACAATGTTCCTTTGAGATATCTTAATACCCTTTTGCTGCAATCAAATGTAACTTACTAGGACTACTCATAAACCTGGATAAAACACTCACAACAAATAGAATATCTGGTCTGGTTGCTGTAAGATACATGAGACACCCAATCAGACTTCTATACATAGAAGTATCTACTGCATCTATTCCATCATTCTTCTGCAGCTTCTCTTTAGCAACCATAGGAGTGCTTACACTTCGACAATCTTCCATCTGAAACTTCTTTAGAATTTCCTTCATGTATTTTTTCCGAGATGAAGATCTCATATGAAGCTGTTTGACTTCCGACCCAAAAAATAAGCCATCTTTCCCAAGTCTGACATCTCAAAAGCTGCAAATAAATCTTGCTTCACCTTCTATATCAATTCCATATCATTCCCTGTCACTAATAGATCATCTACATAAAGTGACAGAATTACAATACTGTGATTCACCTTCTTGACATAAAGAGTGAACTCACTTAAACTTTTCACAAAGCCAAAATCTTGCAAATATCGATCTATCTTCCCATACCAAGCTCTTGGAGCCTGCTTCAGTCCATATAGAGCTTTCTTCAACCTGTATACACTCTCTTCTTGCCCTTTGATACTAAAGCCTTCAGGTTGTTCAACAAAAATTTCCTCCTCAAGCTCTCCATTCAGAAATGCAGACTTGACATCTAATTGAAATATATGCCACCCCTTCTCTGCTGCAATAGCTAACAGTAGCTTTATTGTATCAAGTCGTGCAACAGGAGCAAATGTTTCAGAATAGTCTACTCCCCATATTTGTGCATAGCCTTTCACCACTAGTCTAGCTTTGTGTTTATTGACAGAACCATCAGGATTAAGTTTTGTTCTAAACACTCACTTAACCCCAATTACATTTTTTTTTTTTTGGTACTGGAGGAACCGGCTTGCAGCCGATAGCCGCGCCGTAAACCCCCAGGTGACACTTAAGTAGGAGGACCCACCACCCCTGAGTCACACTTAATACACCTAGCGCCTCCCCTGGATTTTGAACCATTCACCTCTTCGTTGAAGATCAGCAGAGCCTTAACCAGTGGAGCCACCGCGGCCGGTGGTTAACCCCAATTACATTCTTATCAGATGGTCTGTCAACAAGTTCCCATGTGTGGTTTTTCTGGATCATTGCAATCTCCTCATGCATTGCTGCAATCCACCTCTGATCCTCCTTAGCTTCCACAAAGTTAGATGGTTCGAGCATTGCCACATTGCTTCTTTCATAGATTTCAGCAAGTGACCTTGTGCCTCTCACTGGTAAATCATCCATACTGTCTTCCAATCCATCTATAACTTCATCAACCTCTACATCTGTTGCAGGTTGTTTTTCAAACTGTTGTTGTTCTGCACTCTTTCCTTCCATCAAATTCCACTCATCTTCCTCTAGAAAAACAACATTTCTGCTTACAATCACCTTCCCTGTCATAGGGTGAAAAATTCTGTAAGCCTTTGATTGGAGACTGTACCCAATGAAGATTCCAAGCTCTGCCTTCTTATCCAGTTTGTCCCTCTTGACCTCAGGAACATGAGTGTAACATAAACACCCAAAAACCTTCAAATTTTTCACAGAAGGTTTAACACCATACCAGACTTCAAAAGGTGTCGACTTCTCTAAGGCCTTTGTAGGCAATCTGTTCAACAAGAACACTGCAGTATTAGCTGCTTCACTCGAACTTCTTAGGTAAATTCTTCTCCCGCATCATACATCTAACCATCTCCATAATACTTCTGTTTTTCCTCTCACTGACTCCATTAAGTTGAGGTGAATAGGGAGTAAATGAACTGTTGCACAATTCTCGCTTGCTCACAATTCAACTTAAACTTGTGAGCGTATACTCGTAAACCATTATCAGACACGAGCATTTTAATTTTCTTTCCACTTTGATTCTCAACTAAGGCTTTAAACTTCACAAACACATCAAGCAACTTCGACTTGGCTCGCAGAAAATAAATCCAACTCATCCTAGTCATATCATCGGTGAAGGTAATGAAATACACCGCTACCATTGAGAGAAGACTCGGACATAGGTCCACATAAATGTGTGGACTAATTGCAGCTTCTCACATGCTCTCCGGCCTCCTCCTTTGAAAAGAAATCTGGCTTGCTTGCCAAGAAGACAAGTTTTGCATTGTGGAAATTCCTCCTCCAAACTTGGCAAGTCATCGCCAAGCTATTTTCTCGCATAAACGACATGCTCTTCCCCCGTGAACATGCCCAAGTCTTTTATGCCATATCTCTGCATTTTCTTCTTTGCACTTTAAAGCCATTTGTTGCATCTCTTGTGGCTTGAACATGAAACTCTTGTCCTCCATTGGAATTCTTAGCACTTCTTTGCTATTTGCATTATTAATAAGACATTCCTTCCCTTCGAACTTCACTTTATAGCCATTCTCAACTAATTGACCAACACTTAACAGATTATGGTCAATATTTGGCACAAAGAGAACATCACCGATCAGCTTCACCTCCCGATTTCCTTCAATAGCCACTGTACCATTCCCTTGCACTTCGATATACCGTCGTTGCCAATTCCCTGCTCGGACTTGGATCGACTTTTCTAAACTCCTAAATAGCTTCGAATTGCCAGTCATATGATTGGTACAGCCACTATCCACTAGCCATGCATCATTCCCAACAGAAGATTCAGAAAATGAAGCTACAAACAAGTGCTCTTCCTCAGTTTCATTCATTGCTACCTGGGCTTTTCCTGCTTGATGGTAATTTTTTTTTTTGCAGATGGCTTCCATGTGACCCAACTTGTGACATCTTCTGCATCTAGCATCAGGCTTTCTCCAACATCTAAAAAACTGATGATTAGTTCCACCACAATATTGACAAGGCTTTTTGTTCATCTTCTATTTGCTAGACCCACCAGAATTTCCTTCTTTTGCTACAAACTTGGAGTCACCGGCATTTTCTCTGGACTGAATCCATTTCTTCCCTTTGCCTCCATCATTTGACTTCACTCTAGCTTGCAGCGCACCCTCTACAAACTCTTCTCTTCTCATCAGTCTTCAGTGCTCCCGCGCGTGCGAGCATTTAACAATTCGCAAGCTTTATATCGGGTAAGTCTCTTGTATTTTCCGAGAGACGCTATGGTGGCTTCGAACTTCTCGGAAGAGACACCAGAATCTTTCGAACAAGCCTTTCATCCTTCAAGTCAGTCCCTAAAACTCTGATTTTTTAGCTATCCCAACCAACCTATCGAGTACTCTTTCATCGACTCAATCCTTCATCTGCTTTGTCTCTCAAACTCCCTCAAGAGATTCAGCACCTTCATGCCTCTTATCTTCTCATCTCCCTCGTATTCATCCTTCAAGAAATCCCATATTGCCTTTGCAGAATCACATCTCATGATCCTTGTGAAGATAGTGGGTGAAATGAAGCGTACGGGCATGACTTTGCCTTGGCCTTCCTTGTGATTCTCTCTTTATGGTACTTTATCTGATTCAAGGTTGGATTGTCTGGAAGTGGAGCAACCTCATAATCATCCTCCACAGCCTCCCATAAATCATGACCCTCCAAGAATGCCGTCATCTTAACAGCCCATGCTTGATAATTCTCTCCAGTAAATACTGGAGAAGCCATCGCAGAGAAACCACTCGACCCTGTCTCTATCACCCTTTAACTTCTTTACACTTCGATACTTGCTTCACTTCACAGTCCCTCAAGATCATACATGCTCTGATACCACTGTTGTTACTGATCAAAACAGTAAACAAGAAAATAGAAAACCAGAAGCTATATTTTTCAGATGAGGAAGAGAAGCGCAGAGAAACAGAACACAAACTTACATACGTTTGTTCTAAAGGAAACTGTCAAGTACAGAACACCTTAAACAAAGTAAAAACTGCTCACGTACGTGCAACACATAACTGCACACAAACGTGCTATTAACTTCCTAGAAAATAGCAAAAACACTAAATAAATAACTAAATTGAACTAGGCTTTTTTTAATAAAAAAACAGCAGAAAACAGAGTAAAAAAAAGAAAGAAAACAGCAACTAAGACATTATAATCCAACAGAATCTCGTCAAATGGGTTGCTTCTAAAGCGGGGTCTCCAATCAATCTTACTCAGAAACTATTCTCGACCAACTACGGAGCTACTTCGATTGCAGCTTTCGGGAAGAAATTCAAAGAGCAGGAGGAGTTCATCTCGTAGTTACCCAAGCAAATAAATTGGCGGCTGGCTTTGAGGTTGGGGACGTGTTTCCTCGTCAAAGTGGCTTCCGTGATTAGCAGGATGAAGCCACGATTGGAGAAGTTGCATCGGCAAGCAAACCGTATGATGAACAACGTCATCGAAGAGAAAAAAGAGAAGAGAGGGCTAAGAGAAGAGATGATGAAACGAGACATGATGATTTGATCGATGTTCTCTTGAGGTTTGCCGATCCTGGTGGTCCTGAATTTTCCCTGACCACTGACAACATCAAAGCAGTAATACTGGTAACGAAGTTTTTCTGTTCTTCATCATGCTCAATTTCCTCAGAAAAATGAACTGCAGCTTTGTAAGAAGATGAGGAAGAAGAAAGAGAGACTGAAGAACACGAGATTTTCTGGAGAATATTTTCTGTATTATGTATTCCTCAATAATGCGATCAATGTACATCTTGAGAAGTTATAATACAAGGCGGTCAATAAACAAGGAAATGAATGATTCTAAAAATCAATCTATTCTAGATCTAATCTTAATTGATCTGTACAAATCAAATTAGAATCAATCTAATATTCTATAGAGATGCGTATCTTCCAACACTCCCCCTCATTTGGTGGCTTGTATATGTCTAAGACACTTAGCTTGTTTAGAAGATATGCGTGTTGTCTTTGACACGAGGTTTGGTGAAGATATCTCACAGTCGTTTCGACGTCCCAATTCCTCTTGTTTCAATGACCCCTTCTGAAATCTTGTCTCATGTAAAATGGCAGTCAACCTCTATATGCTTGGTTCTTTCATGCACTATAGGATTTGTTGCAAGTTTCAAGGCTGCATCATTGTCACAGAATAGCTTTGTTGCTCCTTGTACTTGAATTCCAAGATCCTTAAGAAGACCCCGAATCCATACTATCTGACAAGTGGTCTTGGCCATGGCTCGATATTCGTCACCTGAAGATAAAGAAACGGTGGGTTGCTTTTTAGTCTTCTAGGAGAGTAACTAATCTCCCAACTTGATGCAATATCCAAAGGAGATCTTCGACTCATAGGACAAGTTGCGTAATCTGCATCGCAATACGCTGTCATCTCCATGTTGCATTTTCTGGACAAAAGTATTCCAAGACCTGGGCATTTCTTCAGATATTTCACGACTTTAAATGCAGCATTAAGATGTGATTGCTTCGGACTGTGCATGAATTGACTAAGAGTCTGCACTGCATAAGAGATGTCAGGCCTAGTCATTGTCAAATATATAAGTTTTCCAACAAGTCTTTGATAGCTTGAAGGATCTTCCAAAGTGGAGTCTTCTTCTTGAGAGATTCCCTTATCATAATCTGCGGTTGTCAATTTAGTATTTTGTTCAATGGGAATAACAGCTGGCTTGCAACCTGACAGTCCTGTTTCTGAAATAATCTCCATTATGAATTTTCGCTGACTAAGCGAAATCCCTTGTTCAGAACGGGCAATTTCAATACCAAGGAAGTACTTAGGAGCTCCTAAGTCCTTAATGTGAAAAATTGCATGCAGATACCTCTTAAAATCTCTTATAGCAGCCTCATTGTTTCCCATAATGAGAATGTCATCGACATAAATCATCAAATAGATAGATGTCATACCTTTAGTCCGTGTGAATAAGGCATAATCATGTCGAGATTGATGAAATCCTGCTGTTGTGAGAGCGCTTGTGAATTTGGCATACCATTGCACGGAAGCTTGTTTCAACCCATAAAGGGATTTTCGGAGGCGACACACTTTCTTCTCCCCTGTCTCCATAATCCCTGAGGAACGTCCATATAAATTTCTTCATCTAAATCTCCATGAAGAAAGGCGTTGTGGACATCCATCTGATGTAAGGACCAGTTTCGAACAGCTGCTACTGTCAAGAAAGAACGTACTGTGACGTCTTTGGCAACCGGGGAGAAAGTTTCGTGGTAATCAAACCCTTCCCGCTGTGTGAAGCCTTTGGCAACTAGTCGTGCCTTGAATCTCTCAACAGAACCATTAGCTCGATATTTGATCTTATAGACCCATTTGCAGCCAATTGGTTTGCAATTTGGCGGCAATGTGACAAGATCCCAAGTCTTGTTGTCAATCAAGGCTTGTAATTCTGCTTCCATGGCCTTCTGCCATCTTGGATCAGCAGATGCTTCATCATAGCTGGTGGGTTCCTTGTCCTCTGATAATTTACTAATGCAACATCTATGTTCTGATGACAAATTATGGAAGGAAACATATGAAGAGACTGGATATTTGATACCTGGTGAGTTGAGAGCAGAACAAACATAATCTTTGGTCCAGGTAGGAGGTCGTGTAGCTTGACCAGAACGTCGCGGAGGGTCGACTCTTGGAGGTGAAGATGTTTCCCTCATTGTAGGGGCGAGGGTTTCTACCATTTCTTCATTAGCAGAAAGATCTTCGAGTGAACTTTCTGGGACATGTGCTGAATCCCGATCTTCATGAGAACCAGAATCTGCTACTGAAGGAATGATTTGTTCTTGATGATTAGGAGCAGATACCAATAACGGTATATAATTAAGATGCGGATCATCTCGTCATGGGACGATGTGAAATTGTACCGAGTCTTCATGTGAGAGCATTTTCCTTCGAAAGGAAAGACGTTTTCATGAAATGAAACATCTCTAGTCACAAAGAATTCCTTGGTAGATAAGTCCATGACTCTATATCCTTTTCGTAGGGTAGGATATCCCATGAATACGCAGCGACGTGCACGAGGATCCAGCTTTGTCTCGAGGGCCCATTATAGCCGCATAACATAGACACCCGAAGACCCCGAGATGTGCCCGCCCGGTTCCTTGCCAAATAATACTTCAAAGGGTGTCTTCCCATTCAATACCCGAGTGGGCATTCGGTTGATGAGATAAGCTGCTGTAATGACACATTCTCCCCAATATTCATCTGGAACTTTGGCTTGGAATTTTAGGGCTCTAGCAACTTCCAGAAGGTGCCTGTGTTTGCGCTCAACCACTCCATTCTGTTGTGGAGTATATATACAGGAACTTTCATGTTGAATTCCATGAGATAAATATAATGAGATGCAATCATGGCTGAAGAACTCCTTTCCGTTATCTGTTCGGATCCTTTTAATAGATTTTCCGAATTGATTTTTGGAAAGGGTAATAAATGTCTTCAAATGGGAATAAGCCTGGCCTTTAGACTGCATTAAGAAAATCCATGTTGCTCGAGAGCAATCATCTACTATGGTGAGAAAATATCGAGACCCTTCATGATTTGCTGTATGGTAAGGCCCCCATATATCAACATGAATTAATGATAAAATTTCATTGGCACGAGTATTCCCTAGAGGAAATGGATTACGGATCTGTTTGGCAAGGGGACATATGGAGCATTGCGCATAAGGAAAGAAAGTACTATGGCCCATTCTTAAGTGCATAATAAAATTCTTTTCATTGGTAGTCGAATTACACAATGATGTTTTATTGAAATATGCACTAGAGAAACTGAAATTACTTGGTAAATTTGTCCAGAGATAAAGGCCCTCAGAAAGGTTACCCAAGCCCATCACCGCTTGATCGAAAGGGCCTGAAAGAAGCATGTGTCAACATCAAAGAATACCCGACATGAGTTCTCCTTGCATACTCTTGAGACATAAATGAGATTAAACTGGAATTCCGGCACATAAAGAACATTCTCAAGTGTAATTTGAGGGCTAAGTTTAACTGTTCCTGGTCACATTCACATGTGTGATATTCCCATTGGGTAATTGTACAGTGACAGGAGAAATTAATCCCTCATTCAGATTTGTGAAAAATGCCTTATCACAAATAATGTGATCGGTAGCACCTGAATCAATAATCCATGCCTTTCTTGAAATTGAATTAATAAGGCAATGCGAGATACCTGAAAAACTTCCTCCTTTGTTGGAGGTTTCTAATTTCTGAAGAGCATGCATTAATTGTTGATATTGGCCATAAGAAATAGGCTGATCAGCACTTTGGCTCGTAGGTCCTGGTCACCGATAGGCGAGTTGATATTTTTTTCTCCTTCTCTCCGGGCCTTCCATGTAATTTCCAACAACTGTCAATCATATGGTTAGAACGTTTGCAATAATCGCAAAACATTTTACCCTTTGCTTTAAAATTTGGTCGGAAATTCTTTGATGACGTGGCGAATATCTGGCCGTCCGCTCCTTTATTCGCGGGATCATATCCACCGTCGGATCCATCCGCGCCATCGAAGCCAAGAAGACCGTCCGATCCACGCGGACGATCTGGTCCGTTTGATCCACGCCCGCGATTTGGTCCGTCCGATCCGCGGATTAAATCTCGGCCGTCGATCCCATCCCTTTTAAAGGGGCGAGCGAGATCTTCTCCGCCCGAGAACCCTAATCCGCCTCTCCTTCCCTCTCGATTTAGGGTTAGGGTTTTCGCTGCGGATCCGTCTCTTCGCTCGCCACGGGCTGCGAGGGCGATGCTGTCGCCGTGTCTTGCATGCTCCGGCGACGCAAGACGTTGGCTCTCCTCCTGCACATCCAACTGGTAGATCCGCCCGATCGGAGGGACTGGGTCCATGGCTAAGATCTGAGAACGAAATGCAAGGTAAGTATCGTTCAAAATCAATAAGAAACGCGTAGCCTTTTCCCTCTCCTTGATTGAACGGTACTGCTGTAGAGTTGAATCTGGTCCCTCGAGCTTTTCCTCGACGGCTTCCAGTTCGTTCCATAGGGATGAGAGCTTGTTAAAACAAGCTGTGACTGACATATTCCCTTGTTTTAATTCGCTCAATTCCTGCATAAGCGAAAATTTTTTGACACGATCGAGTTTTCCGTACATTTCCTTTATATTATCCCACATCCTTTGAGCATCTTCTGTGGGTGGTAGTCCGGCGGCAACCTCTGGGGAGATGCAGTTGCCGATCCAAGTCCGGACGAGTTGATTGCATTTCCTCCAGTGGCGCGCCAGCCGCTCGTCCGAAGGAACGGGAATGGTCCCGTCGATGAAGCCATCCTTATCTTTAGTCACCAAGGCTCGGCGGAATTCCTGCGACCACCTGGAGTAATTTTCGTGCCCGGTAAGTTGCTGGCTGATTAGCTTCAGTTCAGGTCCGTCGGCGGTGGAAACAAACAGGGGGTCGCCGGATTCTGGTCGTTCGGTGAAAATTGATCCTGGAAACGGCAAAAAACTGGGTGAAAAATTCGGGTAGGGATTTGCTCCCATACCCGGATACGAACCGGATCCATAACCCGCATTTGTTGGTCCCGAATTTGTTCCACCCGACCCGCCGGTTGCGCTTGCCCCGCTTGCGGTTGGTAGGCTTCCGGTGGGTTGAACTCCCGGCGATGATGTGTTCTGGTTGGGCCCGAACAACCATGGGTTGTATTGAAACATTGGCCACTGGTAAGGATGGCCCACTGTTGGTTGGCCCGGAATAGGCTGAACCGAGTAGGGTTGCCCCAGAATTGACTGAGCCGGAGAATGATGAATTTCTTGAGTTTGAACAGGTGATTCCTGAGATCTGGCGACGTCCTCGGTGGGAACAGTGTCTTGGCCTTCGGAATTTTCATCCTGCGGACGCTCATTGGAGACTGAAGGTAAGTTGTTGACAGGATTTGTCATTATAAAAAATTGAAGTTTTCAATTTCGTGCAGGGTTGATGATCTTGGTAGAAGGAATAGAGAAAAGAGGTTTGAGGACTAAGAGACTGGATGGATGAAGATATATTTGGAGCTCTTCGTAAGGCGACGAGACAAGGAAAGCGGAAGCAATTCGGATTTTCAGAACTGCTCTGATACCATGTAAGAAGATGAGGAAGAAGAAAGAGAGACTGAAGAACACGAGATTTTCTGGAGAATATTTTCTGTATTCTGTATTCCTCAATAATGCGATCAATGTACATCTTGAGAAGTTATAATACAAGGCGGTCAATAAACAAGGAAATGAATGATTCTAAAAATCAATCTATTCTAGATCTAATCTTAATTGATCTGTACAAATCAAATTAGAATCAATCTAATATTCTAAAGAGATGCGTATCTTCCAACAAGCTTTGGGTTTTCAAATCAGTTGGATTTTGACTTCAGTACAAAGTCAAAGTTTGACATGGGTAGACTTTCATGTGTGGAAATGATATCGGCGCGAGAAGAAGTCTATCGAGACAGCACGGCCCAAATTAAATTAGCATGAACTTCGAGACGATTAAAAATAACTTTGATGTTCGAACATGTTATTGATTAGTTCGAGGCAATCTTTTCTTTGTCATTCGAGTTATTCTAACAAAAAATGGAATACGAAATGTGCATGCAGGACATTTTCGTTGCCGGAGGCGAAACTTCAGCCACGCAGGTTGATTGGGCATTGGCCGAGATGATGAAGAACCCGAGAATCCTCAAAAAGGCGCAGGCCGAGGTGAGAGAGGTCTTCGACAGGAGAGGCAAAGCAGATGAGACGGGGTTGCCTGAACTAAAGTACCTGAAGCTGGTAATAAAAGAGTGCCTGAGGATGCACCCTTCTGTTCCCTTGCTGCTCAGGGAATGCAGAGAGAGGTTCGAGATAAACGGGTGCGAGATCCCGGTCAAGACCAAAGTGGTCGTGAATGCGTGGGCGATCGGCAGAGACCCCAAGTACTGGGACAACCCTGAGGCCTTTTACCCGGAGAGGTTCGAGGACAGCCCAGTCGATTACAAAGGGACTAGCTTCGAGTACATACCATTCGGTGCAGGAAGGAGGATGTGTCCAGGGATGAACTTCGGGATTGTGAACGTGGAGCTTCCCCTCGCGATGTTGCTGTATCACTTCGACTGGGAGCTCCCTGAGGGAATGAAGAGAGAAGAGCTGGACATGGGCGAGTTGCTGGGGGTAACTCAGAGGAGGAAGCGGGATCTGTACCTGGTTCCCAAGCCCTATCAGCCTACCTTCACCGGTTGAGATCTTCTTTAGTAGTTATTACAAGGGTTGTTAAGTTACAGATGTTGGTCAACAATAACGACGGGTAAGAAACAGAAAAGAATCGAATTATAGGGTTGTGAGGAGGGAGGAGGCTTATGTACTAAAGAGTGCCACTTGTTACTTGTCTTTTTACGCTCCCTGGTACAAGAAACATTAGGTTCACACTTGTATGTCATTCATGAGAGAGAGAGAGAGAGAAGGGGGGGGGGGGGGGGGGCTCTGACAGTTGGACCACAAAAATGACATGTGTTGGCCATTGAATGGACTAGTATAAAGTCAATGCGTCTATCACTTGGGTGCCTAATATTTTCTCCAAGTTATAGAACAAATTCAATTTGGCTAACTCCTAAAGAGCATACAAATCATCATTTTCTCTCGCATAGGGTAATGTTCTATATATAGGATGAGGGCCTTGGCCCGTTAGTTACTCTAATTGAGAGATCATGCTCTAATTCAAATCATTTGCTCCAAACACTTGGCTACTTGTTGGATATCATGATGATTCGAAATAAAATTACTAATAAGCTTGAGTATCACAGTTCAAACTTTGTTTGGGGAATAATACTTTTACGATGGCAGTGTGTCAACATAATAGTCTATCACATTCTAACTATAAAAATATAGAGAAAATGACACAATCGTCTGTTTATTCAAAACATATATCCTCATACAGATCAATATAAACTTGTTCTAAGTATATATTCTTATTGGATAAAACGACAAGCTGGTTAGTAGGATCAAAATTACAAAGTCCACAAGAAACTCATACATTTCACCAAATAACTAGGAAAGTCAAATAACCAAACTATATCTCCCGTGACTAACCAGACTAAACTCGACAAAAATAATTGTACATCATATACACAATTATCTCAAACTATACTGAAAATCAAACTCCAAAAAAGTTCCACATCAACATCGTTCTCGGCCGACTTATTCAATAGTTGTAAAATCTGAAAAAAAGATTGAAAATGAATGACATCAGAAAACCAATGCTCAATGAGAAGTAAAATTCTCTTCTAAACAAATTGAGTATTCATGGTGTATAGTATTAATCATTTCAAAACAAAACACACTATCCCAGACCCAATATGTCAGATGCCTTAACGACCGAAGATATATTCATTTAGTCACATAAGTTCATACATATGAAAAATCCAATTAAAAAATAATATCATGATAATATCAATGGTTCTTCCGCTGACTAAGTTAACGCTCATTGTAAAAAATATGGCTATCCTTAATTCCCTGTAATAAGACCTACTCTGATTCTCCTATTGAAGTGAGTCTCCCCCATACCAGCCGATGGCTCTACCCAAATAGGACGCCTTGAGATCGTGTGCATACTCACAACCCGCAATAGGTTTAGATCCTAGTGGCAATGATCTCAAGACCACCAATTTATCTCCCGATTCTTAACCAAATTCAAAAAACGTTTAATAAGTTCACAGACCAATACATATAACTTTTCATAATTCATTCTGTCATTAGGATATATGTCATATAACATTTTTCAAACTCTTTCATAGATAATCAACTCACAAACTAATTGAAGAGATGCTTTATTATGCCATTTTAAATAGGAAAATTACTAAAAAAAGTCATAAACTTATTGCAATTATTCCAAATTAGTCATAAATCTTTTTTTTTTTTGCCAATTGAGTTCTAAATTTTTATATTTATGTCAATTTAGTTCCCCCTTCCCCGTTCGTCTCTCGTCTCTGTCTCTGCCTCTCTCTCTCTCTCTCTCTCTCTCTCTCTCTCTCTCTCTCTTCTTCCTCTCTCTCTCATTACTTTCTTCTTCCGATTGTTGCCGATGATTAGCCTCTGCAAGGGACCTTGCTGACCTCAGGGAAGTTGGCCAAGGTTGGGCGAGGCTCAACCTCGGCAAAGGCTGTGGGGGCAACCTCGCTAGGTCTAGCGAGGGCCCAGCCTCACCAGACATGGGTGAGGCTTGATCTCACTAGATCTATGAGGGTGAGCCTCACCCAGTCATAGGGGAGAGCATGGTCCGAATTGGGCCGATCCATCCCCTAACCCTATGACCAACCCGCATAGTACTAATTCTCGATTTTCGAGACCGAGGACTGACTCTATTGAGCTTGGGACCAAGGACTGGACCGACCCAATGGTTCGGTCCGGTTTCAAGGTCAACACGGGACCAATCAATAATTTTTTATTTCATTTTTTATACTCCTTAAAAAAGTGATTGATGACCAGACTGACCGAATGAATTTGATCCGGTTTCAAGGTTAACTTAGGACTAACCAATAAACTTTTATTTTATTTTTTGTACTCCTTGAAAGGGCAACCAAGGACCGTACCAACCCAATAGGTTTGATGATGAGCGAGGTTAGCTAAAAAAGGCAAGTGGTGAGGGTCAAGTGGGGTGAGCATTGAACAGAATGGGTATC
This sequence comes from Eucalyptus lansdowneana, assembly GCA_017140395.1. Classification (NCBI taxonomy): domain Eukaryota; kingdom Viridiplantae; phylum Streptophyta; class Magnoliopsida; order Myrtales; family Myrtaceae; genus Eucalyptus; species Eucalyptus lansdowneana. The sequence continues at coordinate 26,132,033 of CM029488.1, forward strand.
GAATGTCGAGCAAGGAGTAACAAGCCAAGTGGGCATCGATTGGCGAGCGACACGAGTGGCCCAAAGCGAGCGAGGCGAGTGTCGAGTGACAAGCGAAGAAATTATTTCTTTCGATTTTGGCAAATTGAAGACTAAGATGACAAATAAAACAAAAGAAAACGAATATTAGAGGATGATGCCATGATGAGTTGTTTTATACATTTTTGGACGCTGTGAGGACTCCTTACAAAAATATTTTCCTCATTCGTAAATCATGACTATTGACGCCTAAAAGACATTAAAAATCTAAGTTATTAAAGAACTATGTAAAATTACTTGAACTCCCCACTAAAAAGCTGTTTAATATTGTTGACACAATTTATTTTAAGGTTTTATCTATATAAAAAATTATAAATAATATATTAGATATATATATTCGGGGTTGGTTCGATTAGACCGACTCAGAACTCTCAAGACCAAGGATCGACCCGCACAGTGCTGGTCCAGAAATTTTAGGACCAAGGACCAACCCAGTCTCCCTGGGAACTGGACCAAGACCGGCAGGGTTGGGCCGGTCCAGTGTCAGTTTAGGGTTGACCTTGGACTGATGCTCACCCCTACCCAGCCATTGTTGGCAAGGTCGAGCAATGCCTATGTCTGGCAAGGCTCGCCTTTGACCTAGGCGAGGCTAGAGGCTAGCCGATGCTCGACTGGCAAGTTTGAGCCTTGCCTAGCCATGGCCAAGTTCCCAAAGGCCAGCGAGGGACCTCGTCAGCCTTGCCTTTGGTTGGTCATTGTCAGCATCCGGCTAGAGGAAGAAGAAAGTGACCAAAAGAAAGAAAGAAAGAAAGAAAGAAAGAAAGAAAGAAAGAGAAAAGAAAAAGAAATAATTTTTTTAAATATTAAAATATTATTAAAAATTGTTTACATCAATACGGTGAAGCCACATAGGATGCCCAATGTCCATGTCAGCACCGATCAATCAAAATTAACTAGATAAACTAAATTGATACAAATGCAAAAAGACTAAAATGACACAAATACAATAGCCTTATGACCCAAAATTAACCATATGTGTTAAAGAGTGTTGCTTTACAAGCTGGTTTCATTGTTGGCTCACTTGAAGATTTGGCAACACGTGAAAATGTGAATTGGGTGTGAATCTGAGAAGTGGAAGCTCTATACTTTTTGCACCGTGACGTGAATTTTTGTAACTTTTCTACATTATGCAGTCGATAAAGTTTCTTTGAGGTGTGACTAGCATTGCTTCATTTTCATCACATCGACCAGATTCATGGGCAAGCTCTCTCTTTTGCTGCATTCCTTCTATAACTCTTCTATAACAAGTGCATTTGGCTTTATTTGTCATGGTGCCATGCAGCCACTTTCTCCAATCTGTAAGCTTTGTGGTTCAGAAAGGCTCAAGGATGAGGGCTCCAAGTTCAAGTCCTGGCCCTGTAAAGTTTGCACAATGGATAACAGTGTCGAGTTAGAGAGACGTTCAGCTTGTGAGCAGTAGAGATATTCACACGGGCCTCCAGTGTCAGCAAGAGCACCATGTTGGGGTGATTGAGAATTTGTCATGTTGATGGTATTCCACTTCCTACTTTCTACTGCCAGATAATTTTTGTACACCCATCTATCTGTTTTCCCAGGAATTTAGGCATATTTAGATTCTACAAGCACGATCTGGTGCGTACTCTTGCTGAGTTGAAAAGGAAGCGATATTAATGACGTGACTTCTAACGAGAGATGTAACAACCAAGTCGATATAGTTTTATTTACAACCTGACTAATCTGAGCTGACTTGTTTCCTATTGGAAAGCTGTAAGACCAAAATAGGCAGAGCATTAGAAGCGTTATTCAGTATGAAACTAGTGGTGGGTAAAAGTATTTACAGAAATAAATAAAACTAATATGGAATGAGAATAACGGCTCTTGATTTTTACATAGTACGTACATGCACCCGGAATGTGGTTGTGTTTCTTCCAAGGGCATCCCGAACTAATACCGTCATGACTCATTTACTCTTAACTAATTTTCGTCTCACAAGACATCCCAAACTGGTACCCCTTTACCCATACATTCCAAACTTCTTTTCATTTTATACACATGTATGCCAAATCTACCCTCCGTTAGCAGTTTGAGATATGATGTGTTTGGTAGATTTGGATTAGAAGTATTGGTTTGGGATTCTTTATGAGATAAAAATTAGTTTACAATGTCGTGAGGGTTGCAAGTCTAATATATATATAAATGTGTCATGGGCTGCCAATTTGAAATTTAATCGTTTAAACCCATCTTCCAACTTATTGAAGCTTTATCCATTTATATGAGATTTTTAGATTGCCAATTGTTAGTAAGTTGACAAGGTTGGCATCCTTTCAGCTTATGCATAAGAATAAGAGCTACCACTTTATTATAGAATTAGACTAGAGAGCAGAGTGGTTTAGCATTCCATTGTCAATATAATTGCACGGTAAAATTTATGAGGTTAAGAAATATCCACATTCTTTTGCATATGATCATTGTGATGATCTTGAGCAGCTGCATTGTCAAAGATCAGCAATTTTTCTGGTCTTCTGTGCTGATTCTAAGAATCAGTTCCTTTGAAAGAGGGAAAAAGATAGTAATTTGAGAGTCTGATACCTCCAAATTTATTTCTTCCACAGAAACTTTGATAAATAGACACGTCAAGTTTGGTTTTTCTGAATGCCCTGCCGCTAATTGTTACAGACGGCATGGTTTTTGCCTGATGGCCATATATTGCTGCTTCGGCAACTTTTGTCTTTGTTCGTTAAATGGACTTATGCTGCTTCAGCACCTTGAAGAAGCATGTCTTGTAACAAATATTTGTCACTTACAATACTAGAAGTGTGAACTAATTTGAGATAGGTCTGGCTTATTAAAGAGAGGCTGCGTATGAATAGGGTATAAAAGCTAGTTTCACAGAAAGATGACGAGTTTTCACTAGCCATTAATTAGAGCATCTTGCACTGTGTTAGGAACTAATGAACCATCACTGTGCCTGTCAATAGGGTACTTTTCTAAACTTGAGCATTCCAAATGCTTTTTGGGCTAAAACTATATTGACATTGTTGCAGCTGTCTATCTCATAATTTGATGGCGGTCTCAGTGACTTTCATAGTGTACTCAAGCATGGTCAATGCAGATAATGTACATCCAAAGTATCACTGCGGACAATGGGTCCTATCGTTGAGGCTCGTGCAGAAGCTGCCAATCAAGATAGGGTTCTTGGCTTGAAGGAGCTGGCAAATTGACTGGCACAGAGTGACTTCAGAGTTCAGATCTCTCATTAACTTAAAGCCCCCAAATAGAGAAAGAAGTATCAGTTTTGAGAGGTCATCATCTCATGAAGATGCACAAAAAGCATTTGCTGAATTGTGAGTGTGCCCTTCGCATTGCCGCCTACATGGTCATGGCTGGCTTCATCTTCAGGTTAACATATCGATTGCTTCTGTGTGCCGGGCTTTTTGTTCAATTGAAAATCTGATGTTGAGGTCCAAAACTCGATTTGGCTACCCATATCGTTGAAGGCAGGGACGACGGCGAGCGGCCAGCAATGGTCCAAAAAAGAGATTTCTCTTTATTTTGTACTTTAAATTCAACCGATGATGGGTCATCGCAAATGCAAGTATCATGAGCTTCCCGTCTCTTCAGCTATTAATTTTGAGCCTCTCCACTTGCTCTTTCCCCTTCTTCTGGAGTACATTTTTCATTGACAATTATTTTGTATGATTTTACAAAATTCACGTGATCAATCATTGTGAATGATCCGTTCTAATGAAGGACGGGTCTCGTTGAAGGAGATGAAATGTCATATTGTATTATCCTAATCAAAAGGGTTACAAGAATACGTATAATATTATATATATACACACATATACAGGTAGCCCTCTCAATATAAAAAAAAAAAAAACTATAAACTATTTTACCCTTATCATTATTATTTCCTAACTCTCCCTCAATTTGGGATGTAGATATTAAACAATCTCAACTTGTTACATAAAAAATTCACTCTATTCCCTTGTAAAGACTTGGTAAAAATATCTACAACTTAATCCTTTGTCCTTGTATGTTGAAGGGTAATATCCCATTTTTGAACATTTCCTCATATAAAGTGACAATCAATCTCAATATGCTTAGTTCGCTTATAGAAGATAGGATTGTTTGCAATATGAATAACTGATTGATTATCACAATATAGTATCGATGATTCCGATATTGACATCCAAATTTCTGATAACAACATCCTCAACCAAAGCAATGCACTCGTCACATGTGCCATTACTCTATATTTTGCTTCAAGACTTGATCTAAAATCACATGTTGTTTCTTATTCTTTCAAGCAATTAAATTACCTCCAAGAAATACATAATAACCTGACATAATCTTATACCAATAGGACATCCGGCCTAATTTGCATTAGAGAAACTTGTGATATTCAGATGACCATAATTCTTAAAAATTGGTACTATACCCGATGCTCCCTTCAAGTAATAATTCGAAGCACATCATCCTAGTGAGTAGTTCGAGGAGAACTCATGAATTGACTTACAACATTGATAGCAAAAGATATATCAGGTCTCTCTGATGGTAAGATAATTTAGCTTACCAACCAATCTCCGATATTTTATTGGATCATGTAATAATTCTCCATGTTCTGCATTGATTTTCACGTTGGGTTCCATAGGAGTATCAATTGGTTTTGCTCTAATAAGCCCAACCTCATCAAGAATGTCAAGTACATATTTTCATTAGGTTAAATCGATACCTGTATGCGAGTAGGCAACCTTCATTCCAAGGAAATACTGCAGACATCCCATATCCTTAGTATTGAATGTGTATGTAGAAATTGTTTAAGTTGTTGGATATCATCTGAATCACTACCAGTAATGATAATATCATCTATAAATACGATTAGAAGAATACACCTAGCTGAGGAGATAGAACTAAAGACTGAATGATCTACTTGACACTGCTTTAATTCAAACTTGATAATAGTATCACTGAACCTACCAAACCAAGCACGAGGAGATCGCTTGAGTCCGTACAATGCGTTATGTAAATGACATACTAGATTCTCCCCTTGAGCAACAAACCGTGGTGGTTGCTCCATATACATCTCTTCAGCCAAATTACCATGTAAGAACGCATTTTTGATATCCAATTGATGAAGAAACCATCCAAAACATGCTCCTAGGGAAATAAAGACATGGACAAATGAAATTTTGGCTATAAGTGAGAAAGTGTCATCATAATCAACACCATATGTGTGAGTATATCCCTTGGCAACCAACTGTGTCTTCAATTGATAAAGTGTGCCATCGGGGTGAACCTTAACAGTGAAAACCTAATGGCAACCAATGGGTTGCTTTCCCGCAGATAAGGTAGTGAGTTGCCAAGTGCAGTTTTCAATGAGTGCCTTCATTTCATATTCCATGACTTGTCACCACTTAGGATGAGCAAGAGCTTCAGCAATACTGCTAGGCACAGAGATGGCGGACAAGAACAAGACAAAGGTAGAAAAGACAGGAAATAAACAATCATAAGATAGAAAGTTGGAAATAGGGTGACGAGTATGAAGACAATTAGACAAACTAAAGTAAGGTGTATAATGCTGGAGGAAGTGTAATCGGTGGAAGTCTCAGTAAGACACACTTGTTGTCATGAGGAGGCACTGTAGGGACCATTTGAGTGTCATGGTGTGGCCAGTCCTAAAGCAATATCACATTGGCTACCATAAACACACAATAATGAGTAGGACTATGACATTTGTAACCTTTTTAAGTTCGAGTGTATCCAACGAAGACACTTTTTTTAGTATAGGGATCCAACTTATCAAGACCCGGAGTCAGAGAATGAACAAAACAAACACAACCAAAGACATGTATAGGTATGGAAAGGGAGAACGAGTTGGAAGTAAAGTGGAGAAAGGTGTCTCCCCTTGAAGAATAGAAGTTGGAAGCCGACCAATTAAAAAATAGGCTATAAGAATAGCCTGGCCCTAAAATTTTTTTGACAGATGCATGTGAAATATAAGGTAACAAGCAACATCATTAAGATGATGATTTTTGCATTAAGTTACACCATTTTGTTGTGGTGTTTATGAGCATGAAGTCTAATGAACAATGCCATGAGTGTCAAGAAAAGGTTGAAAACCAGAAGTGGTAGCGAGATATTCTTTGGCATTATCTGACTATAGAGTTCTGATAGAAGTATTATATTGATTCAATACATCAAAATATATCAAAAGAAAGCAACGAAAATCTCAGTACAATCTTTTATTAAGAATAACCAAGTCATTTGGGAAAAATCTTCAGTGAATGTAACAAAATATCTAGAACCAGATGTATCAGAGACACGAAAAAACCCCATATATTTGAGTGAACTAGTTCAAAGGGACTAGATACATGACTCTGAAAACGAGAAGGAAAAGAAGTTCTATGGTTTTTATCAAATTGATAAACTTCACACTCAAAAGTACTCACAGACTCAGACTCAGGAAACAAACATTGAAGAATGTTCAGTGGTGGGTGACCAGCATGACAATGTATCTAATACACATCAGGAGATGTGTGCTTCACAGCTTCTATAGCTATCACCTTCTTGTCAAGATAGTATAGGCTATTTGATTGATGTCCCCTACCAATCTATTTGATTGATGTCCCTTACCAATCATCTATCCAGTCCTCAGATCTTGAAAGACACAATGATAAGAAAAAAAAATGTTACCAAACAATTTAGTTCTTTGGTTAATGAACTAATAGAAATTAAATTGTATGGAGATTTAAGATGAAGAATTGATGATAAAGAAAGAAAGAAAGAAACTCAAATGAGCATCTCTAATACTAGTAACCCGGAAAGTTGAACCATCAACTAATGTAATAGAGTTAGACACCCTAGAAGGTGTGGAATGTAATGAAGACAATAATTTAGAGTTACCAACTATTTGATGGTGGCTCTAGAATTTATAACGCAGGAGTCAGACATAGTAGAAAGTAAACATGATGAATTTACTTTTGAGGTATGTGCCAAAGTTTCAGTGGGAGCTGAAGTTCTTGTCATCTGTTGGAAGCGAATCCAAGTATCATACTCAACACGTGTCAATGTAACAGAATCTTTTGTATTCTGCATATTAATAGGATTTGGTTGAGTTGGTGAGGAAGAATCTTCCACGTCAGCAAATGCAGCAAGTGTAGGTTAAAGCTTAGGATGAAGCATATAACAGAAAGCTTATGTATGTCCAACCCTCTAACAATGAGTACAATAGCAAGAGCCATAACCACCAATACCTCTATCATGACCACCATGATTTCCACTCTAAACAAACCCACGTCCATGACCACAATAACCATGACCACCAGTTTCATGTCCACTAGAGCCATGAGTAATCATGACACTAGTCTCTAATATTGTAGTTGAGATTTTATCGGTACGTGTCGAGCAAAGGGCTCAAGAGAAAACCTCATCAACTATGAAAAGGGAGTTTTAAGACACAATGCAATGACAAAGAGATGAATAGTCAAGCCTAGTGCTTTAAGAAATAATATCACTCGAAGATCCTCCTAGCATTTGACTAAAACATTCAGATCAGCTGATGTTAACAGGTAAGTATCTGAGTCCAGGATGCCTGGAGTGCTAAAATTTGGTACGAAGGGACACTTAAATGCCAAAAGTTAGAAAAGTGATACTTACGTGCCAAAATCAGAGAAAAATGGATCAGTTAAGTGCCAACGGCAAGAAAATCTGACTAAATGTTGACGTGACGATTTTCCAGTGAGCCAAGTGCAAAAACGATGTCGTTTTGCACGCCGATGTGGCTAGACAAGTGCCAAAATGAAGTCGTTTTGCTGCTGACGTGAGTAAATAATTAATCTAACAATTAATAAAATTAAATTTAAAACCAAATTTTTAAAAATAAAATTTAAAAAATCAGGAGGTTCAATCGTTAATTTAATTAATTTTTATATTAAAATTGGAATTGTGCCAAAATGATGTCATTTTTATGTTTCTTTGCCAAGTCAGCCTTTTGGTGAGTCACATAAGCAAGCAAAATTAATAAAAAAAATTGCCACGTAGGATTTATGACGGGGTTCGCTGAATGTGACACTCAAGTGTTCTATTTTTAAAACAAAGTGGCACTTAAGTGTTATTTTCCTAACTTTTGGCACTTAAGTGTCCATTTATGCCAAGTTTTGGTATTTGGGGTGTTCTTTTGCCATAAGTATCTAGTTGTTGGCAAGGTGTAGTGAAACATGCCTAATATTTATATAGAAACTGATCTCCACGCTAAAGATCAAGCAAGGCTTCCCATGTGTCAAACACTTGTGTCATATTATTCTGGCAGAGAAAAGTAAAGCGCACTTTCCCCAAACTTCTTTAGCAGAATTGCACTGAATGAAGCAAGGATTAATTTTAGGATCTATACTATTTCATAACAGTGTACGGATCATCACATCTCTTGCAACTCGGTCTAGTGGAAGTAAGATAAACTTCTACAGCTTTAGACCAAGATAGATAATAAGTTCCATCTAACTTGACAGATGTTAATTGAAAATGAGTCAAACTAGTAGATGATCCAGATCTAGAAGCCATAAGTATTAACTCCCTTGAACTCTAGTAACACAAGCAGCCAAATAAGCTGAACACAAGATACGATTGCATCCAAGAGTAATGTCACAATAACCAAACACTTAACTCCAATTGTGCAATCAGCCCCAATATAATAAATGCAAATAAGGATTCAATCGGTTCACCACTAAGTCATAATAATTTACCGAGAGACCATAAAATTATATACATGATATCAAACAATTACTATAAGTTATTTGACACTCCAAATATTACTATAAACCATCTAACACTCCAAAAATTACCATGTGCATTTCAATCAGCACTTCAATGAACAATATGTTGCAATGAGACGTCATATAAGGCTATTAAACAACATCCTGCTACTGTCCCTAGTTTTGATTTCCTTTCATTTTTTTATTTTTTTTTTTGTAGAGAAATCCTAGCAGTTGAACGTCTCCAACCTCCTTAAGTGCATAGTCAAGTACCAGTTAGATCTCCAAACATAAAAACACTAGATCTACTCATCATTCGTCCAAATCTTCCTCATGAAAGAAGGCTAAGCACATACCAATAATATACTTCGGCGATCAATGCTAGTTTGGAACACGCTTGCGATGGTGAGGCTGGTCGCTGGTTCTATCCAGATCTAGTGGTTGGGCTTTGACAGCGATGATTATGGTTGGACGGCAATAATGGTGGCTAGACAATGATGATGGTGGCTATTTCTATCTAGATCTAGTGGTTGGGTGGCTGTGGTGGCCTATGAAGTACAGACACGTTCAGAGGGCCTCTGTGTCGTGTTGGACACCCCGACACATGTCGGACACGCTCGGACACAATTGGACACACTCGGACACGCGGTCAACACCTGTCGGAGTTTTCAACATGTGGTCAACTCTTTCTGACACGCTTTGACGCGTGTGTCCGGAGGTTTGTGGGCGAGTCTACAAGTGCGAAGGGAAGAAGGTGATGGAGAGTGGAGGCAAGGGTGAGGGAGCGGAGGCGACACCGCGAGTGATGGCGAGGGAGGGTAGAGGAAGAGCAAAGACTAAGACCATCAAGTAGGCTGCGACCGTCGACTGCAACGCCGAGATGGAGAACCGCAATGCCGCGATGGAGGGTTGGACGCGAGGCTACGACAGCAAAGGGGGGGAACGGAGGCAAGGCAATGGCGAGCGTTTATGATGAGGTGCCCGAAAGGAAGCAAAGATCAAGAGGTAGAGACCGAGCAAGGGAGAGGAGAAGGCGATTGCTAGGGTTTTTGGGTTGTTTCAATTTTAGGAAGAAGAGCAAGGAGAGGAGATGATGTGTCGACGGCTTCTGGGGAAGAAACGAAAGCCTCGTGCAGCGTGACTTCAATTTTGGGTAGTGACACTGATAGGCGTAGGCGGTGGGTGGGATGGGGGAAGAAAGTAGAGGGTGAAATAAATGGGTGGGACCCATTTAGCCCAAAAAAAAAATATCGAAATGTTAAATAACTTTATTATTAAATGGTAACGCTAAAAAATAAATAAATAGGTGGGTTAAAAAGTTATTTCGAAAAGTAAAAACACTAGATGTTAAATAATGATAAATTTTGATCACCGTAGAAAAATATAAATTTATTTTGACTCTAATCTCTCGTTAGTTATTTATTTCATTGATAACTTTTGTTAAAATCAAAAATTGTCTTTCCAATTTTTATGAATAAATTTATTAATGTTATTAGAATAGATTCATTATAGGTTATTTTTTATTATTTATTTATTTATGAATTTGAATAAATTAATTTAAATATAATAATTTATCATGTATATATAAAAATATTCATTTAATATACAACGTGTCCCAACACGTCGGAATTTCTTTTTTTTTGAGAAATGACATGTCGGTGTGTCATTTTATGTCGTGCCACGTGTCAAGTGTCTATGTCGGTGCTACTTAGGTGGTGGCTATGGTGGTGTGAGATGATGGTTTCGGCGACAGTAGGGGTGAGCACAGTTCCCGGTTCCGATGGGAACTGAAATTGGAGGAACCAAAACTGGTTAGGGCTCCAAACCAAATAGAAAATGCGGAGGATTACCCTTTACACTTTCACACTCACAGTTCCCTAAGTTTCTTGCATTCTTTGCCTCTGCCCGTCACCGACGCCGCTTGCCCTCGACGCCGCCGCTAGACACCAGTCACCCCGGGCCGTCTCGCCCTTGCTCCCTTGATGCCGTCACCCCTCGCTTGCCTCGCCGCTTAGCCGCTCGCTGTCGACGCCACCAGTGGATGCCACTTGCGCACCCTCGACGTTGCTCACCCCCGACGCCACTTGCCTAGCCGCCCCCAACGCTGCTAGCCCAGTCGCCGCCAACATTGCTCTCTGCCATTTCTGGTGCCCATCTCTCAAATCCAAAGCCGAGATCGTTTCGATTCGCGAACTAGGGCTTACTATTATCATTTCTAACTGCGGCTGTAATCGATCACGTCGTGTTGGCTTGGCCTCCGCGTTTTAATTCCCAATGTGTCTGGGTGTTGCCGTTCGTCGTCTGTCGGGGTGGGATGAATCGGCGGGGTCTAGGGTTTAGCGTCGAGAAGAAGGGACCCTGAGCAGCGCGAGAGCACCTGGGGGGTGGGGTTACCTTTCTTGGCTTTCGCGAGTTAGAAGCTCGGATTTGGAGGCGTTGAGAGGTGGTTTTGGGGGAGGGGAAATGGAGGTATCGTTCTAGGTCATCCCCTGATCTGATACTTTCGCGGAGGAAGGAAACAGCATGCTGAATCTCAGCTGTGGCTATTTTTTTTAGCACATTTTTTGTTTTAGATAAAGATGGAGTTCTTTCTCGGCGGGGTTGTGAATACGGGGTTTTAGATTGCTATTTGCTCGTCAAAATTCAGGCTAGTAATATAATCTTGTGGGCCGAATTTCTTTTTTTGCAGTCTTTTTCAGAGGCTTCGGCAGTTGAGAAGCGGAGGTGGACGCTCAATGACTTTGACATCGGCAAGCCTCTCGGACGAGGGAAATTCGGGCATGTTTACTTGGCAAGAGAGAAAAGGGTTAGTCAGAGATCTATTCAATTATTGGTGGTAGCATATATATCAGCAGTTGAGCTTTGTGTGGGTGTGTGAGATTCATGCAGATATTTTTTGTTTTTTTTATACAATAAAGCTTTTGTCTCAATTGATTCTCCACTTTTCCGCCCATATCCTCAATATCTTCATTTTTCTTATCTAAATGCTACACTTGGCTCTCCCATTTATACATTTCACGGTAAGATGTATGATGCATTTGGTTGAATCTTTTATGACCAGAGAACCTCAGTCAGATTTAAGTGAAAAGACTACAACTGAAATGGTGGCCAACGAACGAGCTTCAAAAACAGGCCTGCAGATAATCGAGCATGAAGAACATACATCTTCACAGTTAAGCAGTGCCATATGCACCAAAACCAATTCTCAGCTTGCAAAAGATTGTTCTGTAATGTTTTCACAAAATCAAGGTCCTTCAGACCAAACTATACATATATCTACATTGTCATATTGCTTTATGTTCTCTAAACCAAAGGCCTATCACTTTCGGATGTTCATACTAAAGTCCATAACTACACAAAAGGAAAAGTTCACTTTTGCTGATAAATATCAAGCTTCGCACAGTCTTAGCATCTCAGAAGTGCAGACATACTATAATTCGACTAGCTATGGAGATGAGCTCTTATGGGCTGCTAGCTGGCTTTATCATGCAACTGGGGATCAGTCATACCTGGAATATGTTGTGCAAAATGGAAATAAATATGCAAACTTTGGAAGTCCAACTCAATTTTGTTGGTATAACAAGCTTGTTGGAACCCAGGTAACTTTATGATTCTCTTCAATTAGCAAATCAGTCATACCAATACAAATGTTGTATCCATGGAGGAATCTAAAGATGTGTTACTTCATCTTTTATGATCAAAGATTTGGAAATGAAACCAAAAAAAAAAAAAAGAAAAAGAACCCGTTGGAACCTGGAACTGAACTTAGAACCCGTGATGGGTAGGTTTTAGGTTATTGGTTCTAACGGGTAGATTCTAGATTCCAAAAAATGAGGAACCCGTACCCAAGGGTAGGTTTCAGGTTCCAGGTTCCAGGTTCCAGATGGAACCGAAAACCGATCACCCCTAGGCGACAGTGAGGGTGATTGTGGTGGTGGTGGTGAGGTTGAAAATTAGGATTATTTTTCTAACTTTGATACCATGTTGAAGGAGATAAAATGTCGTATTGTATTATCTTAATCAAAAAGATTACGATATTACATATAATATATAAGTGTGTTATACACACACACTTATATATATGAACGACCCTCTCAAAATAAAATAATTATGGACTATTTTACCCATATCATTATTATTTCCTAACAGATCTAACTTTGGATAAATACTTTCCCTTTTTTGTGGGTGGGGTTTGTTTATTATTATTAGATTTATGTAATTTATAAGCTGGATTTCCACACTTTGTCGTCCTCTTTTTCACGTTCTAAATTTCTTACCGTATCATTTGGGGATTACTATCATCCACAGAGGATTTGATATGGGATGACTGGCTTGCAACTGTCGGGCCTGGGTGAAGAGTTGACCGTGTGAAGTTGAAATGGACGGATGCGATTGGAATATTGGTCATCCAACAGTCGAGGGCATTGCTGAACTAATCCCTTCCCCACCCCCACACCCCCCCCCTTCCCCGCCCGAGGGATAGTGGAAGAAGTTATTCATGTCCTTGCAAGAGTTTCATGTTTTTTGACTCTGAAAATTTGTAAAGTTACTATGATCTTTTCGTGGATTTTGATGTTTTCAGCTGGTATCTGTTCTAAGTTTCTGGAGACTTCTCTGTATGTCCGAACTGGATTGTGAGAGCTTCCACCATTATTTGTTTTCAACGAAACAGGAAAAAAAAAAAAAACTAGATTGCTCTTTTTTCCTCCGACTAAAGACACTCACCTTATGATGCTACGCGAAGCGCACTTATCTTCATGCCATTTTCAAATTTGTTCTCACTTTCTTTTGCTTTGCTTTTCTCTTTCTACTTGGTTGTATTGGCATGTGCCCTGCGAATAAAATAGAATTATGAAAGGGCACTATCCATTTGGACCATTTTACGTTCAGAACTTGGTGGAGAAGTGGATCAAGACAATTCATTCGGCATGAGGACATTGGAATTGCCAAATTTTTTTTTTTTTATAGTGCTTACTTTAGTGTCAAAAGTTTTTGTTGGCTCACTTAAGTGCTAAATTGGAGAAAAAACAATCACTTGAATGTTTCCGGTCAGAAATTTCAATGAAAAAGAGTGTGTGGCTATTATAATTAAAAAAGTAATCTGAGTTGGCACATTTTTTAAAAAGTCCAATCCACATGGACGTGCAAAATGGCGTCGCTTAGTCCAACGTGGATGGCTAGGGCATAAACAACACTGCACCATCTCCATGCCTAAAAATGATGTCGGACACGATGAAGTAAATAGGGCTCCAATCATGTTCAATATTTGCTCATTGTTGCACCACCACCTGTTTTCGTCGCTTGCCATCTCTATCGCTCTCACTTAGTCAAAGTTTATTATACCATCTAAGTTGCTCAATTGGAGGAAAAAATTAGACATCAAAGGAAAAAATTAGGTGTGAGAAGGAAAAATTAATGTTCTTGATTGTGACATTCAGAATTTCTGTATTTATAATTATGCAATATTCGGAAATTCGTATTATGATAATGATACTTAGATTTTGAGCTAAGTATTTTTTGCCTTAGTATTTTGATAAGTACACGGAGACTTTAATCGGATTTGTAGATTTCTGTGGGACGTGGATGGTAAATTTCGTGAACATAAATCGTTTCGGTTCGACGTATGAATCAAATTATGTGTGCGCTAATAATATAATGGTATTAATTAAATTACTATCATCTTACTAGCTAACAGTTGTTATTAATTTTGTAATTTTTGTCAATTAATAATAATAGTGAATAACTTGTGTTAATCATGCTAGAAGAGGATAATTTCGTTTTGCCCACTGCATTCCTTTGCAAGGTTTATTAATTAAAATTTGAAGTGCCACTTGTCCTCATATTATGCATTTCATGGCCTGTGTTCTTACAATATTATATTTTGTGGCTAATTTCTTTTACACTCATACTAAGTGAGGATTATTTCAAGATGACTCATATTTCTCTTGCATTTTCTTTGGCCACGTGCAAGGGCCTTGCTTTTCATTATTGGCACATCAAGCTGAAGATTTACATGTACTTTTACACCTAGCATTGCAATGAATCAGATTATCTTAATTAATTTTTGACAAAACCCATTTTATCTTGCAAAAAACCAAAAGCTGCATGTGTTAGTTTTGCTTTTCAATCCAAGAATTTAGAGAGCAAGCTTCATTTTAAAGAGCTACTAAGGTGGTGAAGACAATTAGTGGTTTGTGGCTTACGTTCGTTTGAGGTAAGTGAAATTTCTAGTGTTAAGTTAGCTTAAATCTAATTTTACTTCTATCTTGGTTGGTTGGGTGAGGGGTGAGGTCTTGTTGTGGGTATGATGGTTGTTAAGTAGCTTGATAATTTCTTGCAAGTTCGTTTTGCTTCGCCTTGGTTTGTTCTAGTTTGTTTTGTGTGATTTTGAGTAATTAGAACGTGCTCATTTTGCCATATTTGTCTTGATAACCCATTGCATGCTCATTCTGCTTTTTTTTGCCTCCTTCTAGGTAGTTAGAATCTAGTCAATATACTGTATTTGTCTTGATAATCTATTGAATGTTCATTCTACTTTTTTCTACCTCGTCCTGGGTAATTAGAATCTAGCCATTATGTTGTATTTGTCTAAATAATCCATTGCATGTTCATTTTGCCTAATTCTAGGCAGTTAGAATATGGCGATTCTACCATCTTTATCTTGATAACTCATTTCATGTTCATTATACTTCTTTTTGCCTCATTCTGGGTAGTTAGAATGTGGCCATTATGCTGTATTTGTCTTGATAATCCATTACATGTTTGTTCGATTCTTTTTGCCTCATTTTGGATAGTTAGAATCTAGTAATTATCCTATATTTTTTTGATAATCCATTGCATGTTCGTTCTGCCTCATTTTGAATAATTAGAATCTGCCATCTTTGTCTTGATGACTTATATCATGTTCATTGTGCTCTTTCTGCCTCATTCTAGGTAGTTAGAATATGGATGTTGTATTTGTCTTGATAACCCATTGCAAGTTCGTTCTATTTCTTTTTGCCTTATTTTGGGTAGTTAGAATCTAGCAATTCTGCTATCTTTGTCTTGATAACCCATTACATGATCATTTTGCTTCTTTTTGCTTTATTTTGAGTAGTTAGAATCTAGTCGTTCTGCCGTAGTTATCTCAAAGACCCATTGCATATTTGTTCTTCTTCGTTCTGCTAGAATTTTACTAGTCAGAATCTATTTGTTTCCCTTGTTTCTACTAGAATTTCCTAAGACACAATCTATCTATTTGTGAGTTTGCTTGAATCTGTTCATTGGTGAGTCTGTTCACTTTCTGAATCTGGCAACTTCTGAATCTATTCATTGAGTAGTCTGTTTATTTGTTCAGACAAACTTTACTGAATTTGAATCTAATTCTAATTGAATGCACTCATCTGTTGATTCTATCCATTGCTAAATTTGCCCATTTGTAAGTCTGTTCATTGTTGTATCTGTTCTTTTGTTCTATGAGCTATTATTAGAAACTTGCCTTTTTAATTGTTCAGACTTTATGACTAAAATGTACTTGTTTGCCCATACTCATAATATACCCATTTGATTTATTAGATTTTAATGTCCAGAATCTACTTAATGTTTAGACTCAAAACATACACATTTGATTTACTCGATTATTGATGCCTAGAACCTTCGCATCGTCCAGACTCAGAATGTACTCATGAAATGTCCATACTTTAACAACCATAATATGATTACATATTATTAAGTATGCGGTTATTTGGTTAAGGCCTTAAATTGAGTTGAAATATGTGTGTTATGCTTGTGAGTATGCATATATCATGGCATAAATAAATGAGATTAATGTGAATCTGTCACCTGTATAGTGGTGAGTGACGATGTCTCGTGGGGGAAGTTTGCGGGATGCCTCAAGGAGTGTTTTGGGATGCCTCGGGAGTCGAGATGCCCTTGTGGTGGAAGTTTGCAGGATGCCTCAGAGTTGAGATGCCTCGTATGTCAGGATGCCCCAAGAGTGTATGGGAGGATGAAGCATTAATAAATAAAATACATTATCATGTGTAGAACTAAATTGTTGTGTGAAACATGGTATGCACATACATAAGTCTGGAGGGACAGTCTGTTGGTTAATAATTTATGTGGTAGAAAATCATGAAACGTAAAGTCTGTTTATGTGACATCCTGATTTTCCGATTCTATTTTCAATTAATTGAGACGGGCATTTCGTTGGCACACATATAGTTCTTTTCCTTGAGTTGGCCGTTCATGTGGAAACTAGTCTATCGGGCAAAGCTGTTAAGAGTTTCTAATGCATCAGACTCGAGAATTTGACCAGGAAGCGATCTTTCGACCGAGCTAATCTGCAAGGATCATTACGACACAATTAAAAATCGATTAGAGATCGGAGATAGGTCGACTCAACAGAGGCGTGTGATTGAGCATGGGTGATTCCACCAGATCGCACAATTCTTGTCGATCGACACTGGATCGACTTTTCTATCAATTGGGTACCCTGTGTTCGTATTTGAAACCTTGAGATTACCCCGACAACCGAAAGTTGCCAATGTTTCAAAGATGTACATTGTGGCTTGAGATGATCAACCACAGGTCAAATTCATGAAAATTTCTAACGGCTACCCGGTAGGTTGGGCCACGCTAGTATTGTGCCAAAGTGAAATTAACCGTGGAATTGAGATCGAATTCAAAAATTAGAAGTCTGGGGTGTCACATATCTTATGAGGATCATGGATTAATTTCATGGATTTTAATTGGACTCAATTGGAAGAGAATTGATTGGAATTGAGGAATTTAAAGTACAAGATTTTATGCCCCGGCGGAAAATGAAATTGCACCCATTGAAGAATGTTGTGGGAGAGGAGATAGTGGAAGATGACATCATGCGAGTGATGTCATGCTGATTGAAGCCTAGCGAATGGGGTGTTGACAAGTGGCAAGAGCCCATTGGCCTTCATAAAGTGGGGTTTTTCCCTCTCACCTATCAACATCATCTTTAACCTTTGGCTTCTTGGGAATAGGGAGGAGAGAGAGACGGATTCGGCCGGACCAGCAGCTCGCCAGCCCCGACGCCGCTCCTCCGCTACTCGTCGCCACCGGTGCCGTCGCTGCCTCGCGCGACCGCGCGACTCCCCGCGCGCGCGCCTCGCCTCGCCGTCCCGCTCGACACCACCTCGCCGCGCTAGCCACACGCCGCATGCCCCTTCACCACTTGCTCGGCTGCCCCTCCGCCCGCTTGTCGCCATCCGCCGTTCACGCTCGCCGTCGCCAGCGCCGCTTGTTCGCTCGTCCGCTCGCCGGCTCGCGCCGTTGCCTCGGCCACGCCTTCGTCTGCCCGCGCAACCAAGCCCCGTCGACCAGCTGCTGCCCTTGGCCGTTCGCTATTGCCAGAGCCTCTTTCGTTGTCGCCATCGCCGCCCGACGCCGCCCGACACCGCCCCGAGCAACCGCCACCTCTTCCCCGCCATTCCTCTGCCCGATCGAGCTTGGATCCACCTCCCCTCGGCCCCAAACAGCAGTTGCAGAAAATGGGTATGGCAGCCCATTTGTGGGCCGTTTTGGCCGTCTTCCCAAGCTCGGATGCTCGGCCCGCCTTGAGGAAAGTCGATCCTCGCATTGTCCTCGTCGTTTTGGTTCGCTCGGCTCGTTAATCCAGTGAGTTTAACTCACTAAATCTTGATTAGAGTGTTAATGATGCCCTAAGTGTGCTTAGTTTAAATTAAGTAAGTTTATGTGGGTGGATTAGTATATTTAATTATAAATTGGATTAAGAGGTTGGTTTATATTAAAGTGTGTTTAAATTAAAGGTTAAAAGAAGTTATTTAAAGTTAAGTCTTGATGTGACATAAAAGGATTTTAGTTTTGAATTATTTAAGTGCTTCGAAATTCTGGGAAATATAATATTATTTTATAATCCGAAATTATTAAAATATTAAAAAAACGAAAAAAATTATTTTTGACCCTGGTTGCTCAGAATTTTCGTGCCGATCGCTGTCGCAGATTCGGATTTTGAAATTGATGGTTGGATATTATAAATTGAGTGTGGATTAAAAAAATATGGATATTATTATTTAATTAATTTTCGGAATAAAATTAATTATTTATTAAAATTCGAAAATTTCATCGACCCTAAACTCTCGAATTTCGTGGCCGACGCTGTGTATTCGGATTTTGAATTTGATGATTGATTGTGGCAAATTGAGTGTTGATTGTGATAAATATGGATTTTATTCATAAAATCCCAAGTGTCAAGTTCGACATTGAAATTGGATTGTTAATGGCTAATATCGTAATTGGATTATGTGAGTGAAATGTAAAGTATCCAGGGATCGGTATCAAATTGTCGTGTGCTAGTTGAAAGGCTCGGGTTGCAGTAGTGGTTAAGCCGACTGGATCCTTATTTTGCTAGAAATGCCGTCAAGAGAGTGACGTGGCTCGGGTCGTAGTAGTGGCGGGACCGACTGGACCTTTATTCTTCTAGAAATGCCGTTGATAGAATGACGTGGCTTGGTCGCAGTAGTGGCGGGACCGACTGGACCTTTATTCTTCTAGAAATGCCGTCGATAGAATGACGTGGCTTGGTCGTAGTAGTGGCGGGACCGACTGACCTTTATTCTTCTAGAAATGCCGTCGATAGAATGACGTGGCTTGGTCGCAGAGTGGCGGGACCGATCGGACCTTTATTCTTCTAGAAATGCCGTCGATAGAATGACGTGGCTTGGTCGCAGAGTGGCGGACCGACTGGACCTTTATTCTTCTAGAAATGCCGTAATGTTAGTAGATATCCGATCTGCGAGTAGGCTATGCCCTTGTGTGGCATTGAATAATAATTGGAATGCGTGCTAAGTGCGATCGTGATTTATATGAAAGTGATGGTGTTCCAATTGTTTGAATTATTATTACTACCTGAGATTGTGTGATACAAATTGTGCTAACCTGCAGGAAGGAATTAAGGCGAGGTAAGTTCTCTGTGTGATGTGGCTAAGCCACCCATGGGCGTATTTTCTTTCTAATAGGGGTTTAGGGGGTTGAACTTGCTGAGACATCGTCTCATCCCGGTTCTGGGATTAAAAATTTCAGGTCCCTGGTGGACGGAGCGGCCAGATAGCTTTGGTTGGCCTTGAGGAGTTGCAGAGATGAAGTCATAAGGATTGGAGAGCGTGTCTGATTTGTAGGTCGTAGGACTGTTCATTTCTAAGAGCCGGTCTTTTGTAGACTTTTGGCTCTAGGCCTTTGTCTGTAACTCCGTTGGTTTATGTAAGTGATTGGTTGTGAAATTGTTTCCTACTTTTCTATCCCGTATTTTATTGTTAGGGGTTTTATAATACGTTCCGCTTGCGCAATAATAAATGAATGGGGTCGGCGACGCTACCTGGGAATGTCGCATTTGATTGACCGCAGTGGGATGTGCTCGCACTTGGGGTTCAGGGCGTGACGGTTTATGTTTGCATCATACTTATCGGATGATTATGCCTTCATTTTATGTATACCAGGTAAAGTGGTAAGATGATTTTTTTAACTTGAAACTAGAGATTTCATTACTGGGCTTTGGCTTAACCTTATTATTTTTCAAACGTGTAGGATGGACACCTCTCAACCCTTGCACTATGGAGTCCCTGTTTATAATGAAGCTTTTTATGAAAGTGTACTTGAATCAGAGTCTGGCATAGTATATACCAAGTGTAGTTCTACAATATGGGTTGATATAGGAGGCTTGCGGAGTGGGTTCATCTCCAGTTCATTGCTTGGTATTGAAATCTTGATGGAAAGTTAGTGGGTCTGTTGAGTAGCTTTGATTTGAACATTGCAGACACGGCAGAAGGAGAAGTTATTAACCCGTGACTCAGTTCGAAACGTTTATATAGGTAGACTTTTGAAAGTATAGTATAGTTTGAAGATAGGTCTCCCTACCCCTACTCAGAATTCTGTCTTTTGCTGGGAATGTAATGAAGTTGTGAACTCCCATGTGGTATAAATAAAAGAAGTAGAAATATGTTTGCTATAATTGTGAGGCTTTAAAGGTTAAAAGAATATTCGTAAATATTTGTTTTCGCTTCCGCACGTTAAAAGAAAGTAACAAAATGAGAAACATGTGTCGGGTGGCGTTCTGGGATGTCACATTGATGCGGCTGTGGGGATGATGATATCAAAGGAGGAATCATTATACATTGAACTTAGCATCGTGGGGACCTCAATTTGTTTTATCAATTTGTGTGTGCTTTATTGCTTTTTATCCACTAAACAACAATCGCTGAGTAAGTTTATTGTTATTAGATGATCTCCACAACTTTCTTGTCCTCTTCTTCACATTCTGGATTACTTATAGTAATATCTCGAGATTTTTTATTATCCACAACTTTCTCGTCCATCTAGGGTTGGCCGGCTTGCAACTGTCGGGCGCCTAGGTGAAGAGTTGAATGTGTGAAATTTAAATGGACGGATGCGATTGGACTATTGATGATCTAATGGTTTGAGGGCGTTGGGGAACTAATCCATGAGGGATTGTGGAAGTAGTTATTAATGTCCTTGTAAGAGTTTCATGCTTTCCTTTTATGAATTTTGTTATTTTTTTTTCTTTTTTTTTCCTTTTGGATTTTCTATTTTTTTCATAATGATTGGTAAGGTTGTTGATAACCCTCGCCAACTGGGTGAGGCTCAACCTTGTTGTCGCTAGGTGAGGTCGGCCTCACGAGGGTTGGGCTAGCAACGCTCCCGCATGGGTCAAGCCTCCTAGCCATGTGCAAGGCTCGACCTTGCAAGATCTTAGTGAGGTTGCACCTTGCTCAGGTCATGACTCTTGCTAGATTCACAAGGATGACTCTTGATAGAGGCCATGAGGTTGGACACAATGAAAAGATAGAAAAAAAGAGAAAATAATATTAAAAATGTAAAAAAATTCAAACAATTTTAATTTTTTTAAAATATGTCTATGTCAATGTCAATGGCACCATGTAAGATGCTTGGCATCTACATCGGCGATTTATGATCAAAATTGATTGAATGGATTGAATTGACAAATTATTAAAATATTTAGGACTAAATGGTCAAATTAAAAAGGCTTAGGACACAAGCAATCAAGGATGTTTAGGATGGTGGGATACAATGGATCGATTCCCTTTTTAATGTTAGATGAGGAAGCGTCTCATTTCAAAATTCAAAGCAGTTGTTCTTCCATGTTCTCTCATTTAGAGACATAGGCCAGCTGATCTTTAGATGGACCCCTCAACCTTAGTAAACATCTTGGGTCCTCCAACTATTTATTCGAATTCTCTCCTATGATGGAAGCATCGTACCGATAATATATAATATTTCATTCGGCAGATCCTTGCATCGCGGTAAATCGGTATCTTATTGCCAACGTCGGGACAAAGATAACAACTGGCTAAGCAACAGGTTTGACTTTTATAGGCTTCTTGTCTCAGAAACAGCTTTTAGCCTTCCAAAAGGTATTGATCAGCAAGGTCTCTTCAGAAAGGCAGCCTGATCATTTTCCTACACTTCCCCACCTAAATGGAATTCCATGTTTTTGCCTTGCCAAGCGTAGTCTCCTTCTGCATCTTCATCTTCATTTTACGAAAATTATGTCACAAGTCTGATGTGAAAGGCCTTCCCAAGCTTCCTCCCGGTCCGAGGAAGCTCCCTCTCATAGGAAACTTGCACCAGCTTCTCGGGTCACCGCCTCATCGTGCGTTGCGGGACTTGGCCAAGAAACACGGGCCGTTGATGCATTTGCAGCTTGGGGAAGTTCCTCACGTGATCGTTTCTTCGGCTGAGATGGCCAAAGAGGTGATGAAGACTCACGACCTGACTTTCGCAACGAGGCCGCCGCTTCTTGCTACCGAAGTCATGTCATATGGATCCACCGACATTGCATCTGCACCTTACGGTGAATACTGGAGGCAACTTAGAAAATCTGCACTTTGGAGCTCTTTAGTGTCAAGAGGGTCCAGTCTTTTAGGCATATAAGGGAAGAAGAGACTTTGAATCTCGTCAAATGGGTTGCTTCTAATGCGGGGTCTCCAATCAATCTTACTCAGAAACTATTCTCGACCAACTACGGAGCTACTTCGATTGCAGCTTTCGGGAAGAAATTCAAAGAACAGGAGGAGTTCATCTCAGTAGTCACCGAAGCAAATAAATTGGCGGCTGGCTTTGAGGTTGGGGACGTGTTTCCCTCGTCAAAGTGGCTTCATGTGATTAGCAGGATGAAGCCGCGATTGGAGAAGTTGCATCGGCAAGCAGACCGTATGATGAACAACATCATCCGAGAAAGAAGAGAAGAGAGGGCTAAGAGAAGAGATGATGAAACGAGACATGATGATTTGATCGATGTTCTCTTGAGGTTTGCTGATCCCGGTGGTCCTGAATTTTCCCTGACCGCTGACAACATCAAAGCAGTAATACTGGTAACGAAGTTTTTCTGTTTTCGTCATGCTCAATTTCCTCAGAAAAATGAACTGCAGCTTTGGGATTTCGAATCAGTTGGATTTTGGCCTCAGAACAGAGTCAAAGGTCGACATGGGTGGACTTTCACCTGTGGACATGATATCGGTGCGAGAAGAAGTCTATCGAGAAAGCACGGCCCAAATTAAAATAGCATGAACCTCGGGACGTTGAAAATAACTTTGATGCTTGAACGTGTTATTGACTAGTTCAAGGCAATCTTTTCTTTGTCATTCTGAGGATTAAAATTCAAGTCATTCTAACAAAAATTGGAACACGAAATCTGCATGCAGGACATTTTCGCTGCAGGGGGCGAGACTTCAGCCACGCAGGTTGATTGGGCATTGGCCGAAATGATGAAGAACCCAAGAATCCTCAAAAAGGCGCAGGCCGAGGTGAGAGAGGTCTTTGACAGGAGAGGCAAAGCAGACGAGATGGGGTTGCCCGAACTAGAGTACCTGAAGTTGGTAATAAAAGAGTGCCTGAGGATGCGCCCTTCTGTTCCCTTGCTGCTCCCGAGGGAATGCAGAGAGAGGTGCGAGATAAATGGGTACGAGATCCCGGTCAAGACCAAAGTGGTCGTGAATGCGTGGGCGATCGGCAGAGACCCCAGGTACTGGGACAACCCCGAGGTCTTTTACCCGGAGAGGTTCAAGGACAGCCCAGTTGATTACAAAGGGACTAGCTTCGAGTATATACCATTCGGTGCAGGAAGGAGGATGTGTCCAGGGATGAACTTTGGGATCGTGAACGTGGAGCTTCCGCTTGCGATGTTGCTGTACCATTTTGACTGGGAGCTCCCTGAGGGAATGAAGAGAGAAGAGCTGGACATGAGCGAGTTGCTGGGTGCAACTCAGAGGAGGAAGCGGGATCTGTACCTGGTTCCTAAGCCCTATCAGCCTACCTTCACCGGTTCAGACCTTCCTTTGTAGTCATTACAAGGGTTGCCAAGGTCATAGATGTTAGTCAACAATAACGATGGGGAAGAAACAAAAAGAATGCAACTATAAGGTTGTGTGGAGGAAGAGGAGGTTTATGTAATAAAGAATGCCACTTACTACTTGTCTTTTTAGCTCCCTCGGAAGAGGAGGTTTATGTAATAAAGAATGCCACTTGCTAGTTGTCTTTTTTAGCTCCCTGGTGCGAGGAATATTAGGGTTACAATTGTATGTCATTCATTAGTCGAGTGCTTCCGGATGAGTGTCCTCACCGCTTACCTTTTACATAGAATACTCATATTTCAATAATTGGGTTAAACTTCTTATCTACATGAGATTGCTATTCTGTCAAGGCCACTCTTTTTTAGGGGTTTTTCATAGAATACTTGGTTTTGAATGTCAAACCAAATATGTGGGGTTTACAAAATCTATCAAATCATCACCCTTCAGGATCATATCAAATTAATCCCAAAACTAGACTCCCTCCAAAGACAGTCCTTTGTTTATTATTATTATTTTTTTATTTTGCCCTCTTTAGCATTTATTATTTGTTAAATTGCTACAAAGAATCTAATGGGATATTTCTCTGATGTTGGAGCTGAGATAGATTTGAAGCAAATTTAAAATATTGGATATTTTATCGATAGAATTAGAAGGTTAAGATTAAACTGAAATCGCTAAAAAATTATAATTTATTTTTTCATTTGTCCTATAGTTTCGCATGAAAAGGTTAGTCACGTGATATTGGTTATTTTTCTTTGGCCAAAAATGCGATGGTAGTTGGCTAGCTGAAACTCAAAGCCAATTATCTCGTTTATCTTTTCCCGCAGACTAGACAAGGAAACAAGAAAAAGGCTGAATTTTCAATTTACTAATTTTGATAATAATAGTTGGGACTAATTCAAGCCACAAAAAATAGTTGGGACGATTTGGTGCCTACTCTTGCTGAGTTCAAAAGCAAGCGACATCAATGATGTGACCTGTAATGGGAGATGTAACAACCAAGGCAATACTGATTTATTTACAGCCTGAGTAATCTGAGCTGAAGACCAAAATAGGCAGAGCATTAGAAGCGTTATTCAGTATGAAAGTAGGGGTGGGTAAAAGTATTTACTAAAATAAATATGGGATGAGAATAATGGCTCTAGATTTTTACATAGTATATACATACATCTAGAATGTGGTCGTGCTTCTTCAAGGGCTAATTCTATCAAAAATCCTGAACTGATACCTCACGATTCATTTACTTTAACTTAATTTTCATCTCACAAAAAATCCCAAACCAATATCCATTAACTCACATGTTTCAAACTACTTTTCATTTTATACACATGTACGCCAAATCTACCCTGTTAGCAATTTGGGATATGCCGTGCTTGGTAAATTTGGATTAGGAGTATCGATCTGGGATTTTTTGTGAAATGAAAATTAGTTTGGGATGTCAGGAGGGTACAATTTTTTTTTTGTGAGACAAACTAATTTGAGGTAAATGTGTCGTGGAAGAGCGGTTTGGGATTTTAAATAGTTTTAATCCTTCTTCCAACTTATTAAGCTTTATCCGTTTATCTAAGATTTTTAGATTGCCAATTGTTAGTAAGTTGACAAGGTCGGCATCCTTTAAGCTTATGCATAAGATTAAGAGCTACCACTTTATTAAAGAATTAGACTCGAAAGCGAATTGGTTTAGCATTCGATTGTCAATATAGTTGCAAGGTAAAATTTATGAGATTAAAAAAATCCACATTTTGATCATGGCTTCTGCATATGATCATTGTGATAATCTTGAGGTGCTTAATTGTCGAAGATCAGCAACTTTTTTGTGCTGGTGTGCTAATTCTAAGAATTAGTTCCATTAAAAGAGAAAAAAGATAAAAATTTTATTAGTATAATTTAAAGGTGAAACACTCACGATTCACATAAAGAAGAGAAGGAGATAGATACAGGACTTGCCTTTCATAAGATTGATACATAACTCTTAAGCTAAGTGACTCATAAATCTACTCTGTGTTTTGAGGAGATAAAGTCCTAGAAAGTTACAAAACATTAATTATACCTAGAAACATGAACAGTCACAACATATAAATACGAACATACTTCTCAAAAGTAACTATAATTATGACTCTTCTTCAATGCATGCAGCCTTCTTGAGAGTCGAACATACATATTAATGAATTGATAATTTCTTTGCTTGGTTGACAACCTCGAATGAGTTTGGTTTAATTACTAACACTCCCCCTCAAACCAAATTCTCTTCCATCAATCATTCCAATTAAACTCTTGAACTTCCGAAAAGCATAGATCTTGAGAGGTTTAATAAAAAGGTTTACTATTTGATCTCCCATCTTCACATGCAACACTTCAATATCCTTCTCTCTCACCTATTCTCGAATGAAGTCATATCGAACATTGATATGTTTACTTCATCTATGAAAGACTGGATTTTTTGCCAAAGCAACGGTAGAAACATTATCAACAAAAATCTTTGCTACTTTTTTCTACTCCATATGAATATTTTTGAGTGGTCTTTTCTAGGTGTGTGCAACCGGACTGGGTCAACTCGGTTCCCGGATCGGCCCACCCGGAAAACAGGGTTCGGAACCGGTTCTGGTTGAAACCGGTCCGGGAGCCAGTTCCCAAAACTCAAGCCCTATTTGAACCGGTCCAGGAACCGATTCCTAGGTTTACCCACCCGTGAACCGGATCGACCGGACCGGTTTGGGAACCGGTTGGAGAACCGGTTTGTAAGACAACCCCAAAAAGACCAAAATGCAAAACCCTAATCTACACTTTCTATCTTTACCTCTCTCACACGGTCCTAGTTCTATCTTACGCCGCCTCTGCCGCTCTCGCCACACCCCTCGCGCTTGCACCACCACCACCGTTCTGTCGGTCATTTGAAGCTTCGCTCCACTGGTTCTACCCGCAAAGCGGCTGACCCCCACCGATGCCGCCTCCATTCGATCTCGCCGTTCCACCTACTGTTGTTGCCTCACTGACGCCCCTAACCTGCAGATCTCGTGTCCGCAAGCCCACCTTGTCACATCTTCAAGTAACCCATAGTAGACCTCCGCCGATCCTGTTCTCATTGTGCGCTGTTTCTCGAGCTCCCCTGCTGCTGATCTACCACCGCCTGAATGACGCCCCCTGCTCTGCTCGTGATCTAGTCTAGCCCCCTTGCTGGCGCCCGGCGTCAGAGGGATCGAACCAGGAGGAGAAGAGAGATGTTGCTCCCTTCACGGCCTTGGATTACCTCGATCCGTCCTACTGGTACGTGCGCTTGCCAGAATCGCGTTTCACCATCTCCACTTGCCAAAGGGGGCACCCGATTACAGTCCATTGCAGTTCTCACGTTGTTGTCGTCGTCGATATTGCTTTAGGGACGAGAGGTTCTCTCGCGAGGAGCACTACGAGTGGTTCAAGGACTACTCTCATTTTCGCCACCTGATGTTGTAGAATGTCAAGCCCGGTTCTTTCGTGAGCACCGCGTCCTTTCAATGCCTTTTCGATTCCCCGATGCTCAGATCCGGTCTTCAAACCTGGTGTTGTCTAAGCTCGTTCAAGAAATTGGCGTTGCGGTCTTTTATGGTTTATTTCGCGTGCTGGCATTAATAGATATGCTGATGTGACTAGTTTGGCGTTGCGGGCTTGTTTGTATTTTGGCCATCTTATAAGAATTACTTAAGTTTTGGTGTTGGTCTTGAATTTTCTGTGGAAGTAGATGGGTGAATGTTGAATCGTCCAGTGATCTTGTTTCCATTTTTGTTGTGGGCATGTTTACCCTCTTTTTAGATTTTCTTGGATTTCAATTGTCATGTTATTGGTTCGAGGATTTATTGACACCTAATTTTTGTTTTTAAGTACAAAAAAAATTATTAGAGAAAAAGAAAAAAAAAGAAAACAAAAACAAAGCAAAACAACAACAAAAGAAAAAGAAAAAGAAAATAGAAAATGAAAAAATGAAAAATTGCTTAGAGGGCAGATTAGGTCGGATCTAGCCTCAAACCGGCCCACCGCCCCCTATTTCTTTTCTTTCTCTCGCGCAGGCCGGGACTCTTTTTTCCAGTTGTAGCCCAGCCCACGCCGAGGGTTTTCTTCTCTTGGTAGCTAGGGTTTTCGAGGGAGGGAGTTCTCAAGAGTGAAAAAAGGAGAGAGGAGAGCTCCAGAGAGAAAAAGAGAGAGAGAGAGAGAGAGAGAGAGAGAGAGAGAGAGAGGAAGCAAAAGAAGAAAAATAACACACACAGAGAACAGACGAGAGAGAGAGAACCTGTAGTGGCTCTGCCCCGTGGCCGCTCGAAGCCTTTGCTGCGCCAGCCGCCTCGCGGCGGAGCTGCTCTTCCGTAAACACCGCGCCACCACCACCGCACCCCGACTCACCTATAGTCCGCGCGTCCGTGACCCCTTGCTGCAACTGCAACAGTCCGACGCTCATGCCATCGTCGCCCAGCGCCCGATGTAGTTCGAGCTGCCGCCACCCTCTGTCCACGTCGTTGCTCCACCGTCAAGCAAGCCCCCCACCGGCCCGTGCCTCTGCACTGTTGCTCCTAGCCGCTTCTTTGCCAATCACCGCCGTGCCCTGTCTCACCTACTCACCCACGAACATCGCCCTGCCATCGTCGCCCTACATGTCGCAACCAAGCCCGAGTGCCTCCGAGCTTTGAAGCCGTGACGTCCTTGCTCCTTCGTCGATGTAGCCCTTGCGACGCCAGCCTTCCTGACTCGCTGCTCGTGGCCTCCAACGGCAGTAGGTCCTGCTCCGGCACCCAACAGATCTGCTCCAACGCCCAGTAGATCTACTCCGAGCCCCCTGCAACCCGAAGCCCGCGACGCCCCTTTAGTTTCACCTTTTGCTGCTGCCCGACGCCACAGGAGCCCGCACCGTCGATCTGTTGCCCCGCCGGACGTCGTTGCCAACCGCCCCTCGCGTCGTTGCCACCGTCAACATAGAGCCCTAGAGAGGAGGTACAAACCGGGTCAAAGAAGCGGGTAGGGTTTTATGTGAGTCGGGCTGGGTTTGGGCTGTTTTTGCATGTGGGCTTGTAGGCTTGTGGGCTTATGGGCTTATGGGCTTGGGTTGGTGTAATGTGGGCTTGTGGGCCTGGTCTGTTTTAAAAAGAGGGGAGGGAGACTTCTTGGGCTGGGCCCAAGCTTTGGGCCTGCTTGGGCTCGCTGAATTGGACCCGACCGGTCCGGCCCAAAAAAATTTATTATTTTTAAAAGAAAACAATTTCGAAAATCTAAAAAATATTAAAAATGAAAAAATATTAAAAAATATTAATTGAAAATTTAAAAAAATTTCGAAAATTCAAAAAAATGATGGGGTTTGATTAGGACTTGTCATGTATTGCCATTTTAGTGTAATCAAACTTTTATTTGCTCGTATATTAATTATGTTGCATGTCTAATTTGCATGTCTAATTATGTTTAATTGCATATGTTTAATTTTACCGCAATTAGGATCTTGGTAGCTCGATTGTTACTTTAATGATTGTGCACTTGCATGATCACCTCACATATTAGTGGATATGTGTAAAATCAATCTAAACTGCATGACAAAAACCTTTTTTAAAAAATGAACAAGATTAGGTACCAAAAGGGCACTAATTAGTCAATTAGTGTAATCAAGTCCTCGACTCTAGATTCTCTAGTTGCGTAGGAAGTGTGGCATCCTCCCGTGCCTCACTTGGCTTCTAGCCGACCCTAATAGGTTAGTGGCGACTCCTTTTATACGAATTTCTTTAGAATATCCCAACGTCACGTGGGGTATGGGCTTGGGAGAGCCAACGCCTAATCATGGGCCTTAGGCCCATCCTTTAGGCAATACCCCTAAACTTCTTCCCTCCCCCTGAGGGAAGGTCGCGACAGGATTTTATTTAATTGCGGGTCTTTCTGATGAGGGAACTTTGTAATGAAGGTTCTGGAGCTTGGTTGTGGAAACTCACAGCTATGTGAAAATCTCTATGAAGACGGGGTTACGGATATAACATGCATTGATCTGTCAACTGTGGCTGTGGAAAGATGCAAAAACGGGTACAGTCCAGGGGATATAAAGGTATATATGCTTTCATCTTTGCAGAAATGATTACACTCCACACTTTACACTTCATTTTCATATTAATCATTTGAGGCTTTTTGACTAGTTGCAAATCTGGATATTGAGGACTCTATTGTTTT
The DNA here is from genome assembly GCA_017140395.1 of Eucalyptus lansdowneana. Lineage (NCBI taxonomy): Eukaryota > Viridiplantae > Streptophyta > Magnoliopsida > Myrtales > Myrtaceae > Eucalyptus > Eucalyptus lansdowneana. The sequence goes on from CM029488.1 coordinate 26,162,349, forward strand.
TCATGAAACCTTTGAGTTTATTTCTCTTCCTACCTTGACTGTGCCAATCCAAAGCCTACCTGGAGATTATGTGTCTGTGTCACTTAATGCTTTCTTTGCATGGTGCAAAATCAAGTGGGAAAAATAGCTCCCAGCATGAAATTGGGAGGCTGAACTTCTATGATGTTGCATGAGCTTATGCATTTTTGGTTGCAGGGAGGGAACATGTAGTGGATTTTGCCAAGGCTTGAAACTTGTATTCACTTGACTTTTTAAGAGTTCCAGTGAAACTTATGCTGATCGAGATTGTAAACGCTTTATCTTACATATGAGTGTTAAATACTTTATCTTACATATGAGTGTTGTATAGCAATTTTTATGCAAAATAGGTTCCAATATAAACAGGGTTAACCCTGTTCCCGGACCGGAAAAACAAGGTAGGTCGGGAACAGGGTTCAATGCAAATAGGGTCAGGTACAGGGTCCAAAAAAAAAAAATTGGTTATAACAAGGTCGGGAACAAGGTCCAGGTCTAGATCCTACCCACCCTGGACCCGATCAGCTCTAGTCTTTTCAACCAAATTGCATGACAAACACATGAGGATTTAGCTACATATTTAGCTTCATATGTTGACAAAGTAATGCTAGATTGTTTTTTTGATGAGCACGTGAAAGCAACATCGCACAAGAAAAATACAAAGCCTGAAGTGCCTTTTCAATTATCGATGTCTCCACCATAATCACTATCTAAATAGGCTCTAAATTGAAAAGATTTAGACTAACAATAGTGTAAGCCATGAGCAATAGTGCCTTTGATGTAGTGAAGTATTCTCTTTGTAGCTTAAAGATGCGATGACTTCGGTTTCTCCATGTATCAGCTCACAATTCCAACACTATACATGATATTCGGTCTTATGCATGTTAGATATCTCAAGCTTCCAATCAAGCTTCTATAATACGTCGAATCAACATTGACACCATTATCAAACTTTGAAACTTGGTTCCGCACTCCATCGGAGTATTGACCGGTATACTATCCTTCATGTTGAATTTTTCAAGGATATTTTCTAGATATCCCTTTTGGGAAACAAAAATCCCATTGGCACTTTGCTTTACTTTGATACCAAGAAAAAAAAATTAAGCTTCATGTACCTGCAGACGGCAAATGTTGATCTCTCCGTGTGATGGCCAAGAGATTGACAGGTGATTTTCCTCCAATCTAAGAGGGGGCTCGCTCGGAATGCTGGTGTACTGCAGTATCCTCTCAACTGATATGATTCTGTTCTTCATAGTGCAGTGATTCCAAATCACCCAAGTTTGTAACGTGTTTAGGTTAAGCCCATAGGTCACGGCCAACCCCGCAATGGCTTCAGACATCAGGAAAGAAGCAATTTAAATGTTAAAAGTTCCAGAAACAATTAAATAGATACGACAGCATTTGAAAATCTAAAAGAAAGTTCTTACCTGGATTGATAAATCCCTCAGGAACAGAGACTAGGAAAATCAAAGAAAAGCCGAAAGTAATCAAGGATAGCATGTGTAGGCGAAAACACAACCATTCCATTGCCCCAGCAATATGAAACTTGGGCCGCGAGTATCCATCGGCAAGTTTCATATTTGTATCTTGGAACCGTGATTCTTGATCAAAGCTTCTAATAGTGGTGGCTCCTGAAATTGTCTCAGCAAAGTGCTGTATCACTGGAGCTTTGCACACCCCAACCAACCTTGACAATTCTCGTGCAGAAGATATGTAATATTGCTGTGGATGTGAAAAATAATTCAGTGTATATTTTTTGCAAATTCAAAAGTATCTACACAGACCCAATGTATACAGATACTTGTTCAAGCTCACGATGTGCCAAAAGTTTGTCACTCATGAGAAAAAGAGTGAAAGGACTTTGACGAACAAGCACACAATTTCAAGGCTTTTATGAGAAGACAGTTGAGATGAAAGTGTCACCATTTCACTCCTTTCATGAGTGAGGAAACAAAATAACTGGCGGAATACATCTAAAACCAGAACAATCCTACTGAAGAGAGAGAAAGCCAAGTCCTCTTTGCTCTTCCTGACAGTTAAAAAAAGATCAGAAGAGCTCGGATGATTACCTGATACCACACACAAATTGCAATGACAGGGATTAAAATTATGAAAACCTGCCGTGCAACCTGAGACATCACAGCGATAATTCCAAGGAGCTGGATCATCGAGAAAGCAAATGCTGCAACTAAATATTGCACGTTTGTATCCACAGCACTCTGGTCTGTAGAAGCCTACAAAAGCAAAGAAAAGATGCCATAATAGATGCAGTTGCGCATGGATAATCGTAGTCAACACAAACGAAAATACAAGCGATTGGATATAAGACAGACCTCTGCAAGCTTAAATCGAAGAAATAGATACCCCTGTAACAATATCATAACGAGCATATTATACATACCCTATTGAGGATTCTTCCACTTGGAGCAGAATCGAAGGACATTGGGGCACGGAAAATACAAAAGTGCATCCTATTGAAGAGCTCGGTTGCTGTCTTGAACCCAGCAGTTGCAAGAGCAGTAGCTCTTGCAAGAACACATAGAGAACTGCCAGCAGCCAAAGCTACATAGACCGCTATTAGAGTTGATTCTGTAACGGCAGGTTTGACGTCCTCGGACACTGGAGTCCCCCAGGTCATCCAATAATTACTTCCTATTTGAAGAAGCTGAAAAAGAATATGTGCCAGCAATATGACCAGCACAAGAGCTCCTCCGTGTGCCATTGTGATTTAACAGTGCAGTCGGCGAAGTGATGCCTCAAAGTTTGTTGAATCACATTATCGGTGGCTGTATTGACGGAAGCAGTGGCTTCATCAAGTACCAAAATCTTGCTTTTCTTGAGCAGGACATGACCGAGACACACGAGCTGCCTCTGTCCCATGCTCCAGTTCTCTCCATTCTCTGCAACTGTAGGTCAAGCGTATCATGAGCGAGCTAAAAGCAGGTACAATTCTGGAATATGGCAGAAAAAAAATTTCAATTTGGTCTCCCGCTAATTTTCTACAATTTGAATTCTGAATTGCTGCAGAATTTCTGCCGGTAATAGAAGCACAAACAAGTACAGTTGAAGAAAAGGTCCTGAAAAAACTTGGCGAATCCAGTTTCCCTTCTTTCTTCCTCACTTCGTCCCCGAGTTGGCACTTATCCAATGCCTAGAATTTTAGGATGGATTAGCTTTTGCTGACTATGGTTTATGTTGCATGAGCTACAAAAGAACTTCTATTCACAGAAATTTTGTAATCAAACCGGGGAAGAAAATGAACCGACCTCCCAAATCTGATCTTCAGTGTATTCCTCAAGAGGGTCAAGGTTGCTTCGCACGGTGCCCTCAAACATTGTTGGATCTTGAGGAATGATACTTAATCTAGACCTCAGATCATGCAGCCCAATTGAGGAGATATTGACGCCATCTATTAGGATTTGACCTGCACAAGGTGTTTGTATGAGAGTTGATATGCCATTGCCCGTTCTCCCTACGATGCCCGTTTTCATCCCGCCAGAGAAAGTGCACGTGATGCCTTGCAGAACAAGTGGCAAGCGAGGAGCATATTGGACTGTTGGAAGTTTGTTTGTAAAACAAATTAAGTGTATGTTTTCTTATCCCACATAGGAAAAGTGGGAGGAAGTGGGCCAATTAATAAATGTAGGTTTCCTTTGTGTAGCTAAAGGAATGATTGGATGTGGACTAGACCCCATCATACCTGCATGTGGGTGTGTGAACCACGATTAGTCATTCATGGATTTGGCGCGTACGGCCCCAGCACAACTATCTAAGAAGTTCAACTATCTAATATTGCACTTCTGTATAAACTGTAAGACATGATTTTCAGTGGAGGGCTCCACCTAAAACTCCAACTTAATTAAGTCCATGACATGATTTCATGTAGGTCAAGGACCGTCATTCCGATGGGATCCTCAAGAAATGTTTTTCTGCCTTGCCTGGGCCACGTTCAATATATAACCCAACCGTTGAGCAGAAAAGGCTATGGCAGGTGACTCTTTTGGATCATGCTTTGATTCGATTCCTTCTTCTCATATGTAGAGTGTTTCAATTTCTTCTTCAATCCGATAAGCTCGCAAAACTGGCCCTTCGAAGCGATCCACATTGGTTGACATTGCAGGAGAGCAGGTTCTTGAGAAAAATCACTCCAGTCCTTTCTGTAGTTAATTGATTGAATCCTAACAAATATATGCGAGATTAGAAAGTACAATTGACAACAAAGTTCAAGCTGTGCCATGTCATATGCCACACAACATCACATGTGTTTATCATGACAAATATACATACCACGCACTCAATAGAGAATATGCTCATCAACTAGCCCTGTCTCTGAATTAAGGAAGGCCAGGCACGTTACAAACCTATGAAATCTTAAGTTGCGTGGCCACTGCTATACGTTGCCAATTTAGTAGCAGCAAATAGTAAGCACCAACAACCACACAATCCAAGATCAACTAAATGTTTCAAATACATCTGAATTTGGTCCTTGCTAAATAACATAGTCAGACCACTCAGATATATGAGAGGTGTGGTCCATTGTGAGGCTAGGCATCTTATCAAGCCTAACTGGGTTTTCCTTGCCTCCGACCAACCTCGCGGGGTTCCCGACTGCAGATGTCCGCGGGGGCACGTCCTTTAGCACTACCAACCCGGCTCCAATCTTCGCTCCATCTCCGATTCTGATGTTCCCCAGATGCAAGTCCCAGCCCCAATCAACACCCCATCACCGATCTTCGGGTGCCGGTCACCAGACTCTTTCCCGGCCCCTCCCAATGTCACATTGTGCAAAATTGACACGTTGTTACCAATCACAGCCGTCTCGCCGACAACAAGGCCTGTTGCATGATCGAAAAGCAACCCTCTCCCGAGTTTCGCTCCAGGATGGATATCGACTGCGAAAGCCTCGGAGACCCTGTTCTGTATTAGCAACGCAATGACCTGCCTTCCCTGTAACCACAGCTTGTGAGCCACCCTGTGAGCCTGGCACGCAGAGCTGTTGACCAGACTAGCCGGGTCATTCGAATCTTCCCCGGAGCTGGACGGGGCTGTAGAGGTAGTAGTACCCGCTGGGTTGACCTTAAAAGCATAAGAGTGGGTGGCACGGGTATCTCCTAACTGCGCCTGCTCTTTTTTGTGAAGATTATGAACAGAGAATGCAAAAGGAAGAGAATTGAAAGGATCGAGTAATTCTTTGTATTTCATGAACAAAGGCAATACATTTCTCTGAGAGCTCAATCACACACTTTCTATATCTCTCTCTGCTTTTATATCATCGCAAGAATACAAAATGAAGAAGAAAAAAGACGAAAACAGAATTTAACAGATTCTGTTATGTTTGTAAAACTGAATAACTGTTCTCTAATAATAACGCACGTGTACAAGAACACTTGGAGCTCTGAGCTGTGTTTCCAGAAGAGGTCAGAGTCGAGCTTCTGACTTCACCAAATCTATTCTTCGCAACAGCTCCATGTTCACGCATAGACGGCGTAGCTATCATCACTCTTGCAGCAATACAGTCTTCAACCTTTGGTTCTTCATCCTTCTTCACTTCCACAAGCTCTGTTTCGAACTCTGTTTTATTATGCTTCTGTTCCTCAACATTTTTGGCCCAACTGGACTTTACGGGTTGAAGTGAAGGGCTTATTAGAACTCTTCAACTTTAGTATCTGGCCTGTTTCACTAGGTAGAATCGGATGAGAGTATTTTCCCTCCTTAGGAGCCAAGGGTTGTTTTTTCTTACCCACGACCTGATTCTAGCCAGGTTCAAGACTTCCAGGAATCACAGCCAATTCAGGAGTAGGGGTCGGGGCCTGGTCGTGAGCAGCAGGGGAGACGCTAACCGGGTCTTGCTGAGGTGCCATCTCAGAATTAGAGTGGCTATGAGGCGTCACACACTTGTGGCCAAAAGTGCCACAACTTGGGCACGCAACCAGTCTCCACTCGTATTCAACAGCTACCGTACAAGAAACCCCGTTAAGGACGATGTCAACCGAATTACACCGAGATTGCTTTGCTGAAATCTCCACGCACACTCTGGCTTCTTCATTTGCTCAGTTCATAGGTCAACATATAGCGGTTTACCAACTGCACTAGCCACAGCACTTATCTCCGGCACAAACCAGAGGGCATAGGGAAAGTTTTTCGGTCTAACCCAAACCAAGACAGAGTAATGATTATCTATTTTCAACTCCAGCAGCGGCTGCCATTGTTGCAGGATCAGTAGGACCCTAGCAACCGTTAGCGGGCCATCATCCAGGATCTTTCTTTGAAACTCCCGATCCGGAATGTGGAATAAGTAGAAACCCTGGTCATTTGCCAACACTTCGGCCAACTTCGGTCCCCAAGCATGTTTCAGGACTATTTCCGTGAGTTTGAAAAGGAGTTTCCTCCCGACGTAGTATCCGACCAGGCACACGTGCCACTTCGAGTCAGTAGCCTCAAGGACTTCATCAGAAAGGTTGACCACAGGCTTATCATCAATGATGGTTGGGGGAATAAACAATAAGTCATACCCCTTTGTAGCCAACCTAGCGATGTTGACCCAAGAGCGGGCAAGAGGGGGTTTTGAGGCCCTTACTTGTTGGTCGCTGGGCTGGGGGCGCTTGGAGGAGGAACTGGCGCAGTTACGACCACGTGACTCACCTACTTGATGGGGCTTAAGAGAATCCATTTGTCCATCCATCGAGGAGGATGAACCTGACTTAAGAGAGCCTGCCTGTCCAACGGCTGTAGACGGATGGGCTGGGGGGGGTGCGGGAGGAGATGGACCCATCCACATTGTGCTGGGCCATGCGAAGCTGGCCAGCCATCTCAGCAGAGGATGCCATAAATGCAGTCGAACCCACAAGAAGAGCCACAAACCCTAACATGGAAGGAGCAAAGCATCACGAGAGGGCGCACTAGGACGATCGCTTTGGAGAGGATGAAGAAGGAGGGGGAGGGGGTGGGGTCGGACAAGCCTTGCCTCCAAAAATCGGCCCCAACGATCGACGAAATCTCCCAGCAGCAGAGAGACACCAGATCGGCGGGAACAGTGTAACGGGCACAAGCTAGAGAGCATCCAGTGAACAGTTCAAGCTCGCGAGAATAGATATCACTAACGTTGATATGGACACTTTTTGTAATTTCATGATTTCTTTTTTTTTTTCTTTTTCTCTTTTCTCTTTTTCCTATGTCAACCTCATGCGAGGGTAGCCCTTGCTAGCCCAAGTGTGGGCGTCTCTCACTTGAGGCCAGCAAGTTGCGGACCATCAATGTGGTTCGGCATGGTCGTTGGAGGGAAAAAAAGGACAAAAAAGAAAAGAGAAAAGGGAAAAATTAAAGGCATTACAAAAATTATCCAACTTAGTGTCGGTAGAGTCACATAAAATGGCTAGTGCTGACTAGATCATTATGTCAATGATTTTCAGTTAAAATTGATCAAAAAGATTAAATTGACAAATTGTTAAAAAGTTTATGATTGATTAGCAAATCATCAAAATGATTAGGGCTAAGCTAAATTGACACAATTAAAAAGCTTATTACTAAATTGGCTTTAGAACTAAATTAGTATAATTAAAATGTTTATGACTGAATTGACTGCTATACAAATGGTTTGAGAATATGTGAATAAATTACTAAACATAAAGCGGGTTAAGTTAGGACGAGAAATGACAAGGATTGATCCTTTGCGGGGAAGATCAAGTAGGCTCAAACGAAACGTGATGGTGATCATTTTACCGTCAATCTTCTTATATCTCTTTGTACTTCTCCTGTATAAATAATAGATAATTTTTATATATCAAAACAGATTTCTTACTTTGGTTGGACCTTGATTTGGGCCGTGAGGTTCAACACGGCCCAAATCACACACACCCATGATGTTAGTAAGTGGTCAAATCCCCATCTTGGCTTTTTGGATGATTTTCTATGTTCAATCCACCTTGGGTCGAGCAACTCTGCAGATTTTGAAGGCCTCCAACACTAGCCGTTGCTTTTATGTGGTCGCGGCGCTTCTTTTTTGCGTCATGACTTAAATTCTCGTTTTATCCTTTTGCTCTCTGATTTTCTGGAGGATATCTGAAAACCACACTTTTTACATTGATCAAGGACTAGATGTCCAACAAACTAGAATACAAATAGTTGCAAGATATTTCGAATTTAATGATCGCTCCTTCGACAAAGATGGTCACCCCCCGCCCCCGTGTGGGGGATGGTCATTGACTAGGTATACATAAAGGAAACAGTCAACCCCACATGGGCTTGACTAAAGTCATGTTGTTCTATTTGGGATAGAGAAATGAAAATGCCATACGTCATTTATAACACCTTGAATCTTGCAACCGGGAGCCACCAGTCCATAGCACCCCCGATTAAGAGGACCTTCCCAAATCGTTGGTTTAATTTGGTTATCACACCTATTATGTAAATTTAAAAGTAAAAAATGAGTCATCTCTAATCGATTTATCTAAGTTAGGATGATTGGACACCTAGAATGTCTATGTAGTTTCAGGGAAAATAAACCAACTAGATGACATGTGCAAGGTAATTGGTCTAAGGTCCTGCTGGGTTCAGATTTTGGCCTTGGGAAATATATGAGGTGTTTAATGAGTATTTTTGGAATCCTATTGGCAAAATGCTAGCATTGGAAAAGCTAAAAGCCCAAGGCAGGTAGGGGGTTTTCAACATTTTGGAAATGCTATTGTGAGGGTTAAATGACTTTTTTTTTCTTTTCAATATTGCCTTCTCTGATAGTTGTGTGTTCCATTTTTGCCCTCAAAACAATTCTGTTGATGTTCTTTTGTGCTCGCTGGTTCTTTGTTGAGGAAGGCATTGCTGATAAGCAGGACTGGCGATGTTAGGTTCGAGCAATGGACATTTGCATACTCTCTCCATAATCTTAGCAAGTCTCCTTGTCTTCAACGCCATGTTGTGCGGTGTCATCCCATCGTCAAGAATGCACGCGATCCTTTCTACGAGATTCACTACAATTTTTGCTTCTGGGCGTAAGTGTTTAGAACAAAAGTTTTGGTGATGACCTCTGCGCATAGGCTGCCTCTCTGATTTTTGCTACCCAGCGTCAACCTGTCTCGTACCTTCCTTGTTTTGAATCTGCATCTTTTGAGAAGCACCGCATCCTCATCGGCTTGACTCTCAAATCTTGAACTTGGGCGCTTACCCCAGAAAGAAACTGGATTTCTTAAAGAAGCAAGTAGCCAAGCTTTTGCGCTGTGGACGTGATGACACGTTCAGCTATTTTACTCCGTCCACGGATAGTCTCTGATCGAATGAAAAATTATTCTGTTAGGAAGGCTCAACTGCTAGTTCTAGCATATGCCTTCTGTCTACGGTTTCTTGTAGGGGACAGGACACACAAGCTGTGGATACGGCACTCGGTACCCATATATCTCAGGATTGCAGTTGACTTTTAACCATTTCAGCGATAGGACACATAAGTTAGGGACACGACACTTGATACACATCTAGATTTACCTTGATGTGCTTTCGAGCTTGATCTGCATGTTTTGTTCGTCAAATTTCTCCTTTGAACTGCGAATATCCTTCTTTAATCTGGCTGAAGGCATTGTGTTACCTTAAGTCCAATGCCTTCTATCCTCCTATTAATCTTACTTCTGTCATTCTACTCCAACCCTTCCAAGAAGACATATTTTGCTCCAGTTCTCCGATTTTAGTGTTGTTAGTTTGTTTCCAGCGATTAATTGAAGCAAGCTTTAACTCTGCACTGTAACTCACTGATTTTTCCTCCTCCCCTTACTGAGCTCCAGCTTATCAATCATCCTTGTGGTTTCTTGATTTTTACTCTGCTGTAGGCGTTTATTGTGTTCTTTTTGTTATTGATTTTGGTAGGAATAGGTGGTTCTTCCTTGCCAACGTATATGAAAATCTACTGGCGTCTCCGTTTGAATGGCTACTTCAAGGTGAAGAGCAGAGGAGTTTATCCGGTGACCAATGATTTTTCTGCAGCTATCAGCTCTGCTATGCTTTATTTTGCATTTGACGAAGAAAGAGATGGAGCAAGCACTGGCAAGTGCCTTTCAACTGGGGTTGCGCTACTGAAAAGGGCGTATGGGATGTTAAGATCTCTAGGATTCATTAGACCAAATTCTTTACGTGTGCACCTAGATAGCTTGACTTCTTTGACACTACTTTTTAGTCGACTCAGTTTTTTCCTAAATGGATTGTTGCCAACTCTAATACGATTTTACGAGTTTAATGGGTTTCATATTGCGAGATCCCCGAACCTAAAATTTGAGAAGATCTTGGGAACTAAATGCCATGTAGCTAGCAAGCCTAATTTGTAAAATCCAAGATGATGTATATACATCAATGCAAATTAAAACATCCAAGTAATGCACATGTTTACACATCGAACTTGGATTCTGCATGCACATCACATCATGAACTTTTGTCATTTGATGAGACACATCATTACACGATATGTTCTCCACTACAAAAATACTTCATCACAACGTGTTGTCATATGACACTCCACAACATCATATGATATTATGCGACATGACATGACATATTATTACATGACTTATTTCCATTTGAGATGAGACAATAGGTCTTCCCATGACATGTCAACCAGATGATACACCTACATCAATGTATAAAACCAAAGTCCTATGGATCTATGCCAATATATAGAAATGGAAGTTACCACTCTAACCATATACAAGCTAGACGCCTCAGCGACCTACATCTTCGAGGTAATATCAGGCGTCTGAAGAAGATTTTTCTGAGTAAAGGTTGGATTTTCATGTCAAATTCATTAGCTGCTCAATACACTGTTAAGAAAAACTTCAGTGCACGTTTCATTCCTTCGCCAAAACCTCAACTTCAGGTAAGAATCCTTTTTGAATGATTGCTTGAATACCTCAAAAATTGCATCTTTTCTGTGAGCCCTTCGTCAGATTCTTCCAGATCCATCTCGAGCAAGTCTCAACAGCCCTCCTTAACAGCTTCTTACCTCGTTACTTTCTTGCGGGTTCGCGCTTGAACCTGTTTTCTCAAGTGTCCAAATATGTCAGATGCGAATTTCTCGAAGTTTCAAATCGTAAGATCTAAACAATATGCATCTATCCGATGAATCTTTAATATACTGAAGTACAAGCGAATTTATCGATTCACCACTAGCAGATATAGGCTCCAATACCTATCCCTTGATGCAATGGATCAATTATTTCTTGTCTTATTTATGAGGTGTTTCATACTTTGATGATTACATAGCAAGCAAAACTATTTTGTACTTTGCAATCCATTCATAAATGAAATAACATTTAGAGATTTGTCATTTTTTTAAAGAGTAATCCGTATATTAATAAAATAAAGGGTACACATATTTAAAGAGATGGTAAAATTAACTCGAAATAATTATTTTTTGCTGTGGAATATGGATTTTGCTCAAAATTTCATGCTGTATGATACTTCTTTTCATTTATTAATTTAGGTATTTTGTGACACAAGAATACTCATATTTCGCCTGAATTTTACGATTCAATTCTCGATTCTTGAAGCATTACGGGAAAATATGACAAGATGATTGTGGCTTTATTCTGTCCTTTTATCGAGGTTCTGAATAGGAGTAATTCGTGTGAGGAAATTTTCTGTCGAGACTTGATTCTTCATTCATCTGACGACATCGTTTTTTTTAAATAAAAAGGAATCTTGTGGCTTCGACAAGCTTGTTATCTGGTGTTTTCATTTCCTCCAGTTGTGTTCAAAAAAGGTTTGATTGGGAGATACATTGATGGTTTACTTATGTATTGTAAGTTGGGCAAATGAGAGAGTAGTCCAGCCATATGCTCGCTCTTTCCAAGCAATGCCATTTCTTCTTTCGGTTATTGAAATGAAAACCAGATTTTTACCGGGGTCTGTAGAACCAGAATTAGTAGTCGGCCATGTAAGATGTTGTTATGCACAACCTGCCACACCCCAAAACCTATAAGGGTAACATGACCGTCCTTCCACTTGAAGGACGCAGCCTCAAACCATATCCAAAGTTCACTTCCAAATGTCCCCATCAATAGCACTCTTTAACCTACTAGCTGCTAATCAAAGGACCTGAAAATGTTTAGAATAGAGAGGTGAGTAACCACAAGCTCAGTGAGTAGTATATATCTTCTAAGCAGATCGAGCAACCTCTATGCATGAATGCAAAGCAATACCAAACTTCATAACGCCAACTCAATATATAAAATATATATCGAATTATATAAGAGTTATTTCTTATCATCAAAGTTTTATATTAACGTGGAAAACTCATTTAAATCGTCATCAAAAGTCAAGTATCAATGGTCAAATCCATTGAATAATCTCCATCAACAACACATATCAATGGTCTATCTATTGATTCATCCCATATCAACCACACATCGATGGTCCATCCATAGACCAATCTTTTGCTCAATAATTAACATAATCATGACACAACGCCTTGTGACAAGGCAGCCAAGATTCTCTCCTTGGCAAGGTCTCCACTTACAAAGCCGATGGCTGGGCCTATAAAGATATTCCAAACCTGGTATACATACCCAAAAACCCCATTAGTGGGTTCACAGTCATATTGAGCATAAATAACCATTCTCCAATACTAGAAATCCAATCCAGAAATCAATATCTTAAACCAAACAAATAACATTTGCAGCATAGCCCATCATCCATTTCATATTCATTTTTCATATCATCATAAATCTTTCCATAAATCATTCGCAAAGCAATTTCATATATATTTATCTACTTACTTTGTATAATACGCTTTTCAAACATCCACAATCAACCAAAGAGTAGCAATTGCTCGATCCAGCTTTTATGCAATAAAAATGCTCTTCTTGATTCAATATATATACATATATACTTCAAGACATGATTTTTACAAAACCAAAGAAGATTTAATACCACTCGTCTCATCGTCTATGACCAAACGAAGAACGATACTTTTATTGTCAAACTCAAGGCCCTATCAAATAATCGATGAATGATGTTAAAATCTAATAAAACTCTATTTCAACCATGAAACAACAAAATTACACCTTAACTCTAACAAAATGACTCCTACGCACTAACAAATTGCATAACCAAAGCGATTGTTCAAGCCGTTCGCAACACGGAGTTTAAGTGCAAAACTTGATCGTGTCTGAACTTTCTCCTCCGAACCCCGATCCGAACATACTTATAGTCAAAAGAAAGCCTTTCAGACATACTACAAGAATCCCAACTTGACCGCACAAAATCAAGCCGAAAAAATGACAAAATATGGATGCAAAGTTGCTGGATGCGTAGTGTTCACTATGAGTGGGAAATTTCGAAATTTTATTTCGGACAAACCACAAGCTCAAATCACGATCTGTAAAATCCTATGGCTCCACAACACCATAAACTATGATTTCTATAAAAATACGCAGCTCAACAACTCCAAAATCGGTCTTCGCTGCTCGATTTTCCAAAAATTCCAAAGTTGAGCCATAAACCCATAAATTAATTCAATTGGATGAACGAGGGGCCTAATGGAGTCGAGTCGGCTTGGCGAGGCATCTGTGGCATGCACGTGCCAAAACCCCTTTCTTTTTTTTTGCTTTTATCTTCTCCTCCTCCTCCTTCTTCTTCTTCTTTTCTTTCTAGTCGGAGGACCTCTTTGCATCTATTTAGCCGAGCCCTCTCCCCTCTCCTTTTTGCTTAATTGACTTTTCAACTTCTTTTTCTTTTTTCATTTTCTGACCAAAAAAAAAAAGAAAAAAATTTTCTTTTTTCTTCGTTTCCTCTTTTCTTCTCCCTGACCTTCTGCCTAAACGTGGGCTTTCTTTTCCTTTTTTTTATCTCTTCTCCTTTTTGTTTTCTTTTTTCTTTCTTTAATTAAAGTGGGTCCCACCACCTTTTCTTTGACCTAATAAAAATCTCAAATATTACATAACCTCCTGCTAAATTATTTGGATTTCTGTCACTATCACTCAAATGCATGTTGCAAACGCTTCTACTGTAGGATGATTATATAGTACATTTAGTGTGACTGTCAGAAGCTTAGTGTAGCCGTCCACCTCATGGCTTAAGATTTTGTGGATGTTGAAGGAAGATGTTCCATCTCAGGTGCACTTAAATTTGTCATTGGTAGTTTTTTTCGGTAGGTTAGATATTTACTTTGCTGTTTATTTTACTGTATGCTGAGTGCTTGTGGAGTTGCCTCGATGAATTTGTTATTCTTTTGTTGGTGATGATGGATGTATTGCTTTTTGGAATCCAATCCTTAGCAAGTGAACTGGATTACTGATGATAAAATGTTATTTAGCAAACTGAGTTTGTCAATGATTCCTTTTTTAGGATTTGAGTTCTATCCATATCAAGCTTTCATTCTCTTCCGAATGCCCAATGTACATCTAGTAATTGGGAGCAGTCTGTTGTCTTTTAACCATTTCATTGATAGGACACATAAGCTAGGTTCGATAGTTGGTGCACATCAAGGTTTGCCTTTTTCATTGCGTAGAGAAATCAATGGTTACCTTGATGTACTTTTGAACTAAATCTATCTGATCTAAATATGTTTTGTTCCCTGAATTTCTAGTTTCAGCTACGAATATCTTTGTTCAATTTGGCTGAGGGCACTATTATCACAAGTCAAATTGCCTTCTCTTCTCTTATTAATCTTACTTTTGTTATTCTACTCCATTACTTGAAAGAAGACTTTTTCTGCTTCAGTCCTCTGATTTTAGTGTTGTTACCGTTGTTTCCTGCTTAACTGAAGCAAGCTTAGACTCTGCACTTAAATTATTGTGTTCCTGTAGTTATAAGGTCGCTAATTCTTTTTTTCCCCTAGCTGAGCTCCAACTTATCAATAAATATTGTAGTTAATTGAATTTTCCCGTACTAGATGCATTGGTTGCTCCTTTTTCCTCTTTATCTTGTCAATTTTTGGTGGGAATAAGTTATTCCTTCTTACTGATGTATATGAGGATCTATGCTTCTCTGTTTGGATGGGGATTTTGAGGTGAGGAGCAGAGGAGTTTATAACATGAGCAATGCTTTGTCTGCAATGATCAGCTTTGCTGTGCTTGGTTTGCAATCTTTAGAACAAGATGGGAAGGACCGATCACTTCTTGTACCTTTCGAGGATATAGCAGAAATTTTGTTGGAGAAATTGTGAGCGCCTCATAGGAGGAAGCTCTGTGATTCAGTCGAATCTGTGAATGGCATGACTTTTTGAGTTTCTTGAAAATGCAGATCGATAAGGGTACTGTTGAAAGTGATTCGGTACTGCTTTCCCTACGAATGGTTTCTTGCTTACTAGTTTATTTTATCCCATGCCTTACAGGTTTAATATCCTAAAAGCATGAGTTCAATTATTTCTGATTTTACTGCTCTTTTACATCTATCTCTCGCCTATGTTAGAGTTTCCTCTCGCGATATACTCGAGCTCTTCCTCCTCTGTATTTTCTTCTTTCCTTTCGTACTCAATCTGCTCTTCTCGTTCGGGTTGATTCCTTCCTTCTAATCTCCATTGCTCTCCAGCCGTCACCTCCTTTTCCTTTCAGTAATCTTTCCTATCCCTCAGCTTGGCTTGCATGTGAAGTTTTCTAGGTCAAGTGAATCATCGGGGCCTATTTTCTCCCTATCCCGAGTTTTTCCCATCTCCTTATGGCTTTAGTTCATCTTACCTGGGTTGAATTTGACTGTATAGCGATGTGGGTCTCCAATCATGGACATGCAACACCTGGGTTTTAATTCTGCAAAGGGTTTCGAGCATTTGTAAGTTTCATGGAAACAAAAGAGATTGACAGCTCCTCGCGCATTGCTGCGCTGTGTCAAAGACTGGGACGACTATGCTTAGAACAAGAATTGGAAGTTTGGGATGATGTAGCTTCCATGGACAAGCTGAAAGAGTGACGCCTCATCTTGGTGGGTAATATTTTTACCAATCCTGCCGTCAATCTTCCTGCTTTCCAAATTGCTATGAAGAAAGCGTGGCGTTTAGACCAGGTTGATATTTCCTTTGTGATGGTGGCCTATATATAGTCAAATTTCGGTCAGAAATCGAAAAACAGAGAGTACTTGCTGGGAGTCCGTGGCTGTTCTCAGGACATTTGGTTCATTTCCAACCATGGCAACCTAATACGCCATTACACTGCTACGATTTCTCCCACTGTGCCTTCTGGATGCATGTCATTGGATTACCTCTGGAGTGGAACACTGAACACCTCCTCCGTAAGGCAATTAAGCAGGTAGGTCGTGTAATTGAAGTGAAACCAGATACTTCTAGGAGGGTCCGGATAGAATTTGATTTGAAAGAACCTTTAAGGACGGGGAAGCTAATTCGTATCGAAGGGAAGACATTATGATTAGATTTTCGCTACGAGTGGCTCTCACATTTATGCTATTCGTATAGGAAGCTAGGACACTATGTGACAACTTGTAAAGAATATCCTTATGAGGAAGATCAACACGATGGTTTATTGAAAATGGCCTATGGTCATTGGTTGCGAGCGGAGGTTCGACAACATAGCTCGTATTGGGACACATTCTATAATCCACAGGAACCTATGGAGCAGATGGATGAAGCTGTACCTGAAACTCCCCCTGCCATGCAATTGCCAATCCCAGCCTTGCCTCCCATTGTTCCTGATTAGCGGCTCCAGCTACGACCCTGTCATCCCCTCAAGATCCTCCTCTATGATGGAAATAGTTAATCCAGCTCCAAGGACTACTGACCTGGTACCTGCAAGGGCAAAATTGAAGAGTGTTCAAACTCCTTCCCTAGAGATTCCTAAGCAAAAGAAGCCAAAAATTTCGAGAACAATCACTACTATGGGATCAGGCAAGAAACAAAAGAGATATTCCCCGTATGAGACTAGAGTTGGCTACTCATCAGATTTGGATGAGACTCAACTCATGGACACCCCTGTTTCTGCTACAAATGAGACAGAACATTGGGCATTGGCGGCTGGCCCCAAACAGCCACCGCATCTCAAATAAAACTCCTCAATTGGAAATGTCAGGGGTTGGGCAACCCCCCTGACAATTCAAGCCCTAAAGGCTGTTTTGGCCAAAGAAAAGACCGAAATAGTTTTCTTAATGGAAACTAAGAATGCAGCGTCAGTTTTAAATAGATTACAGCGTCAGTTTCATTTTCCTCACTCCTTGATAAGGGATCCAGTGGGCCTGGCTGGTGGTCTTGCAGTGTTTTGGACTGAGCTTTATGATTTAACAATCTTGAAGTCGGAGGAGAATTATTTTGATTTGCTTTGCTATGATATATCTGCAGCTACTTCTATGCACATCACTTATCTGCATGCTCCTTCTACTTACCAGGCTAGACAAGAGCTTTGAGATAGCATCAGGGATATTAGTGCTGTAAATACCTTACCTTGATTGTGTATGGGACTTTAATGAGATCCTCTACCCCGGGAAAAAGTGGGCAAGAGACCAGCTATATACTCTCGCCTAGCATCCTTTCGAGTAGTGATTAGTGTTTACTCTTTACTAGAATTGGAAAGCAATGGGTGCGAATTTACCTGGTCTAATAACAGAACAGGGGATGACTTGGTAAAGGAGAGATTGGATCGAGTCTTTTGCTCTTTGGAATGGCGATTGTTGTATCCTACTGCAGAAGTGCTAGCCCTCCCTGCTTTAGGTTCGGATCACTATCCTATTTTGCTAAACACATCTTCAAGGCCTGTCAAGCGAAGAAAGACTTTTACTTATGAAGCTTTATGGAATCAAGATCAACATTGCAAAGAAGTAATTCAAAATTCGTGGAATATATCCAGTGCAGACAAAGCCACTCTTGTATTAAAATTGCAGGCAGTTTCTCACGAATTAGCAAGTTGGAGTAAATCAAAGTTTAGTAATGGCCATCTTCGTATACTTCATTTACAACACCAGCTACAGACTATCATGAACAAAAAATACTATCAAAGTAATGATAAAGAGCTAGCCCATTCAATCCGAGAACAAATTCAAAAAATCTGGCATCAAGAGGAGCAGTTCTAGGCTATGCGTTCTCGCATCAACTGGCTAAGGTGGGGGGATAAAAATTCCAAATTTTTCCATGCCAGTACTGTACAAAGAAGACAAAGAAACAGAATATGTATGTTAAAAGATGAACTCCAGAACTGGATAAGGGAGCTAGAACAACTAAAGGAGCTGACGTTGGGTTTCTTTTCCAATTTATATCAGTCAGTGGGATATTGTGACTTTGACCCCTTTTTACAACAATGCCCTAAATTTGTAACTACAGACATAAATGATCATCTACTGAGAACAATAACGGAAGAGGAGGTATATCAGGCTACTTTCCAGCTGGGTGCTTCCAAGGCTCCAGGGCCAGATGGTCTTAATGGCCTCTTCTTTCAGCATCATTGGGAAATTATCAAAGCAGATGTCATCAACAGTTCGAGACTTCTTCACTTTAGGTATAATGCCTCGTTGTCTGAACAGAACGATAATTGCATTGATTCCTAAGGTTCATCATCTAGAAAGCATTGATCAATACATATTAATAAGTCTTTGTAATTTCGCTTATAAAATCATTTCCAAAGTTATGGCCAACAAACTTAAACCTTGGCTTCCTAACTTGATATCCAAAGAACATGCAGCATTTGTTAGGGACAGGTAGATACAAGATAACATAATGGTGGTCCAAGAAGTACTTCGCCGGTTTAAAGCGTGAAAGAGCAAGAAAAAGTTCAATCTTCTTTTAAAAATTGATATGCAAAAGGCGTATGACAGGGTCAAATGAGATTTCCTCCAAGCCTACATGCTGCAGCTGGGTTTCAATGACAGATGGGTAAAGTTGGTAATGGCTTGCATTACAACGACCTCACTAAGTGTTCATTTCAATGGGGAACAACTTACTTATTTCCAACCATCTCAAGGACTTAGGCAAGGTGACCCCCTATCTCCATATATTTTTATTTTACTAGCAAATGTGCTCTCAATTCTCATTACTCAAGCTATGGATATGGGTCATTTACAAGGAATTAAGTTCAATAGAGCCTGCCCCACTTTGTCCCATCTATTCTTCGCTGATGACTCTGTTTTCTTCCTTTCTATTCTTCGCTGATGACTCTGTTTTCTTCCTAAAAGCAACTAAATGCCAAAATCTTGCAAATATTCTAAACCAGTATTGTTTAGCTAGGGTCAGCTTATAAATAGGAATAAGTCTAGTTTGTATTTTAGCAAAAACTGCCCATTGTCTCTACTACAAAATTTAGCAAGTGAATTTAGAATACCTGTGATGAATCGTTATGGGAAATACCTAGGAATCCCCTCAGATTGGGGGCGATCGAAACGGGAGATGTTTTCCTGGATTTTGGCCAAAGTAAATGCCAAATTAGATGGCTGGAAGGAATGGCTGTTATCGAAGAGTGGAAAGGAAATCTTTTTGAAATTAGTTATACAAGCATTACCTCAGTATGTCATGTTGATCTTCAAGCTCCCCCTGTCATTATGCAGATTAATAGAAAAGAAGATATCAGTGTTTTGGTGGAGCAATAATAATGGCAATACAAGCATCCATTGGCGAAATTGGACAGATTTAAAACTCTCAAAAGACTCTGGAGGAATGGGATTCAGAGACCTTGTCAGTTTCAACAAAGCAATGCTTGGTAGGCAAGCATGGCATTTGTTTCAACAACCTAACGCTCTATGGAGTTAGCTTTTCAAGGGCTTGTATTTCAGGAATTCATCCTTTCAATGTGTGCAAGCAAGAAATCGTCCTTCATGGGGGTTAGCAGAGTATTTTAAAAGGAAGAGAAGCCATTCTTCCAAGACTTCGCTGGTTAGTTAGGGATGGGATTAATATATTGACTACCTATGGGATGGCTCGCTCAATGAGAAAACGGGTCGATTCTACGGGATCAAACCTATGGGACTTAAGGAATGATGGAAGAATAAAAAAGAAACAAAAAAGAAAAGAAATAAAAAAAAGAGAGGGAAAAATAATAAAAAAATAAGTAAATAAAAATTGACAAATGAACAAATTCAAACTTGAAAAGGATGGAAGTAAATTCGAGAAAGGATTGTGATTGGATCCGCAGATGTTTGGTAAAAAGAAGAATCTTCTCCTTTGAGAATAATCCAAAATGGAAAGTGTTCAATTGGAACATGAAAACGTAACTGAATTGCTCATGGCGAACCGGTTTTAGTGGCTGATCTCATTGATCACTCTCATAACGCGTGGAATTCAACTCTTATCTCCAATCTATTTGATTCTCAGGTCAGTGAAGAGATTTTAAAAATTCCTATTAACCCTTTACTTCTTACTGACCAACCGGTATGGACTGCTAATTCCTCTGGTGTTTATTCAGTGAAAAGCAGTGACCATCTTTTGTCTTCAAACCTAAATACCCAACTCAGTGTGGCTCCAACTTCTTATCATAACCCCATTAAGTTATGGTGTAAGATTTGGCATATGAAAACCGCTCCTAAAATTCGAGTGTTTATGTGGTTAGCTTGTCAGAATGCCCTTGCTACTAAAGTGAACCTTTTTCACAGACATATCTCACCCATTCCTGTCTATAGCCTATGCACTCAAAACATGCTAGAGACTGTAGAACATCTAATTTTCTTTTGCATGTGGACTAGAGAAATATGGACTCATCCTCAGATTAGGGTTCAGATCTTACCTACCTCAGTGTAGCGTTTTGATGCTTGGGTAGCAGCTAAAGCCACTGATTCAAAGGCTTTCCCTGAATTTGAGGTGCTCGCCAATTTGTTGTGGCAGATCTGGCAACAGCGAAACAACTTCATCTTCAGAAACCAAAGTCCAGACCCCATCCAAGTAGTGGAGGATGCCCTTGCACAGAGCCATATCTATATGGTTGTCGACCCTACTCCTCATCGCTCTCTAATCTCAGCCCTCAGCCCAGATCAACAATGAAAACCTCTTGAAAAAGTTTAAAATGCAAAATCGATGGTGCTTTTAGTTAGAGGGCTTGGAAGGATCAATGGCTTGTATTTGCAAAAATCACAAAGGTATTCTCACTGATGTTTTTACCCGAAGCTTTCCAGCTCAATCGGCTTTCCAGGCGGAGATTTATGCTCTCATTCTGTTGATTCAACATCTGATCTAGCAGGGGCTTCACTAGGAACAACTGATAGTGGAATTGGACTACCTACAGTTGATTGAGATTGTCGCGGAGAAGAAGACGCCGCCATGGACGGAACGAAACCTTTTTGCTGAAGTCAAAGAGCTACTATCCCGGTGCCCTAATCTCTCTCTCAAGCACTGTCGCAGACAAGCTAATGCAGCTGTAGATTGGGCCGCAAAAGCCCACTGGGATCAAGGCCCGATCCGCAATTGGAACATTTACCCTCCTTTTATGTTGCAAGATATAGTGTACGGTGATGCTTTAGCATCTGGATGTTTATCTTCTCTATTATAATATTTTAGTAGTTTCGACCAAAAGAAAAAAAATATTATTTCTGATTTTAAGGCTCAATAAGTCAATCAGCAAGTTATGTTGCACATGTATGCATCACTAATATTTTAGTGTTGAAACAATAATTACATCGTGGCTCCAAATTCTAATTTGAAGGCTTGGAAATTAGAATCTTGTAAAGCAGAGCATTCTTTAAAATCTGGAGTGAAATGTCTGTTCCAATCCTCATAAGCAAAATATCTGCTTTTCATGGCAGGAATGATGCTTTCAAGCAAAGATAGACAGTACCATCAATTCTATTATTTGAGAGTAGGAAACACATCACTCATTGACCTTGCTTCTTTGTTAGATTTTGCTCTTTACGAGAGATAGTTATTCGATTGGAACCTTGAATGGGCAGGCTTAATAAACTGTTGGAGAAGTTCAGTGGATAGTAGAATTACTTCACTTGATGATGGCTATTCAAACTATTTACTGACTGGTGGGCTTTTATCTTTTAATGGTTATGAGGTGTCACTGTTACCTTTCAGTACTTGTATATATATATATATGAAGATGATAGTGCTGAAGCGACAGTACTATATATAGTACTCTGTTTACTTGTATTTTTCTCGCTGTTGGCATTACGATAGAAGTTATCAGATCCTTTGGTCATAATAATATTCATTTATGTATGATTGGAACGACGAAATAACAGCAGGACGGGACATGCTACTATCTTCCGGAGAGGTCACGAACATTAATCTTTCTAAGAAACGAGAAATAAGGCAACTCAGGCAAAGTTGGACCAAGTTGCAAGAATGCCGGCATTTCGAGCAGGTACTTTGATCAGTTGCCCAGATTAAGTGCTTGGGAAAGCTCGAGGACCTGGAGATTTTTGGGACCTAGTAGATTGGCTGCAGGAAGTGACCTGTGTATCTATCTATTATGGAAAAGGTCGAGTTTCAAATGCACAAGATTTCCAAGCGCTTTGGGGATCCGTCCTGAGAGTATACAACAAAATGAAGACATTAATAATCTTATTCTCGTAGAGTCGGTTCTCTTCTTCCATCAACGACTGATCTCTTAGCATTGCCGACGCCACCTGGTGGGTGGTGGGACAAGAATCAGCTCATTCCAAGACTGGTTAACTAATGATGTTACCCATGAAAACAGAAGCAAAATGCCGAGTATACGATTTATTGAATGCCGGTTCCATCAAAAAGTACATCAAATGCATTAGTGAGTTTTCTCCTAAGCAATCTGAACCCTGCAATTAAAGTACATTTAAGATCGCATGTATGACAACATTAGCGTCATTCATTCCAAGGATGTGATTTGGTACTAGTTCAACCTCCAAATCACTCCTCGGGCTTAATTTATGCCTACTCTCTCATAGTAGCCTCATACACTACCGCAACCAACCGAGAATGACTTTCCTTAACTTGCCTATAATAAAACAAGAAAATGACAAATGACATAGAAGGCCAGTCACACTTTTCATCATCATCAGGGGAACTATTCCAATGCAATCATACTGCATTCCAGTTAATTCCCGTAAGTGGAGGTTGATCTCATTGTGTATTCCGCCACCAGCAGCGCAAAGGACGATGACTTGTTGTCCAGTAATCTCTTCGGAGAATCATATTCTTCCACCAGCCCTGCACAGGGGATCAAGAGAGCTCGTATCATTTCACTTAAGAAAAGATTAATGCAGAATGCAACAGCAAGAGCTAGGAGAAATCTTTAAAAGATACTGACCATGATCTAAAACAAGAACCATGTCACTATCAAGAACAGAAGTGATACGGTGTGCAATAGTTATAACTGTACAGTCAGCAAAGTGCTGCCTCAGAGTTTGCTGTATCAGATTATCAGTAGCTGTGTCGACGGATGCGGTAGCTTCATCAAGCACTAGGACCTTGCTTTTCTTGAGCAGCACGCGCCCAAGACACACGAGCTGCCTCTGACCCATGCTCCAGTTCTCTCCATTCTCAATAACTGCATAATAACAAATATAGATAACGGCTATGAAAAAGAGAGGGTGGAAAAGGTTATCAAAGATATTGTTTTGTGTTTTGGGAAACATCAAACTTATGTTTTAGTGCTTTTCATGCCTGTCCAAAAATCTTGAGATAATGCGAAGATTGATTAATGTACAATGTAAAGGATATTGCAAACTACATGATCAGTTAAACTTCCAGGAATTATATTAAAATGCCTCTTCATATAAGTGCATCTAGGAGAACCACAAAAGAGCAGTCACAGGAGGAAAAGGGAATAAAATTTACCAGCAGAATCTAATTTTCCTTCCTTCTTCTGGACCTCCTCTGCAAGTTGGCACTTATGCAGGGCCTAAATTTTGCAGAAACCTCGTTAACCGACATCATCGATAAATATGCCTCTTATGTTATTTTAACTTGTGCAAGGAAATGAACAAACCTCCCAAATCTGCTCATCTGTGTACTCCTCCAGAGGGTCCAAGTTGCTTCTTATGGTCCCTTCAAACATGGTTGGGTCCTGAGGGATTATGCTCAGTCTAGACCTCAAATCGTGCAGTCCAATCATGGAAATATTGACGTTGTCGATCATGATTTGACCAGCTGCAGGTTCCACAATCCTGAAGAGTGCTTGTATAAGGGTTGATTTACCGCTTCCAGTTCTCCCCACGATCCCAGTTTTCATTCCACCAGGAAAAGTGCATGTAATTCCCCGCAGAACAAGGGGTAAGTGTGAAGCATATCTGACCTACATTCCGCATGGTTGTCACAAAAATAGGTCAATCGCGAATTGTAAAAGCTGTAATATGAGATGATACAGAAGCTTCATGTACCTGCAGACGGCAAATGTTGATCTCTCCGTGTGATGGCCAAGAGATTGACGGGTGATTTTCCTCTAATATAAGAGGGGGCTCGCTCGGAATGCTGGTGTACTGCAGTATCCTCTCAACTGATATGATTCTGTTCTCCATAGTGCAGAGATTCCAAATCACCCAAGCTTGTAACATGTTTAGGTTAAGCCCATAGGTCACGGCCAACCCCGCAATGGCTTCAGACATCAGGAAAGAAGCAATTTAAATGTTAAAAGTTCCAGAAACAATTAAATAGATACAACAGCATTTGAAAATCTAAAAGAAAGTTCTTACCTGGATCGATAAATCCCTCAGGAACAGAGACTAGGAAAATCAAAGAAAAGCCGAAAGTAATCGAGGATAGCATGTCTAGGCGAAAACACAACCATTCCATTGCCCCAGCAATATGAAACTTGGGCCGCGAGTATCCATCGGCAAGTTTCATATTTGTATCTTGGAACCGTGATTCTTGATCAAAGCTTCTAATAGTGGTGGCTCCTGAAATTGTCTCAGCAAAGTGCTGTATTACTGGAGCTTTGCACACCCCAACCAACCTTGACAATTCTCGTGCAGAAGATATGTAATATTGCTGTGGATGCGAAAAATAATTCAGTCAGTGTATATTTTCACAAGTTCAAAAGTATCTACACAGACCCAATGTATACAGATACTTGTTCAAGCTCACGATGTGCCAAAAGTTTGTCACTCATGAGAAAAAAAGTGAAGGACTTTGACGAACAAGCACACAATTTCAAGGCTTTTATGAGAAGACAGTTGGGATGGAAGTGTCACCATTTCACTCCTTCCATGAGTGAGGAAACAAAATAACTAGCGGAATACATCTTAAACCAGAACAATCCTACTGAAAAGAAAGAAAGCCAAGTCCTCTTTGCTCTTCTTGACAGTTAGAAAAAGATCGGAAAAGCTCAGATGATTACCTGATACCACACACAGATTGCAATGACAGGGATAAAAATTATGAAAACCTGCCATGCAACCTGAGACATCACAGCGATAATTCCAAGGAGCTGGATCATCGAGAAAGCAAATGCTGCAACTAAATATTGCATGTTTGTATCCACAGCACTCTGGTCTGTAGAAGCCTACGAAAGCAAAGAAAAGACGCCATAATAGATGCAGTTGCGCATGGATAATCGTAGTCAACACAAACAAAAATACAAGCGATTGGATATAAGACAGACCTCTGCAAGCTTAAATCGAAGAAATACATACCCCTGTAACAATATTATAACGAGCATCTTATACATACCCTATTGAGGATTCTTCCGCTTGGAGTAGAATCAAAGAAGGACATTGGGGCACGGAAAATACAAAAGTGCATCCTATTGAAGAGCTCGGTTGCTGTCTTGAACCCAGCAGCTGCAAGAGCAGTAGATCTTGCAAGAACACATAGAGAACTGCCAGCAGCCAAAGCTACATAGACCGCTATTAGAGTTGATCCTGTAATGGCAGGTTTGACATCCTCGGACACTGGAGTCGCCCAGGCCATCCAATAATTACTTCCTATTTGAAGAAGCTGGAAAAGAATATGTGCCAGCAATATGACAGGCACAAGAGCTCCTCCATATGCCATTGTGATGTATTTCCAGTACACTGTAAATCCGACTCTACCTTTCTCTCTTTCTTCTTCTTGAACAAGCTGCCCTTTGGTCCCAACATCGTTGATGACTTCACCTTTCTGAGAAGCTTTGCTTTCATCCTCCTCGGCAATCTTCCCATTAGGATCCACACTGCCATTTTGAACATTGCTACTAGATCCTCCACTTGCCGGTGTGTCTTGTATGGAATCTACCTCTGACAAGGCTTTCTCATGTGCACCTACAAGTTCCATGAAATTTGTCCCTACATGAAGTATATCGTTGTATTTTCCTGCTTCCGTAATCCTTCCATCCTTCATAACCTGATGAAAAATAAGAACAATGCCTTGTATCGTGACTCTACAACTAGAATGAATGAAAAACAGGTTCTGTAATTTGTGAATTGCTCACCAGTATGAAATCAGCCGCGGGCAAGAATTCCACTTGATGAGTTACGTAAATCACAGTTTTGGTACGTAAAAGGCCCAACAAGCATTCCTATCAAATACAAATTCAATAAGTAGTCAATTCCCAAAGCACAAACACAATGCATGCAGCAATGAAACAAAGTTTGGCAAATCTCGCCAGAGAGAGTGAGGAGGGAGGCCCTTAAAAGAACTACCCTGCCTCCAAGAACCAAAAAGAAAGACAAAAAATTAGCCCATCTACAAATATGTGCTTCTATGAGTGTGAGGCTGCATGCGTATTGCAATTCTACCAAGTGCCAACAACTCGGAATTAGCGGGTACATGCAGGTTACCTTAAAGAGATGAGATCCTGTATGAGCATCCACAGCACTAAAAGGGTCATCGAATAAGTAAATGTCTGCATCTTGGTAGACCGCACGAGCAATCTGAATTCTTTGCTTTTGTCCACCACTCAGATTTATTCCTCTCTCTCCAATGACTGTTTGATCGCCGTGTGATAGAATTTCCAAATCCTTCTTCAAGGAGCATGCTTCAAGGACCCTTTCATATCTCTCTTTGTCCATCTCCTTACCAAATAAGATGTTGTCGATGATCTTGCCACTCTGAATCCATGGAGATTGAGCGACATAAGCCTTAGTTCCACACAGCCTGAGGGTCCCAGATATCTTTGGCATTTCTCCCAGAATGCAGGAAAGCAAGCTTGATTTTCCTGAGCCGACAGTACCACAAACAGCGATCTTCATGCCCCTTTGTGCCTTCAAATTTATGTCCATAAGTGTGGGATTAGACGAAGCCAAGTCCCAGGAAAAATTCCCACCAATTATCTCAACTGCTGTGTCAGTAATTCCCTGAGGAATCCTCTCAACAACATCATTCTGCAGATCATCAAGACACAAGAAAGATGCTATTCTGTCGAGTGAGACCTTTGTCTGAGCTATCATTGATATCGTGTCAGGAAGATTGTAGATGGGCTCTTGGAGGATCCTAAACGTTGCGAGGGCTGATAAGATTTTTCCAGAAGAAAGCGGGATCCCCATCAACATACATGCGCTGAAAGTGATGACGGAAACGAAGGTGGGTGCGCCCCAGAAAACGAAAGAGGTCATTGCTCGAGTGTAAATGAACTTCTTCAACCATCCTACCTCGGCATTTCGAAGCTCGAAAATCTTCGACAAGAATTTCATCTCCCATCCCTGAAGCTTCAGAATTCTCACGTTCCGGAGAATCTCCGAAGTTGCCTTCATCCTTTTATCTTTCGATTTCATCATTCTGTCCTGATACTTCTCCTGCAACTTACCTAAGGGAACATTTGCTAACATAACAAGCACAGTGGCCACGAAAGCTGCAATACTGGCAAGTCCGAGATTTTTGTACAAGATCCCCAAAGCCAAAGCTACTTGCAAAAGCACCATCCATGGGTCGTGCATGTACCAAGCAAAGTCACCCACCCTCTCCGCATCAACAGACATGAAATTGATGATCTCTCCACTAGTATGGCCCTGTTTTGACTGGCACGAAAGGGTCAATCCCTTGTCATATATCATGGCAACCAACACTGCTCGCATCCTAATCCCAACCTGCTGTAACCTGAAGAACCATTGCCTCTGTGACAGGCACTCAACGAGCTTCGCCGCTAAAAAGGCTGAAACTAGCGAATAACCTTCATTTTTGTATTGGCGTCGCCCATTAAGAAATTGAACAAGGGTATCAATGAGGTATGGGCCAACATAAGAAGCCAACACATAAAGAAGCGCAAAAACTGCTGTCAAAAGAATTTGTCTCCACACAGACAAGAACAATGCCTTCACCAGCCTCCACGTAGTCACTTTATCGCTAGCCTCACCATTGAACCGAAGCTTACTTCTGAAGTGTTGAGAAGCCCCTACCACACTATCGCCAGAATCAAGTTGAGGAACATCCTCAAGGTCCAAGGTTTTCTTATTCCCAATGGAAATAAGAGGACTCATCCAAGAGAAAGTAACTATGCTAAGTATACCAGCTCTAGAATAAGGGGTTACCGCATCGCTTCCTCTAAACTTATTCAACCCCACACCATCCCTATTACTTGAAATCAAATTATTCCCATTTAAAAGGGGCTCTTCAAGGAGGTTCTCTTCAACCTCATTTTTCCCGAAGAACCCCACATAACAGAAGTACGAACCGGTCAAGACAGAGATTACGTCGGATACAAAATCCCGAACCGGCAACAGGCCAACATGTTTCTCATATCGAATGACGTCTAAAACAAGGGAATAACAGGAAATAGAGAAGTAGAAGCCCCACCAAACTCTTAACAGGAAAGGGAACTTGGATTCACCAGAATCAGAGTTGCGACCATGCAGGTAAACACACATTACCCCCCAAGCAAGAGTCGCGAGAGCTGAATCCACAATGGACACCAGTCTCACGTCCGACCAGCCATTTCTATACGAATAAAAATAGTTCAGCGCACACAAGGCGAGATTGAACAGAGACACGCCCAGGGCCCAACAAATAGTCAGCTTATACAAGACACCCCTCTCCCTCCCGCGACTCCCCTTTGGACCCTCACCATGCCCCGCCCTTATTTTCTTGTAAACCCACGAGACGAGCAGGGCAAGCAACAACACCAGGTGCAGAGAACCAGAAAAGCCATGAACAAAGATGGGTTGGACGAGGAAATCGCTACCTGAGGACATGAGAGCAGAGGAGGGAGAGAAGAGGGTCAGGGTGACCTGCTCTCGTGAATCAAAAGGTCCCATTATTTCGGGGGATTGGTGGGGGGTTTCTGCGACCTGGGAGTGGGGGGGGGGGGGGGGCCTGGTGCTTCGGGAGAAGAGTCTCTGAAACAATAATGTTGTGCGGGAGAAACAAGGAGGGGTGGCGTCGTCCTCATATACACTCGTGAGTCAGCGGACTATTTGTGCGTCATTCGTCGCCATTTGTGCACGCGCCTGCTGGTCCACTAATGCAAGAAGGTCAGAAATGGGGTTTTGCCTTGGGAAAGGGATAACGTGGTGCGCAAGCCGCAGCACGCGGAGATAGCCACCATTCTTGGTTGGCCATTGAAGCAGAGGCGGACAACGACATAAAACAAAAAGACGGAGACCAGGAGACCTTCATTTCCTGGAAAGTACTGAGCTGAGCTCGTCTTTTTTAAATCAACGTCGGAATAAACAAAACTAACGTTGGCACGTGTCACGCGGTTACATAGATCAGCAAAACCCCCAACATTTTTATCCAAAACAATTCCAAGAAAAGGAGACGATTTTCGGCGGACAAAGTTCACGAATCACGCAAACCTCCCGCGCTTTTTCTGTCTTTTCGGAGAAGCTTTTGCTAGGCCGATGTCGAAAAGTCGAAGATGTGCAGGGTTGATCCCGTTTTGCCTAAGACGGGATGTATCCCATTTGGAAAATTACAAAAGCCACAAAAAGAAAAATTTGAATTTGATTCATTTTGACACACATACCTAAATTTTTATTTTTTTTGTGATACAAAAAATTTCAATTTTGTATTTATGTGATATATTTACCCTCCATTCAAGTTCCGTTAATGAGAACCATTAAAAAATCATCTAAATGGACATTAGAAAGAATATAGCGTTGATATGACGCCCATGCGATTTAAGTGAAATAAAAACGACTTGTGTTAGCTGAAAAATTATTTAACAGAATCTTGAAGTAGGTAAAAGTATTATGTATGTATAAGTTTAGGTTTTTTATGTCAGAAGACAAAATTTAGGATAACTGTGTTGCAGTTCGCATAAAATTCGAGATAAATGTATTATGGTAAGTATAGATTGAGTTTTTTTTTTTTTTTTTTTTTTTTTTTGGTGGTTTTTTCCCTTTGGAACAAAGAAATATCACTTAAGATTTCCTCAATTTTTGATCATTTACGTGAAGTCGTCCTAACCTTGATTGCATCAACAATGACTAACGTGTTTCCCCGAGCAATAATTTGATTATAGAGTTTGTTAGCATGAGAACTATTGATACTTATTGAAATTTCTCTCTTTTTTTTTTTTCCTGTTCTTATAAACTTTCCTCAACGATTGTAAAACGTTTTACAATCCATCCAATCTAAAGAGCTTATTAATGAGTAATTGTTCTAGTTGTCGTAATTTTTTTAACTCAGTTATAACTTTGACAGTCCTATAGTCATCGACTTTCCGTATACTCCAGTGAGTTGCTGTTATTTTGATTTTTTTTATTTTATTTATCCAATGGTCATATTGGCCTCATGACCGGATGCTGGAACATAGAATTTCTCGAGAATCTTTTTATGCTATTCCTTTTATTGTTCGACTTGAGTATGATATTGACTAAAGGAAAAGAGGGGGGACCTGGGGGGTGGATTTTGCCTACAAGTTAGATCGGCAAACATTGGAGACCCATTTTCAGAAACAAGATTAAACACAACTTATAAAGAAAAAGTCAAATATAAGACGACATGATATGCCTAAATTCTATATGAGGACACTAATTAATACGAATTAACTTGATTTCATCATAATTCCCACGTTCAGTGTGTAGAATCAAAACCAAGATATTTTATAATGGATATGAATTGACATGAACTATAAAATGGTACGTGAACATTAAGCGATGGTCAACCTCCGCGTGGACCATAAATGATCCGAAGATTTATACCCATTTTTCCACGAAAGGAAAGCGAAAAAAGTGGGAAAGGCCATGATGTAATTGGATGGAAAATTCTCTCGTCGGCTGAACACCTTGAAGAAGACTGCGAAAGTTTTTCCTAACATTCAAGACATTAAAATGCCTCTGCCATTCAACAAGACCCACAATCAAAATCAAAGGTTTTTTTTCCTGTCCATCTTTCTCTTGGTTGTGCAAGAACGAGGAGTGTTCTTACTTCCTATGTTTTAAGTTCGATCACCATTAAAAATTTCTCCATGAAAATAGATCATAGGATCGCTTCAGCATTGATGTTAATCAAGTTAGATTAAGTTAATAACGAATATGTTGTGATCCGAAAACACATAATTCTAACGCCACCTCTAGTCTTCTATAAATACGAGATCAAATCCAAAAAAAAAAAAAAAATTCTCAAATTTCTTTACCGCCTTTGAAATATAAGTATCAAAAAAATCATAAACCTATTAAATTAGTACTCAAACCTTTCAATTGGAAAAATTCAATTTTAAACATTTTGCATCTTTACATAATGAGTCCATCTAGCAAATTGTGATTGGAAAATTATTGACATGGACATTAGCCATCCTATATGGCACAACTGGCGTTGATGTGGATAAATTTTATAAATTGTAATTATTCTTTTCTTTTTATTCTTTGTGGCCTACAAGCCCTTGCCCAAGCCGAGAGGGTTGAGCCCTCGCCAAATTCGGTGAGAGCGACTCTTGCCGACTGTGAAGTGGGCCTGCTTGAGTTGGTTCAGGATTGTTGCTTTGGCATCAAATTCCCTTTATTATTTTTGCTCACCTATAAATCAAAACGATTTCTTCTTTGGGTCATAGGTGCGGAGATGAAACTGACAACACAATCAAGTGAGTGACAATGTTCATTGAATCGAAGGGGATTTAGCGAGGACTCGACTTGTGGCTTGGGCGATGGTCATGACACTCACTAGTGGTCAGTGAGGGCTCACAAGCCCTTGAGTTGCTAGTGACCCTTGCCAGCCATAATGAAGAAAAAATAAAAAAATAAAAAGTTTAGAAAATATTAAAAGATTCTAAAATTGTCAATGCCAGTATTGATCGTATCATGTAAAGCGATTGTCATTCATGTTAGCGATTTCCTGGCAAAATCGATTGGATAGACTCAATTAACAAAAATGCAAAAGATTTATGATTAAACTAGTCTAATTAAAAGGTTTAGAATTGAATCCGTATCAATGCGATGTGATTATAATTTCTTTGGTGCCTATGGTTCTAAGGAATGTAATAGTACTGAAAAGTCTACTTTTGCAAGAGCAATTCTTTTCAACATTAATCATCAAAATCTTGTCCGATTCCGAAAGTTAGGAATCTAAAAAGATACCTCAAACTCAAAGCACTCACATTTTTTTTCTATCTTTGGGCCATTCATGGAGCGATAGTCATTGGAGTTCTTTGGGAAAATATCTCACGGATTCATTGTACCAAGAGTCGTTGTGACATTTGAAAAGGCAATCACGAAACCACCGATCCACCTCGGGTGAAAACCACGAGTCCAGGTCAGTTGCTAATCGTTAAGGACAAAATAATATTGTGTTTATAGTCATAAAAAAGTTAAGGAAATAAATTTTGATATTTTCTTTAAATATCTCAAATCAATGGGTTTTGGGTTTGGGGAGTCAATGATGTACAATTAATTAAAAACATATTCTACTTTACTACACTAACTAGTTTCAAGCACGCGATATGTGATGCGCAATTAATTTTCATTTCTTGTGCAGCTTGTAAACTAATAATAGACGTTAAAATTTATTTGCATGAAGAAATTAAAAAAAAAAAAAGAACTTGACATTTTATTCTGCACATTTTTCTGAAAATACAAGAAAATAGAGAAGCATTCTTAAATTTATCACATAGAGTGCAAGGATGAGGCTGATTTCACACAAAGGACAATTAAGTAATGTTACCAAGTTCACTTTTTTTAATTTAAAGAAAGTGGGTAGTTAACTTCTGTGTACTTTCGCCTTTTTGTCCTTTTTGTTGGTCAATTTTCCCTTGTTTTCCTCTTTGATCTACAGTTAATAAAATAAACGGCTATAATAAAAAAAATACAAAAAGTGAGATAATTTGGCGTTTCTCTTAAGACTTGGTGTGTTTCGTGGAAAATGAATTTTTTGAATTTTTCTCTAAAAATGATTATTAATATCACTTAAAATAATTAGTCATTAAAAATTATTTTTACCATCGATAATAATTTATGAAACATTCACGTATCAGAGCTTAAAAATATAAAATAATAAGTGCACAAAAAAAGATGTGGAAGATAAGAAGAGGAAAAAAGGGTAATCGAATACGTGCACGTGCCAAAATGTGGAAGATAAGAAGGAAGGAGAATTTAAAGAAGTCAAAATGGTCATTTTTGTGAGAACTTGTTTCTCAAATCTCTCATTTCATGGCAGTATAGATAGATATAATATTTTGTCTAAATAAATTACAAGAGCATCTTAATTTTGTCGCCCCCTTCCAAAGTTTCTCAAATTTCTTGAAGTTTCAAAGTTTAGGGAAGTATTTTAGGAACTTTGGGAAAAAAAGAAAATTTAAGAGCTTAATCTCGCAATAATAATGCTTCCAAATAGGTTATATGAGGTAATCAAGTCAACGATTTGCTTTCAATTTGAGAAATAACAACTTTTGTGGATATGGAAATGTGACATTTGGCTATTTGAGCCATTGCAATTATGGTAATATAAAAAGTCCTATTAAAGGGTTGCTTTCAGGGGCTTGAACTTTGGCGGGGCGAAGCACTTTACCACGGTCGGGCTAGAGATTAGATTTAAGTAAGAGCATGGATATCGCTTGCATTAAAAACTTAATTTAAACTAAGGTTAAGTTCGGTTTATAGAAAATAATTTAAAAAAAAAACATTTTTTTTTTTGAATTTTTCAGCATTTATTTCATAGAAAATGAATTAGTTAGGAAAAATATTTTCCATCAATGAAAAAAGACTTCTAAAATAGAAGAAAATATTTTTGGCTTTTCAAGTAAAGGAAATCATTTTTCTCCTTCACTCTCTATTATCGAACACTCTCATGCAGCCTTGCTAGTCCACTCTTCTTTCTTCTTTCTTTCTCCTTTTTTCGTTCTTTGTTTTTCATTCCTTCTTGGCCAGCCACAAGTGAGGCTTGAGGCCTTGTCGGCCTCTAGTGAGCTTGAGCTCGCCGCTCGCTAGATTGGCGAAATCAAGCTGGCCATGTGCTAGATTGGTGAGCGCAAGCCTCATCATAGGCTTGAGTTTGCCATTGGTTGTTCGTTGGGGTTGGTGACTGACTAAAGAAGAAGGAGGAGGAAAAGAAAAAAAGTGAAAAAAATTAAAAAGAAATAAAAATATTAAAAGGAGTGCACAAATGAAAATCAGATCAAATTTTCCAGACCTTACGAAGGAAAATTTTAGTTTATTTTCAGGTTTCAGTCACATATTAAGAAATATTGTCACTTTTAGGGAAAATGGTTTCTAGAAAATATTTTATAAAAATGCCATATTTACCGTGAAACAAATGGAGTTTAAGTGTGAACAACATCTATAAATGACACTCGCCAATTAGAAGCTTTATTGGGCAAATTTCTTTGAAATGGTAACCACGCAAAATGACATATCCAAAAGAAAAAAAAAAGAAGAAGAGATATTTCCTTCAATCAATTATGCAAGGTCTCCCTCAATCTCAATCTCGGCAAATAAAGAAAGGATTATAAAAAACCCCAAACTAGCACACCTATGACAAATTTACTAAAAACTACTTTTTTGACCACCAAAAACCCCAAACTGGTACACTTGTGACAAATTTACCCTCTGTTAGTTTTTATTAAATTTACCATCAAATTATTAAGTTAAATGACCTGTGATAGTTGACTGATATACAAATTTGAGATTTTACGCTTTATTTGTCATAGTTTACAAATTTTTTGATTTTTTTTGTGGTATTAATCCAATTTAGTAGATGGTATATTTGTCACAAATTTACCAATTTAGGGTTTTTTGTAGTCGAATAAATTAATTTAAGGTAAATTTGTCATAAATATACAAATTTATGATCTTTTATGGTCAGTTGGGGTAAATTTGTCACATGTGTACTAGTTTGAATTCTTCATGGTCAAAAACATGTGTATTAGTTTATAATTTTTTAAGGTATTAATCCATAAAGAAAAGAGACTACAGGCCGAATTTTCCATGCACGTGTCTCGACTAATTTTCGATCCCTTTGAAGAGGCCTCGGTTCCTACGTGAAAATATCCGACTGTCGGTGCTCTTCATTAGCCACTTGTGCATGGGCTACATAAAAAGCAAATCTTAATGAATTAACTCATACTGCAAAAAATGGTGTATCCAAAACAAAAAAAGCAAAAAAGAAAAAGAAAAGAGATACTTCCTTCAATCAATTATGCAAGGTCTCTCTCAATCTCAATCTCAGCAAATAAAGAAAAGAAACTACAGGCCGGAATTTTCCATGCACGTGTCTTGACTAATTTTCGATCCCTTTGAAGAGGCCTCGGTTCCTATGTAAAAATATCCGACTGTCGGTATTCTTCATTAGCCACTTGTGCATGGGCTACATAAAAAGCAAATCTTAATGAATTAACTCACTTTCATTGGATGTATGTGGTAAGACAGATTATGAACACAGTAATTAGATATTAAATTTACTCCACTAGAATTCCAAAAGTACAGGCGCTTCGTAGAATTGGGATTATAAAACCCATGATTATCGGATGGATTCTCGATGCGGGATTTGGAGTTTCAAGTTCCCGGGTTCATGGAGTTATAGATGGAGAAAGCATCTAAGAAGAGCCTCATCACATTATTTGATCGATTTTAGAATTTTGTTTGCCAAGGGTCGTGCATGGACCACCTGAAACCATCAATTCTCTCTGTATCCATGGACATAGAGTTAGCGATCTCTCCATCTCCACCAGCATGTCCTTGCTTAGACTGGCATGGAAGGGTTAGTTACAAGAGTTTTTATGATGAGAGCTACACTAATTGATATATGTGGACTGAGTAAAGCTTGACTATACTGAGAGGGTATGTGGTTGAAAACTCTATAAATAATTCAAATCTCTTATTTAACCTGGATGCATAGATAGAACTAATGATATAGAAGGTAATGGAGGAAAAACACTTGAGCTCTGGATTGTTATTACTCCGATTAAGAATGATGGATTCCAAATTAGATGCGCAAATATTTTTTTCTCCATTATTGTGTTCTACATTCTAGCTATAAAAATCTTGGGACACAGTCTTTGCAACTTAGTCCCTTGTCATATGTATTTGCAATCGGGAGGACATTAGAAGTGTCAAATGTCATTACGGTGCTTATTTTAGTTCAAAAAGTTTTTGCTAGCTCACTAAATACCAAATTGGAGAAAAATAATTATTTAAGCGTCAACAATTAAAAATTTCGGTGAAATTAATTATATGGCATTTGTAAATAAAATTTTTAAGTGATATGTCATAGTTTTTAAAATCCTAATCCATGTGGACATGCGAAATGATGCGGCTCAGTCCAATGTGGCTAGGTAATAAAAAAGACGTCGCCGCACGCCATCCATGGCAAAAGTGATGTCTTTGAACTTGAGTAAAAATGTTGGCCTCATGGCATCTCTCTCTATCACTCATTCACCATTACTTGCTATAGCACTCTTGCCCTTGCTCATCGTTGCTTGCTTGTCGTCCATGGCAAGAATGTGCGTTTCTCTTTGCGTTGCTTAATTAAAAGGAAAAAATAGGGTTCGTAAGAGAAAATTAGGGCTCATGAGGGGGAAAATCAAGGTTATGAGCTGCTGTTGTAGCTCCTGCTCTCTATTTGTAAGATTGTGCTATTAATTTTGGTACCAAATTGAAATAAGGTGTGAATTTCAATTCATTGGCTGGCTAGGGTTTGAAATTGGGGTTCTCTTTCAATTTGGCGCTTTAGGGTTTTCATTTGGGGGAAAAATACTATACAATGTCATTTATGGTTTTAAATGCTAATTGGATCTTTGATAAACCATGTCAGCTTAAGAAGTTAATAGAAAAAAGGTCACGTCGGATTTCCGCCATCTTTTAAAGTAATCTAAAAGGGACTTTTCATATTAAAGTGAGTGATGTACATAGCATTTTGCATTTCCATCGTTCTTCTCCCGTTTGCAGCCAGCAACAAGAGAGCCCTAGTCCCAACGAGCCAGCCCTAGTCCGGACAAGCTGTGTAGCCTGAACATCAACTGCCTATGGGGAACGCACTCAAACAAGATTTGCCACTAGTAAGGCCCAAAACTAGATGGCAGCCTGA
This sequence comes from Eucalyptus lansdowneana, assembly GCA_017140395.1. NCBI lineage: Eukaryota > Viridiplantae > Streptophyta > Magnoliopsida > Myrtales > Myrtaceae > Eucalyptus > Eucalyptus lansdowneana. Next base: position 26,199,532 of record CM029488.1, read on the forward strand.
ACTGTTAAACTCACGTTGCCCATTAAAGAGTTGAACAGAAGAAGTTTCCGTGAAATGAAGCAGAAATAATGAAGCGGAAATAATTTCTCTCTGTTCCGACAAAGCCAAACCCTTCACCTGCCTATACGGAGTCGCTCTATTGCATGCACCAACAGCAATTAGAGGGCTCGGCAACGAGAAACTAACTGTACTCGGTATACTCGCATTTGAGCATGTGGTGAAGATCCAGTCCCGTGACGCTCACTTAGATCTGGATCACGTGTAGCCAAGTTACTGAAGAACCCGACATAACAGCAGAATAAACCAGTGATAACAGAGACTACATCAGAGATGGAGTACCACCGGAACATGCTTTACAGACAGAACGATGTCTATGACGAGGCAATAACATGAAATGGACGACTAGCATATCCCCAAGCGAGAGTCATAAGTGCTCAATCCAAAGGAGAGACCAGTATCTCTTCCGACCAATCATTTGCATACCAATAAAAGTAGTTCGTCACACACAAGACCAGATTGGATACGGATATGCCGAAGCAGCAAATCCAAGTTGGCTTGCAGTGACAAAGTCTGCTTCTTCAGCGATTTCTTTGGAGCCTTCATCACATGATGTGGGAGCATCGGGTTCTATTGATCGGCCCTCAAGCTCTATTCATGTTTTGTCGATCGAACCAACCTGCTCATTATTTAAGCAAGTAAAGACCAATTTCAGCAACAGCTTAATGAGTTGGGTTCAGATTCATAAAACGTAAAATGAAAATTGAAAGAGAGATGACAAATAACCGAAGTAAGAAATAGTCTGAAGAGCCTTTCTTTTTTGTAAGCAGATAGAAATTTTGTGAGAGGGGGTATTCGTGCAATTCTCTGGGAGACCGAGGTTCTTTTCGGAATAAGTTTAGATATACATGGATTATTGAATTAAGCAAATGATAAAATAAGTTTATCGACAGATCCCCGTAAAATTATAATAGTAAACTAAAAAAGAATTAAGAGCATATATTATCACCACAACATCTATGTACAAGTAGTAAAAGTAGCCGATTTCTTTTAGAGTACAAGTTGCACTCTAAAAAATTATGTCATTTATAGATAAATCTTTGTCAATTTAAGGTTTAGTTTATCTTGTCCGAATTTGGCGAGTGAAACAAAAAAATCGTCGAAGGGAGAAACTCACTAAATTTAAATTTAAACAAATAAAGAACACATTACTGATGTGTTTTAGCAAGAAGAAAGTTGTTCAGATATAGTTACTTTATTCGAGTAGTTAAATTCTATAAGTTGACACATAAATTATTTTTATTGCTACTTGAATAAAAAATAATAAAATTTTAATAAAGGATAGCTTATTGAGATATACTTTATCAATTAAACAGAACAAGAACCTCGTTACCTCAAGCTTAAATCGAAACACTATGTATCTTAAACTGGCATTACATCTTTAAAATAATGAAAATTAAGGTAATAATTTATTGAAAACCTAACATACTTACATGTTATTTAGTTTAATTTTCTGCTTTTCAAATGCACTTATTTTAAGTATATCTATTGTGATGCAACAAATCCACTTACTTTGGAACAATAATTAAGATGATTTATAAATTGAATTCTTTTTAGTTAATTCAGACTGCTGTATTTTTTAGCTGAAGGAGTTAATATTTATCTTAAACTTGCAGTATACCTTCATATAAAAATTTAAGATAATACCTTATTCAAAACATAAATATTTATATTCATTTAATCTAATTTTCTGCTTTTTAAGATGCACTCATTTTATCTTTCGTGATGCAAGACGTATACTTATTTCGGAGCAATAACTAATTGGAAATATTCAGTTGATTTAGTTTGTTGTAGTGAAACTTTTAATTAGTTAATCAAAAGAAACATACTTACAAATATCGAAATGTCTATTCAATACGACTTAGTTTTTTGAAATCTCATCTTTGTCTAGAGAAATACAAAATTCACATCGTTTTAGCTGCTGAAACTGAACTCCACCTCGTTGTGTGCTCTGCTGCGAGCTGCGCGAACGAGGATTCCTTGTCTAGCAATCTTTTCAGAGAGTCATATTCAGCAACAAGGCCTGGACACAGATTCAAAGTGAGAGAGAGATACTGATGAAGCATGAGCCAAACATGCAAGGTCGAGATGAGATCGTGTCATGAAATACTAACCATGGTCTAGAAGAAGAATGATGTTGCTGTCGAGAACAGAAGTGATCTGATGTGCAATGGTGTTAACAGTACAGTCGGCGAAGTGATGCCTCAAAGTTTGTTGAATCACATTATTGGCGGCTGTATCGACGGAAGCAGTGGCTTCATCAAGTACCAAAATCTTGCTTTTCTTGAGCAGGACAGGACCGAGACACACTAGCTGCCTCTGTCCCATGCTCCAGTTCTCTCCATTCTCTGCAACTGTAGGTCAAGCATCTCATGAGCGAGCTAAAAACAAGTACAATTCTGGAATATGGCAGAAAAAAAATTTCAATTTGGTCTCCCGGTAATTTTCTACAATTTGGATTCTGAATTGCTGCAGAATTTCTACCGGTAATAGAAGCACAAACAAGTACAGTTGAAGAAAAGGTCCTGAAAAAACCTGGCGAATCCAGTTTCCCTTCTTTCTTCCTCACTTCGTCCCCGAGTTGGCAATTATCCAATGCCTAGAATTGCAGGATGGATTAACTTTTGCTAACTATGGTTTATGTTGCATGAGCTACAAAAGAACTTCTATTCACGGAAATTTTGTAATCAAATTGGGGAAGAAAATGAACCGACCTCCCAAATCTGATCTTCAGTGAATTCCTCAAGAGGGTCAAGGTTGCTTCGCACGGTGCCCTCAAACATGGTTGGATCTTGAGGAATGATACTTAATCTAGACCTCAGATCATGCAGCCCAATTGAGGAGATATTGACGCCATCTATTAGGATTTTACCTGCACAAGGTTCTACAATACGGAAAAGTGTTTGTATGAGAGTTGATTTGCCACTGCTCGTTCTCCCTACGATACCCGTTTTCATCCTGCCAGAGAAAGTGCACGTGATGCCTCGCAGAACGAGTGGCAAGTGAGGAGCATATTGTGTGACATCCCAAATTTCATTGACCTTCATTAGTGTAATTAGATCATTAGGAACTTAGAGTAATTAGATTGGGCCAGAAAGTGAACCTGATGGATCTTGAGGAACGTGTGGGCTTGAGAAATAAGTGGGCCACACGAATTGGACTTAAGAAATCAAATGAGAGATTATGGGCTTGGACTTGGCTTGAAGCAGGCCAAGGTTCGAAATTATTAGATTTGTAGATTTAGTTTAATGGGCCGGGATTGTTATAGATTAAGCCTATTGGGCCGGGAATGAATATTTAGGCCCGAACGATTTTATTTTATTTTATAGATTATAGTTATGATAACTTGATTAATGATTATAATGCTAATATCAATTTCTAACTTTAGCATTCTTTTTGTGATGAATTCCTTATAAACAAACATTGATTAATCGATATGTTATGTCATTCGATATGTTATATATATGTTATGACTTTTTATAATTGGGATTAAGTAGAAACAAAAGGCAATTAGATGAAAATATTAGAAGCTAATGAACTAACGAATGATATCGATAAACTGTTAATTAGTGACAATCGACAAATGGTGAAAATCTTCATGCATGAAAGCCACGACACTTTTCTCTCTCTCGATTCTCTCATCAACACCCACCGGTTTTCTCAATCCATAGAATTGAAGATGGCAACTCCAAGGAAGCATAATCATTAGCCAAATCTAATCATTACACTAACCTAGGGATTAGCTTGTAGCCTATTTTCCCCCTTAAGCTTTGTACTCTCTCTCTCTCTCCATATAAAACCGAACAACCCATCTTCATCTTCTTCTTTCTTTTTCTCTCGGCTGAGCAGCGAAAAACCAGAAGCAAACCAGCGATTTCTCCTTCTTGCATGCTGATTTTGAGTGTTGATCTTGAAGCATCTCTGTGTTGTTTAGTAGCTGAAGCAAGGTAAGGAAAGATCTAACTCTAAATTGAAAGTTATCCATTGTTTCATCAAGGGAGCTTGAGGATCTAACCAAAGAGTGATGGATATAGTTTGTAGTTGCTGTTTTGTGATTGATCTAAGCTTAGTGAGTGTTAGATTGAAGGTAGGAGCTATTGCATGTCACTCTTGAGTCTTGCATGTCTCGAAATCCTTGTGTGAGTATGCTGTTTTGCTGAGCGAAGTGATGAAATGGATGCCGAGTGTGTTGTTTTGGTAGAAATCGTGATAAGTGGCTTACGGATGCAACGACACTTCGAGCCGAGCTGTGGAATTGATCATTTGTTAGAGAAAGATATGCTGAAGTTGCTTTGAGTTGCTGTGAGTAAGCATTGGAGTATTTTAGAAGAGATTTGTGGATAGACAAGTTGTTTCGTTGAATTAGAAGTGAGAAAATTGTGTATCTATTCTGTTCTAAGTGAAAACAGTTATGGAGTCTTCTGTTTGTGTTAAATTTTATTTATGTATGTTAATAGAAATAAGAAAGAAACCATTCTACATGATAGAACATCTACAAGATCAAGTTATACACGTAGCTATAACCATATGAGTATATAAAAACGTAGAGATGGAAGTGAACTTAGTAAAACCAGTAAATTGTTTTGTGAGAAACGGTATGACCTTTACTGATTATATGAACTTTCTGTATTTACCTAGTTAGATTTGGACTTTTAATCCTTAATGAATATTGTAGAAAACATCTTAAGGAATGACGTGTCAAAATTTGAGATTAAATCGATAAGAATTGGCTAGTGAAACAATTTCCTTTGTAGATACGAAATCTGGACGTTGGTACAGGGTACTAGTAAATATTATGACAATTGTTACTCTTAGTATAGTGAGAATTAGACTTAAGTTTCTTCACGAGAATTGTTAGTCTATGTCTCAAGTATAACATACTAAAATTTGGTAATATTTCGACAAGAATTAACTTACCTTCTGTGTTCGAAACCGAAACTGTTCATTTAGCTAGTATACTGTTTGTACCCGAGAACACATATTAGATGTAGTGTCTTGTATCTTAGACTTGTATGATGAACATACAGTCTAATAAACCTTATACTAGATGTTAGTTGTGTATGAGTAAGTCTCATATATCATTTGAGATATAAGTGCATATAGAATCATGTGTGTGCAATGAGTGTGGTGCATAGTGCTTGATTATGGGATACATATCTGTTCGCCATGGAATGGGACATGACGTAATGGGTTTTATCTTATAATTTGGACACGCATGTGTGCTAGGTGTTGGAAAATATGGCTTCGAAATGGGTTGAACAATGAAATCTGATCGAGTAAAACAACTCGGATTTTGAGGCATGATATCACTTTCTTTAAGGATTTATTTGCCCCACAACGTTGCTAATGGTCACCGGCAAAAATCCTCTAGGATATAATAAAGTCTTGGATGAGAATACTAAATAGCAATTCTAGTATTTCTCCAGGGTCTCTCTAAGAAACAATCGAAAAATTGGCTGCTGTTTTTCAGAAAGAAGACTCGAAAATGACCATTCTTTTCTTTCCGAAAAATGACAAGTATATATATGAAACAGTCTTGCAACTCTTCGTGAAAATTGCGAACAAACACGTCTTTAGAAAATTGTTCGGATAAACAAATGCGACTCTTCGGAAGAAGTTGAAAAAACGAACAATTGCAACCCTTCGGGAAAGTTAAAAACCGAATAAGTAATTTTCCAAAGTTATCTTGAAAAGACACAAACAAAATTCGGAATATATATATTTAAATAGAATTTCGAATTTTCATTTATATTTCATTTCCGGAATTCTCAAATTAATAGGCAACCTTTGAAATAAAAAAAATAAAATAAAAAATAAATAGCAAGGGATTAATGCTATCGCGCCAAAATCGCGCATTCCGCACGCGGGTATGGTGGGGTCTAGCTCCACCCAATCATTCTTTTAACTACAAAAAGGAAAACCCACATATTTAAACTGATTCACTTGCTCTCACCTTTTCTATGTGGGACAAAGTAAAAAGCACTCATTTTGTTTTATCAAACAAAATTCCAACACTAGGTTCATGAGAGTTAGATAGATACTTTGAAGTCTTTTCTTTTGCATACGATAAACGCATTAATCAAAGGTGTGGTGGTGTGAAATGTGTGCTTAAGATGAGTGAACCCATCGGTACCGAGATACCGGTGATGCCCCCGGAAGTTTGGGATGCCCTTGCTGCATGGTCTTGGATGCCTCGGTAGAGAGATACTGAGATGCCTCGGAGTGAGATGCCCTTGTGTGTGATCAAGGATGCCTCGGTTGTGTGATACTAAGATGCCTCAGAGTGAGATTCCCCTCGTTGTGTGGTCTTGGGAGGACCTCGGTTGTGTGATACCGGGTTGCCTCGGAATGAGATGCCCATAATTAGAGGTATTGTGGAAGTCCGGATAACGTACTTTCCGCAAGTGACTCGATCGGCTAGTTGAATTCCGGTTAATGATTGATCGAGGGTGGATTTTATGCACACTAAATATAATTCTATTTGGCGAGTGAGTTCATCTATTATTGTTGCATTATATTTTGATGTGAGATTGAGTTTGTGAAGGGTAAGTATAGAAATGGATGCATATAAGGTGATTTCTTACATGAAGTAATAGTATTGTTTATGCTTGTGATATATTCTCTTAGTATCCTAAATTGTTTGATGATTCACTTGTAACTTGGATGGCTATGGATTGTTTAAGTTAGAGTTTTATCATTCTTTACTGGGCAAGGTTGTTTGCTCATACCTTATATTTTTAGATTGATAGCATGGATGTACCGCCAGTAGCTCGATATGAGGCGGTAGTGCGTCTTGATGTTTCTCTTCATGATGTGTATGATCCCGACATTGACATGATTTTCTCCAAATATGAGGCAACTTTATGGCTGGATGACGGTAGAGCTGACTTGACTTCGATAATGTTCGTTGCATGGCTTATCAACCATGAAGGAGAGATGTTTGGATCTTTACCCTTTGGAGTAGGAGGACCTAGAGCGAGTTTGGGTGGCGCCTAGATGCCTTTGATCTTGTAGAGGCTGACTGACTTTTGTTTTTTGTTAGATGCGGGCTAGTATGGGAACTCGTGGAGTAGATACCCTCACCCTTTATCCCTGGCTTTTGTTACGCCTTACTTTTGTTATGTATATGTTGTATATATATAGGCGATGAACATGGAAAGAGTCCATGTTGATAAATTTTGTAAGCCCTTATGATGATAACAAGAAATGAAGCTTCCTGTAATCTTGCTTTGTGTGCATGAATGATTTGGCCAATACTTTGAATTTGAAGGTAGAGTGATTACAGGATAACCTCATAATATAAACTTGAGATTTTAAATAATCCATGTTATACATGCTAACCTTCAATAGTAAATACTATAGGTTATCTAAAGGAGTTTACAAGTTAGCTAAGATGTTAATAATAATTATAATTCCGCTTGCGCTTAGTACGTGACGCCCTGGGACGTCACAACTCATTACATATTGAACCTGATGTTCCTCCCAAACTGCCAGAAAGAGGAATGTGTTAGATAACTGTACCAAAATAGCAAAATCATTTGTTTGAGACATAACAGAGAGAAAATATTTTGTCACCGGCAAATCAGAGATACCAATATCTTTGTTGAAATATAATACGCGAAAATGATAGGATCTTGCAATTTATGTCAATGCGAAATCACCAGAGAGATAAACGAGAAATAATAAGGATACTAGATATTTACGTGGTTTGGTCCGGCTATCAGTACCTTCGTTCACGAGGAGAGCTAGCAGCAAATAATCCACTATAATCGGATAATCAAAGTTTACAATCGTTCACACGCTTGAGTGTCTCTCACGCCTAAATTTAAGCTCAAACACAAAATGTTTATAAATAAACAACCCACTTGGACGTAAACTCAAGGCACAAAATTACTATACATACGCCAAAACAAGAACTTGGGGGTTTGTCTTTTTCCACATCCATATAGCTTTGCGTTCTCCTTTCAAGACTTGTGCGGCATCTTTTGGACGTGCTGGACGTGCGGCTTCTTTTTTCTCCTTGTGCAGCACTCTTTAGCTTTTGCAGCTCCACACACAGAGAAAAGAAACCCCAAAGTTTTCGCCTTTATACATTTGTGCCTAGAGTCAACAATTTGACCTAGGCCACCCATGTGCTCTTCAATACAAATTTGGCTTCATATGCACGAAAAGCGAAACCCTCGCTTTATATTTTATATTATTTCCTCCTTTATCTTGTAGTGGTAGATCAACTTCTTTCTTTTGCTTTCTTTTGTACGTCCAAAACAAAGTACAATAAGAGAAAATAATTCCATCATCTGACTTGTAATCCACTTGGGAAAATCTTTCTCAACAAATTCAGTTAACAAATCATTATCCAAATTCAAATTTGAGACATTGATTTAACAATTCTCCACATTGGCTCGATGTTTGAAGCCAAACTATAGTGCTCATTATCCATGTTGCTTTCACAATGTCTCGATAGGCGCTTACTCTCCACATATGCCAATAAAGCTCAAGCAAAGCTTGAGCTTTGCTAAAGGAATAGACTTAGTTATCATGTTTGCTGAGTTATTTGCTGTAACGATATTTTTCACAATAACATCATCCTTAGCTAAGACATCTCAGATGAAGTAGTACCTAATATTGATATGTTTCATTTGTTTGTGATAAACTAGATTATCTCACCTTAGTTATTATAATGTATATCCAAACTTTTTTGTTTTAGCACAAAGTTTAAGAGCAAATTTCGTAACCATATTGTCTTTTTCGCTACAAAAGTTAGTCTATGTACTTTGCCTCAGTTAAAGACAAGGCAACGTAATCTTGTAAGGACGCTTTCCAACTAACTACACCACCTACTAGTGTAAATATATACCCTGCTAAAGACTTGCAATCATCTAAGTTATTAGCATGATTCAAATCCACAAAATCAACGGTCTCACCGCCATTACTATTTCTCCAAGACACTATACACATGTCTGATGTCCCCTTCAAATATTTGAGGATCCACCTCATAGCTTTGCAATGAGTTTTATCAGGATGTTTCATATAGCAATTAACCATGTTCATAGCTTGTGAAATATTAGGCCTAGTGCACACCATAATATACACAATACTACCAACGACACTAGAATAAGGAACACAAGACATATACTCCTCCTCCTCCTCCTCCTCGTCTACGAGTGATAATTTATTTGAAAGTTTAAAGTGTTTTGCTAAAGGTGTACTTACAGATTTTGCAGACTACATATTAAAACGTGTCATGATTTTCTCAATTTATTTCTTCTGAGATATACGTTAAACTTTTGCAACCTTGTCACGCAAAATCTCCATACCCAATAATTTCTTTGCAGCACTTAAATCTTTCATCTCAAATTTATCATTTAATTGTCTCTTCAGCACATAAATATCAAATATATTCTTAGTTGCTATCAGCATATCATCAACATATAAGAGTAGATAAATCAAAGAACCATTCTCTAATCTCTTAAAGTAGACATAGCTATTCATATGACTTTTCAAATAGTCTTAACTAGCCGTGAAGGTATCAAAATGTTTATATTACTACCTAGTAGACTGTTTCAACCCATACAAAGATTTCTTCAATAAGCAAATATCATCTTCCTTACCACAAATACCTCTAGGTACCTCATGTAAATCTACTCCCCAACTCACCATGAAGAAACTCAATTTTCATATCTAGTTGCTCTAATTTGAGATCCTGCAAAGCAATTGAGGCAAGTAAAATACAAATAAAAGTATGTCTTACCACAGAAGAGAATACCTCATTGTAATCAATGCCCTCACGATATTTATATCCCTGCGCCACAAGTCTTGCCTTATACCTTACTGATTTTGATGGAGTGATTACATCTCTCCACTCATAGCCTCTATCCACTACGACGACTCCAAACTAGCCATTGCCTAAGAGTAAGATAAATGCTAATTTGTCTCTACCTCATCATCTACAGTCAATGCATAAGCAATATCTATATAACCATAATGTACCGGTGATTTAATTTGCCTTCTTTGTTTGTCTGCGACTATAGTGTGCTATGACTTTGCTTGTTGTTCACTATCACCAATTTTAGGAACTGTGACCTCATCTGCAGTCTCAACTTCTATTACCTCTGATATCTCCAAAATTTCCATCTGAAGCTTCACCTCACTACTAACACCATGATCTATCTGCTCTGCTAGTTGTGTCTCAAAACTCCTCCGTTGAAGCATTGCAATCTCGTTGAAGATCACATTTATGCTTATTAGAAAATCAGGTGATTTGGGATTAGTGCATCACAACCGATAACCTTTTACCCCGTATGCATAACCTAGAAATATGCACTTCTTCACTGTCGGCTCAAGCTTACCATCACTTGCATGAGCATACACAACATATTCAAATATATGTAATATGGAGTAATTAACAGGTTTCCCCGACCATATTTCCTCGAGAGTCTTCCACTCGATAGTAGATGATGGAGATCGATTAACCATGTAATATGCCATGTTCACTGCTTCGGAAAAATTCCTTGCCAAATCCTGCATGTGAAAGCATGCATTGAATTCATTCAAGCAAAGTTCTATTCTTCCGTTTTGCCACGCCATTTTGCTCTGGTGTTCCAGGTACTATGCGGTGTCTCGCAATCCCTTCTTTCTCGTAGAACTAGGTAAAATCTTTATTGTAGAACTCCATGCTATTATCGGCTCTTATGCACTTGATTTGTTTATCTGACTACTTCTCAATCAATGTCTCAAATTTCTTGAACCGATCGAACACATTATATTTGTGCTTTAGAAAGTATACTCATACCTTCATTGAATAGTTATCGATAAATGTCAGCATAGATCGGGCACCTCCTTTTAAAGGAACCGAAGACAGGCCCTTAACATTTGAATGAATGTATTCAATTGGTCACTCGGTCAAATGAGTAGTCATAGTAAACTTAATTCGGCGTTGTTTTCCAAAGATATAGTGCTTACATAAGTCCAACTTCCCTATCTTTTGACCTTTCAACAACTCTCTTTCACTCAGCATTGTCATACCTACCTTGCTCATGTGCCCTAAACGCATATGTTATAACGAGTCAAGTTAGAGTCTAACTCACATGATGAAATTGCAGCGATGCTGGTCACGGTCTCTCCCAACAAATGATAGAGAACATTCATTGTATTCCCCTTCATCATTGTCATGGTATTTCGAGAGATTTTCAATACTCCACCTTTAGCAATGTACCTATACCTGATGTCATTGAGTGTTTAAAAAAAAAAAAATTTCTTAAACTTTGGTACATGCCTCACATTTGTCAATGTGTGCACCATACATATGAACTCGGATTGTCTCTATTCCCATAGCCTTGCAAGCTATATTATTCCCCAAAAGAACGCTACCACCATCTGCAGCCTGGTTCATATGATAAAAACACCTCGAATTCAACACCCATTCATCTCCTAATAAATTAGTGGTCATATATAAAATAGCTTCTGCATTACTAGTGCTCTCCTTAGCAACGTTCGTCATACTACTTGTGGCATTGTGCCTATTACCTTTATTCATTCGCTTTAGAAAATCTCTCATAATATGCCCATCCTTATGGCACTCAAAGCACTTCACACGTCCCTTGACTTTCTATGGTGTGATTTCAATCTGCTTTTACCTTTATTGCCATTGGGCCCACTATGTTGTTCTCCACTTCGAATCGTCAATACTTGTGCTACTCCTTGAGTTGGACTGTCATCTCACAACTTTCTCTATCACTCTTTAGAGAACAATGCGGACTTTACCTCTTTTGAGATAATTGTAGTACGCCCCTACAACAATGAATCAGTAAAGTGCTCTCATAACTCTGGTAAAGAAGCTAATAACATCATGCCATGTTCTTCATCATCAAGTATTTTACCGACATTCTTCAAATCCATCATGAGTTTATTGAATTCATCTATGTGGGTTTTGACAGATGTACCTTTTGTATATCTAAACTGAAACATCTTCTTCAACATGTACATGCGATTGTTCAAATCTTTATTTATATAGAGTGCCAAAAGTTTTACCCGTAATGTTGCGGCATCCTTCTCCTTGGCCATCTCTATAAAACCCCATTTGACAAGTTTAATAGAATTGTGCTGTTTACTCTTTCCATTAGCCCTACCCTCTTAGAAGTTTTCATTATAAGCGGCAACTCATCTTTACCATCTAGTGCCTTGGCCAAATCCTAGGTTGTCAATAATGCCCGCATCTTGATTCTCCATAACCCAAAGATGTTTCTCTCGTTAAACTTCTCAATTTCAGATTTTACCTTGGATATAATTGCAATAACATAATTTTCAAATAATAATCAGATAAACAAAAGCCCCAAATTACAATCAAGAAATCTAATTCCAAGCTCTAATACCAATTGTTGACATATAATACGTGAAAATGACAGGGTCTTGTAATTTATGTCAATGTGAAATCACCAAAGAGATAAACAAGAAATAATAAGAATACTAAATATTTACATGGTTGGTTCCAAGTATCAATATCTATGTTCACGAGGAGAGCCGGTAGTAAATAATCTACTATAATCGGAAAATCAGAGTTTACAATCGCTCACACACTCGAGTGTTTCCTACACTTAAATTTAAGCCCAAAGATAAAGTATTTATAAATAAACAACTCACTTGGACGTAAACTTATGGCACAAAATTACCGTGCATTCTAGCTTAAAGTAAAACGCTATACATACACCAAAACAATAACTCAAGCGTTCGTCTTTTCTCCACGTATAGCTTTGCGTTCTCCTTTCAAGGTTTGTGCGGCATCTTCTGGACGTGCTAGACGTGTGGTTTATTAATTTTTTTTTTCCTATGCGGCGCTCTTCAACTTTTGCGTCTCCACAAACACATAGAAAACAAACCCCAAAGTTTTCGCCTTTATCGTGTGTGCCCAGAGTCAACAATTTGACCTGGGTCCATTGTGTGCTCTTCAATATGAATTTGACTTCATCCGCACGAAAAGTGAAACCCTTACTTTATCTTTTATATTATTTCCTCTTTTGTCTTGTAGTGGTGAATCGCTTCTTTCTTTTACTTTCTTTTGTATGTCCCAAACAAAGTCCAATAAGAGAAAAGAAAAAACCTTTTCATCCGACTTGTAACCCGCTTGAGATCATCTTTCTCAACAAATTCAGTTAACAAATCGTTATTCGAATTCAAATTCAAGACATTAATTTAACAATCTCCACGTGTCAGCCATGAAGGATGAGGTCAATTATTGTCTATCACAAGAGGAGGCTCACTTGAAATGCAAGTACTCTTTCAACCGATATGATTTTGTTCTCCATATTGCACAAATTCCAAATCACCCATGCTAGTATCATGTTCAGATTAAGCCCGTATGTCACGGCTAGTCCTGCAATTGCTGAAGAGAAAAATAGAAGCAAGTTACGAATTGCCAGTACATATACGCATTATTCATACCAAGGAGACAATAAGACGAAAAGAAGCTACCTGGGTCGATGAATCTCTTAGGAAGAGAGATCAAGAAAATCAAAGAGGTCCCAAATGTGAAAGATGAAAGCATATCTAAGCGAAAACAAAGCCATTCCATTGCCCCAGCACTATGGAACTTGGGCCTAGAGTATGCATCTGAAAGTTCCATATTGGTATCCCGGAATCTTGATTCTTGATCAAATCCGCGTATCGTGGTTGATCCCGACATAGTCTCAGAAAAATGCTGGATCACTGGAGCTTTGCATACCCCAACCAACCTTGCTAGTTCTCGAGCAGAAGGTAGGTAATGTTGGTTCATAAATAAGTACAAGATGGTGAGCAGGTATCAAGCAACAGGCAAAAGTTATTGTCGAAGGAGATTGTAAATGGTCTGGAGATGAAAGTTGAAAAGTACTATTAAGGATGGAATCTGAGATCGACAGATTTATCCTTTTCTGGAAATAAATCATAAGGATAAATTTTGCAAAATGATGAGAGAATTCAGACACGGAAATTTACACACGAGAGGTTATTTTCTTTTCTCGTGGCACTGAAATTTAAAAAGGCTGTGATGATTACCTGATACTAGACGCAGGCCGCAACCACTGGGATAAAGATTATGAAAACTTGCCATGCAACCTGAGACATCACAGCGATACTCCCAGGAGCCGGATCATTGAGAAGGCTGATGCGACAACTCGATATTGAATGCTCATATCGACAGTACTTTGGTCGGTTGAGACCTGAAAAGAGATATACACCAATAAATTGGGAAAATGAACGGGAACCATATTTATGTTTAATTATATCATAACTACAAGCAGTTACAGCTTAGTTGAAAAAAGCCTACTCTACGATCCCATAGCATTCAAATCAGATCTCTCTGTAGCATGTAAGCATCTAGCATCATGTGACTTACCTTTTAGGATTCGTCCACTGGGGGTAGCATCAAAGAATGACATGGGAGCTCGGAAGATTGCAAAATGCAACTTAGTGAAGAGTATAGTGGCAGTCTTGTAACCAGCAGTAGCCAGAAGTGAAGATCTGGCAAGAACGCAAAAGCGTTGCTGACAGCCGACACCACGTAAACAAGTATTAGCATCAATCCAGAGACAGCAGGTTTGATGTCCACTGACACCGGTTGCCCAGGCCAACCAATGATAACTTCCTATTTGAAGGAGCTTAAACAGAATCTGAGCCAAGAATATGAAAGGCACTAGACCTCCTCCATATGCAGTTGTAATAAATTTCCAGTACACTGGAAACCCGACTCTTTCTCCCTCTCTTCTTCTTGAACAAGCTGACCTTTTGGCCCAACCATGCCATCTTGAACATTGCTGTTTTCATCCATCTCTATGGAACTTTCTGTTTCACCATTTTCAATGTTGACAGTAGATCTTATGGAATCAGGCCTATGTTGGGTGGAGGCAATGCCCAACAAAGCCTTCTTATGCGCACCGAGTTCCCTGAAATCGGCACTAGCATGAAGAATGTCACAGTACTTTCCAGCTTCCACAATCTTTCCATCTCTCATGACCTCACAAATATATGTGGTATCACTTGATACAACGACTCTACTGATAGAAGAGTAAAAGAAACTGATTCACTAGTTAGTAAGCACTCACCAAGATTAGATCAGCTGGCGGTAAGAACTCTACTTGATGAGTAATATAGATCACTATTTTTGAACTTAAAAGCCCTAGCAAACTTTCCTATTTGTTGATGTATCAAGACTGCACGTTCTGTATTTTTTCTTCTTTGTTTTGTTTAGTCAGTTTGTTGGTGTCTTGTTTTTTAGGAGTTGGTTAATTGTTGTTTTACTTGGTCAATCTTATCTTGTAGGAGCAGTTAGCTGCACGTATTTTAGCTATTCTGGTTTGTTGCTGGTTTTGTGGACCTTAGTGGGCAACGTGGGTTTATGGTTACATTCTAGTATGTATTTTGAACATTTTTTTTTTTTTTTTTCAGTTTTTCTTAATATGACGCATAGCTTTTGCTGTTAACTCCTCCTCTTTTTTTTTTTTTTTTTTAAACAACACTGGTATCAGAGCCTTCTTGATCTTAAGGGGCTGTGAGTGACTTGTGAGATTGATTAAGAGGTATGTCTACATCCATAGAAGTTAAAAGCAAGATGGAGGCAGGATCGAGTGGTTTTACAGCAATGGCTCCACCAGCGTTTGATGGAGAAAATTATCAAGCCTGGGCAATGAGAATGCGAGCCTATCTAGAGGGTTGTGATTTTTGGGAAGCTATGGAACAAGATTATGAAGTTGCTCCCCTTCTTGACAATTCAACCGTCAATGAAATCAAGTTTCACAATGAGAGGACAACAAGGAAAGTAAAGGCAAAGTCTTGTTTATATGCTGCTGTCTCACCTGCCATTTTCAGCAAAATTATGGCTTGTGAATCAGCCAAAGCTATTTGGGACTTCCTCAAAGCTGAGTATCAAGGAGATGAGAGGATTAAAAGCATGAGGGGGCTAAACTTGATTACAAAATTCGAGAGACTGCAGATGAATGAATCTGAGACAATTAAGGAGTATTATGATAAATTGATACGCATTGTGTGACATCCTAAAATTTGAGTCCTTTGAGGAATGAAATGAATGGATGTGAATTTCGTCAATACATTATTGGTCGATCTCACTCGGAATTAATCACTCCTGAGATACTGACCTTGAGGGGAAAGGCTAATGAGAACAGAACTCGTGTGACTAAAGGACTCGACCTGGGAAAACGACTTGACCGTGAGACTTGCGTGAGGATGATCCTGTAGATAGGCAGGCCGATTCTAAGGACGACTAAAAGTCGATTCGCGGACAGAACATAATGGAACGATGGGTGATTCCGTTTACTGTTATCGAATCCACGAACGACCCTATGTCGATCCTCAGTAATCGTGTACTTTGAAATAAGAATCTATCCTCCGTAATTTCATGCAGTCAAGGACGTCCATGAGTCGAGATGTCTTGAACGTGGTTTGGCACGAGTCGGTCACGCGTGAATCCTCAAAGCCACCCGTCAGTCTGAGTTGTTACCAAAATGGCATTTGGCGAAATTGACATGGAAAGAGAACTTAGGATTGGACTTCGAATTATCGGGAATGTCTGGGACGGACTTTGGATGAAGCTACATCAAACAGTCGACAGAGCCAGTTGAGCGAGCAATTGGAAAAGGGATTTTCGAACCGAGAAAGTGAGCCCGTGAGGAAGTGGGCCAAGCCAAGCCAGTGTGGGCCTTAGGCCCAAGGTGGGACAGCCACCATAGTGGGCCTAAGCCAAGCAAATGAGCCCATTGGGCCTAAACCAACTATTCATCTTCTAAGCCCATGGGCTAAATCTTAGCCATTTCAAGCCTAACCAATTCCCAAGCCCATTACTATTCATGGCCAAGCCCAATCCTTAGGCCCATCCACCAATTTCAGCCCAAGGTCAGATTTGTAATATGTGCAAGGTGAAATGACCAAAATACCCCTAGTTGTAGAGAGAAAAGGCTAGAGAAGAGAGAGAAAATGATGATGGCTTGGCATGGGGACTTGAAGCAAGCATTTATGGGGGCCTTGACAGCCCTCACTTCGCTCTCTCTCTCCCCCATTCGGCCTCTCTCGAACGGAGCTCTCTCTCTCCTCGTTTTCCCTCTCCTTCAGTTTTTGCTCCAGCTGACCCTTCGTCAAAGAATCGAGTCAAAAGTGGTCTTCCCGGATGAATCAGCCAACGATCTACCTATCACCGTGACCGAGAGAGACAGAATGTTCCAACGAGCCCAGTTCCGTCCCTAAAGGAGCTGCCGGTCGTCCTGTACAGCCGTCTCAAGACGCCGGTCGCCGACCACTGTTCCGCCCCTTCGCTTGTTTCGACTTTGCAGCCCATTTTCTTCCATTCCAGCCATTCCTTTGCTCATCCCAACCTCCAACAAGACTCCCAAGACCCCCGGTGTCACCGGTTGCTAGCCACCATCCTCGCCGAAGCTTCAACCAAGCCGTTCAACTTGTTTTCTTCTCTCGCAGGCTGTTTTTCGAAGTTTCGAGGGAGTCCAGCTGTGGTTGCTGTGTTGAGCTTGGGACCGCCTTGGATCGTTGTGGTAGAGGTCTCGAGCATCGCCTCCATTGTCACCGCCGCGTCGGTGTCTCGGCCCGCTTAACGGGTGAGTTTAGCTCCTAATCTTTCGATTAGTGCCTAAACTTGCTTAGGGTTGGTTTAGTTAGATTTAATTCTAGTTTAAGTGATTTAATTAATTTGTATTAGCCCTAAGATAGGTGGTTAGATGGACGAGTTAGATTAGTCTAGCTTAATCTTGCTTTATTTGCTTAATGTGGGTTATGTGGTTAATTAAGTATGCTTGGCTTTAATTAATTGATGGTTGCTTTAATTAATGCTTTTAATGATTTATGAATTTACTTTATAGTTTATTAAATTCTGGGAAATTACTGTTCATGCGACATTTTTCAAGATTTACCGTTCACAAGGTACTTTGTTCACGTGCAATCGTTCGTCAAGAATGCGAAAAGTGTCTAAAATTCATGTGTGTTGATTCTATGAAGTGATTGGATGTGTTATTGCATAAACATCCGCATGAATTGTATGTTTTTCCACAAAGAAGGGAAAATGGATTGTCCGAGGGACCGTGGAAGTGGACCGTTATCATGAGAAAAAGGGAGTTGTAGTGGTGTGCTCACGAGATTGAATTGGAACGCCACCGAACGGGAGTTTGGGGGTGATACCCGACGGGAGTCGGAAGCCGGTCGCAGTAGACTTTGGACCGATGTCCCTTTTTAGGAAACCGTCTGAACGGGAGTTCGAGAAGTAGCCGTGCCCGACGGGGTGGGACGAAGCCCGATCTTTTTATCGGTAGCCCGACGGGAGTCGGATGAGTGCTGATTGGGAAGTTAGCCATGGCCGGGAGGTCATTATTATCTGGAGCACGCATGAGTGTTGAGGTAGATGAGCACCAATTGGAAAATTAGCTATGGCCGATAGGTCATTAGTAACTGGAATATGCATTGAGTATATGCATTGTGTTTTTGAACTGTGATAATGTGCAATAGCGCATGAGAATCATTGCATTGTTGATTCCGGTCATGCATGAGTTAAGCACATTGTTTATGGCACACACGCATGAATCGATAACGTGCAGAGTATGGCAATGGCCAGGTGAGATCGCTTGTGACGCGACTCGTATGTGATTGATGAATTGTATCATCGAATGACCATGTGCATTGCATGTATTGTGCTGAGTTATAACGTGCAGGGTATGGCATACCAGGTAAGGTTGTATGCGAATTGACCATTGGTTGTTGCTTGTGGTGGGGTAGTTTTTGATAGATACCCCGAGTTGAGTTGGTGTACTAATCGGGGCTTAGGGGTGGAACTCGTTGAGATTTATATCTCACTGGTTATTGAATAACCATTTTTAGGTCCCTAGTGTGAAGAGCCAGGAGCTTGAAGCGGAAGGGTCAGGAGCATAGGTGGCTCAGTAATTCTTTATGACATAGACATTTTGTATAAGCTTAAGGTGTTTATGAATGTGTATTTTGATTTGGAAATTGTTGTCCTGCTTTTCTATCCCATGTTTGTTGAGGTCAGGGGATTAGTAATTCACTTCCGCATGTGCAATGTAAATGAAGGGTCGGCGACAAGACCTGGGAACGTCGCAAAATTCTATCGACCACCAAGGGATGTGCGCGCGCTCGAGGTTCAGGGCGTGACACATTGCGAATCAAGCAAGAGTTCTAGGCACTGACCTCTCTGATAATAGGTTAGTGTAGAAGATTCTTGTCTTATTGCTCGAAAGGTTTGAGGCAACCATTGCCTCTTTGGAGAATGCCAATGATTTGTCTCAGATCAAGTTGGCAGAATTGCTAAGTGCTCTGCAAGCACAAGAGCAAAGGAGGTTAATGAGGCTGGAAGGAAGTACAAAAGGAGCCCTGCTGGCCAAAGAATAGCAGAATGTAGGAGGAAAAGTCAAGAAGTGGAAAGGGAAGAAAGGAAATGGCAGTAGTGGTTCAGAAGCTGCTGCAGGAGAGAATAGTGCGGGCAACTCCAAGAACAATTGGGGAAGATATTCCTCATGTCAGCACTATGGTAAAAAGAATCATCCACACTTTAGGTGTTGGAAAAGGCCAGATGTCAGGTGCATAAAGTGTCATAAGCTTGGACACATTGAGAAGTTATGCAAAGAGAAGAGAGATCAGCAGCAGGGTGAGGCACGTGCTGCAATTCAGCAAGAGGTAGATCAACTGTTTGTTGCCTCTTGTTTCTCCTCTAGTACTCCATGTGACAGTTGGCTTGTTGATAGTGGTTGCACAAACCATATGACAAGTGATGAAACGCTGTTTATAAATCTTGACAAGTCGTTGAAGTCAAGAGTGAGGATTGGGAATGTGGAGTACTTAGAAGTGAAAGGTAAAGAGATTGTAGTAATGGAGAGTTGTGCTGGAACTAAGCTGATTTCTGATGCGATGTATGTGCCTGAAATTGATCAGAATTTGTTGAGTGTGGGGCGTTGGTAGAAAAGGGATTTAAGGTGATATTTGAAGAGGAGAAGTGTCGATCTTTGATTCCGGTGGTCAAGAGCTGTTCAAGATAAAGATGCAATGAAGAGTTTTTCTTTGAATCCTCTTGAGAAGGAGAGATGGCATTCAAGTGTCAAGCTAATGATTCAGAAATATGGCACAAGAGGTTAGGGCACTTTCATCATAAGGGCGTCTGTTGATGCGTATGAATGAAATGACAATTGGGTTACCAAGCCTAGAGGAGTAGATCACGGGGTGCAAAACTTGTTTGTTGGGTAAGTAGATAAGACTTCCCTTCAAGGAATCCACTTGGAGAGCTATTGAGAGAAGCTACAACTGATTCATACAGATCTATGTGGTCCATAAGTGACTCCTTCACTAAATGGCAGCAGGTATTTCATTATTTTCATTGATTATTATATTAGAATGTGCTGGATTTACTTTATGAAGCAAAAGCCAAAAGTTGCTGGGGTATTTCTGAAGTTTAAGAAATGGGTTGAGAACCAAAGTGGTTGCAAAATTCAAGTCATTAGATCTAATAATGGAACATAATACACTTCACAGTGGTTTAATTCTTTCTGTGAAGAGGCTAGAATTGAGCATCAGCTTACTGCTCCTTACTCTCCACAACAAAATGGAGTTAGTGAGAGGAAGAATAGAACTATTATGGAGATGACTAGGTGTCTGTTGTATGAGAAAGATCTACCAAAAGAGTTTTGGGCAGAAGCGGCAAACACATCAGTTTTTTCGCTTAATAGATTAACTACGAGGGTATTAGAGATGAAGACACCCTTTGAAGCTTGGTTTGATGTCAAGCCAATTCTAAGAAATTTGAAGGTGTTTGGCTGTTTGTGTTTTTCTCATATTCCACAAGTCAAGAGAGACAAGTTGGGAGAGAAAGCCAAACTTGGGATCTTTATTGGCTACAGTTTAGTGTCAAAAGCTTACAGGGATTTATCAATCACGACGAGGAAAGGTGATCACTAGTAGGGATATTTAGTTTCTAGAAGATGAGAAATAGGATTGGACAAATGAGCCACAAGGCAAGCACAAAGAGGTCTCATTGGAACCTGACGAACTGGTGGATGATGTTCCAGTTAGAAGTACTAGATCTTTGATTGATATATATATCAAAGGTGTAGTGTGGCTATTTTGGAACCTGCGGGTTATGAGGAAGCTAAAAGTGATCAGAGGTGGATGAATGCAATGAATGAAGAGTTGGCTTATGATAGAAAAGAACCGGACATGGGAGCTAGTGGAGAGACCTGAAGATAGGAAGGTGATTGGAGTAAAATGGGTTTTCAAGACCAAATTTAATCTTGATGGCTCAGTGAATAAGCATAAGGCTAGGTTGGTGGTGAAGGGATATGCACAGGTTTAGGAAGTTGATTTCTCAGAAACCTTTGCTCCCGTGGCAAGACTTGATACAATTAGAATCATTCTTGCTTTGGCAGCTCAATAAGGATGGAAGGTATATCAGTTAGATGTGAAATATGCATTTTTGAATGGAGTGTTGTAGGAGGAGATTTATGTTGAGCAGCCAGAAGGCTTTGTCACACCAAGCCAGGAGGAGAAAGTTTATTTGCTAAGAAAGGCTCTCTATGGCTTGAGGCAAGCTCCCAGAGCATGGTACAGTAAGATGGATGTGCACTTGTTGGGTCTAGGTTTCAAGAAAAGCCTCAGTGAATCCACTCTATATGTCAAGAAGTTAGTATCTGACTTAGTGGTGGTGTCTCTTTATGTGGATGGTATGCTGGTGACAGGGAGTAATAGTGCTCAGACACGCATTTAAGCAAGAGATGATGAAGATGTTCGAAATGACTGATCTTGGTGATATGTCATATTTCTAGGAATGGAGGTTAGGTAGACTCAGAATGAAGTTTTTATCTGTCAAAAGAAGTATTTGAAGGAGATCCTAAGGAGATTCAACATGGAGGAGTGCAAGAGTGTGAGTACACCAATGGGTCATAAGGAAAAGCTTCAAAAGAAGGATGGATCAGTACTTGCAGATGAAAGAGTTTATGGAAGTTTGATTGGGTGTCTTATGTATCTCACTGCAACTAGGCCAGACATCATGTTTCCTGTAAGTGTCTTATCTAGATTTCTCAATTGTACAAGTAAGTTGCATATGGTAGCTGCAAAGAGGGTGTTGAGGTACTTAAGAGGTACTCTTTCATATGTGATTAAGTTTTGTAGAGTTTAGGAGTTTAAGTTGTAGGGGTATTCTGACAGTGACTGGGCAGGATCAATGGATGATATGAGGAGCATTTTAGGTTATTGCTTTACATTTGGGTTGGCATGTTTTTCTTGGTGTTCAAAGAAGCAAGAAATAGTGGCTCAGTCAACTGCAGAAGCTGAGTTCATTGCAGCTATTGCAGCTGTGAATCAAGCATTATGGTTAAAGAAGCTGATGGATGATCTGCATATGCAGCAAAAAGAAGACATAGAAGTGTTTGTGGATAATCAAGCTACTCTGGCCATTTCACAAAATCTAGTATTTCATGGAAGAACAAAGCATTTTAAGGTCAAGTTTTACTTCTTGAGAGAAGTGCAAAAGGTTGAAGAGGTGAAACTGGTGTACTGCAGTTCAGAAAACTAGATTGCAGATATATTCACAAAGTCATTTCATGTTGGTCGATTTGAACTTCTCAGGGCAAAGTTAGGAGTGTGTAGTACTTGATCTAGGAGGAGAGTGTTGATGTATCAAGACTGCAAGTTCTGTTATTTTTCTTCTTTGTTTTGTTTAGTCAGTTTGTTGGTGTCCTATTTTTTTAGGAGTTGGTTAATTGTTGTTTTACTTGGTCAATCTTATCTTGTAGGAGCAGTTAGCTACACTATTTTAGCTATTCTAGTTTGTTGCTGGTTTTGTGGACCTTAGTGGGCAACGTGGGTTTATGGTTACATTCTAGTATGTATTTTGAACATTTGTTTTCAGTTTTTCTGAATATGCTGCATAGCTTTTGCTGTCAACTCCTCCTCTGTTTTATTTTTTAAAACAACACTATCACATAAGAGGCTGGAATAAATATACTTCAAGAGATGTGGTAGAAAATTGCAACAACTACCAATCAAATATGGTAAGCGACAAAAAGCAAGTTACCTTAAAGAGATGAGATCCAGTGTGAGCATCCACAGCACTGAAAGGGTCATCGAGAAGGTAAATATTGGCATCTTGATATATTGCACGAGCAATCTGCATTCTCTGCTTCTGCCCACCACTCAGGTTTATCCCTCTCTCGCCAATTGATCTCCAAATGGGAGGATTTCCAAATCCTTCTTCAAGCAGCAAGCCTCAATGATCCTTTCATATCTCTCTCTGTCCATCTCCTTGCCAAATAAAATGTTTTCTTTAATTTTACAGCTGTGTATCCATGGAGAATGAGCAACATAGGCCTTAGTACCACATAACCTGATGGTTCCAGAGATCTTCGCCAATTCTCCCAGGATGCAAGAAAGTAAGCTAGATTTTCCTGAACCCACAGTACCACATACAGCAACTTTCATGCCATTGCGTACCTTCAAATTTATATCCTTCAATGTTGGATCAGGTGAAGACAAGTCCCACGTGAAATTGCCTGCAGTAATCTCGACGGCCATATCAGCTGTACCCTGAGGAAGCTTTTCAATAACATTGTTCTGCAGATCCTCTGGGCGCAGGAATGATGATATTCGGTCAAGAGAACCTTAGTCTAAGCTATCATTGACATTACATCAGGTAAAGAGTATATGGGATCTTGAAGGATCCTAATCGTTGCAATCGTGGATAAGATCTTCCCCGATGATAGTGGGATTCCCAGTAGCAAGCACGTGCTGAATGTAACAACTGAAACAAATGTGGAGGCACCATAGAAAACAAAAGAAGTCAATGCCCATGTGTAAACAAACTTTTTTAACCACCCAGTCTCAACATTCCTGAGTTCAATGGTTTTGTATAAGAACTTCATCTCCCATGCCTGAAGCTTCAAAATCCTCATATTCTGAAAGATTTCAGAGGTCGCCTTCATTCTTTTATCTTTTGATTCCATCAACTTATCCTGAAACTTCTCTAGGAATGAACCCAGAGGAAAATTTGCTAACATAACGAGCACAGTTGCCACAAAAGCTGCAATAGCTGCAAGCCCGAGATCCTTATACAGGATTGCTAAGGCTAACGCAACTTGCATAAGCACTAGCCAAGGTTCATTCATTGACCATCTAAACTCACCAATCCGCTCTGCATCTACTGCCATAAAATTAATGATCTCTCCACTGGTATGGCCTGTTTAGACTGGCATGAAAGGGTCAACCCCTTGTTGTATACAATCGCTACCAGCAATGAGCGAGTCCTAATCCCAACCAGCTGCAGCCTAAACATCAACTGCCTATAGCAAAGGCACTCAACAGGTTTCGCAACTGAAAACGCCGAAACTAGAAGGTAACCGTCACTAATGAAGTCATGTTGCCCATTAAGGTATTGAACAAAATCATCTATGAGGTAAGGGCCAACATACGAAGCTGGTGTGTATAGAAGTGCCAACACTGCTGCGAAAATAATTTCTTTCCATCCAGAAAAAATCAAAGCCTTCGCCAGCCCAAATGAAGTCATTCCAGTGCTTGAACCAACAGCCAACTGAAGCCTTTTCTTGTAATCAGGTAGCGTGCCAACTAAACTATCTCGAGAATAAAGTTGAGGAATATCCTCCAGGTCCAATGCTTTCTTATTCCCTAAAGCAATTAGAGGACTCGGCCACAAGAAGGTTATAATGTTAAACAAACCTGCTTTTGAGTAAGGGCTCGCAGTTTCACCTCCTCGGCGCTTACTCAGTTCTGCACCAACTATAACTGGATCACCATTTAACAGGGGCTCTTTGAGGAGATTGTCATTGATCTCAATTTTACCGAAGAATCCCACATAACAACAGAATAAACTGGTGACGACAGTGACTATATCAGAAATACCGAGTTTGCACTGGAGCATGCTTGGCAGACAGAACAGTGTCTATGACTAGGATATAACACGAGATAGACAAGTAGAAACCCCACCAAACTCTCAATAGAAGAGGGAAATTTGTTCAAAATTGGAGCTTTGGCCATACAAATAAACACCCGAGCTCCCCAAGCAATAGTTTTCAGTGCTAAATCCAACAGACACCAATTTCTCTTCCGACCAATCATTTCTACACCAGTAAAAGTAATTTGTCACACACAAGACCAGACTAAATACGGACAAGCCTAAACAGCAAATCAAAGTTGGCTTATAGTACCTAAGTTTGCTTGTTCCTGGACTTTCTTTAGAGCCTTCAACATGTCGTGCCCATTTATTCTTGCACGCCCATAAAATCAAGAGCCCAAGCAACAAAATCAAGGGCAAAGAACCAGAGAAACCACGTAAAAACGTGGTCTTGAGCAGCAAACCGCCACCTGAAGACATCAGAGTGGAGAAGTCCGAGAGAAAGACTTCTAGAACCTGTTTTGGTGAATCGAAAAGCTCCATTCTCGGTAAGCTCCTTGGGATTTCTGTCAAGTGGGTGGGAGCTATACGCCTCCCATGGATGAGAAAGGAGGTTTCTTGAGTTGACCGTTGACTATATGATCGGTGGGAATAAGTGTGACACCCCGAACCCTTCGCAGGTCGTCACCAGCGCCGGTGTTACATCTTTTACCATTTCTATCTCTTGGCTAAATTAAGCCTTGCCAGATTACAGGCATTTTTTTTTTTAAAAAAAAAAACGGTCCCATGCGCGACTCATAGCGGAAGCAAATAAATATCGCCATCTATCTCCCCTCTATCCCATGATACAAATACACACCGACTAAACACCACGATTTTATAAACGGTGTTGACGCTTTGCTTACATACATACATATAGCGAGATGGGGTTTTCCTCGGGTCGGTACAAAAGAAACGAGAAAAGGGTAAGGACTCTGCCATGTCCTTCCTAAAATCTCAAAAAGGAACTCCGACCTCTAACATCATATGAGCACAAAAACCCTCCCATCACGAGCGTCAACTATCTATACCAAAAGCGGTCTAGCTCCTACTCCTCACGTGCGATCTCACACCCATCCCGGTGCGTCAGGTGGTGGCGGCGGCAGCATCCCTCGCATAACACCATCTCGACGGACGTGCACGGACAAAAACTCTTGTATGACGGGGCCCCAAACAGCCGATATCATACATGACTAAGCATCGTACTCGGATAAAAGTCAATCCGGGTACCGAGGACGATCTATCTCGGTCATCTCCACCTCGACGTCAGACGGAATACCGTAAAACACGCCACGCGAAACAGCAGGCAGCGGCATAGTGCTAATCTGAAATGTTATCCCCAAAAGGGGTGAGTACAACCACTCAGCAGATAGGGAAATCCAATAACAACTCAGTGCACCATGCATACCATCATACAATTCAGGCATCACTTACCTTTTTGATGACAAGCGTATTCATGCATCATCATAGCATACATATCATCATTAACCATGCATCACCATGCATATCACATCATATCATCATTAGCCATGCATCACCATGCATATCACATCATATCATCATTAGCCATGCATCACCATGCATATCACATCATCATTAACCATGCATCACCATGCATATCACATCATATCATCATTGGCCATGCATCACCATGCATATCACATCATCATTAACCATGCATCACCATGCATATCACATCATATCATCATTGGCCATGCATCACCATGCATATCACATCATCATTAACCATGCATCACCATGCATATCACATCATATCATCATTGGCCATGCATCACCATGCATATCACATCATCATTAACCATGCATCACCATGCATATCACATCATAGATCAATTTCCATTTTTATTTATCAATTGATCCCCACATTATCTTTTCTCAAATCATCACCATCCCTTGAGGCGAAACCTCCGACGGGGTATCATTATCAATCCTTGGCGAAACCTCCGACGGGATTCCATGATCAATTTGATCATCACCCTTCGGGAGAAACCTCCGACGGGGTTCCCAGCATTCCAGCCATCTCATGGCCACCGGGCTTCCGGCCCCCCACATTCGGGCATCTCGCACCTCAACTAGCATCACGAGGAACCTCCCTTCGGGCAGAAACCTCCGACAGGGACTTCCGGTCTTTACCCTTCTAACCGGGGATCTCGCACCCTAATCCTGGCATCGCGAGTCACTTCCGGGCATGTATCCGAGATACAACCGGACTTCCGGCCCCCCACATTCCGGGCATCCTGAAACTCCCAGGGAATCTCTGGAATTACGCCACCAGGCCACCAGACAACATCCTCCACCACAACCTCATTCTCACATACCATTTTCCACTTTTTATCATCCTTTTCATCTTGTTATTTCATGGCATATGATTTACATACATGCATCACAATTCATGATCATTCATACATCAATGCCGTATAACAATACATCATAATTCATGATCATACATGCATCAATGTCATATAGCAATGCATCATAATTCATGATCATTCATACATCGGTGCCATATAACAATACATCATAATTCATGATCATACATGCATCAATGTCATATAGCAATGCATCATAATTCATGATCATTCATACATCGTGCCATATAACAATACATCATAATTCATGATCATACATGCATCAATGTCATATAGCAATGCATCATAATTCCATAGGACTCATGGCCAATAAAATAATCCACCTTTTATTTTATTATTATTTTATTATTTTATTATTATATTATTATATTATTATATTATTATATTTATTTATTTTCATAAATAAATATAATATTTAATATTTATGATTTTCCAAAAATCATAATCTTCAATCAATCATTAAACAAACAATTAGGATCAAATTTCACATAAAATCCATGGCTAATTTGCATTTTACATAATTTCCCAAATTTCCACAAAATACACACAATATTCGGATCATGGCCAGATTGCACAGTTTTCGAATTAATTCAATTAAAATACTCATATGACCTCCGAAAATTCCCAAATTTTACAGGATAATAGTCAACACATTTTCGTGCATTTTTCATGAAGAACTCTTAGCCAAATTCTTTATAGATTAATTTATATAACTCCACGAAGCTTCTGGAACCTCTACCGTTTAGTCCAGAACGTACATCACCGAAAAACTTAGGTTTGGCCCATCAAATCTCTTTCGTTTCTCCTGAAATTCGAGTATGTTATACATAAATGTGTCCTTTAAAATTTTCATGAAGGGATCTAGGTAAAATACCCAGATTTTGGTCACCATTTTAACCCATGAAGTCTCGGGTGTCTCGGTTCACTTCAACAGAACCATCCGTCTCAAAGATTTAGCCGATTCACCAAGTTATACTTGTTCTTTTTACCTCATTTTCGAGTATGTTGTAGCTTAGGGTGTTTCCTACATCTTTCAAGAAGACAACAAAGTGAGATCTCCAACAGAAATCGACATGCAACCAAGAAATCAACAAAAGGTCAGTAGGAAATTCGCAGATCTGAGGTCACCGTATAACAAAGCTTTTGACCCCACATATCACCATCGTTTTCCATGAAATTCGAGTATGTCATACCTCAAGATATTAGCTTCAACTTTCATGAAGACACCGAGGCCAAAATCACACTCCAAATACACATGCAAGCCCGAATAAGAAACTGTCTACCACAAACCGAACGGAAACAGCCACATAACATGAACACATGCAACCCTTACTTCGGTATTTCGCCCGAATCACCCCTCAAACCGAACATGCAACCATCAAACAACGTGCAAGAGAAGTAAAGGAACCCCCACTTGCCTTAAAGAAGAACACACAGCAACACACGGCGTAGGACGGTCGGACTAGGCGGCGACGGCGAGACACGGCGGCGGCAACTCTCGGCTCCACCTCCTCTCTCTCGGCCTCTCCTCCGCTCAAGCTCTCTCTCGCACACTCTCTCGGCCAAAATGAAGAAAACGGCCACTCTCTCTCTTCCCTCTCTCTTTTTATACTCCCCCTAGGCTCATCATAGGTAATGATTGATCCACCACACCTATGGCCAATGCATGCTCTTTACTTTATGCCACTTGTCACACTAATTTTTTGAATTTAATTTGGGCTTGGGCTTGGGCTTAGGCCCAACCGGCCACTCCTTCTTGGGCTGGTCGAAAATCCTTCTTGGGCCCAATGGGCCGACTAAGCTTGGCCCACCAAGCTCTAGGCTAATGGGTCCAAGGCCCATTTCGAAAATTCAACCCCTTTTTCCTTTTTTTTTTTTTTTTTTGAATTCCTTTTAATTAATATTTCCAAACTCAAATTTCATCTTGGCCAAAACCTTGGGATATTTTAATTATTGCAATTCAAATCATATGGCCAAGCTTTTAAATTTAAATTTCCACAATCACAAGCAAAACTCATCAAATTAAAAGACAAATTAGCCAAAACATAAGCCATAAAATTCTATCACCTAATTAAAGACATTTAACACACCTCAAGGCTCGGCTTTGAATTTTCGGGATGCCACAATTCTCCCCTCCTTAGAGAATTTCGTCCTCGAAATTCAAGCACTACTCGCGCCTTCTTGAAATAAATAAGGGTACTTTTCCCTCATCTGATCCTCACTTTCCCATGTGGCTTCCTCCACATCATGATGTCGCCATAACACCTTAACCAATGGGATCTTTTTGGTCCTAAGAATTTGCTCTTTTCGATCTAGTATCTGCACTGGCTCTTCAATATACCTCACTTTCTCATCCATTTTGATGGCTTCATGATCGAGTATATGACCAGGATCCGACTGGTACTTCCTCAACATCGATACATGAAACACATCGTGCAGATTTCCTAACTTAGGAGGTAACGCTTAAACGATAAGCCACATCACCTATCCTCTCCCGAATTTCAAAGGGTCCTACAAATCTAGGGCTTAACTTACCCTTCTTCCCAAATCGAGATATTCCTTTCATTGGAGATACCTTAAGGAATACATGGTCTCCTACACCAAATTCCAAAGGCCTCCTACGTCTATCAGCGTAATCTTTCTGTCTACTCTGAGCTGTTCTAAGCCTTTCTCTGATAATATCTACAGCCTCAGTGGTAACTTGTACCAATTCAGGTCCTGTCAACTTCCTTTCACCTACTTCACTCCAACAAAATTGCTGATGCAAATTTCTGTACATCTTTGTACTACCTGGGTGGATACTATAATTACTCTTATGTGCCTCCGACAGAATTTCCTTCCTTAATTCCTCATTGTCGGGAACACAAAGTCGTCCTTGACATCTTACTAGTCCATCATCAGAGATCTGAAATTCTGATCTTTTCCCTAAAGATACAGCATCTTTCACTTTCAAAATCTCTGGGTCAGATTCTTGCAGAATTTTAATTTTCTGGATAATCTCCGGCTCAATCCTTAATGCACTAAGCATGCCAGTAAGACAATCCACTTCCAATTTAAATTCGGAATTTGCCACAGATTCTAACAATTTCCATTCCCGCCATCCTCAAATTAGCTATTTACGGCCGACTTTCGACTAAGAGCATACGCTACTCTGTTCGCTTTTCTGGATGATATTTTATCTCACAAGTCATAATCCTTCAACAACTCCATCCACCTCCTTTGTCTCATGTTCAACTCCTTTTGTGAGAACAGATACTTCAAACTCTTATGATCGTATAAATCTCAAACTTTTCCCCATACAAATAGTGTCTCCATATCTTCAAGGCAAACACTATATTTTTGCTAGCTCTAAATCATGCGTCGGGTAATTCAACTCATGAGGTTTCAATTGTCTGGATGCATAGGCTACAACCTTGCCATGCTGCATCAACACACATCCTAGTCCTTTGTGAGATGCATCACTATACACCGTGAAACCATCGGTCCAAAGAGGGTATAGTCGAATTGAGCCGAAGTCAATTTCCTTTTGAGCTCTGAAAACTCCTTTCACATTCTCCATTCCACTCAAATTTCACATTCTTTCGGGTCAACTTAGTTAAAGGTCCTGCTAGCCTTGAAAATCCTTCAATGAATCTCCTATAATAACCAGCCAATCCTAAGAAACTTCGTATCTCAGTAGGTGTCGTTGGTCTCGGCCAATTCACCACCATTTCAACTTTTTGCGGGTCTCTTGCAATTCCTTTTCCGACACCACATGTCCTAAAAATACTATCCGATCCAACCAGAATTCACACTTACTGAACTTAGCATACAACTTATGCTCTCTCAGAGTCTGCAAAACTACTCTCAAATGCTGCTCATGCTCTTTAGGCTCTTTCGAATACACCGGAATATCATCAATAAAGACAATCACAAACTGGTCTAAATAAGGCTGAAATATTCTATTCATCAAATCCATAAATGCAGCAGGGGCGTTAGTCAATCCAAATGGCATAACAAGGAACTCATAATGTCCATAACGAGTTCTGAATGCGGTCTTAGGAATGTCCTCCTTCTTAATTCTCAACTGATGATATCCCGACCTCAAATCAATCTTAGAAAAGACCGAACTTCCCTGAAGTTGATCAAATAAATCATCAATTCTAGGCAAAGGATACTTATTCTTAATGGTCACCTGATTCAACTGCCTATAGTCAATACACAAGCGCATCGACCCATCTTTCTTTTTCACAAACAAGACCGGTGCACCCCAAGGTGAAGCACTTGGTCTAATAAATCCTTTATCAAGCAATTCTTGCGTTGCACTTTCAACTCCTTCAATTCAACTAAAGCCATCCTATACGGAGCTTTTGATATTGGTCTGTTCCGGTATTAATTCAATTTCAAATTCAATCTCCCGCTCCGCGGTAATCCGAGCAATTCCTCGGGAAATACATCTTGAAATTCGTTAACTACACGAACTTCCTCGAGATTTGGTTCCTCTCTAGCATAATCTCTAACTATGGCTAGGTACCCTTGACATCCTTCGTCAAGTAACTTACATGCTTCTACCGCCGAAATAAGAGCTACGGGAAAATGGGTCGACCTCTTAAAAATTCACAACTAGGCGATCGAGTAAAACAAATTGCACCACTCTTCTATAACAATCCATTCTAGCCCGATACTTACGAAGCCAATCCATTCCTATAATAACATCAAAATCATACATAGCCATTACAACCAAGTCTATTTCCATATCCTTTCCTCCCATTGAGATCTTACAATTTTCACACACCAGCATAGACAATACCATATCCTTTAAAGGCGTGGAAACACAAAGAGGCGTCTCAAGCGGCATAACTTCTATCTTATTCAAACATCTATATCTTTCAGACACAAACGAATGCGTTGCACCCGTGTCAAACAATGCATATGCCTTTTCGCCATTAATAAGAATCGTACCTGAGATAACATTCTTGGAAGCTTCCGCTTCCTCCTGGGTGATCGCATACACTCTTCCTTGTGCAGGTGGTCTCTGAGGATTTCCTTGCGGATTTGACCTAACAGCACTCTGATATCCCTGTCGCACTGAGCCAACACTCACTTGCGACCTCTCTCGCGGGCAATTCCTCCTAAGATGTCCCACTTGTCCACTGACCAAAACATTTCTCTGTCCTAGCCGATAGGGTGCTTTCCCTATGTTGAGATCCTCCTTGTTCCTCCAAAATTTCCAAAATTTCCCTTCTTCTTCACATTCCAGTCGACCTTGACCAGAATAAGGCCTCTTCCCCTTTTTCACATCACTAAAATTCAACGGTTTCTTAAACTCGAGACCTCTCCCTCAACGGCTCTGCTCCACTAAGCTGCGCCCTTTCATAAATCTCATTATAATCTCTTATGTTCAAAGGCACCAGTTGCTTTCTAATGTCAGTCCTCAGCCCTTTCAGGAATCTCTTAGCCTTCTCCTCCTGATCCTCAATCAATCTAGGAGCATATCTAGACAATTCAGAAAATCTAGCCTCATACTGATCTACAGTCAATCCCTTTTGTTCTAGCTGAACAAACTTAGTAATCTTCCTATCCTTAGCACAGTCAGAGAAATGCTTCCTATTAAAGGCCCTAACAAACTCCTCCCAATTAACATCAGTACCTGGTGGAAAGATTATATCCTTCGAAGCTCTCCACCAAAACTTCGCATTTCCCTCCAATTGATACTCTGCTAAAACTATTTTCTCAGCATTAGTGCGGTCTAACGACCTCGGAAAATTCTCTCCATTCCATCAATCCATTGCTCGCCTCCTCGGGACTTCCCATTCCATTAAACTTAAGTGGCTTCGGCTTCAAAAACTGCTCCACTAGTCCCCGAGTACGGCGTTCCGCTCGGCTGTTCTTTGCGCCTCGCCTCTCCATCGATTTCCAATATTGGCTAATGCCTGCAGGATATCTTCCATTCGGGGTTCAGCCCTTGCGCAGAGGCTTCAGCCCTCGATGGATGAGCACTTCCAGCTCGCACCATGACTCTCCTGCAATTTCGAAGCATTGCCTCAGGAATAATCTGAGACTCATTGCCTCCACTCAAAGCAATTACTACTATCATATAAGTAACATATACATGTTGCGGCAATTCAAGACAGACTGCGGGGATCTACGAGTGAATACCCATCACCCGTTATTCAATTATTTCGTTTTAAATCCTATGGTGTGTATTGTCATCATGTTCCTCAATTCCAAATGAGGCTCCTTATCACTCCAATGAACCATTCGCTCTGATACCAAAAAGGGCGGCTGTGACACCCCGAACCCTTCGCAGGTCGTCACCAGCGCCGGTGTTACATCTTTTACCATTTCTATCTCTTGGCTAAATTAAGCCTTGCCAGATTACAGGCATTTTTTAAAAAAAAAAAAAACGGTCCCATGCGCGACTCATAGCGGAAGCAAATAAATATCGCCATCTATCTCCCCTCTATCCCATGATACAAATACACACCGACTAAACACCACGATTTTATAAACGGTGTTGACGCTTTGCTTACATACATACATATAGCGAGATGGGGTTTTTCCTCGGGTCGGTACAAAAGAAACGAGAAAAGGGTAAGGACTCGCCATGTCCTTCCTAAAATCTCAAAAAGGAACTCCGACCTCTAACATCATATGAGCACAAAAACCCTCCCATCACGAGCGTCAACTATCTATACCAAAAAGCGGTCTAGCTCCTACTCCTCACGTGCGATCTCACACCCATCCGGTGCGTCGGGTGGTGGCGGGCAGCATCCCTCGCATAACACCATCTCGACGTACGTGCACGGACAAAAACTCTTGTATGACGGGGCCCCCAAAGCCGATATCATACATGACTAAGCATCGTACTCGGATAAAAGTCAATCCGGTGCAGGGACGATCTATCTCGGTCATCTCCACCTCGACGTCGGACGGAATACCGTAAAACACGCCACGCGAAACAAAAGCGGCGGCGGCATAGTGCTAATCTGAAATGTTATCCCCAAAAGGGGTGAGTACAACCACTTCAGATAGGGAAATCCAATAACAACTCGGTGCACCATGCATACCATCATACAATTCGAGGCATCACTTACCCTTTTTGATGACATTAAATGCGTATTCATGCATCATCATAGCATACATATCATCATTAACCATGCATCACCATGCATATCACATCATATCATCATTAGCCATGCATCACCATGCATATCACATCATCATTAACCATGCATCACCATGCATATCACATCATATCATCATTGGCCATGCATCACCATGCATATCACATCATCATTAACCATGCATCACCATGCATATCACATCATATCATCATTGGCCATGCATCACCATGCATATCACATCATCATTAACCATGCATCACCATGCATATCACATCATATCATCATTGGCCATGCATCACCATGCATATCACATCATCATTAACCATGCATCACCATGCATATCACATCATAGATCAATTTCCATTTTTATTTATCAATTGATCCCCACATTATCTTTTCTCAAATCATCACCATCCCTTCGGGCAGAAACCTCCGACAGGGTATCATTATCAATCCTTCGGGCAGAAACCTCCGACAGGATTCCATGATCAATTTGATCATCACCCTTCGGGCAGAAACCTCCGACAGGGTTCCCAGCATTCCGGCCATCTCATGGCCCTTGGGCTTCCGCCCCCCACATTCGGGCATCTCGCACCTCAACTAGCATCACGAGGAACCTCCCTTCGGCGAAACCTCCGACGGGGACTTCCGGTCTTTACCCTTCTAACCGGGGGATCTCGCACCCTAATCCGGCATCGCGAGTCACCAGGGCATGTATCCGAGATACAACCGGACTTCCGGCCCCCACATTCCGGGCATCCCGAAACTCCCGGGGAATCTGCGGAATTACGCCACCAGGCCACCGGACAACATCCTCCACCACAACCTCATTCTCACATACCATTTTCCACTTTTTATCATCCTTTTCATCTTGTTATTTCATGGCATATGATTTACATACATGCATCACAATTCATGATCATTCATACATCAATGCCAATACATCATAACAATACATCATAATTCATGATCATACATGCATCAATGTCATATAGCAATGCATCATAATTCATGATCATTCATACATCAGTGCCATATAACAATACATCATAATTCATGATCATACATGCATCAATGTCATATAGCAATGCATCATAATTCATGATCATTCATACATCGATGCCATATAACAATACATCATAATTCATGATCATACATGCATCAATGTCATATAGCAATGCATCATAATTCCATAGGACTCATGGCCAATAAAATAATCCACCTTTTATTTTATTATTATTTTATTATTTTATTATTATATTATTATATTATTATATTATTATATTTATTTATTTTCATAAATAAATATAATATTTAATATTTATGATTTTCCAAAAATCATAATCTTCAATCAATCATTAAACAAACAATTAGGATCAAATTTCACATAAAATCCATGGCTAATTTGCATTTTACATAATTTCCCAAATTTCCACAAAATACACACAATATTCGGATCATGGCCAGATTGCACAGTTTTCGAATTAATTCAATTAAAATACTCATATGACCTCCGAAAATTCCCAAATTTTACAGGATAATAGTCAACACATTTTCGTGCATTTTTCATGAAGAACTCTTAGCCAAATTCTTTATAGATTAATTTATATAACTCCACGAAGCTTCTGGAACCTCTACCGTTTAGTCCAGAACGTACATCACCGAAAAACTTAGGTTTGGCCCATCAAATCTCTTTCGTTTCTCCTGAAATTCGAGTATGTTATACATAAATGTGTCCTTTAAAATTTTCATGAAGGGATCTAGGTAAAATACCCAGATTTTGGTCACCATTTTAACCCATGAAGTCTCGGGTGTCTCGGTTCACTTCAACAGAACCATCCGTCTCAAAGATTTAGCCGATTCACCAAGTTATACTTGTTCTTTTTACCTCATTTTCGAGTATGTTGTAGCTTAGGGTGTTTCCTACATCTTTCAAGAAGACAACAAAGTGAGATCTCCAACAGAAATCGACATGCAACCAAGAAATCAACAAAAGGTCAGTAGGAAATTCGCAGATCTGAGGTCACCGTATAACAAAGCTTTTGACCCCACATATCACCATCGTTTTCCATGAAATTCGAGTATGTCATACCTCAAGATATTAGCTTCAACTTTCATGAAGACACCGAGGCCAAAATCACACTCCAAATACATGCAAGCCCGAATAAGAAACTGTCTACCACCAACCGAACGAAAACAGCCACATAACATGAACACATTCAACCCTTACTTCGGTATTTCGCCCAAATCACCCCTCAAACCGAACATGCAACCATCAAACAACGTGCAAGAGAAGTAAAGGAACCCCCACTTGCCTTAAAGAAGAACACACAGCAACACACGGCGGCGTAGGACGGTCGGACTAGGCGGGCGTACGGCGAACGGGCGGCGGGAACTCTCGGCTCCACCTCCTCTCTCTCGGCCTCTCCTCCGCTCAAGCTCTCTCTCGCACACTCTCTCGGCCAAAATGAAGAAAACGGCCACTCTCTCTCTTCCCTCTCTCTTTTTATACTCCCCTAGGCTCATCATAGGTAATGATTGATCCACCACACCTATGGCCAATGCATGCTCTTTACTTTATGCCACTTGTCACACTAATTTTTGAATTGATTTGGGCTTGGGCTTGGGCTTAGGCCCAACCGGCCACTCCTTCTTGGGCTGGTCGAAAATCCTTCTTGGGCCCAATGGGCCGACTAGCTTGGCCCACCAAGCTCTAGGCTAATGGGTCCAAGGCCCATTTCGAAAATTCAACCCCTTTTTCCTTTTTTTTTTTTTTTTGAATTCCTTTTAATTAATATTTCCAAACTCAAATTTCATCTTGGCCAAAACCTTGGGATATTTTAATTATTGCAATTCAAATCATATGGCCAAGCTTTTAAATTTAAATTTCCACAATCACAAGCAAAACTCATCAAATTAAAAGACAAATTAGCCAAAACATAAGCCATAAAATTCTATCACCTAATTAAAGACATTTAACACACCTCAAGGCTCGGCTTTGAATTTCCGGGATGCCACAATTCTCCCCTCCTTAGAGAATTTCGTCCTCGAAATTCAAGCACTACTCGCGCCTTCTTGAAATAAATAAGGGTACTTTTCCCTCATCTGATCCTCACTTTCCCATGTGGCTTCCTCCACATCATGATGTCGCCATAACACCTTAACCAATGGGATCTTTTTGGTCCTAAGAATTTGCTCCTTTCGATCTAATATCTGCACAGGCTCTTCAATATACCTCACTTTCTCGTCCATTTTGATGGCTTCATGATCGAGTATATGACCAGGATCCGACTGGTACTTCCTCAACATCGATACATGAAACACATCGTGCAGATTTCCTAACTTAGGAGGTAACGCTTAAACGATAAGCCACATCACCTATCCTCTCCAGAATTTCAAAGGGTCCTACAAATCTAGGGCTTAACTTACCCTTCTTCCCAAATCGAGATATTCCTTTCATTGGAGATACCTTAAGGAATACATGATCTCCTACACTAAATTCCAAAGGCCTCCTACGTCTATCTGCGTAACCTTTTTGTCTACTCTGAGCTGTTCTAAGCCTTTCTCTGATAATATCAACAGCCTCAGTGGTAACTTGTACCAGTTCAGGTCCTGTCAATTTCCTTTCACCTACTTCACTCCAACAAAATTGCTGATGCAAATTTCTGTACATCTTTGTACTACCTGGGTGGATACTATAATTACTCTTATGTGCCTCCGACAGAATTTCCTTCCTTAATTCCTCATTGTCGGGAACACAAAGTCGTCCTTGACATCTTACTAGTCCATCATCAGAGATCTGAAATTCTGATCTTTTCCCTAAAGATACAGCATCTTTCACTTTCAAAATCTCTGGGTCAGATTCTTGCAGAATTTTAATTTTCTGGATAATCTCTGGCTCAATCCTTAATGCACTAAGCATACCAGTAAGACAATCCACTTCCAATTTAAATTCGGAATTTGCCACAGATTCTAACAATTTCCATTCTGCCATCCTCAAATTAGCTATTTCTGCAGCCGACTTTCGACTAAGAGCATCTGCTACTCTGTTCGCTTTTCCTGGATGATATTTTATCTCACAGTCATAATCCTTCAACAACTCCATCCACCTCCTTTGTCTCATGTTCAACTCCTTTTGTGAGAACAGATACTTCAAACTCTTATGATCCGTATAAATCTCAAACTTTTCCCCATACAAATAGTGTCTCCATATCTTCAAGGCAAACACTATAGCTGCTAGCTCTAAATCATGCGTCGGGTAATTCAACTCATGAGGTTTCAATTGTCTGGATGCATAGGCTACAACCTTGCCATGCTGCATCAACACACATCCTAGTCCTTTGTGAGATGCATCACTATACACCGTGAAACCATCAGGTCCAGTAGGTATAGTCAGAATTGGAGCTGAAGTCAATTTCCTTTTGAGCTCCTGAAAACTCCTTTCACATTCTCCATTCCACTCAAATTTCACATTCTTTCGGGTCAACTTAGTTAAAGGTCCTGCTAGCCTTGAAAATCCTTCAATGAATCTCCTATAATAACCAGCCAATCCTAAGAAACTTCGTATCTCAGTAGGTGTCGTTGGTCTCGGCCAATTCACCACCATTTCAACTTTTGCCGGGTCTACTGCAATTCCTTTTCCACGACACCACATGTCCTAAAAATACTATCCGATCCAACCAGAATTCACACTTCTTGAACTTAGCATACAACTTATGCTCTCTCGAGTCCGCAAAACTACTCTCAAATGCTTTGCTCATGCTCTTTAGGCTCTTTCGAATACACCGGAATATCATCAATAAAGACAATCACAAACTGGTCTAAATAAGGCTGAAATATTCTATTCATCAAATCCATAAATGCAGCGGGCGTTAGTCAATCCAAATGGCATAACAAGGAACTCATAATGTCCATAACGAGTTCGAATGCGGTCTTAGGAATGTCCTCCTTCTTAATTCTCAAGCGATGATATCCCGACCTCAAATCAATCTTAGAAAAGACCGAACTTCCTGAAGTTGATCAAATAAATCATCAATTCTAGGCAAAGGATACTTATTCTTAATGGTCATTTTTTTTTGATTCAAGCGCCTATAGTCAATACACAAGCGCATCGACCCATCTTTCTTTTTCACAAACAAGACCGGTGCACCCCAAGGTGAAGCACTTGGTCTAATAAATCCTTTATCAAGCAATTCTTGCAGTTGCACTTTCAACTCCTTCAATTCAACTAAAGCCATCCTATACGGAGCTTTTGATATTGGTCCTGTTCCAGGTATTAATTCAATTTCAAATTCAATCTCCCGCTCTGGCGGTAATCCAGGCAATTCCTCAGGAAATACATCTTGAAATTCGTTAACTACACGAACTTCCTCGAGATTTGGTTCCTCTCTAGCATAATCTCTAACTATGGCTAGGTACCCTTGACATCCTTCGTCAAGTAACTTACATGCTTCTACTGCCGAAATAAGAGCTACAGGAAAATGGGTCTGACCTCTTAAAAATTCACAACTAGACTGATCAGGTAAAACAAATTGCACCACTCTTCTATAACAATCCATTCTAGCCCGATACTTACGAAGCCAATCCATTCCTATAATAACATCAAAATCATACATAGCCATTACAACCAAGTCTATTTCCATATCCTTTCCTCCCATTGAGATCTTACAATTTTCACACACCAAAGATAGACAATACCATATCCTTTAAAGGCGTGGAAACACAAAGAGGCGTCTCAAGCGGCATAACTTCTATCTTATTCAAACATCTATATCTTTCAGACACAAACGAATGCGTTGCACCCGTGTCAAACAATGCATATGCCTTTTCGCCATTAATAAGAATCGTACCTGAGATAACATTCTTGGAAGCTTCCGCTTCCTCCTGGGTGATCGCATACACTCTTCCTTGTGCAGGTGGTCTCTGAGGATTTCCTTGCGGATTTGACCTAACAGCACTCTGATATCCCTGTCGCACTGAGCCAACACTCACTTGCGACCTCTCTCGCGGGCAATTCCTCCTAAGATGTCCCACTTGTCCACAGCCAAAACATTTCTGCTGTCCAGGCTGATAGGGTGCTTTCCCTATGTTCAGATCACTCCTTGTTCCTCCAAAATTTCCAAAATTTCCCTTCTTCTTCACATTCCAGGTCTGACCTTGACCAGAATAAGGCCTCTTCCCCTTTTTCACATCACTAAAATTCAACGGTTTCTTAAACTCAGACCTCTCCCTCAACAGCTCCTGCTCCACTAACTGCGCCCTTTCATAAATCTCATTATAATCTCTTATGTTCAAAGGCACCAGTTGCTTTCTAATGTCAGTCCTCAGCCCTTTCAGGAATCTCTTAGCCTTCTCCTCCTGATCCTCAATCAATCTAGGAGCATATCTAGACAATTCAGAAAATCTAGCCTCATACTGATCTACAGTCAATCCCTTTTGTTCTAGCTGAACAAACTCAGTAATCTTCCTATCCTTAGCACAGTCAGAGAAATGCTTCCTATTAAAGGCCCTAACAAACTCCTCCCAATTAACATCGCACTGGTGGAAAGATTATATCCTTGAAGCTCTCCACCAAAACTTCGCATTTCCCTCCAATTGATACTCGCTAAAACTATTTTCTCGCATTAGTGCGGTCTAACAGCCGGAAAATTCTCTCCATTCCATCAATCCATTGCTCGCCTCCTCGGGACTTCCCATTCCATTAAACTTAAGTGGCTTCGGCTTCAAAAACTGCTCCACTAGTCCCCGAGTACGGCGCCGCTCCGGCTGTTCTCGCGCTGCCTCTCCATCAGATTTCCAATATTGGCTAATGCCCGCAGGATATCTTCCATTCGGGGTTCAGCCCTTGCGGCGAGGCTTCAGCCCTCGATGGATGAGCACTTCCAGCTCGCACCATGACTCTCCTGCAATTTCGAAGCATTGCCTCAGGAATAATCTGAGACTCACTGCCTCCACTCAAAGCAGTTACTACTATCATATAAGTAACATATACATGTTACTGGCAATTCAAGACAGACTACTGGGGATCTACGAGTGAATACCCATCACCCGTTATTCAATTATTTCGTTTTAAATCCTATGGTGTGTATTGTCATCATGTTCCTCAATTCCAAATGAGGCTCCTTATCACTCCAATGAACCATTCGCTCACGATACCAAAAAGGGCGGCCGTGACACCGAACCCTTCGCGAGTCGTCACCGGCGCCGGTGTTACATCTTTTACCATTTCTATCTCTTGGCTAAATTAAGCCTTGCCGGATTACGGCATTTTTAAAAAAAAAAAAAAAAAAAACGGTCCCATGCGCGACTCATAGCGGAAGCAAATAAATATCGCCATCTATCTCCCCTCTATCCCATGATACAAATACACACCGACTAAACACCACGATTTTATAAACGGTGTTGACGCTTTGCTTACATACATACATATAGCGAGATGGGGTTTTCCTCGGGTCGGTACAAAAGAAACGAGAAAAGGGTAAGGACTCGCCATGTCCTTCCTAAAATCTCAAAAAGGAACTCCGACCTCTAACATCATATGAGCACAAAAACCCTCCCATCACGAGCGTCAACTATCTATACCAAAAAGCGGTCTAGCTCCTACTCCTCACGTGCGATCTCACACCCATCCCGGTGCGTCAGGTGGTGGCGGCGGCAGCATCCCTCGCATAACACCATCTCGACGGACGTGCACGGACAAAAACTCTTGTATGACGGGGCCCCGGGCCGATATCATACATGACTAAGCATCGTACTCGGATAAAAGTCAATCCGGGTACCGAGGGACGATCTATCTCGTCATCTCCACCTCGACGTCGACGGAATACCGTAAAACACGCCACGCGAAACAAGCTGACGGCGGCATAGTGCTAATCTGAAATGTTATCCCCAAAAGGGGTGAGTACAACCACTCGATGAGATAGGGAAATCCAATAACAACTCGGTGCACCATGCATACCATCATACAATTCAGCATCACTTACCTTTTTGATGACAAGCGTATTCATGCATCATCATAGCATACATATCATCATTAACCATGCATCACCATGCATATCACATCATATCATCATTAGCCATGCATCACCATGCATATCACATCATATCATCATTAGCCATGCATCACCATGCATATCACATCATCATTAACCATGCATCACCATGCATATCACATCATATCATCATTGGCCATGCATCACCATGCATATCACATCATCATTAACCATGCATCACCATGCATATCACATC
This sequence comes from Eucalyptus lansdowneana, assembly GCA_017140395.1. Lineage (NCBI taxonomy): Eukaryota > Viridiplantae > Streptophyta > Magnoliopsida > Myrtales > Myrtaceae > Eucalyptus > Eucalyptus lansdowneana. The sequence continues at coordinate 26,242,260 of CM029488.1, forward strand.
ATATCATCATTGGCCATGCATCACCATGCATATCACATCATCATTAACCATGCATCACCATGCATATCACATCATATCATCATTGGCCATGCATCACCATGCATATCACATCATCATTAACCATGCATCACCATGCATATCACATCATAGATCAATTTCCATTTTTATTTATCAATTGATCCCCACATTATCTTTTCTCAAATCATCACCATCCCTTCGGGCAGAAACCTCCGACAGGGTATCATTATCAATCCTTGGGCGAAACCTCCGACAGATTCCATGATCAATTTGATCATCACCCTTCGCGAAACCTCCGACGGGGTTCCCGGCATTCCGGCCATCTCATGGCCACTTTGGGCTTCCGGCCCCCCACATTCGGGCATCTCGCACCTCAACTAGCATCACGAGGAACCTCCTTGGGCAGAAACCTCCGACGGGGACTTCCGGTCTTTACCCTTCTAACCAGGGATCTCGCACCCTAATCCGGCATCGCGAGTCACTTCCGGCATGTATCCGAGATACAACCGGACTTCCGGCCCCCACATTCCGGCATCCCGAAACTCCCGGGGAATCTCTGGAATTACGCCACCAGGCCACCAGACAACATCCTCCACCACAACCTCATTCTCACATACCATTTTCCACTTTTTATCATCCTTTTCATCTTGTTATTTCATGGCATATGATTTACATACATGCATCACAATTCATGATCATTCATACATCAATGCCGTATAACAATACATCATAATTCATGATCATACATGCATCAATGTCATATAGCAATGCATCATAATTCATGATCATTCATACATCAGTGCCATATAACAATACATCATAATTCATGATCATACATGCATCAATGTCATATAGCAATGCATCATAATTCATGATCATTCATACATCAGTGCCATATAACAATACATCATAATTCATGATCATACATGCATCAATGTCATATAGCAATGCATCATAATTCCATAGGACTCATGGCCAATAAAATAATCCACCTTTTATTTTTTTATTATTTTATTATTTTATTATTATTTTATTATTATATTATTATATTATTATTTTATTTATTTTCATAAATGAATATAGTATTTAATATTTATGATTTTCCAAAAATCATAATCTTCGATCAATCATTAAACAAACAATTAGGATCAAATTTCACATAAAATCCATGGCTAATTTGCATTTTACATAATTTCCCAAATTTCCACAAAATACACACAATATTCGGATCATGGCCAGATTGCACAGTTTTCGAATTAATTCAATTAAAATACTCATATGACCTCCGAAAATTCCCAAATTTTACAGGATAATAGTCAACACATTTTCGTGCATTTTTCATGAAGAACTCTTAGCCAAATTCTTTATAGATTAATTTATATAACTCCACGAAGCTTCTGGAACCTCTACCGTTTAGTCCAGAACGTACATCACCGAAAAACTTAGGTTTGGCCCATCAAATCTCTTTCGTTTCTCCTGAAATTCGAGTATGTTATACATAAATGTGTCCTTTAAAATTTTCATGAAGGGATCTAGGTAAAATACCCAGATTTTGGTCACCATTTTAACCCATGAAGTCTCGGGTGTCTCGGTTCACTTCAACAGAACCATCCGTCTCAAAGATTTAGCCGATTCACCAAGTTATACTTGTTCTTTTTACCTCATTTTCGAGTATGTTGTAGCTTAGGGTGTTTCCTACATCTTTCAAGAAGACAACAAAGTGAGATCTCCAACAGAAATCGACATGCAACCAAGAAATCAACAAAAGGTCAGTAGGAAATTCGCAGATCTGAGGTCACCGTATAACAAAGCTTTTGACCCCACATATCACCATCGTTTTCCATGAAATTCGAGTATGTCATACCTCAAGATATTAGCTTCAACTTTCATGAAGACACCGAGGCCAAAATCACACTCCAAATACACATGCAAGCCCGAATAAGAAACTGTCTACCACAAACCGAACGGAAACAGCCACATAACATGAACACATGCAACCCTTACTTCGGTATTTCGCCCGAATCACCCCTCAAACCGAACATGCAACCATCAAACAACGTGCAAGAGAAGTAAAGGAACCCCCACTTGCCTTAAAGAAGAACACACAGCAACACACGGCGGCGTAGGACGGTCGGACTAGGCGGCGACGGCGAGACACGGCGGCGGCAACTCTCGGCTCCACCTCCTCTCTCTCGGCCTCTCCTCCGCTCAAGCTCTCTCTCGCACACTCTCTCGGCCAAAATGAAGAAAACGGCCACTCTCTCTCTTCCCTCTCTCTTTTTATACTCCCCCTAGGCTCATCATAGGTAATGATTGATCCACCACACCTATGGCCAATGCATGCTCTTTACTTTATGCCACTTGTCACACTAATTTTTTTGAATTTAATTTGGGCTTGGGCTTGGGCTTAGGCCCAACCGGCCACTCCTTCTTGGGCTGGTCGAAAATCCTTCTTGGGCCCAATGGGCCGACTAGCTTGGCCCACCAAGCTCTAGGCTAATGGGTCCAAGGCCCATTTCGAAAATTCAACCCCTTTTTCCTTTTTTTTTTTTTTTGAATTCCTTTTAATTAATATTTCCAAACTCAAATTTCATCTTGGCCAAAACCTTGGGATATTTTAATTATTGCAATTCAAATCATATGGCCAAGCTTTTAAATTTAAATTTCCACAATCACAAGCAAAACTCATCAAATTAAAAGACAAATTAGCCAAAACATAAGCCATAAAATTCTATCACCTAATTAAAGACATTTAACACACCTCAAGGCTCGGCTTTGAATTTCGGGGGATGCCACAATAAGTGGTGGAATGGGGAGTTCGGGGTCTGCTAAATTGCCCGTAAGACAGTTTCCTTCTCTTAACCGTCCACGGGGAAAGGTGCCTTGTGATTGTACAAGAGTTTTCCTATAAGTATAGGCAAGCTGACCGATGTTGTATGAGCTTGATAAAGCATTTGCAACGAAAATGTTGGGTCGATAATTAGAAGTCCAATCTTTTTAGTTGGGGAGATCTTCAAGAGAGTCAAAATCTGAACCGATCAACAAGCATATCCAATTATCAATAAATAAATAAAAAAAACGTACATATTCAACTGGACTAATCTTTACTTCAATATTAAAGCAAATGACTTATGGATCAACTAATACACGTTAGCAGCTTCAAACCACACCAACTATTCAATGCGAGATTTCTTGGGGTAAGTACACTATCAATACGTACATATTCAATTGGACTAATCTTTACTTCAATATTAAAGCAAATGACTTATGGATCAACTAATATACGTTAGCGGCTTCAAGCCACACCAACTATTCAATGCGAGATTTGTTGGGGTAACTACACTATCAATGCCAAAACTTATATACGGCGCTTACTTTAGTGCCAAAACTTTATTTGGATCACTTAAGTGCTGAAAAGTTTGAAAAATGATCATTTTGGTGCTAACGCCGATATGATTTATCGGAAATCTGATGTGGCACTTTTTTATTAAATTTTTGAAGTTGATGAGGCTCGCTAGAGAGTATAGTCAACATTTAAACAACGAAACGACGCCGTTTGGTGTCTTTCCCCCAATTCAAAACCTTAAATCCCTAAATTGAGAGAGAGAAGGCATGGCATGGGCATCCCGTCGTCTTCTTCCCCAAAGAATAGCACTAGCACTAGCAGCGACACTAGTAGCGCACCGGCACAACACTGCCTCTAGTTCATCCGACATTGTTGACAAGTCCAAGCTCTTGTCCTCCTCCTCCTCCTCCTCTCCTTCTCCTTCTCCTTCCCCCTTCAGAAGGACCCACTTCAGCCGCTCCCTGAGCAGAGCCCAATCCGCCATCTCCATCTACACCTTGCTTGTTTCCCTCGCCCTCCTTGTCTTCGCTCTTTCCACCTTCAACCCCCCTTCTTCCTCCTCCTCCTCCTCCTCCTCCTCCTCCGCCCTCACCTCCTATTCTTCGCGTTGCTTCTTGCCTGAACAACAACCCCAGTCTCTCCTCGCTCCCCTAGTCGAGCAACTATGACGGAGGTTGAGCGAGCTAGGTTTGATGGCAGTTGAGCAATGGTGGCCGAGCGACAGTGGCCGAGCGAGCTAGGTCGGCGTTGGGCGAGGATTGGACGAAAAAACCCTAATTTCAATCCAAAAACAAAAAAATCCCTAAATGAGTTGTGCGTTGTCATTTTTGTGAGGCCATCTACTTAGGACGGCAAAATAACGTTGTTTTCTTAAGAATGATGGAAAACGATGTCGTTTAAAAGCTATGTTGACTTTTTTTAAATATAAAAGCCATGTAATTATTTTGGCTGAAATTTCTTGCCGGTGACACCAAAGTGATCACTTTTCCTCCAATTTGACACTTAAGTGATTCAAAATAAAGTTTTGGCACTAAAGTAAGTGTTGTACACAAGTTTTGGCACTGATAACGTATTTACCCCAGATTTCTCTAATGCAATTTATGCGTAGTGAAAGTGCAATTAAGTAGTATATTTTGAAAAAATGCAATTGAGTTCCTCTTTTAACTCTGGCAAAATTGATAGACGGAAAAAAGATGACCCGGAATTTATAATTTGGAGACACATGGCGCCCACGAGGCATTGCATTAAAAAATAGCTCAAAATTTTTAAAAATAGGAAGCTGAAAACTGAAAAAAGAAAATAAGAAAAAGAACATGGGAAGAGAAAGGGACACGAAGAACAGGGGGAACAAATCTTGCTTGCGTCCGTCTCCAGTAACTTTCTCTAACCTGTTTATTTGTTGATTCTTCCATTACCGGATAGATATGTGATATAAGTAGGAGAAGATGCACTCGATTTCTGATACTGGCCATTGCTTGGTTCGTGATTTATCGAATTCGACGAAGCTCAAGCGACCCTGGTCCCAAGCTCGACGAAGCTTGAGCAGCCGTGGCCACTAGCTCGACGAAGCTCCAGCTGCCGTGGCCGCGAGCATGGTGGTGGTGGTGGCGACCCGATCTGGTGATGGTGGTGGGGGAGTTTGGCAATGGCGGCCGCGTCTTATGGTGCTAGCTGTGGTGGTAGGATGAGTTCGGTGGCAGTCAACTGTGAAGTTGGCTGTGGGGGCCGAATCTGATTGTGGTGAAGGTGGTGCTTGATTCCATGGTGGTTGTCTTCAAGTGCGGCGGTAATCGGCAGGTGGTAGGTGGGATGTTTTTCGAGTCTAGCAACAGGTGTTTCAAGGTGCTGCGGTGGGCGGCGGCCATGGGCAGCTTCAGTGACCAGCTGCGCTACTGTTGATCAATGAGCGATCTCCAATCGATGATAGCGGCCCAATTAATGATAATGGTGAACGCGGAGCAGCATAATGGAGTGAGTTTTTTTTTTTTTTTTTCAAACAATTGCTTCTCTGTCAGAATAAAACAATTTTTAGAATCTTAACCTTGAGATTTTCACTAACATTATCTTCTTGCAAAACTATAATGGGTGATCATGAAAGGTTAGTAGTTATGTGGAGATTGGGGGGCCTAATGGACATATGTGTTCTGTAGGATTGAATTACATGAATCTGGATAAAGCCGATTGAAGGCAATTTGGGTGGAAGCGAGGGATGACAATGTTATGCACCGCATATGCAATATGAGGTTCAAAGTATAATGATGCAAACGGAATGCCCAAAGCATGTTGATTGCTGTAGATGAGAATTTTCCAGCATTTGGATGATAAGTGTTGCAACAATATGTTTTGTTTTCTGAAGAAAGAGCTATCAACTTTGTGGTCCATGTTTAATTGCATCAGATTATGTTTAAGCCGATATGGAGCTACTGGCAATGACGTGGCTGGACGAATTACTCTGACACCTCCTCTCATCTTTAGAAGTAGCAGTTCTTGATCAACTTGAGGTAGGTGGTTCATCAATTGCCAAAACCATACTTAGACCTCGTTGTGTACTCTGCTACAAGCTGTGTGAAAGATGAGGATTTGTTGTCCAGCAATCTTCTTGGAGAATCACATTCAGCAACAAGGCCTGGACATGATTTGAGAGAGAGAGAGAGAGAGAGAGAGAGAGAGAGAGAGAGAGAGAGAGAGAGAGTGGTGAAAAAAAAAAAAAAAAAAAAGAGAATGATGAAGCATAAGCTGAATGAGAAGGCTGAGATGAGATCGTGTTGAAAACTACATACCGTGATCTAGAAGAAGAACCATGTTGCTATCAAGAACTGAGGTGATCCGATGTGCAATGGTCATAACAGTACAGTCCGAGAAGTGATGCCTCAGCGTTTGCTGAATCAGATTATCAGTGGCTGTGTCGACAGATGCAGTAGCTTCGTCAAGTACCAAGATCTTGCTTTTCTTGAGCAGCACACGACCGAGGCACACAAGCTGCCTCTGTCCCATGCTCCAGTTCTCACCATTCTCAGTAACTGCAGGTCAAAGATAATAGAGCAAGAGATGAGACAAATTCCGTCCTAGAATGTGTTAAAACACTTCTTGGATGGTCAAGTGAAAGGGTACAGAAGATAACCTGCTGCATCCAGTTTCCCTTCTTTCTTCCTGACTTCATCCCCCAGTTGGCACTCATCCAATGCCTACAATTGCAGGATGGATCAGCTGATTATAGTTCCACATTATATAAGCTAGAAAAGGAACTTCAATCGTGAAAAGAAATGAATGCACCTCCCAAATCTGCTCATCAGAGTACTCCTCAAGAGGGTCTAGATTGCTTCGCACAGTACCCTCAAACATGGTTGGATCTTGAGGGATGATGCTTAATCTCGACCTCAGATCGTGCAGCCCAATTGAGGAGATATTAATGCCATCTATCAGGATTTGACCTGCACAAGGTTCTACTATGCGGAAAAGTGCTTGCATGAGAGTCGATTTGCCACTGCCCGTTCTCCCCACGATGCCCGTTTTCATCCCTCCAGGAAAAGTGCACGTGATGCCTCGCAGAACAAGCGGAAAGTGTGGAGCATACTGGACCTGGCATTCCGCCCAAATTGTCAGAAAGGTGAATTTTGTCCTAATGACTGGACAAAACATGCTGACACATTGTTTTGGCATAACATAAAGTTTTCCTAGCACCTGCAGATCAGAAATGGCGATCTCTCCACATGTTGGCCATGAAGGACAGGGGCAATCATCCTCTATTGTAAGAGGGGGCTCGCTTGAGATGCCAGCGTATTGAATTATCCTTTCAACCGATATAATTTTGTTCTCCATATTACACAAACTAAAAATAACTGTTGCTTGTATCGTGTTCAAATTAAGTACGTACGTCACAGCTAAGCCCGCGATTGCTTCAGAGAGAAGAACAGGAGGTTAGATGACTAACATATTGAGGTCACCATTTAGAAGATCTCAGGCAGGACGTTGTTACCTGGGTCGATGAATCCCTCAGGAATAGAGGTCAAGAAGATCAAAGAGATTCCAAATGTGACCGTGGATAGCATATCCAAGCGAAAGCGAAGCCATTCCATTGCCCCATTAACATGGAACATGTACCGAGAATATGCATCGGAAAGCTCCATAATTGTGTCTCGAAATCTTGATTCTTGATCAAAGCCACGAATAGTGGTCAATCCTGAAATTGTTTCGGCAAAGTGCTGGATCACTGGAGCTTCGCTCACACCCATCAACCGTGCCAGTTCTCTAGCAGATGGCATGTAATATTGCTGATACCAGACACAGGTTACAATCACAGGGATAAAAATTATAAGAACTTGCCATGCAACCTGAGTTATCAAAATGATAATTCCCAGTAGCCGGATCATTGAGAAGGCAAATTCTGCGACTATAAATGGAATGTCCAAATCCACAGCACTCTGGTCTTTTGAGACCTGAAAAGAAGCATCGTGTCACAATGCAATCCATGACTCGTAGAGGAAAGAAATTGTAATTGTAATAAACAAGACGTGAATCGACAAAAGCATAATCTGTCTTCCTATGTGTTCAGAGATAAATCTCTTTGAACTATTCGAGTGATGTTCCATATTAGGACTCACCCTACTTAGGATTCGTCCACTTGGAGTGGCATCAAAGAATGACATGGGGGCCCGAAATATTGCGAGATGCAACTTATTAAAGAGTATCGTAGCTGTCTTGTAGCCAGCAGTTGCCAAAAGTGAAGACCTGAAAAGAATACAGAAGGCGCTTCCAACAGCCAAAGCTACGTAAACAAGTATCAGTGTTGATCCCGAAACAGCAGGTTCCACGTCCTCCGACACTGGGGTCGCCCATGCCATCCAGTAATTGCTTCCCATCTGAAGCAGCATGAATAGAAACTGGGCCAGTAATATGAAAGGCACGAGAGCTCCTCCATATGCCGCCGTCAGGTACTTCCAGTGCACCAGAAAACCGACTCTACCTTTCTCCCTCTCTTCTTCTTGAACAAGCTGCCCTTTTACCCTTACTTCACCATCTTGAACAATTCTGTTTTCTTCCTTCTCCACGGTATTTTCCGTTCGACTTTCTTCATTGTTGACACCAGATGCTTCAGAATCTAGCCCAGCTTGGTGGGAACCAAGCCTGGCTAAAGCTTCCTCATGTGCACCAACTAGCTCCGTCAAATCTGCTCCGAGGTGAAGAATCTCGCTGTATGTTCCAGATTGTCTGATCTTTCCATCTCTCATGACCTAGCAAACATACGTATTACCACTTAACAAGTGACTCCAAGGGAAACCAACTCATAAGTCAGTAATTACTCACCACGATTAGATCAGCTGTCTGTAGGAATTCTACTTGATGAGTAACGTAGATCACTGTTTTCAAACTCAAAAGTCCTAGCAAACATTCCTATCAAATTAAAGACTCAGTTAGTAATCTTCACGAGAGGAAGAAGGAAATCGAGAAAATAACTCAAATCCAAGACTTGCACAGAAAACGTTAGCGTCTAAAATTATTTATTTCAGACTTGTTTTTCCATCAAGAAAGCTGCACTTCATAATTGGCAATTTAAAGCAAATGAGGGGTGGTATGTGCATAATCAGAAACGTAGGAAAAAGCAATTAACCTTAAACAGATGAGATCCTGTATGCGCATCAACAGCACTAAAAGGGTCATCAAGTAGATAAATGTCTGCATCTTGATAAATTGCACGGGCAATCTGCACTCTTTGCTTCTGTCCACCACTCAGATTTATCCCTCTCTCGCCTATAATTGTTTGATCGCCAAATGGGAGAATCTCTAAATCCTTCATCAGACAGCAGGCTTCAAGGATACTTTCATATCTCTCATGGTTCATCTCCTTGCCGAATAAAATGTTGTCCACAATCTTGCCACTCTGTATCCATGGAGACTGAGCAACATATGCCTTACTGCCACATAATTTGAGGGCTCCGGATATCTTCGACAATTCTCCCAGGAGGCAAGAAACTAAGCTCGATTTTCCTGAACCCACAGTACCGCAGACCGCAACTTTCATGCCATTGATGACCTTCAAGTTTATGTCCTTTAATGTGGGTTCAGAGGAAGACAAGTCCCACGTGAAATTCCCCTCAATGATCTCGACTGCCGTATCAGTTGTGCCCTGAGGAAGCTTTTCAATGACGTCATTCTGGAGATCCTCAAGGCGCAGGAATGATGCTACTCTGTCAAGTGAGACCTTAGTCTGAGCTATCATGGATAATACAACTGGTAAGTCATCGATGGGATCTTGGAGGACGCTGAATGTTGCGATTGCAGATAAGATCTTCCCTGACGATAGTGGGATCCCCAATAACATGCATGTACCAAATGTAGTCACGGAAACAAATGTTGCGCCACCCCAGAAGACAAAAGAGGTCATTGCTTCAGTGTAAAAAAAAAATTTCAACCACCCCGTCTCAATATTCCTCAGTTCATTAATCTTGGACAAAAACTTCATTTCCCATGTCTGAAGCTTTAAAAGCTTCATGTTTCGCAAGATCTCGGAAGTTGCCTTCATCCTTTTGTCCTTTGATTCCATATACTTTTCATCAATTTTCTCCTGGAGCTTGCTCAAAGGAATATTAGCTAACATAACAAGCACAGAGGCCACAAAAGCTGCAATAGCCGCAAGCCCAAGATTTTTATACAGAATCGCTAAGGCTAACCCAAATTGTACAAGTACTCGCCAAGGATCGTGCATGTACCAGTAAGAATCACCAATTCTCTCGGCATCTATAGACATGATATTAATGATTTCCCCACTAGTATGCCCCTGTTTAGACTGGCATGAAAGGTTTAATCCCTTGTCATATATTAGTGCAACCAGCAATGAGCGAGTCCTAATCCCAACAAGATTTAGCCTAAATATCATCTGCCGAGAGGAAAGGCACTCGACAAGCTGTGCAACCAAAAACGCGGAGACAAGAAGGTAGCCTTTACTTTCAAATTTGCGTTGCCCGTTTAGGAATTGAACAAAAGTTTCCATAAGGTATGGACCAACGTAAGAAGCTAGGGTTATAAGAAGCTCAAACACAGCAGTGGAAATTACTTCTTTCCATTCGGACATGATCAAAGCCTTCACCAGCCTAAACGCTGTCACTCCATTACTGGAACCAGCATCTGACTTGAGCTTTTCCTTGAAACCTGGCAGTGCCCCTGCTATCCTATCCCGCGGAGCAAGTTGAGGGACATCCTCTAGGTCCAGTGTTTTCTCATTCCCGACAGCCATTAAAGGACTCAGCCACGAGAAACTAATTATACTCAGTAATCCCGCTTTAGAATACGGGGTCACAGTTTCACTTCCTGGACGTCTGCTTAATTTGGCATTGCTTGTAGCCGAGTTACCATTTAAAAGTGCTTCGAGCAGACAATCATCAATCTCAATCTTACCAAATAACCCCACATAACAGCAGAAGAAACCGGTGACAACAGAGACAACATCAGAAATGGAATACTGGGTTCGCACCGGAACACACTTTCCATACAGAACAACGTCAATGACGAGGCAATAACATGCAATGGACAAGTAGGAACCCCACCAGACTCTCAACAAAAGAGGGATCTTTGATACTCCAAAATCGGAGCTTTGGCCGTACAAACGAACACCTAGAGCTCCCCAAGCGAGAGACTTCAGTGCTAAATCCAAAAGAGAAACCAGTTTCTCTTCCGACCAATCATTTGCATACCAATAAAAGTAGTTCGCCGCACACAAAACCAGATTAAACACAGATAAGCCTAAACAGCAAAACAGAGTGGGCTTATAGTACCAAATTCTGCTTCTTCTGCGGCTTTGTTCGGAGCCTCCACCATTTCGTCGTGCCCATATTTTCTTGCCCGCCCATGAAACCAATAGTCCAAGTAACAAAACCAAATGAAGGGAACCAGAGAAACCACGTAAAAACGTGGTGTTGAGCAGAAAATCGCCACCTGAATACATCAGAGTGGAGGAGCGCGAGAGGAAGTTTTGAAGCACCTGCTTTGATGAATCGAAAGGATCCATTTTTTTTCGGGGGAGTCACTGGGTGTCAACGTTCTGTGTTTTCATGCGCCTTCTTCCATGAAGGAGAGAAGGGAGGGTATATAATACGGGAGTACGGGAGTGGCGAAGAACGGGCATAGTGGGAAAGGTCAGCTAAAAATGCCCATGAACAGGGTTAAAACATAATTGAAAATTTTCGTAATATTTGGACATGTAACAATCAAAGTACACTGCTATATGATATGGCTATCTAACGTGATATTTATCAATTAATATATACACAATCCAAAATATATATACATCCAACACCAACGGAATTATGAGATATCTTTAACAAATGAAATTATTTGAGCAATTTTAACCCGAGATTTATCATTTCCATTCGCCAAAGGTCTAACTGAGTCCACGGCCCAAAAACTTTGTGGTGAACCTTTCCTTTGCTCTCTCGCATTCGAAGGGTCATTGTAACACACATTGGCGGACACTTGTCATACATATATAAAATGATTGGTTTTTATTTAAAATAGAAAAGCAAAACGCAACTTTTTACATTTACGTAAAAGTTCTTTAAAAATTATTCAATTTCAACTAATTAAGTAGAAATTATATATGAATTAACGTGTCGATATTTTATGTTTTATCAACAAGCCACTTTAGTTAATTGAGAACCATACATCTATTTTATACTCACTTTTCTTGTTGTAATATATTAACGCTTGTGAATAAGTCAATAGGAGAGAACCAAAGAAATAAATGACATTAGAGATTTATGTAGTTAAGAGAAGAGTTAGCATTAAATAATTCATTACAATCTAAAAATCAGAATTATAATCGCTGATATGTTAAAATGTGTCTTCCACCTAAATTTAAGTTTAAATCCAAAACATTTACATATAACTAATTTAATTAGGTGTAAACTTACGAAACAAAATCTCCGGTTTTCAAGCTTAAAGAAACAGCTTTACGTACGGCAGATAAACGAGAACTCCTGAACGTTGTTTTTCGTTTTTCGTACAGCGGCTCTAACGTTTTCACCTCGCAGCTCTTCGATTAGGAAAACGACGACTTTTTTTTTTCCCTTGTATATGCTGCCACTTATATATATATGTATATGTATATGTATGGATGTATGTGGGTGCCGCTCCTCAAACTCTTATTGACCGATCCCTACTCAAGAAAGAAGCGACGTCCGCTTCTTTATTTCCTCTTAGACAAAGACTTCTTTCCTACCCCATAAATAAATAAATATTCATAAATATATGAGCCCTTATTTTGTCATGTAGTGACCGAGAGTTCTTCCCTTTCGATTTAATCTAATCGGTTCTGTAAACCAAGTGAGATTCAAGACATAATTTAACAATTGACCTTGACTAGACATTTAAAGTTAGGTCACAGTACTCATCATCTGTATTATTCTCTCAATATCTCAATGGACACTCACTCTTTATATATGTCAATTGAAGGACCGAGCTTAATTATCATGTCTTCTGAGTTTTTTGTTGTAGAGATCTTTTTCATAATAACTTTATTCTTCGCTAAGTCATCTCAGATAAAATAATACTTGATGATGATACACTTCGTTTGCTTGTGATAAATCAAATTATACACTAGATATATTGCATCTTGGTTATCCAAGTGTATATAAACACTTTTCTAATCTAACTCAAAGTCAAAGAGTAAACTTCATAACCATATCACCTTCTTACTATAAAGGTTAGTGTCATGTATTGAGTCTCAACCGAAGATAACCAAAGTGGTCTCATAAGGAGGCTTTCCAACTAACAACACTATTTACGTATGTTATGAAAGATCTGCACTTATCCAAGTCACTAGCGTAATTCGAATCAACATAGCCAGCGGTCTTATTGCTATTGCTATCTCTTCGATACACTACACCCTTCTAGATATTTAAGAATCCACTTCACAAGTCACCAATTTTAGAAATTGCGACCTTACTTACGGTCTTAATTTCTATACCTCCGAGATCTCCAAAATTTTCACCTGAAACTCTAACTCACTACTGATGCGTCGCTATTCATGCACGGTCAAAAATAGGGTTTTGCCTTGGGCAAGGGATAACGTGGGGCGCAAGCCTCAGCAGACGGAGGCGGCCGCCATTTTTGGTTGGCCATTGAAGGAGAGGCCGACAAGAATATAAAATAGAAAGACACAGAGGAGCAAAGTCTCGGCCTTCATTGCCTGGAAAGTACTGAGGCGAGCTCTTTTTTTTCAAATCAACGTCGGAATAAACAAAAGGAACGTCGGCACGTGGTTTCTTGGATCAGCATTCCCCCAACATTTTGTCCATAACAATTCCAAGAAAAGGAGACGTTTTTCAGTGACAAAGGTCCTGAATCACGCAAACCTCGCATGCTTTTTCTGTGTCTTTCCGGAGAAGCTTTTCCAGGCCGGTGTCAAAAATTCAAAAATGTGCACGGTTGATCCCGTTCATCCCATTTGGAAAAATACCAAACTCACCACAAACTCTAAACTATATTCGTTTCGACGCATTTACCTAATTTTTTTCTATATAGAAAAAATCTCAAATTTTTACTTGTATAATATATTTACTCTTTATTAAAGTTCTATTAATTAGAACCGTTAAAAATCTATGTTAATGGAGGTAAAAAAGATAACAACATTCACATGGCATCCATGTGACTTAAATGAAATAAAAAAAACATTATTTTAGCTGAAAATTATCTAATGGAACCTTGAAGTAGGTAAAAGTATTACGTAGGTATAAGTTTGGAATTTTTTTTGTCACAAAAAAAAGTTTAGGATAAATGTATTGCAATAAATAAAAAGTTCAAGGTATATACTAATTTTTTAAATAGTTTTTTCCCTTTGGAACTCTTCAATTTTTGGTAATTTAATTGAAGCTGTCAAAATCTCAATTGCATCTACAGTTACTAACGTATTTCCATTGGCAATAATTTGATTTTTGAGTTCATTGACATGAGAATTGTTGGTACTTATTGAAATCTCTCTTTTTTTTCCTGTTCTTATTAAATTTCCTTAATGACTATAAAGCTCCTTCTACAGTCCATCGAATCTAAAGAACTTATCAATGGCGATTTTCTTTGCAAAACCGTCTATGAGGATCCCTTGTTCATTCCTACAAATCTCGACCATCACTCCTTGCCGCTCTTCCTTCCACGAGCCGTCAACATTATATTTCAGAGAACCCTTCAATGAGAGACCCACTCCGTAGGTGAGTTGTGGGATCTTGGTGTCGGTTTCGATTTCTTGGGTTCCACCGGTTATAAAGTTGTAGATCTATGGTTGCTTGGTTCACAGCTTCGCTTGGGTTTGGGGGTTCGCCTTTGAAGACCATAGAGTTTCTTCTTTTCTAGATTTGCCAAAGGACACCAGCTACTAACTCCTTCGACAGAGGCTTGTTACAAGAGGTAAGGGTTTCGAAAAACCGTTTATTTATTCTGTGATACATTTTGGGGAAGGATGTAGTCTAAATTTTGGGTTTGACCAAATTTCGTTTGTCCATGGATAGAGGAGGAAAATGTGTTTTGGCGTCTCTGGCATTTGATGGCAGATTGGGCAACTTTGATTAGGTATCATTTCTCTCATAAAGAGGTTTTCCTTCGTTGGTAGCGCATTAGCACATATACTCTATATAAAAAAACTTGATTTTTGGATGGGTGTGGAGATCCTAGATCAAGTTCCATGAGATCCCATATCAAGTTCCACAGTTTTTTGGGGGGCTAATAAGATGAGGATGCCTGAGAATTGTTGTGGCCAGCAATTGTTTGTATACTGTTGTATTCGCTCTTGACTGAGTAGGTGCCGGAACTGTTATTCATCCATACGATTTTGTCTTTCTCCATAGTATGACTTAGTGGGGTTGCGAGGATTTCCTTAACTAAATCTTCGTCAAATAATTTCTTTAGTTTATGCTCATCCCACTACTTGGACCCTTGGTCAATTAGCTCAACCACACATTGGGTTTGCCTTGGTTTGTAGGTCCTCCAATGCATCCATGGGCTAACCATCTGTCTTCTTTCACCCTGATCTGCGATCCGTCCCCGACTATCCATCTAATTTGCCCTCCCAATACCTCTCTTCCTTGCATTAAGCTTTGCCATCCCTAGGATGATCTAGCTCCCTTATTTGCCCTCAAGAAATCTCCCGACGAGAAGTATATGCCTTTCAACAATTGACTCCATAAGGTTGAAGGGGTTTGTATAAGTCTCCAAGCCTGTTTTCCCAGCATGGCCTTATTAAAAGCAATAAGGTCTTTGAAACCCAAGCCCCCACAGTCTTTTCGAGTTTTCAACACCTCCCATTTCTTCCAATGTATACCTTTTTTTGCTCTATTATTTTTCCACCAAAAAGTAGCAATCTTTTGTTCAATTGCTTTACAAATCGATACCGGAATTTTGAAAATGAACATAGCATATTGTGGCGATGCTTGTACAACTATTTTAATGAGGATTTCCTTCCCTGCTTTAGATATAATGTTTTCCTTCCATCCCTCTAATTTCATGTTGACCCTTGCTAGAATCCACGCAATTTCTTTCTTTGTTTGTCCCCAATCCGATGGAATGCCAAGATATTTCTCTATTTTTTCGATGATAGGCACTCTAAGTTCTTGTGCCATATTCCTCCTTAATCACTGTGGGCTACTTTTGCTGAAAAAATGCCGGAAATGTTGAGGTTGATTGCTTGACCCAATGAGTAACAATATTGGTTCAAAAGGTTTGCCAAGTTTTGGCATTCCTTAACTGTTCCATCCAAAAAGAAAATCGCATCATCCACAAATAATAGGTGCGTTAGTGTTGGACAGCTTCTGTTCAGTTAATTCCTTTCACACTTCCATCCCTTAGTGCTCTATGTATAAGCGGAGACAGCACATTAGTTATAATAATGAATAAGTAGGGAGAGAGGGGGTCCCCTTGCCTTAAGCCTTTAGTCGGTCTGAAAGGTTGGAGAGGTTCTCCATTGACTTTGATGTTGAATGTGACAGTCGAAATGCATGTTTTGACCAAAGAAACCCAACAATCACTGAAGCCCATCTTAGTCATGCACTCGCACAAGAAATCCCATTCCACTCGGTTGTATGCCTTTTGCATATTGAGTTTGAGTACCGCCTGAAACTTCATTTTTCTTTCCCTGATTTTGAGTTGGTACAACACTTCTTGGACAATTAATATGTTATCTTGAATTTGTTGTCTATCGATAAAGGCGCTTTGCTCCATTTCAATCAAATTGGACAACCATGGTTTCAACATGTTTGCCATTACTTAGGAGATAATCTTATAGCTGTAATTATATAAATTGATGGGCCTATATTTTGCTATAGATTCAGGGTTAGCCACTTTTGGAATAAGGGTGATATGAGTATTGTTAATGGAGGGGTCTAGAGTACCTGACACAAAGAAGTCTTCAACCATTTTGTGCACTTCTCTTTGAATTATCTCCTAGTGATTTTGAAAAAACTTTCCATTCAACCCATTTGGACCTGGGGCCCTAGGGTGCACATAACAAAATTTTTGGAACATAAATTGATTTATGGCAAGAAATTGAGAAGTTAAAAATTTTAGCTCATGATTTCTTCTTCAAATCTATTTCTAGAATAGAAATCTATTACAGAAATAGAAAAATCAAATTGCGTTACCAAACGGATTTCTGTTCCAAACCTATTCTAGGGAATAAAGAAATAAAGAAATAGAGAAGTAGAAATTTTATCATGCGCGCCCTTAGTGGCCCCCAATTGAAACGTTGCTGCCTTCACTTCCTCCATTGTGACTTGCCCCGTTAAAGATTCATTCATTTCATCTCCTACTATGCAAGAGCATTGATCTAGCACCGGCTGAAAATTCCTTGGGCCAACCGTGCCATTAAGATCTTGATAAAAGTTCACAATGTGTTCTTTAATTAGCTCTAGGTTCTTGCACCAGTTTTGGTCTTCAAGTTTCAGCATGGTTATTCTATTCCGTCGCCTTCTTTGCACCATTGTAGCGTGAAAAAGCTTCGTGTTTTTATCTCCCTATTTTAGCCACTCAATCCTCGATCTCATTCTGTAGTACATCTTTTCTTGTCTCCATAGTTGTTCAATTTGCATCTTTATTTGCTGAGTTTCTTCCTTTCTTAATACCCTTTCCTTTTCATTAGTTATCCTAGTTATCTCTTTTTTGAGGTCCTCTATCATTCTAAATGCATTAGAAAATTTCTCCTTGCTCCACTTGGCTAAAGTTGCAGCAACTTCTTTTAGTTTGTTAGGCAAATTCAACTGTGAATTTCTTTGATCTTTCCACATGTATTGTACTATCTCTCGACATTCAGCATCCTCCATCCAGTAAGCTTCAAATTTGAATTCTTTTTTCCTTTTCATCAATGGTGGAAGTAATGACAATAATATGTGACTATGGTCTGAGCCAATGGCTGGTAAAGCATAGGCTTATGCATGTAAGAACCTAACTCACCACTATATGTTGCAGAGAACCCGATCTAACCTCTTTTTAACCAACTCCTCCCCATCTCAGTTATTTGCCCAAGTAAAGGCGCATCCTTTGCTTTCGACGTCCATGAGTGCACAATCATTTAGCAGTTCCGGAAAGCTGCCACTTGATAATAGTTTGTCTCCCTCTTACCATATTTCTCCCAATGATACAAAGTTTCATTGAAGTCTTCAATGCATATCCAAGGTAGATCATTTCTCGCATGAATTATTCTGAGTTTCTTCCATAATTAAAGTGTTTTCTAGTAGTTTGTAGGGGCATTTAGAAAAGAAACCCTCATTTTGATATTGTTGTTTATGTAACATCTTAGGCCCCACTATGTAATATTGTCTGCTTTGGGTCACCCGCCCTGGCATAGACGAACTACCATCCCAGCCACAGTCTTTTCCCTCACGGCTTTAAAACGTGTTACATAGGTTAGAAGGACCCAAGCCTTATAAGCTAGTTCAAGACTCCCTTCCTAGGTGATGTGAGACAAGAGAGGGACTCTTTCCTTGCGCACGTCTGAGGACCGTCGCTCGGGCCATCACACTCTCCACCTCTTAATAGAACAGCGTCCTCGCTGTGCCCCCATGGGCGTCAGAACAACATTCTTGCTGTGGCCCCACACGCGGTCGGGAGTCGGCTCTGATACCACTTGTAACATCTTGGGCCCCATTGTGTAATATTGTCCGCATTAGGTCACCCGCCTTGGTGTGGACGAACCGCCATCCCAGCCACGGTCTTTTCCCTCACGGCTTTAAAACACGTTACACAAGTTAGAAGGACCCAAGCCTTATAAGCTAGTCTAGGACTCCCTCCCTAGGCGATGTGGGACAAGAGAGAGACTCTTTCCTTGCGCACATCCGAGGACTGTCACTCGGGCCGTCACAATTCAACTCTTTACATTTTACTTCAAGCATCTCTCCTGAGCTTGATACAAGTTCCACTGCCATGATATTGTTCCACATCAAAGCCAAACCCCCAACGATTCTGATTGGGTCAACCACCATCAAATGCTGAAATTGCAAGCGCTTTTTTACCCTTTCCACTTCGAGGTCCTTATTTTTTGTTTCCATGAGAAATACTAAACTAGGCTTTTCTTACGCCACTAGGGCTTTAAGGTTCTGGAAAGTCAGAGGAGAGCCCAAATCCCGACAATTCCAACTCAAAATTTTCATTTAAACCCCCGTAACTTATTAGAGCTAACCACCAAAGCCCACTCCTCCATTTCTTTTGCTTCTTTGATTGGTGTGTCTAGAAGGGTCCCCTTGTCGATGGATTGAGAGAGGGAGCCTTGCTGTTCATAAGGGCTAAACCGTTTCAATTTCTTTGCCGTGTGAGCTTTCTTCCTACTCTTTCCTTTCTTTAGAAATGTAGCAGGTGCCATGGGAATGGATGCCTCATTTAACATAAGATGTTTCTCCTGATGTGTGAGTTCAACACCAAGAAAATTTGGGTCCAAGCTGCTGACCCTCTTCTGTTTTAGGGCATTTTTCTCTTGCACTATGACCATAGCTAGTGGGTTTATGTTCTCCTATTTTGTTTGCTGAAAAGTGGCCTATATGTTGCTTTGAATTGGAGTTTTTGCTATTATTTCATCAGTTTCTGGTTTTGGAGTCATCTCTCCATTGAAAATTTTCCAGTAAGGGCTGTTTTCTCTTGCTTCTGCTTTAATCCAGCTATCGAACTTGCCCACTCTGTTTTCTTCTAGCCCATATTGTTCGTAAGGGATAATCTTGCAGTAGGTCGCATAGTGCCCTATATGTTCACAATAGTAGCAAAAGTGTGGAAGTCTTTCAAATTTAAAATCCACCCAAAATTTCTTGTTGTCCAGGTCAACAATAGTCCCAAACCTTAGGGGTTTAGATAGGTCTAGGTTCATCTTTGCTTTCCCCACATTTGACTTACCAAAGCTTTTATTTTCCAACTTCACTTCCTACACTTTTCCTATTTTTGTAGCAATATTAGAGACTGTTTTTTCAGTAATTCTATCTCTCGGGAGCCCCAAGATATGTACCCAGAAGTCACAATGTGTGAAAACATAAGAATGGTCCGGGGTATCGGGATCGCATTGCTGTAAAATTAGCAGATTACTATAAAATGACCAAGGGCCTGAAGCCAGGGCTCTATTCTTACTAGCTACAGTCATAAAAGTGAATGAAAATAGCCCTAGTCCTATTAGATCACACGACACCAATTCTATTTTCCACGCCCTTTTCATTGTGCTGAAGAAAGCCTGTAGATTCACATTTGGCTTGGAATAAAGTTTGCCTATAAGGGTTAATTCACACTCACTTTTTTTTTTCTACAAGTACATCTCCCTTAATTGTGAGCACATCCTCCTCAGACCACAACTCTCCTAGATTTCTACAGAGGGCTACGAGCCATCCCTACTTCTCTTCTCCCTCATTCATCGCGACGTTACCAACAAAGTTCCAAGGGTACCTGGGTTCTGGTTGTTCTCTGTGGTGCAAAAATCCAGGATCTGTTGAAGTGCTGCACCTTCCACCTTCTGCGACTAGGAGAGGGGTTCTTACTAGAGAGGTTTCCAAGAGCTGCTGGGATTTGGGTCCTTCCACCTGGCATGAAAGGGGAACATCGAATCTTGAAGTTTCTGGGAATGAAAGGAGCTCTTACCAGAGGCTACAACAATTACATTCTGTAGTAATGAAGTGGTGTTGGGTTTCTAGGGTTTTGTACCTAAAATACCTAGGTGTTTGTTTTGATGGGGGTTAATGCGCCTTGAAATTCGTGGGTGGAAGAGGTGAAGTGATGAAGAGCTTTGGGTTAGGGTTTTGGGGAAGGGATTTTGTGGGCTGACTATCACCATGGGGATAGGGAAATAGCTCACCTAGGTGAGGGGGAATCCTTCCATGGCGGAAGAGAGAGACTGAAAGACGACAATTGCAGCATCTCGTAAATGTGATACTTTGAACTATAGTCTGTACATTCCTTTTTATTGTTTAACTAAGTATGATATCAATGGAAAAAAGGGGGAGGGAGGAATTTGCCTCCAAGTAAGATTGGCAATATTGGAGACCCATTTTCAGAAACGAGATTAATACTACTTACAAAGTAAAAATTGAATGTAACATGATATGACATGTCTGAATCCTATATGAGGGCACTAATTAATATGAATTAACTCGATTTCATCATAATTCTTGCATTTATCGTGTGGAATCCAAATCAACATATTTTATTAGATGGATATAAATTGACACGAATTACAAAACAACACGTGAACATGAATCGACGCTCAAACCTCCAAGTGGACCATAAGTGCTCCGAAGATTTATGTTCTTTTTTCCATGAAAGGAAAGCGAGAAAAAGGGAGAAAAGCCATGATATAATTGGATGGAAAGTTCTCTCGTCACTGAAAACTTCGGAAAAGACTGCGAAGGTTTTTCCTAACAGCCAAAGACATTAACATGCCTCGGCCATTCAACAAGACCCACAATCAAGATCAAATCTTTTTTCTGTTTCCGCTTTTTCTTGGTTGTGCATGAACAAGGAGTGTTCTTACTTCCTATGTTTTAAGTTCGATCACCATTAAAAATTTCTCCATGGAATTAGATTATAGGATTGCTTCAGCATTGATGTTAGTCATGTTAGATTTAGTTAACAACGATTATGTTGTGATCCAAAAACACATAATTCCCACGCTACCTCTTATCTTCCGTAAATACAAGATCAAAAAAAAAAAAAAAATGCTTTCCCAAATTTCTTTATAGCCTTAGAAACCTAAGTATCAAAAAATCATAAACCTATTGCGTTGATACCAAATCAGTCGTAAACCTTTCAATTAGATAAATTTAATCTTAAATATATTGCATTTGTACAAATTGAGTCCATTGGTGAATTGTGATCGAAAAATTATTGACATGGATATCAGCCATCTTATGTAGCATAATTGACGCTGGCGTGGATAAATTTTACAAAATTTTACAAATTTTTATTATTTTTATTATTTATTTTATTCTTTGTGGTCTACTAGCCCTCACCCAAGCTCTAAGGGTTGAGCCCTTGCCAAATCCGATGAAAGTGACCCTTGTCGACCATGAAATGGGCCTACTTCTGTTGGTTTAGGAGCTGCCTTTAGTGCTCCTTTGTCGCCAAATTCCATCTATTGTTTTCACTCAGCTATGAATCACAATGATTTCTTCTTTGAGTTGTAATTTTAGAGATGAAACCGACGGCACAATCAAGTAAATGACAATGTTGATTGACTTGACGGGGATTTGGCAAGGGCTTGACACTTGTGGCTTGGGCAACGGTCTCAGCACTCACCAACGGTATATATAAGTAGAAAAAATATTAAAGATTGTAAAATTGTCCATGTTAGTGTTGATCGTATCATATAAAACAGTTGGCATTCATGTTAGCAATTTTCTAGCAAAATTGATCAATGGACTCCATTAACATAAATGCCAAAGGTTTATAACACAATTGGTACCGATAAAATATGTTTACAGACTTTTTTGGTACCTATGCTTCTAAGGAATGTAATAGTATTGAAAAGTCTACTTTTGCAAGAGCAATTCTTTTCAACATTGACGGATCAAAATCTTCTATCCTGCATTTGCATTTACATCCCTATACACTTTGATATGTCATTGATTATCTCGACATCATTCAAAACATCAATTGCATGCCCTCGCAACTACATCAATCTCACATTAGGGTTCAAGGTTGAACCCATTTTGAATGATTCTTTCTATTCCCCTAGTTCATATTTTTTCCTAAAAAAAAGGGTGATCCAGTTTCAAAAGGTTTGATTTTGGAACAAGTACACAATGAAAGGCATGACCATGCCATATTGGAGCTTCAACAACAAATGAGGCATGCCCTCAATCTCTTGGAGAATCGAGTGAGGTAGGAGGCTCCATCAATTCGCCCTACTAAGCGACCACACCATGTCAATCCACATCCCCATCAAAACTCAGGCAATAAATTCAAGGACACTAGAAGCAACTCTAATGATTTGGATTACCAAGTTTAGAGTAAAAGAGGAGGGCTCAAGGACAATGATCATGAAATAAAAGTGGAGGTGCCAGAAAACCTAGATGATATTGTCAATTGACTTCATGATATCTAATAAGTATTTGACTTCCACATATAATCAAATGAAGTGTCACGAGATTGTTGTTCTCAAGTTGAATATATATGTGGCATCCCAAAAATCCAAGACAACCTCTAGAGGGATTAAAGCCAATAATTAGGTAATGAAATTACCTATGGTTTATGTTTTAGCCATTAGTTTTCTCTTAAGGCTATGTGATATATGTTTGTGTTCATGAATTTCTAAATTAGAACTATAGGATAAATTAATGAGAATAATCTATGATTGGCTATGCACCTCATAAATTAAATTCTTATAAACAAAATGTAATAAGATTTTGGCCATGTGGGATTTAAAATTTGAAATTTATAGAAGAAAGTATAAAAAGGGGAAAAATTTAATTTTATTTAGGTTAGGGCCTTAGGCCCATTGGCCTAAGCCTTAGTGGGTCAAGCTGGTCGGCCCAATTAGGCCCGTGAATGGGGCTGCTGTCACCGGCCCAAGGGAGGCCCAAGAAGAGAGTGGCCGGCCCAAGCCCAAGCCCAAGCCCATGCATGTGTTGTGACAAGTGGCAAGAGGAGATGGCATGCATTGGCCAATTTGAGAGGCAATCTAATGATTGCAAATGATGAGAAATTGGGGAAATAAAAAGGAAGAGGAGAGAGAGAGGTGGCCGGTTTGGCCAAGTGAGAGGGAGAGAGAGAGAACCGTGCGAGAGAGAGGGAGAGAGTGTGGCCGAGAGAGGAGAAACCGAGAGGGAGAGGAAGGAGTCGCCGCCGCATGCCGCCCGCTCATCCGCCATGTGCCGCCCTTTTGCCGCCGTGTGCCGTCGTTCGTTCGGTCTAGAGGCAAGTTGGGAATCCACTTTCTACTCTTGCACCAATGTCTTGCATGTATGGTCGGAATCTAGGACACTTGGAGGCATGGGAGTGAAGCTAATGTGTTTTGTTCTTGAGTTGCATGCTGTTTTCGCATGAACCATTTGAGTCAGAACTTTGTGAGAGCTTGCATGCATGTTTTGAGTTCGATTTTGACTTTGATCTCTTCATGAAAGTTGTATCTAACATCTTAAACTACAACATACTAAAATTTTATGCAAAATGATGGAGATTTAAGGGGTCAAACCCTCATCTTACGGAGACACAAAATTGTGGTTGCATGTTGATTTTTACTAATAATCTCTTTTCAATTTCTTCATGAAACATGTAGAGAACATCTTAAACTATAACATACTCAAATTTGAAGTAAAATGAACAAGTAAAACCCAGTGAATCGACTTACTCTTGAAGACGGTAAATCTGGAGACATGGTACTGGACACCCGAGACTTCATAGACCCATATGATGACTATACTCTGGATATTTGACTTAGATCCCTTCATGAAACTTGTAGAGAACATCTTGACGTAAAGCATATCCAAATTTCAGAGGAAACGAAGAGGAATAGGTAGGTGAAGACTCAGTATTTCGGAGAAGCATGCACTGGACGTTTCGGTGTTAGATCCAGAAGCTTCGTGTGACTGTAGAAAATAATCTAAAAATAATTTGGCTTAGAAATATTTATAAAAAATCTATTTTAGTATCTTGGTTATAACTTGGTAAAATTTCATAATTTTCGGATGTCGTTTGAATATTTTAATCAAATTATCTTGGAAACTGTGCATTCTGTTTTTATCCGAAATTACATGCTGTATTTGTGGGAATTATTATTTTGGGTAGAATTCGATTGGCCTTGTGTTTTTCATGGAATTATTACGCTATTGTCTTGTCTATCACTAGCATTAATTTCATGATTTTTTTTGAAAATCATATGGATATTTAATTTAAATATTTTCAAAAATAGTACAAGCTGGAATTTAAATAAATTTCAAAAAAAGGGGGCATGATAAATGGACTATGCTAAGTTGTATGAGTGCCATAAATTTTATGTTTATGATTGATTGCATATTGCCGCATGTATGACAATGACTGATGATGCATATGAAGATCGAAGGATGAAAGTGATTTTGTTTGCCATTACATCATGTGACATGCTGAGTTGAGACCTAAATTGGTAAACATGATCAATGATAAATGAGGAATCTGTTTGTGGCAGATGATAATGCCTTGGGAGTATCAGGATGGCTGGGATGAGGGGTGCCAGATGCCCGGAATGTATAGAGATACATGGCCGGATGGTCCTGGGAGTATCAGGATGCCCGGAATGGTTGGGTGCTGGAAGCCTCGGAGGTCTTTGCCCGAGGGGATGTTTCGTGATGCCAATTGGGATGCGAGATGCTCGGAATGTGGGGGTGCCGGATGCTCGGTGGCCTTAAATGGCTGAATGCCAGAGGTTTTTCTCGTGATGCCAGGATGAGGTGCGAGTGTAAAGTATGAGATGAAATTGATGATCTTGAGAAAGGGTGATGTGGTGATCGAATTGAAAGTTAAAAGTGGAAATTGAATCATGCATACATGATATGATGATGATCACCTATGGCATGATGATGATACATGATATGATATGATGATGATATGCATGTATGATATGATATGATGATGATATGCATGTATGATATGATGATGCCATGATGATGATGACATGTGCATGATAGGATGATGTCATGATGATGGTGATATATGATATGATTGTGATGAAGATGTATGACAGTATATGCATGGCTTCAAGGTAAGCACGCATGGATGCATGAATGGCATGTACGATGATGTGATTGTATTGTATGATGCATTGAGTGGTTATTGGATTCTTTTACCTGCTAAGTGGTTGTACTCACCCCTTCGGGAACCAACATTTCAAATTAGCAAGATGCCGCTCCCTGCTGTCGCGCGGGGCATATTTTATAGCATACCTTCCGATGTAGAGGTCGAGTGCGAGGAGTTTGACTGTCCCTCTATCCATGGACTGACGTATATTTGAGTGCGATGTTTAGTTATGTACGATGTGGGCCTGGCTGGGGGCCCTGTTGTCCAGGAGTTCATATCCGTCCATGTTCGTCGCGACGGAGTGATGCGTGGGATGTTGCCGCCGCCACCGCCTGATGCATCGGGATGGGTGTGAGGGCCCGTGCGTGACAAGTAGGAGCTGAAACTTTTTGGGATGGTTAGCCGACACTAGTGATGGGGGATCTTACATGTTAGTCATAGTGGGTCGAGTGTTTCTTTTTGGGTTTTAGGCCAAGCATTGCTAAGTCCTGGCCTCTCTTTTGATGTACCGACCCATGGAAACCCATCTCGAAAATATGTAAATAAAGTGTCATGGCTTTGTCTTTATTATGATGTTTAGTGGTGTGCAATTATATCATGGTTGATGGAGGGTGAGATGGCGATGTCATATTTTGCTTCCGCTAATGAGTCGCGTTGGGACCGTTTTAAAAAAATAATAATAATAAATAAATATGTCTATGATTTTACGATGTTTCGGATAAGAGATGTAATTAGGTGTAACGCCAGGTGACTGTGGCGACCCTAGGGGGTTCGGGGTGTCACAATATATGCTTCATTTTGGTGGGAAAACTTTAAGAACTAGAGAGTCCATGATGGAAAAAGCCGAATCAAATCTTGGGAAACACTCAAGAAACTTATGAAGAAGAGGTTTTGTTATGACAACTACAAACAAGACCTTTTCCTTAAAATAAATTCCCTCTAGCCATGCCGAATGAGCATTGAAGAATACATTAGAGAATTTGAACAACTCCTTGTGGCTTGAAAAGAGACATTATCGATTTGGTTGAATTTCCACCATATTGGTCTTTCGAAAATGTTTGTAAGCCAGCCATGAAAGTGAAGAAACAACTGAAGTGTGGCAAAAGTTTGTCAACTAAATCATCAACAAGGGGGACATTTTCCTTCTAGCAAGGCCGAGAATACATAGATGAAAAATTAAGGCAAGAAGAAAGCCACAGAGCCCGTCAAAGAACTCCCCAAAAAGACCAATAGTAGTAGTATTCAAAAGCGCTTTAAGTGCCATGGCTATGGACACTTCAAAGCCAATTGTCCTAATTGAAGAGTTGTGACTCTCTAAGAAATCAAGTAGATTGACACAAGGCTTCAAGAAGCTATGCAAGGCAATGACCAAATTGAGTCGAATCTAAGGAGAAAGATGTAATCATCGAGAGCAGCCAAACGAAGGAGAATTGCTCATTATCAGGAGACTCTATAATCACTCCAAAGGCGGACGAGCAAAATGAGAATAGTTTTTAAACTTGAGTAATGGGAAGGTGTCTAACTTGATCATCGATGGTGGAAGTTGCACCAACATAGCATCGACAACTCCAATCAACACATTGGATCTTCCTACTTTCAAACACTTTTGGACATATTAATTGAAGCGGATGAAAAAAAGGGAACAATCTTCAGGTACTTAAACAATCTTGGATTTTCTTTTTCAATTAGGAGACTATTGAGATCATGTTCTATGTGATATTATTCCGATGGAATCATATCTCTGTATTGAGAAGGCCTTGGCAATTTGATAGGAAATTTGTTTATGATGGATAGAAAAACACTTACTCATTCTAGAAAGAGGAAAAACTCATCATATTTGCACCTTTAAACCCACTTATGATTTGCAAAAATTAAACGAGGGAGGGAAACACTAGCAAAGAAAATTTGTTCTAGAGTGAGACATGTATGGAGATGGCCATTAGCAAATAAAAGAATGTTTTTACTTTGCTTATGGTTGAAAATCAAAAAAGTGAAATAGAGAGGACCCTACATCCCTAAATGCAATCCTTGATCGATGAGTTTAAAGATGTTTCTCCATTGGAATTACCACATGGATTACCTCCCTTAAGAGGTGTTGAGCATCAAATTGATTCTATCTCGGGTGCTTCTCTACCAAGCAAAGCTGCTTATCAATGCAATCCATAAGAAATAAAGGAGTTGTAGCAACAAGTCGATGAGCTTACTACAGGAGGATATGTATGGGAAGTATGAGTCCTTATTTTGTTTCAGCCTACTTGTGCCAAAAAAGGATGGTTCCATATAAGATGTATGCCGATAGCCAAGTCATCAACAACATCATAATTAAGTATTGGCATGCAAATGAAGATGACCATTGACATAAAAGACCTGTTGCAAGATTGGGTTTCATAACTGAAGAACTGGGAAAGATATCATAATAGCAATTGACAAGTATCTACATTAGCGAAGTGACAACTACAACAGACTTCATCTTAAGAAATTTGTTAATGTCAAAGGATACGATTGTATGGGCAATCCCGATTTTAGCAAAGGTCTCTGCCTACTCTCAAACAACTAGCTGGGACTCCTTAAAGGTCTTCAACGGTTAGATTGAAGACTTGGCAAAACTTGGAAGAGGTTGGACATGAAATATATTGTCGCTGCACTTTGAGTAAGAAATTTTCTTTGTTCTTCATTTGATATATCTGTATAAAGGTGTAGCATTGTAATAGGAGACAGTCATGCATACTAGTGGAAGTGCAATAGTTGGTCCTGATAGTGTGATCTATTGTGTGAAAGGAACTACACTTCACGATTGTAACTTGCACGGTTGATTACTAGTGGAATTCGACTGATATTAAAGCTATTAGCTAGAGAATGGATGTAGACTTGGGAATGAAGTCAAATTACTATAAATTGCTTTGTGATCTACTCTTATTGTTCATTATTTGCTTTGTTTGATCATAATATTCACACAAGCTGATGAAAGTCTCATTCATCTCGCTTGTTAATTATTGTGACATAGTTCGTGAAAGTTTATAGTAGTTTCATTCAACCTATTCAATCCCCTCTCTAAGTTGTATTGTTAACCTCAATACAACATATTTCTTAGAATAACTTAAATCACATTTTTTATTACAATATTATCCATATTTTACACACACAAAAGGGCGCAAAAAAAAAAAAAAATCTCATTTGGGTGGATCTAGGCAAGGAAATCTCTCCACAAGAAGGCTTGGGCCCAAAATCTTTCCCGACATGTGCTTGCTTAGGTCCAAGCCCCGACCATCTTGTCCTCTCTTGCCCAATCATCACGTCTAAGCATGAAAATCACCTAAATGAAAATCTACTTTGAGTTAATATGGATAATTTCCATGTATGTACCCACTAATAAGATACCTCATTAGAGAAAACTTCTTCAATTTCTAATAAAGGAAAACTAACTTTAAGAAAAGAGCAATGCTAGCATAACAATGCCGTCATTGCTTGAAGATAGCAGTTTAATTTCAACTATCACTTTCACTCCAATTGGAACTAACTATTAGATTTGTTGAAATAGGAAAAAAGGAAGGTTGTTCATTGAGTTGCACTTGAAAGGAAATTAGAAAATTTTCCTTTTTTCTTTCATCCTCACCTCACATGTTTTCTTGATCTCCAGCCCAACTTTCTCTGTGGGATCTTTTATTTTGAGGTATAAATCTTTCTTTCTGATTTTACAAAATTTAGCTCTTAATTGCTATGAAAATTCAGAGAGTTACAAAGTTAAGATAACATTAGAAACATAGTAAACTAAATCAAATCACATTTTACAATGTTAACTCAAAATTTCCCTTTAGTGCATTTCTTTAGAATATGTTTGTATTGTTCAATTGCCAGGAAGAGCTAATTGTACAAAAAAAATTGGGAGAGGGAAATTTAGAAGATTGACCATAATGAGCTATCCTCATTGTAGTGATTATCCCAAACAAGCAAATTTTCAAATTGAAATATACAAACATATTCTAAAGAAGCGCACTAAAGGGAAATTTAGAATTAATGTGGTAAAATGTGATTTGATTTAGTTTACTATTTTTCTAATGTTCTCTTAACTTCACTTTTTCTTTCCACCTTTCTTTGCTCGGCCAACCTTAAAGAGAGGGAGAGAAAAATGAAGAGAAAGAGAGAAGGCTAGAGAGAGAATTTGGATCTGAAAATGAGAGCCCCAACTTTCAGAGGAAAAAATGCATATATACTCCTCCTAAGATGAGATCCTAGTCCTTGGTTTGATGTAAGGCTTGATCTCCCAAAATGAGATAAAAAATGCTTAATGGCTAAGCTTTCTTATGATTAGAGGGAAATTAAGCATATTTCATATTGGATGGCTAGGATGAAAATACCAATGAAATGCCAAGATTGATTTTTTGGATTAGTGATTAATCGAGGGGAATTCTGGTAATTTCCTATCTCGAGGGCAATTTTGTAAGTTCACTAGGGGATTTGTGTAATTTCATATAAAAAGGGTATGGGGTGGTTGGCCAGAAGGCTGGCTTGGTAGTCACCGGTTGTCGAAACTTGGCTGAAAAATGGCTAAAACTGCCGGAGGTCGGTTGGACCAATATGAATTGATTTTGCCGATTCGGTCAATCTTTGGCAAAAAATGTGTGAAATTAGATTCTGGAGGGCCTAATCGTAAAGAATTTTTGTTCAAACAAAAGAGAAATGGGCTAAGTTGAAAAGAAATAATCCAAATTTGCCCCAATTAAATCAATGAACCTTTTACCAAATCTCAATTGATTTAAATTGGTTCAATTATCTCATGAATGACATTAATTACACCTTTGAACGGCCAAAATTTTGAGGAACTTGTTCGAAAATGGAGAGATCCCAAGAAAACCAAATCAAACTAGCGGCATTATGTAGGAAAATGGGAGACCTCTAGTCAGAAGACGATGTGCTGAAGCTCAAGCCAACTATTCCTGAGAAAGAAAAACAGGAAAGTGAACTCATCCTCTACAGAAAGCTTTATTCCAAACCAAATGTCAATTTCCAAGCATTTTGTGGTATGAAGAAGGCATGGAAAGTTGAGACCGTCAAATGTGAGATTATAGAACAGGGTTTATTCTCCTTTTTGTTTAAATCGATAGAGGATAAAAAAAGAGTTTTAGAGATGGGTCCATGGTCTTTTGCTAGTAATCTTCTTGTGTTGTTGGAAGGAGATCCAAATGTGACTGAACATTGTTACGAGTTCACACACACTGCATTTTGGTGCATATTTTGGGGTTACCTAGAGCTAGAATGAATGAGGACTCTATTCGGAGTATAGCTTCTAAAATGGGAAGAGTGGAGGAGGTGAAAATAGAGGCTAGAAATAACAGTTTACACAAAATCAGCAGGGCAAAAGTCAACTTGAACCTCTCAAGCCCTCTTAAAATAGGTATTGTAGTGGATTTAGGCTATAAGAAATGGTGGTTAGATTTCAAGTATGAAATGCTACCACATTTTTGTTATTCCTGTGGTCGTATTGGGTACTATGCTACTTTTTGCCAAGAAATACCTTATGAGAAATCAGGGCTGCCTCTAGATAAACCAGGGAGATATGACTCATGGCTGAGAGCAGAAGTACAAGAATTTAGTCTTGCTTGTTGGAAAATCCATTGTCGGACTTGATTAATCGCTCTTTGTTGTTCAAAATGAATAGTTTCGTTTTTGTAATTTGGGATGCGGTAATACATCTAAAAAATTATTCCATAACGAGAAATAATAAATAAAAAGAAAAAAGGGAGGCTATTTAATTTCGACAAAAGACCCACACCAACCGAATCCAATTCGATTTTGTTTACTTATTCAATTTCAACGAGTGAATTCTCAAGTTCAACCAACCTATTTTCAAAACAAGATTGTTAGTTGTGGCAATTCAAATTGTGACATTGGTGGAGGTGTCACTTCTAGGTTCATGTCTCTAGACAAAAAAAAAAAAAAAAAATGCTAAATTTTTCGGTAGTGTAGAAAATTCTTTTAAGGAGAGAGCTCAAAAGTAGATTTTGCTGATGTGAAAGACGTGGCTCGTTCTTTTGCGATGGAGAAATAAAAAAAGGTGGGGGGGGGAATTGCTCCAAATTCAATTATATTGACAAAAATCCTACTATTGATAGGTATGACGATTGGGTAGAAGGTTCATGCGTATGTGCTGAAGACAAAGTGACTCGAAGCAACTATTTTTATAGTTCATAAAAAAAAAAAAAAAAAAAGGGATTGGGACAATCCCTTTCGTTTCTTCAGAAATAATGAAAGTGTATGGAAGTCGTCAGTCACTTCTTACTACAGAGTCCACATTTATTTCAATCCCTATCTAAGTTTCTGGACTTGGATTGCCATCATTGAGGCATATGGAATTAGTCACATATATTGAGATGTATACGATGAAGTCATTTTGGTGAACTTGGTTGCCCTTGAACGAGGAGAATGGTTAATACGAAAATTAGGAAGATTTGTCTTGAAGTTGATGTGATTCTGGGTACAACCTTGATGGACATGTACATGAAGTGTTGGTGTGTTTAAAATGCATTTGATGTTTTCTAGTTAATGGAGGACAAAGGTGTCTCCACTTGGAATGTTACAATTCTTGGGTTGGCAATGAATGGCTTGATAATAAGGTAACAAAACATATTTTGAGTGATGAAAAATTGTGGAGTAACACCTAATCACAAAAACGACAAAGTGTAGCATGATCAAAGCAAATGGAGTGATTCATGAATTTTAGGTTAGTGATAGGACACATCATCAACACGAAAATATTGATGACATATGTGAAGATTTAATAGCAAAATCATATCGGGAGAGGTGCCATTTGGAAGCTCGAGGAGGAGGCAAGACACAAATATCCTCATTTATTCGGTAATTAATGTATGTCTAAATTTCGAGAACGATTTTTTTTTTTTTTTTTTTTTAAGGAGGGGAGAATGTAAAATAAGGGGTTGAAAAGTCAAAGGTAGAGGAAAAAGGTAGAAGCTTCAGCAAAGAGACGAATCGAGAGTTTTCGGGAGAGGGGGAAAAGAGGAGAAAGAGAGAGAGAGAGGAAGAAAATAAAGAAAGAAAGAAAGAAAGGAAAAAGAAAAAGGAGGAGATAAAAGGGAAAGAGAGAAGGAAAGAAGGGGAGAGAGAGGGACGGCAGAGAACTCGAGCACAAAGAAAGAAAAAGAAAGAGAGAAAGAAGAAGAAGAAGAGAAAAGAAGAAAAGGGGCTTCATGTGTTTTCATCATGGGAGCCTCACCAAGCCACCTCAACTATGTAACGCAATGCCCGGTAAGTGCTTGTGCCACCCGTTCGTTCAATTGGGGTAATTTCGGATCTAGGGCTTGAAATTTAGAATTTTGGAAACATCGAGTAGCAAAGTATGATTTTTGAGTTGTTGAGCTGCATATTTTCATAGAAATGATAGCTTGGGATGTTGTGGAGCTGTAGGATTTTACAGATCGTGATTTGAGCTTACGGTTTGCCCAAAACAAAATTTTGAAGTTTATCACGCGTGATGAATAGTGCGCGACCAGGACTTCAGGGCCATATTTTGTTGATTTTTGGCTTGATTTTGGGTTGGCTAAATTGGGGTTCTTGTAGTATGTTGGATGGGCTTTCCATCGACTATAAGTACGCTTGAAACGGAGTTTGATAGAAAAAATTATGGCATGATGAAGTTTCATGCTCAAGCTTCACTATGGACGGCTTTGAGTAATTATTTTGGTTGAGCAATTTATTAGTGTGTAGCTGTCATTTTATTGATGAATAAGCATAATTTAGTTGAGTCATTAGTTGGAGAGTAGCATATTACCTGGTTTTAATATCGTTTTCAGTGCGTTGGCAAGTAATCACGTAGGTTTTGTCAAGTGCCATAACTTTTGGACACTTAAGTGCCATTTTGGGTTAAGTGCCACATTTTAAGAAAAAATTGAGTGGGTGGCCGGAAATCATACGTGGCATTAAAATAGTAATATCTTGCCGATGGGCTTTCCATAACCCCAAACGACGTCGTTCTTGTTGTTCGCCCAAAATAGACCCCTTAAATTAGCGAAAACGCCGTTGTCTTCCCCATTTGCCCTAAATCTAAAACCCTAAATCGGGTAAAATGCTAAGCGCTGGAGCCCTAATCCCGCATCCTAATTCGATTTGCCCCAAATTCTAGAATATTGGAAATGGAGAAAACTTTATGGCATGAATGAAGTTTCTATGGGTTTCCAAGTCCAAGAAGAACATCGTGGACTTCGAACGGAGAAGATTCTATGGATGTATGGAGGCTCGAAGTGCAAATACTTCAAATGGTCGATAATTATTTTGGACCTACTTGATGGATGTCATCAACCTCCATCTATTGGATGACTTAGTGTTGACTCAATGCAAGCTCAAGCTCATCTTTTTATTTGAGTTGCAAAAATGAAAAGCATACCTTTATGATGAAATGTAAAGTATTTAGTTGAGTCTATCACTTTATGATGTTGGAGAAGATGAGCATTTCTCCAACTGCCATAGTTGTAAATGTGTGGGGAAATGTACTTGTTTTGAATGAATGAATGAATGATTTCGAGAGTTTTTGCTTATTCTCAAATATAAATCAATGATGATGGAATGTATATTAGGTCGATGTGTTGTGGTGACTATTTTACTTGAATTGAATGTAAACCATAAAGCAAATGTGTAAACCAAAGCGGCTTCTCGTTTTGCTGCAAACCACCATATACATAGAATAGACACGAGTGATTATTCGAGTACTATAAGTTGTATCTAGTGATCACTTAAGTGCCAGTCGTGATAGGCAAAGAGTCATTTAAGTGTCAAGTTATTATTAAAAGGATCACTTAAGTGCCACTTGTTATTAAAAGTGAACACTTAAGTGCTAGGTTTTTTAGAATGTGATCAGTTAAGTGGCATTTTTTTTGTACACATCGGCTACTACCAGCCACCACCACCGCCCACCACTGGCCACCATCTCCAGCCATCATCACCACCAGGCATCCCAAGCATCCACTTGAGCCACCACCAGCCACTACTATGTTGGTGGTATGTTGCTGCATAAGTTGCAAATGTAAGGTGTCTTACACCAGCTTGCATCAGCACTACCTGGTGCAAGCTGTGCATATTGCACATACATCTTACACTAGGTGCAGCAAAAACCTCCAACCCAACCCACTACCACCAGGCTTTTCACCAGCAACCACCACCAGCCACACGAGCACCCCAGTCACCGTCATATATCCACCACCGAAGTAGCAATAAGTAAAAAAAAAAAAAAGAAAAAGAAAAGGCATGCCAAAAATGATAAGCAACAACGGTTGTTCCATTGATTTTGAACATGCGTCTCACAAAGTCAATGACAAATGAGTACTCACAAACTCAACTAACTCAATGACAAACTATTATAAAAAAAAAAACATCCACGAGATGTTTACAACTAACTCATCAGCCCCACGACCATATCACATCCCATTTCATCAATCATCAATATGCACAATGCCTCCTGTTCGTGCTCGTTTTGATGGACTTCGCACTTGATTCATAATCCTTGCACTTTTTCTAACTGGACGTGAGACTTCTTCTTCAGCTGTCTTGGGATGCGTTGAGTCCGATGGAGCCG
Organism: Eucalyptus lansdowneana; assembly: GCA_017140395.1. Taxonomy (NCBI): domain Eukaryota; kingdom Viridiplantae; phylum Streptophyta; class Magnoliopsida; order Myrtales; family Myrtaceae; genus Eucalyptus; species Eucalyptus lansdowneana. Next base: position 26,277,410 of record CM029488.1, read on the forward strand.
CAATTGTCCTAGGCTGAACCGATGCGCATGAGCCGCAACCGTTGTAGGCTAAACCGATTCGGATGGACTGCAATTGGGTTCTTCTTACTCTTCTTTCTTGTTGGCGCAGCAATGTCTTCTTCTTTGTTGGTGCAGCCGTTGATTCTTGAGTTCGGCCTTGAGAGATAAGAATCTCTTAACTTCTCCCAGGCTTCAAAAAGAAAACTCAATTATCAACAAAAGTTTGCACTATAAATTAAATTAAATGCAGCCTATAAAACTTACATTAAGAATAACGGTTCCGGAACGGTCATCCGTATAAAGACCATAACCATATTGTTTAAGCCTCTTCCCAAGAGCCCCTCTTGTTCGAAGGGGAGCGTCACTTTGAGGTACTTGTGATTGGTTGCCTCTTCTTCTCGCATGTGATTTTTCGGCTCTTGTGGCTGTTCGGCCTACTGAAGGGGCTTCTTCGGCCAATTCTTCAGCTAGGCGTCTTGTAGATGGCCTTCTTACTGTGTGGCTCTTGATTTGGCTTTGGCTTTCTTCGATTGTTTTTCTAGTTACACCTTCGGTAGGCTTTGGTGGTGGCCCTTGTGATGACCCTTCTAGTGGCCTTTGTGATGATCTTGGTGATGGATCTTGTGGTGGCCCTTCAGTTGGGCCCTCTATTAGCGGCTAAGCTCTAGCTTGTTTTCTTCGAACCTGAGAAAAAGGCAAAGGACATCATAAATATAACATCAGGCCATATTAGAACGTAAATGAAAAGTAAACTCCAATCATTTAACTGACCGGGTATTTTTTTCTCTGTTGCTGCTGAAGAACAGTCGACTTAACTGGCCCTCTAGTTGTTTTAGCCAATCCTGCAGCTGGCTGTCTTTCACCTTCGGTTCTTTGAACATGCCCTTCATTTTCAGGTATAGTAGGGGCTTCGGCCAATTCTTCACGTGTCACCGTGACCTGACAAAGACAAAAACATTACATATATGTCACTTATATCTATGTACATATTCATAACAAACCATAAAGCAACATAAACACAATTGTCATGACTAACTGGGTTTATTGTCGTCGACTCAAGAACGTCGAGTCACTTCGCCTTCTGTTTCTCCTTCTCCAACCGTCCCTTCACTACGCCCTTCGGCTGGCCTCAATTGTTCCTGCTGCTTCTTTAATTGACAACCCTTAATATTATGCCCTGTTATGTGGCAGAAAGAGCACTTTACCGGTACACCCGTCCTATTCATCCTACGATGACATGAGTCCTCTCCCTCCGTCATTTTCCTTTTTTTCTTTGGTCTTCCCATTCTCTTCTTTAGTGGCAAAGGTTGAGGTGCTTCGCGTTCTGTTGGCTCCCAGAACTTGCTACTTCTAATTGGCTGCAACATAAATTAATACGAAGCAAGATATTTTGGTTTCCTGTACCAATCATCAAGGTAGTCTTCTGTGTTGTGGCTCTTCAATTGAATTGGCATGTGCACAAGGAATTCCACTGAGTTGCCATGCTCTACATGAACACTTCATCGTACCTAAATGGACAACATACTTATCGGAACCCTTCATTATCTCATATCCTTCATCCCCATTCCAAATGGGATGACAATACCTACTTGCAGCTAAGTTGTCATCCAATTTCTTAGCAATCCTAGGACCATATTGCTTAGTCCACTTTGCGGTGTCATCTCTTTGTACGCAGCCGAGTCATGACCAAAACGCGTATGTCTTCAAGCATCGAGATAATTGGTTTACATCTAGCATCTATTATCCTCCCATTGAATGCTTCGCAGATGTTGTTATCAATGTTATCACACTTGAATTCCTCGCTGAAGAACGCCCTACACCAATGCTTTGGGTCCGTTTGGAGCAGTGCATCATAACCATCCTTTGTTAATTGAAGCATCTTTTCTTTGGCCACCCTAAAGTCAGCCATATTCGTGCTCTTTGCTAGCTGCCAAAATTGCGGCGCAACTTGTCCCCTTTATAGATCTTTGCCCAATTTGCGTATATGTGTCGCGCACATATTCGATGTTCAAGATAAGGCAACAGCTCAGCTATTGCGGGAACAAGTCCCTGCAATAATTGAAAATATAAAAAAATGTAAAGAAATGACATGTTGATATCAAAAAGCAAACATTACCTTAAAATTTTATAAAAAGCAAACATTACCTTTTGTTGGTCGCTCATGAACGCCCACCCTGCCCCATTTGTTATCTCCAAATCAGTCATCAAATTTTTTACGAACCAGGACCAATTGTCCCTGTTCTCTACCTTCACAACAGCCCAAGCCAGGGGAAACATTTGGTTGTTTGCATCTCTTCCAATTGCAGCCAGTAATTCTCCCTTGCATAAGCCCTTCAAAAAATACCCATCCAATCCTATAATCCGTCTACAACCAGATAAAAAACCTCGTTTGCATGCATCGAAACAAACATAGAGTTTATCAAACTTCGTCCCAACATCAGGAAGTGGTCTCTCCACGACCTCAAGATACACTCTACTTCCAGGATTTTGCAGCCTACACTCCCAAGCATAGTCCCACAACTGTCCATATTCACTGCTGTACTGACCAATGAGTATCTTCATCACCTTTTGCTTCGATCTTTTACATTGATTCCTAGATATATTGATGCCTACCTGCTCCTTCACCAGCATCCGGGCTCGAGTACTATTCATCGAGGCATCGGCTTAATCAATTCAAAGAAGTGCTTCGATAACCATGCACTTGTTACTCTTTTATTCTCAAAATTAATGGAACAAGTATGTTCCTCTTGGTAGGCTCTAATCGGAAAGATCCAGTTTTCCTAACAAATGCGCCATAGATCTTCCATGGACAATTTTGCTGCGAACACCTAGCTCTTACAAAGGTCTTAGTGTTTCTAATGAAGTCAATGTTCCTTTGTGCAGCAATGGAGATCTTCAGTATAGCTTCCCTAAATTGTTTAGCATCATGAAATTTCATGCCTACGTAGACAAAGTGGGAGAGGCAACGAGATGGATCATAAGAAGGAAACTTACTTTTCCTTTTCCTTCTATGCATAGGTCCTTCATCTTCTTCAAGCTCATCCACGGGAAGTAGCATTCTCGATGCTTTCTTCATAGTCGTCTCCTCGCCGCTTGAAGACCAAAGCATCTCGTATGGCCTTGGTCTGTTTGGAACGTCCTCGGCTACTTGCAAAGCTGCAAACTTAGCTGTCAAAAAATCCCTTCGTTGTATTCTTGGTCGTACAAGCTCCTCGTCGTCGTCATCACTTATAAAATTTTCAGCAGGCAACCTTCCATCATCATCATCAGTTGATTCAGCTACTTCCCAATCTAATCCAGAGATTTTGACATCACCTATGTCATCATCACTTTGGTGAACCGCATCTGCACTTCTCTCATGTTCATCATATCTTTCCTGCCCTCCTTCGACCCTAACGTCAGTACTACCTTGAATACCATCTCCTTCTTGTCCTACTTCGGCACTCTCTCCATCATCATCTTCATCCTCACTTTCACTATTGTACTCAACAAATATTTTTACCTCTTCACCATGAAGATAATGGTATAGAACATCCCTAAGACCATTATCATCTTCTAAGCATCTCAAACCATCTCTTAAGTCTTTCCCAGGAATACAATACAGCAGCTTCTGAACTTTACAAGGCAAATAAGTGTTTATATCCCTAAGAAATCCTATATAAGATGCTTTCTTTATATCCACAAAGATGGTGCCCTCATTTCCACCCTTATACTCCCACTCATCCTCCCCAATCACAAATTCCCCAATGTAGCAAACTATAACAGCGACATAATCCTTGTCATGCGCCATTACTGCACTAAGAACAAGAAAAAGAATCATTAGTTTTTGGGACCACTAAACAATTGCACATGCGAGTCCCTCCACTCTCATGGACTTTAGTAAATAGAGGTCCCCACACTGAAAATATGCCCCTACATGACAGCCAAAAAAGCCAAAAAAGAGGTCGGCACTTTAATTATTTGCCTTCCTTTTCCTTAAAATATTAAACAAAATAGAGGTCCCCACAGCAATCACAGCCCAAGCATGTCTACTGCACTAAACGTGCGATGTGAGAGAATGTACATTAACTTAAGCAAATCAAAGCATATCATACTATGACATCAACTTAATCAAATCACAGCAGGATTATGTTCTTATTCAAGATTTTGGATTGATAAACATACCTTATACAACAATCACAGCAGGGTTTTGAATTGATAAACATACCCTATACAAGCAATCACAAACAGGGTGGTTTAAAGACATACCCTATACAAGCGTCACAAACGGGGTGGTTCAAGGCGGAACCCTATATACTCTCCCAAGCGGGGTGGTTCAAGAACTTAGTTTTTTTTTTTTTTTTTTTTTCTCAAAATGGCATTAGTCACCTGCTTTACTAAGATGCTCTTAAGGAGATGCATAGATCTTTGTCTAACAATCACATACTCGACATTAGCTTGAAAGACAAATTCACCAAAATAATGAGAAATCTGGTTTCTTTGTGTAATGTCGGCAAGTTTTAGTTGAAGTGTATTAACACAAATTTTATCGAGCTGTAATAAAATAATTGAGCCCTAATTAAATAATCGAGCAAACCCTAATTAAATAATCGAGCCCTAATTTCATCATAGGGGAGGGGGAGAATGAGCCAAACCTGGACGACTGACAATGGCGACTGACGACGGCGACCGATGATGGTGAGCGGTGAGCGGTGACAGTGACCAACAATGGTGATTGACGACGGTGACCGATGACCAGCTCTAGGCGTGAACGGCGACGGAGAGAAGGGCCTGTGATCTACTGTGAACGCGGACGGCGAGGAATGGCGTTAGGTCAGCCAACCCTAATTAAATAATCGATCGAGCCCTAATTAAATAATCGAGCCCTAATTTCATCATAGGGGAGGGGAGAAGGGATCGAACACAGACGAGCGACGATGGTCGGTGGTGACGACGACCAACGATGGTGAGCGGTGAGTGGCGACGGCGACCAACAGCGGCGACTGACGACGACGACCGATGACCAGCTCTGGACGTGAACGGCGACGGAGAGAAAGGCCTTCGATCAACTGTCAATGCGAACGGGGAGGAACGGCGTTTAGGTCATCGCACAATGACCTAAACGATGTCGTTTAGTTCAACGCACTCAATGTGGATGGACGACGTCGTTTTTGTCGTCCACGTCGCCTTAAAAAAAAAAAAAAAACATTTGCCACATCAGTAAAAGAAGTCGCCGAAAATCGCCGGAAAATGCCACGTATGCAATTTGGCCGGATTTTGGCCGGATTGGCACTCAAGTGATCCCTTTAGCTCCGATTTTGGCACTTAAGTGTACCTTTAAGTTATGGCACTTAAGTGTCCCTTTGGGCAAAGTTAAGGCACTTGAGGGGTCCGATCCACGTAGGTTGATTTTTGGCTTTCCCAAGTGAATGGTGCTATCTCTTCTAAGAATTTAGAAACTCATGTCTTCAAAATGATAAATATTTGATATTTTACAAGATATAAAGAAGGATATTTGTTGCATAAAATTTGGATCGGGCAATTACTACATTTTGGTATTTGATAATAGTGTGACAACTTTTTGGTGGAAATATATACTTTGTTTGATGAACAAAGTTGAGAAATGTTACATGTTGTAGATTTGTGAAACATTTCTCACGAAAAGCTCAACTTTGAGATGGTTTATGGGATGTTATATAGACATCAATTTGTGATAAGATTTTTAAAATGCATTTGATTTGATTCGGTTTGTAAAATTGATTTATGAGGCGAGTCTTGAAATGATTTGAGAATGTTTTATGAAAAGTGTTTTTGGTGGATGAATTAAGTTGCGAAATCTTTTGGTGATATATAAAATGATTTATGGATTTGGTTTTGTGAATTGTGGATGTGTTGTTCTGGATTAATATTAATGCTCGATATCGTTGTGAGCCTAGCGAGGGGCCTGTGGGTATCATTGTGGGCCAAGTCTGTCATGCCTCGATCCTTGGGCACGCACCCATCCCTTATCTGGCCGATATAATAGTGACGTCCTAGAACGCATCGCCGATCCATTCATTTTAATACGCATGCGGAAGCATATAATTAATTCCTAGACAATAAAACAATGGAATAGAATAGTAAGACTATATTTTTTTAACATAAAAAACCATAACCACACTTTTATACAATACAAACTACATAGTATATATTACATTACTATTCACAAAAGTTTGGTTTATCACCCATAGGTTCACGACTCAAGGTTTGCAAGATCTTTAGACTCCCCCCCTGGATCCTCACTAGGGTTCTCCTCTTCAGGTTCTTCCTCCTCTGGTTCCTCCTCCTCGAGTTTCTCCTCCTAGTTCTCTTCTGGGTACACCTCTTCTTGATCGACCTCTTCTTCTGGCATACTCCAACTGGAGTCTACTGCTGATTGCTTGGGAGAGTCGGTGTTACCCTCGAGCTTGGGATCTTTAGCATCCGTCACTGCTCCATCCTTGGGATCTGCCATTCCTTCCCCGAACGCTTCCTCTAAAACAAATAGAGGTACATCACCTTCTGGCATGGGACCTTCCCTTCGCCCATCATGATACTTATGATACCACAACCGATATCCGTGGAGCCTCAGGTCATTTTTTCCCACGTCAACCCAAACGGTCGACTTAACCAAGACGTACTCTAGTCCTTCTGGGTGAAGGTGTATCGAAAGGTGGGTTTCTATCTGGGTGACTTCCTCAAGTATACCGAAATGCATAGGAGGATGAGAAGATGGAGATGTTGCCATCTAAGGACCTAAGATGTGATCCCATAACCAGGATGAGATTACGTCTCAACGAGTTCTATCCCGTAAGACCCGATTAGAGTGCCAATACACTCTAGAGGCTGCCTAAGCACAACACGAGTCAGAAGACTTACCTTGGCCTTAGTTCCATTCCTGCAAATCAGTATATATATTAAATATACATTATCACATCACATCATTCAATCAGATCGAATCATCGATCAATCGATTTAGTCGATTACATGTCATTCAGACCATTTCTTGGTTATTTCAATCCATACTAATCATTTTCCTAGATGGTATATATTTAGTCACCGAGCCATGTGCATTCTCAAAGGTGACAAGTCTAATCACCAAGCCCCATGCATTTTCTAAGGTGACTTATATGCCAAGGCGATGTACTAATTACCGAGCCATGTGCATTTTCTAAGGCGATATACCAAATCACTAAGCCACGTGCATTCTCTAAGGCAACATATACGCCAAGGCGAGGTACTAATCACCAAGCCATGTGCTATCCATAGGTGATTTATTTAATCTGCAAGTCACGTGCATTCTCCAAGATGACCTTCTTGGTCTCCGAGCCACGTGATACGATTTTCTTTTCTATCACTTTATATATAGCTCATCAAAACATTATTGGCACTATAGACCCACGCTCGGTCATTTTCAATCAATTACTGAAATTGAATAACTTAGAATTAAAATTCCAAAATCATATTTAATTCAATTCAGCACAAATTAACACTCAAATAAATAAACGGACTGCACCACGATAATCAGCATAAAATTCCGGTCTTTGGCTATCCTTGCTTAATTTCCAAAAAATAAATAAATTATTAAATAATTACGAAAATTATTAAATAAATACAATAAATCTAATTTAGGCCCGTAATGTCTAATTGGAAGTCGAGACAGACCCAAAAAGTTTCCAAGGTTCGTTCAGTAAATAATAGGGCTTGTTTACTTGTTAATTATACTAACCATTTGCCTAATATGCATAGGTAAATCCCTAATTTAACTATTCTAATATAATCTATCCACCTAATTGCACTTAATTAAATCTAATCAATACCTAAGTATCATTAGCATACTAATGAGAGATTAGTGAGCAAAACTCATCCGTTTAACAATCCGCTCGGATTGAAACATCGGGAACGTCGCAGGGGATGTTTTACTCCAAAGCAAGCCTAAGGTCTGGGACCTACAACCACCTCAAAATGAGCCTACAAGTGGCTGTGAAACCCACTTCTCAAGTCTTTGTTCTAGCTGCAAAATAGAAGGAAATAAGGTTGGTTTGGGGTGGCAATGGACCGGAATGAGTTGAGGAGGTCAAACTGGGGCAAACTAGTGGTGATGGGAGCTTCGGTGGTGGCTTGGGTTGCTCGGAGGGACTCCTGGGACACACGGCAGGGGGCTGGGATGGCGTGAGTCACACGGTGGAGGCGAAGCAGCAATGGGCCGCCACAAGCCAGCGAGCGGCGATGCAGCGTGTGTGAACAGCCACGGTAGCGTGGGTGTGCGACGGTGGACGGCATGCTCCTTCCGCTGGCTTCTTGCTGGCTTGAGGATTTTTCAAAAATGGAGAGGAGGTGGTGAGGGTTTGGCCAGCTAAGGAAGAGAGAGGGGGAGAGGATAGAGATGAGGGGGAACAAGGGTTCCACCAAGCCAAATTTTCCAAGGCTTTGTCCCCCTTGACCTTTCTTGGCCATGCATGGATCCTTGGCTGCCATTGAGCCACCAATGCATGCCCAACAACTTATGAAATGGTCCAAAATGGTGGTGGATGGGGGAGTTATGAATTTGGGAGAGGATGGCTTCAATTGGACATCAATTCTCTCTTGACTCGCTCTCAATTGGCTCTCATAAAATTCAATCCACCTACCATCGGTCATCTCGGTATTTTTCCTTACCCATACATCCATCATTCTTCCCAAATTTGAAATAAAAAATGATCCTCAGCTTTTTCTGCACAAAAACGGTCATATGCTGACTTTTTCCCAAAAAAGTCTCGGGTTTCAAAAAATCTTCTGAGACTGAGTTGACACTCTTAGAATTTATTGTGATATGACATAATCTTCAATTTCTGAAATCGGACTTGAATTCACAGTAAATTTCAACTTGGCGCGTTTTTAGCGTAACCTAGGCTACTGGTTAACTTTTAGAGATTTTTAGTGTAAATGACCCGTAGTCGATTTTCTTTGAACCACAATGAACCCACTCAACTCACTGGTGACTTTCAGTTGTCGTGAAAATCTTGAGAATTCAAAAATGGACACAAGGTACCAAAACGACAGAAGAATCAATCTAAGGCCGGTTGATGAGAATTTTCCAATTGAGTGGTGTTACCCATGATTAGCCACACATCTCAGTTGAACAGACTTATCTCTGATCTCAAATCAATTTTTAACTGTATCATAACCGTCTCTAAATATGAGCACGGTTGAGAAGTCGATTCCTAGTCAAATTCTCAAGTCTATTGCCTTAAAATTCCTTAATGGCTTCCCCACATAATCTAGTCATCTCAAGAGTGATCGGCTCTAAGAACAGCCCTATAGGCACATCGATGAAAAACCCAATTTATTTAGTAGAAAACAGAAGTGAAAATTCGGAATGTCACAGAGTCACTGGCTAATAATAGGTGGAGACCTTGCTAAGGAGGGAATCTTGGTCGCCTCGTCACCGGGTGTTGTATCATGACCATGGTTTGATATTGAGCAACGGATTGGTCAATGGAGTAGACCATTGACATGTGATATGAGTTTGGTCGATAGAATGGGCTATCAATGTGTAATTTGAGATTAGTTGTTGGAATGGACCATTGACGTATAATTTCATTAGACCATTGATATGTGATATGAGATTAACCAATGGCATAATTTGATATTAGATCATTAATGTTTATTTTGATATTGTTGTGAAATGATTATTTATACTATAAATATAGTTGTGTTGAAGCGTACGTACTTATTATTTTACTGTATGTTCGTTATATCCTGGATTTGAGTTAAAAGAGTTGTAGTTTTGTTTTGTAAATATGCATAGTGGGTGCTCAATCCGCTTAGAAGAAATGCACTACTCACTAAGCTGTAGTTGCTCATCTTTCTATTTTCTAATCTTTTTCAAGTTCCTCGACTAACGATGAGTAGGTATGAGAGTGATATGGATGTGGTTGGATTTTGGGAGCTTTGAGGCTGTGTCCTTTGAATGGAAGGAGGGCCGTGTCATCCGCCATTCATGATGGTTTTGGGGTGTGACACATAGCTCACGCAAGCAGGGTCTCTCTCGCGCATTGCTCTCAAATCTTCCTTCATAGATTTGACAATTTCTTGATCTTCTGCGAGCACCCCATGAAATAGCTCGCATAGAGTCCCCCTGGGAAGGCTCGAATTGCTTAGCTTTATCGACAAATGACTAGCCAACGCGCTCTCAAGCGAATCCTAAGAAAGTGTCGAGCTTTCATAGTAGTTGGACAGTATGGGCTCATGAGAAACATCCGAGCGGGCCTCTTCTCGCATCCGGAGCCGCACATCTTGTTTGTCTTTGTCTAAGTCGTTGACGGCCTTCCTGATGTGCTTGGTCTTTTCTCGGTTCTGCAAAACGGGTACGCTCGAAAGGGGGCTAGAAATTCTGGGTCGAAACAAATTCGCGAACTTGAGGCTGTATCCGCGCTCGCCCAAGCATGGGTCGTGGGAAAATTTGCGATTCTCTGTTCTTGACGTGTCGTTGACACAGGCGGCCATGTCAGAGTGGTGAAGCCAGGGTGGCTTGGTTTGAGAGGAAGATGAGCATGATGGCAACGGTGATGGTGGGAGTGGGAGAGATGCGCGCAAGGATCGGAGATGATTGTGGATAGAGAATCGGGTCTTGAGAGAGAAGCCAGGAGAGGCCTTACAAACACACGATGAAGATGGAGCTACGACCACACTTCTCATGGAAACTACAATTTTCTCGGGAAAACAAGTGCCTTATATTTGAGAGGATTACGGCAGCTTTTTTCCCTGGTGCTCGAATTAGGGAGTTTCTTTCAGCTAAGAAATATTGGAATTGAGCAAGGAGAGAATTTAGATAAAAAGTTGGGGTGGAGATGATATCACTGTGTAAAGTTGAGTGGACCATCTCGCGCTGAAACAATGTCCCCATCGTCCAAAAAGTAGAGAGAAAATGGAAGAAGAGCTCCTTAAATTATGGGATACGACGCTCCATCATCTACCGATAAAAAAGGAGTCGATGCATCTCGTCCAAGTCAATTTCTCTGGTGGTTCCGTACATTCCTGAGCATTCCAAGTGGCTTTCAGGCTATTCATGAAGGGGGCGCTTCTTATGTTGCGAGAAGAATAGACGCTTATCATTCAAACTAAACTTAGTAACCAAGTTGATCTTATTTGTTTACAGGTTTGCCTTAACAGGGAGAGATGTCAGCAGTCGATTCATGTGTTTATGGCTGCCATGATTTCATATATAAAAAATTTCCCTAGAATCCTTCGAAAATCATTCGAGTTGCGAAATGAAGTTAATTAACCCGGACTATCAAATTGAGGATGTGCATCGATAGATTCTTTTAAGGCAAAAGAGCATCTCGTTCTGTGTTCACCATGGAGCTGGGGCATGGCACCATTTGCGGAATAATACATTTGTATGCGGGGGAAATACGCGAATTGGTTTTTGCACAAACAATTTGTGTGTATGAAAGAGAGAGGGGGGTTGGGGACTCATTACACATTGAGTGCGGAATTTAAAACTTCTTTTCATTCTCACAGGAGAAAGAATTATGAGCAGCAGCAGAGAAGCTAGCGGAGTGCCAAGTGATCATATTTCTTCTTGGCAAACAGTTGCAAGCTTTATGTCCCCAAACAGAGCTCTACATTGTGCCAACAGATGAATTCAGTCAATACTATTTATGAAGTCTGATCATATCAAAACTGCTCCCTCTAAGTTGATAAATAAATAGTATAGCTCACGTTAAACTGATAAATAATATACTGCCCTCTATCTAAGCTAACATATCAAGACCTTTAGGCTGATATAGTATACTAACGTTGTTCACTTTAAGCTGATATATAACATTGCTCACTCTAAGCTGATAAGGTATACTGCTCGCGCTAAGCTGACATATTAGAGCTCGTAAGTTGATATAGTATACCACTCTGACCATCTAAAAAATTAACCATTTTTATCATACCCGATAAAAATAATCGTGTATGGGTACACGATCCGCCTTAGCCAAAATATAATATTTTCACTTTTAAACATCCCACAAGTTTAAGTAGTCCCAAAATAGATTTTTAGAGCTGTAAACCGATGCCCGGTAATTTTCTAATTAATTACCAAAAATACCCACAATCACCAATCACACTCAATTTGTGCAAAATAACAATCAATTAAATAAAACATATCACACCACTACAAGCAGCACGAAATTTCGATCACCAACTATCCCGATCTAATTTCCAGAAAATAATTAATTAATTAAGAAAATTAATTATTAAATACCATAAATAGCAACTTAGGCCAGAAAAAGCCTAATTAAAAAGCCAAGAGGGGCCTAGAAAATTTTCGAACTACTCTAGATAAATACTAGAGCATGTCTATTTATCTAGAGTATGTCTAGGCTCTAATTACACTACTCTAACCACCTAACATGCAATAACAATTAATTAAATGTCTAATCCAATCTAACTATCCACATAATCCATACTTAGTCTAAACTAAACAACTCTTAAACATCATTAACCTACTAAGCAAGGATTAGTGAGTTAAACTCACTTGTTAAGCGATCCGCTCGGGTCAAAAGGACGAGGACGTGGCAAGGGACGAGAAACTCCAAAGAGGGACCGTCAAACGGGGTTCGGGAACGGCCCGAAAACGGCCCAAACAGTGGGTTGGAGACCCACTCGGCCCGGCTTTTGCTCGATTCTGGTTGAGGCTGAGAGAGGTGGATGGATCGGCTGGCTGAGCTAGCAAGGATCGGTGATGGACAGGAGGAGCCTCACGGCGGCGAGACGGCGGGGCACGGTGGCTGGCGGAGCAGGTCAGACCTTTGGACACACAGACAGGCAAGGACGAAGCGGCTAGGATGCTAGCTTGCATGGAGGATGCGTAGCTCGCGAGTGAGGCACGACGGCAACACGGTGGAGCTCTGAGTGTGCGACCACTGCTTAACGGTCGACAGAGGAGGGAGGCTCGGTTTCTGCAGGATTTTCAGGGTTTGCTGGAACTTCTTTGGTCTGCAAATGGAGGGAGGGCTTGACGGAAATGAGGAAGGAAAGGGAGAGGGAACCGACTACCAAGGGGGGAACACCTTTGGTCTCTCTCTCTCTATCATCACTTTGTCTCCCCAACATGGCCCACCAAGCAAGCTGTCCTCCATGGTGAATTTCTAGACAAAAAAGCCCTCTTCTAGAAGCTTGAAGTGGTCCAAAAGTTAGGTCCATGGGGGGCATACAAATTTCATTTGATTTCCCCTAAATAGACTTCAATTCCTCATTGAATCAACCCAAAATGGCTTCCATAAATTCAACCATCACACCCTCGATTAAATTGGCACTTTTCCTCGCCAGTTGATCCTACTTGCATCCCAATTTCGCAACAAAAAATGGTCCTCTGAATTTTTTGGACAAAAACGGCCATACCTTGACTTTTTCCCAAAAAGTCTCGGTTTGCAGAAAAATCATCGGAAGGCGAGTCGACGTTTCTAAAATGACTTGTGATATGACATAACTTTCAATTTCTGAAATCGGATTCAAATTCGCAATTAATTTCGATCTAGTGCGATTTTAGCGTGACCTAGGCGACCGGGTAACTTTCAGAAATTTTTAGTGTAAATGACTCGTGGTCGATTTTCTTCGAGCCATAATGAACCTGTTCGATACATTGGTGACTCTCAGTTGTCGTGAAAATCTCGAGGTTTCCAATATGGACACAGGGTAATAAAACGACAAAAAAATCAATCTAGTGCTGATCGATGAGAATTTCACAATTTAGTGGAATCATTCACGTTTAGCCACACATCTCAGTTGAACCGATCTATCTTTGATTTTTAATCGATCTTATTGTGTAGTAATGATCTTTGCGGATGAGCACGGTCGAGTAGTTGATTCCTAGTCGAATTTTAAAGTCTAATGCATTAAAATCTCTTATTGACTTCCCTAGATAGTCTAGTTATCTCAGGAGTGATTAACTTTATAGGCGCATCAATGAAAAGCCCGATTAATTTAATTGAAAGCATATGTAAAAATCCAGGATGTCACACTTCGTCTCTAAATTTTTTAATTGTTCAATATGGTCCCCGAACTTTTGGCATATGTTCAACTTAATTCTTGGACTGTATGAAAATACTCACTGTTGAGGATAATATTGAATATTTCATATAATTTAAGGTAAATTGAAAATATACCAAAAGTTTATGGACCAAATCAAATAAGTTAAAGGTTTGGGATGATATTGCCCGATTAGGCTAAAATTTATGCGATATCCCAGGACAATGTATCCCCGACCCTTTCATTTTTAAGCACATGCGGAAGCAATTAAAAACCGTCATATTTTTCATATTGAAATTTATAACCAAACTTTTTACATTACATAAAGTGGAGTTCACAAAAGAAGATGGTGAACTCAAAATTTGTATTATCTTCTTCTTCCAAAAAATCAAGTTTCACCTCCGAATTATTCCTCCTCAGCTCCTCAACGGGGTCCTGAAATTTTTTCAAATTGGGATGAGTGGTATTTATGATTTCTAATTTAGACTAAGGGAAGGCAATCATAGATCAAAGTATCGATTAAATCGACCTAGTCGATTCAGACAAAAGACTCACGGTCATTTTTGTCAATAAGAAACTATATTTTCCACACAAAAATGAAAATAATGGATTCACCATCAAAATTTAATCTACGGTCCTCACCATTTTGCCTAGGTCATAATGGCTTTACGGTCCCACTCGACCACTTTCAAAATTCAATGGCTTTACGGTCCCACTCGACCACTTTCGATATTCAATGGCTTTACGATCCCACTCGACCACTTTCAAAATTCAATGGCTTTACGGTCCCACTCGACCACTTTCGATATTCAATGTCATTTTGAATCAGCGAGCCCACGTGCATTCTCCAAGGCGATGCATCAAGTCACCGAGCCACGTCTCTTTAAGATGCCAAATGTACTCATTGGGACCACGTGCATTCTCCGAGGTAATGCATCAAATTACCGAGCCCACGTGTCCTTTTAGATGCCAAACTTAATAACCGAGCCACATGCATTCTCCAAGGCGACATACTTCGTCACCGAGCCATGTGCATTCTCCGAGGTGATATATCTAATCATCAAGCCTCGTGCCTTTCATGATGATCCATCCCATTTGTAAAGTAATTATCAACAACCTTAGTTCGTACTCAATTTACCCAAATAATCAATTTAGGAACATATCCTAAATATCCACAATTAAATCAATTTGTCACAATTCAAAGCTCAAATAAATAAACGGACTACTACGACAATCAGCACGAGATTTGGTCGTCGGCCATCTCAAACTTAATTTCCGAAAAATAAATAATTAATTAATTAATTTCGAAAATTAATTGTTTAATATTTAAAATTCCGTTTAGCTCAAGATAAGGTCCAATTAAATAAACGGACTTCACCACGGTCATCAGCAAAATTTTCCGGTCAAGGGCCATCCCAGTTGAATTTTCGGAAAATAAATAATTATTTAATTAATTTCGAAAATTAATTAATATTAAAAATTCAATTTAGCTTAAAATAAAGTCCGATTAAATAAAACGGACTTCGCCACGATCATCACCATAATTTTCCGGTTCCGGACCATCTCCCTTGAATTTTCGGCAAATAAATAATTATTTAATTTAATTCCGAAAATTAATATTTAAATGCCCAAAAATCTCACTTAGGCCCGAATCGCCAAATTGAAGCCCAATTAGGGGTCGGAAAATTCCCGAGATGCTTCCAATAAATAGTAGACCCGTCTACTTGTTAATTGCACAATCAATTTATCTAAATCACATCACAATTGACTAATAATTGCTAATTTATTCTAATCTAACAAACTAAACATAATTAATTAAAACTAAACCAACCTTAAAGCATAATTAGCCAACTAATCCGAGATTAGTGAGATTACTCACCAAATCGCGCGCAAATCGGATCAATCCGACGGCGGCGACGCGAGAAACGATTCTTCCCAAAGCACGGCTCGGATTCGAGGCCAGGAAACGGCCCAAAACGGCCTTGAATAGTGCTGGAAACCCATTTTTCCAGCTGCTGTTCATGGCCAAAGCAGGCTGTTCCGGTGGCTGAGATGGCGGAGCAAGGCCGGCGGGGAGCGAGGGGAACGTCGGGGAGGTCGGGCGGAGCTAGGCGGTGGCCGGAGGTGGCTGGACGGTGGCTGGTCGGTGCGGACAGGGGCGAAACAGGGCTGATTCGCGGCTGGATCGTGCGGGACGGTGGGACGACGGCGAGCGACGGACGCTCGGGCGCGGCGCGGACGCGGGCGGCGATGCGGCGGCGAGACGAGCGGCGAGCGGTTCTTGGCGAGCTGCGATCGTCGGCTCTTCTTCCGTTCCTGGTTTGCTCGCTCGGACTTGCGAAGGAAGAAAGAAGAAGAAGAAGTCGATTACGAAGGAGAGGGGGAGAAGAGAGAGGAGAGAGAAGAAGAGATAAGAGGGAGAAAAGATGGGTTTGAAAAGTCAAAGTGAAAAAGAAAAGAGAGAAGCCAAATTGAATTTGGCAAGGGGCATTGGCGGTGGGGAGGGGATTCGCACGAGAGAAAAGAGGGAAGGAGAGAGAGAGAGAGAAAGAGAGAAAAGGGGAGAGAGAAAAGAATTTAAATAATGATCTTATTCTTTTTCTTTTCTTTTCTCTTTTCCTTTCCTTTTCTATTTTATTTTTGGTCTTCAATTTTTCCTCTGATAATTTCTTTCTTGAAATTTCAGGCTCGTCAATAAATTGACGAGCGATGAGACAGGATCCTAAAAATGAGAATCATGATGCACTTAAAATTCGATTCCCGAAATCGAGTTCAATTTCGTGGTTAAAAATCGATCAGACGTGATTTTAGTCCAATCCAACAAATTGAGTAGCTTTCAGGGATTTTACTGCAGATACGTCCCTTAACGGCTTCACTCAATAGGTTAGTTAACTCGTGAGTGATCAGCTCAGAGAAAAAGGACCGTAAACACGTCGACGAAATGCCCATTTCACTTTATCGAAACGGGGTCGAATTTCAGGATGTCACAACTCTTCCCCTCTTATAAAAATTTCGTCCTCGAAATTTAAGCCATTACACACTTTGATCAAAAAGGCGGGGGTACAACTGTCTCATCGATTCTTCCGTCTCCCAGGTCGCTCTTTCAATACCGTGGTGTTGCCAGACCACTTTGACCAACGGAATAGTCTTTGTACGCATAACTTGCTCTTTACGATCGACAATCTGAACCGGGCTTTCCACGTATGGCACATGGTCATCCACGTCCAATTCTTCGAAATTGAGCACGTGGGTCGAGTCGGGCTCGTACTTCCTTAATATCGACACGTGAAAGACGTCATGCACTTGCGCCAAACTTGGCGGCAATGCAAGACGATACGCTAGGTTTTCGATTCTTTCAAGAATCTCAAACGGACCTACGTACCTCGGACTCAGCTTGCCTTTCTTACCAAAGTGCGAAGTTCCCCTCATTGGTGACACTTTCAGAAAAACGTGATCACCAACTTGGAATTCCAAAGACCTTCGACGCTTATCGGCATAACTTTTCTGCCTGCTCTGCGCTGTCTTTAATCTGTCTCTGATCACTGCCACGGCATCTACTGATTGCTGAACCAACTCTTGGCCTGCTATCTTCCTTTCTCCAACTTCATCCCAACACACTGGAGTTCTGCATGCTCTGCCATACAACGCTTCAAAAGGAGCCATCTTGATGCTCTGCTGATAACTGTTGTTGTAGGCGAATTCCACCAGATGAAACTGATCTTCCCAACTTCCTTTGAAGTCTATTACACACGCTCTCAGCATGTCTTCAAGAGTCTGAATCGTCCTTTCAGACTGGCCATCCGTCTGAGGATGATATGCCGTTTTGTACTGAAACTTTGTACCCAAAGCACTCTGTAAGCTCTTCCAAAAAGCAGCAGTAAACCTCGGGTCTCTATCAGATGTTATCGTAACTGGCACTCCATGCATACGAACCACCTGACGCACAAACAGGTCTGCGTGTCTATCCAGACTCAGGTCCTTTCGAACTGCAATGAAGTGAACCGACTTTGTCAGCCTGTCGATTACTACCCAAATCGAATCATTCCCCTTCTGACTCCTTGGTAGTCCAGTCACGAAGTCCATCGTGATATGCTCCCATTTCCACCTTGGGATCGCGAGAGGTTGCAGAAATCCTCCAGGCTTACAATGATGGGCTTTTACTTACTAACAAGTCAAACACTTGGCCACATGCTTGGCGATGTCCGCCTTCATACCTGACCACTAGTAGTGTTGACGCAAACTCTAATACATCTTAGTGCTTCCAGGATGAACGCTGTAATTGTTACGATGTGCTTCAGATAAAATTTCTTCTCTAAACTCTACATCGTCAGATACAACCAAACGTCCACGAAGTCTCAGTACCCTATCATCTGAAACTTGAAAATCAGTATTTCTTTTATCAGTATCCTCTTGAAGAATTCTCTGTACATCTGGATCTGTTGGTTGGAGTTGCTTGATTCTGACTTGGACATCCGGCTCAATTTTGAGGGTGGCCATAAAACTTGAGAGGTGGCCTACCTTAAATTTGAATTCCGAATCTCGAGCTCTCTCAATTAAGTTCCACTCCTTAACCAAGATCTGTGCCACTGAAGATTTCCGACTCAATGCATCGGCAACCTTATTCGCCTTTCCCGGGTGATATAGAATATCACAGTCGTAATCCTTCAACAATTCCATCCATCGCCGTTATCTCATGTTCAACTCCTTTTGAGAGAACAAATACTTGAGACTTTGATGGTTTGTGAAGATCTAAAACTTTTCTCCGCACAAGTAGTGCCTCCAAATCTTCAACGCAAATATGATTGCTGCGAGTTCTAAGTCATGCGTCGGATAATTCAATTCATGAGGTCTCAACTGCCGGGAAGCGTATGCAACAACTCTGCCATGTTGCATCAGCACGCAACCCAATCCCCTAAATGACGCATCACTATAGATCTCGAATCCTCCAAGACCAGATGGAATCGTCAGCACAGGTGCGGTAGTCAGCTTTTCCTTCAGCTCTTGGAAACTACGCTCGCACTTGTCTGACCATACAAATTTCTCTTCTTTCTTCAAGAGCTTTGTCAGAGGCGATGCTATCGATGAGAACCCTTCCACAAACCATCTGTAATAACCTGCTAACCCCATAAAACTTCTGATCTCTGTCACTGTTGTCGGTCTTGGTCCACTGATAACCGATTCGGTCTTGACCAGGTGCATGGAAATTCCTTCTGCATTCTCAGACATCTCTTGTGCTCTTTAGCATTCCTCAAATACACTGGAATATCATTACACGACACGATCACAACTGACCTAGATATTCCTTGCACACTCGATTTGTCAAATCCATGGCGATAGCTGGAGTGTTCACCAGGCCAAACGATCTTACAATACTCTCGTAAAGATCATATCAAGTACGAACAGCTGTCTTTCGTACAACGTCCTTCCTGGTTCGTAACTGATGACTTCATAATCTCAAGTCAACCTTTAAAACATCGATACTCTTTATAACTAGCCACACCATTCATTGATCTTTGGCAAAGAACACTGGTCCTTGATCTTCACCTAATTGAGTTGACGACAGTCGATGCACACTCGCAACAAACCATCTTTCTTCTTCTCACAAACACAACTGATGTTTCCCCAAAGTGATGCAATGATATGCACGAATTCCTCATTCATCATTCTTCACATCTGCATCTTCAATTCTACCAATTCAAACAATAACAAATGGTAAGAAGCCTTCGAGAGTAGCTCTATCCTAGTGCTAGCTCGATTGCACTTTCTATTTCTTTTTCTGACGACGGTTTGACAGTTCTTGTGGCAACACATTTAGAAATTCTTAGACCACTAAGATGTCCTCCATCTCTAGTTCTTCAATTTGTCCTACCCAAGACAATCGCCAAGCAACCTTGGCAACCTCCGTCTAACAAACGGATTATCTTTAGCCAACGAGATTAATGAAATCGAAGATCCTTTTCAACTCCCAATAACCTCGACACTTTCACATGCTAATGGACTAAACTGGATTACTCCAAGATCGTGATTCATTATCATTAGATGCTCCTTGAGCCCACACTATTCATGTGGCATCAAACTCACACCTCAGCAACTAGTCAAGCACAACTATTGCTAGTGACTCCCTTCTCTTTCACTTTTACTTCAACAATTTAAGTTCTACCAACTCAGCACAAAACTCAGCTATGTTACTTTGATGAGATCACTTCTAACACATTCTTTCGCTGATCGGTGCAAGGTCCATTCTACTCCCATTCTTTCCTGGCCGCAGTAACGATGTCTATGTCACCTTAGACTTCCACAGACAGTCCTTCACCTGATGGCCACGCTGGTCATCATCACAACAGGTTCTAGTCATATTCGGACACTGGATACATACATGCTTCCTTCTACAATTCTGACACTTATCAGGTGAGTCTTCTATCTCTTGCCAAGTGACAGCACACACTCTTTCTGGTTGTCCCATCAGTCTGCTAAAACCACTCTCGACCTCGATCTTTTCCCTGACCGATTTTCATTTCTGCCTGAACTGGATCTATATCTCGGCTCGAATGCAATGACTCCTCCTGGATCACATCTCCACTTTGACTCTCAGCAGGTGAAGCGACAACGGCAGTTGCAACACTGACGGCGGTTCGATCCTGAGCCTCCTGGCTCATCCAGTTCCCATGACACTAGCATCAGAACGATCCTATCGAACTTAGGATCATTCGACGCAACTACACTAGTACCAACCTGCTCGAGCTGGCCAGAGCCAACACTCTGCCACAACCACCTCGGGTACCGACCTTTGTCAGTGCATCATCCCGAGTTTCAAAGGACATTGTCCTCTTACTAGGAGTTCTCAGCTCCTACTCGCTCATGGTTCAGTTTATACACTGCAACCCGTCTTCCAAACCCACACTGGATTAGAAGGTGAGCGATTCACACACAACAAACAATTCTAGCATTCAGCTAACACAGACATGCACCAGCATGAATTTAAAGGCCTTTCCTACTAACTATCCCATGGTCAATGCTCCTTATCACTCCAATCTTCAACTTCGCTCTGATACCACTTAAACTGGATGTCACGCCCCGATCCTCAGGCACGCACACATCCGTATCACTTGGTCGATTTTATAATGCGATATCCTAGGACAATGTATCGCCGACCCTTTCATTTTTAAGCACATGCGGAAGCAATTAAAATCCCCAGACAATAAAACAATGGAATAGAAAAGCAGGGTCATATTTTTCATATCGAAATTTATAACCAAACTTTTGTACATGACATCAATTAGAGAACTTCATAACTATTCACATCAATTGGAGTTCACAAAAGAAGATGGAATCTCAATCCCTTCGAGTCATACTCAAAATCTCTCTCGGTATTATCTTCTTCTTCCAAAAATCCTTCTACTCAAGTTTCACCTCCGAGTTCTCCTTTTCAGATTCCTCCTCGGCTCCTCAACGGGGTCTGAAATGTTTTCCCCAAGCCCCGGGATGAGACTACGTCTCAGCGAGTTCTACCCCACTAAGCCCAATTAGTAAACTATTATACTATAGGCTGCCTATACACGCATGGGGCAGAAGACGTACCTTGGCCTCATATCCCACCTGCAAGTCAGTACAATTCATAATAGGCACCCAAGCAATCATATCACATATCAAAGCATCGATTAAATCGACCTAGTCGATTACCAGACAATAAGACCACTCACGGTCATTTTCAATCAGTCAATCAATCCACGACATCAAATCAAAGCAATGATCAATCGATCTAGTCGATTACATATCAGCCTGACCATTTCCCGGTCATTCAAGCTATTGCTATACAGAGTCCCACTCGACAACATTCAATATTTAATGGCTTTACGGTCCCACTCGACCACTTTCGATATTCAATGGCTTTACGGTCCCACTCGACCACTTTCAAAATTCAATGGCTTTATGGTCCCACTCGACCATTTTCGATATTCAATGACTTTACGATCCCACTCGACCACTTTCAAAATTCAATGGCTTTACGGTCCCACTCGACCACTTTCAAAATTCAATGGCTTTACGGTCCCACTCGACCACTTTCGATATTCAATGTCATTTTGAATCAGCGAGCCCACGTGCATTCTCTAAAGCGATGCATCAAGTCACCGAGCCCACGTGTCTCTTTAAGATGCCAAATGTACTCATTGGGACCACGTGCATTCTCCAAGGTAATGCATCAAATTACCGAGCCCACGTGTCCTTTTAGATGCCAAACTTAATCACCAAGCCACATGCATTCTCCAAGGCGACATACTTCGTCACCGAGCCATGTGCATTCTCCGAGGTGATATATCTAATCATCAAGCCTCGTGCCTTTCATGATGATCCATCCCATTTGTAAAGTAATTATCAACAACCTTAGTTCGTACTCAATTTACCCAAATAATCAATTTAGGAACATATCCTAAATATCCACAATTAAATCAATTTGTCACAATTCAAAGCTCAAATAAATAAACGGACTGCGCCCACGACAATCAGCACGAGATTTCGGTCGTCGGCCATCTCAAACTTAATTTCCGAAAAATAAATAATTAATTAATTAATTTCGAAAATTAATTGTTTAATATTTAAAATTCCGTTTAGCTCAAGATAAGGTCCAATTAAATAAACGGACTTCACCACGGTCATCAGCAAAATTTTCCGGTCACGGGCCATCCCAGTTGAATTTTCGGAAAATAAATAATTATTTAAATAATTTCGAAAATTAATTAATATTAAAAATTCAATTTAGCTTAAAATAAAGTCCGATTAAATAAACGGCGCCACGATCATCAGCATAATTTTCCGGTTCCGGACCATCTCCCTTGAATTTTCGGCAAATAAATAATTATTTAATTTAATTCCGAAAATTAATATTTAAATGCCCAAAAATCTCACTTCGGTCCGAATCGCCAAATTGAAGCCCAATTAGGGGTCGGAAAATTCCCAAGATGCTTCCAATAAATAGTAGACCACGTCTACTTGTTAATTGCACAATCAATTTATCTAAATCACATCACAATTGACTAATAATTGCTAATTTATTATAATCTAACAACCTAAACATAATTAATTAAAACTAAACCAA
Source organism: Eucalyptus lansdowneana (assembly GCA_017140395.1). Taxonomy (NCBI): domain Eukaryota; kingdom Viridiplantae; phylum Streptophyta; class Magnoliopsida; order Myrtales; family Myrtaceae; genus Eucalyptus; species Eucalyptus lansdowneana. The sequence goes on from CM029488.1 coordinate 26,300,505, forward strand.
CCTTAAAGCATAATTAGCCAACTAATCCGAGATTAGTGAGATTACTCACCAAATCGCGCAAATTGGATCAATCCGACGGCGGCGACGCGAGGAACGATTCTTCCCAAAGCACGGCTCGGATTCGAGGCCGGAAACGGCCCAAAACGGCCTTGAACAGTGCTGGAAACCCATTTTCCAGCTGCTGTTCATGGCCAAACGAGGCTGTTCCGGTGGCTGAGATGGCGGAGCAAGCCGCGGGGAGCGAGGAACGTCGGGGAGGTCGGGCGGAGCTAGGCGGTGGCCGGAGGTGGCTGGACGGTGGCTGGTCGGTGCGGACAGGGGCGAAACAGGGCTGATTCGCGGCTGGATCGTGCGGGACGGCGGGACGACGGCGAGCGACGGACGCTCGGGCGCGGCGCGGACGCGGGCCGCGATGCGGCGGCAAGACGAGCGGCGAGCGGTTCTTGGCGAGCTGCGATCGTCGGCTCTTCTTCCGTTCCTGGTTCGCTCGCTCGGACTTGCGAAGGAAGAAAGAAGAAGAAGAAGTCGATTACGAAGGAGAGGGGGAGAAGAGAGAGGAGAGAGAAGAAGAGATAAGAGGGAGAAAAGATGGGTTTGAAAAGTCAAAGTGAAAAAGAAAGAGAGAGAAGCCAAATTGAATTTGGCAAGGGGCATTGGCGGTGGGGAGGGGGATTCGCACGAGAGAAAAGAGGGAAAGAGAGAGAGAGAGAGAAAGAGAGAAAAGGGAGGGAGAAAAAGAATTTAAATAATGATCTTATTCTTTTTCTTTTCTTTTCTCTTTTCCTTTCATTTTCTATTTTATTTTTGGTCTTCAATTTTTCCTCTGATCATTTCTTTCTTGAAATTTCAGGCTCGTCAATAAATTGACGAGCGATGAGACAGGATCCTAAAAATAAGAATTATGATGCACTTAAAATTCGATTCCCGAAATCGAGTTCAATTTCGTGGTTAAAAATCGATCAGACGTGATTTTAGTCCAATCCAACAAATTGAGTAGCTTTTAGGGATTTTATTGCAGATACGTCCCTTAACGGCTTCACTCAATAGGTTAGTTAACTCGTGAGTGATCAGCTCAGAGAAAAAGGACCGTAAACACGTCGACGAAATGCCCATTTCACTTTATCGAAACGGGGTCGAATTTCAGGATGTCACAATATTGCTCATTAGGCTAAAATTTATGAACCGCATTTCATATTTGATTAAAGTTTAGTGAACATTTGAATCATTATCCTTTTTTTTTTCAAAGTGGTATTTATGATTTCTAATTTAGACTAAGGGAAGGTAGCTTTCACTCAAAAGACTCTTTTGTCTAAGAAACTATATTTTCCACACAAAAATGAAAATAATGGACTCTCTTGCCTAGGTCATAAAGTGGGTATTGTTATATGATGACCAATGCAGTCTTAAGCATTTTAATTATATTAATTTAGTCTTACACTTTTTGACAATTTACCAATTTAGTCTTAAATTTCTCATCTATGTTGATTTAGTTCTAAGCCAACTAATGATTTGTTAATTTAGTCCTATACTTTTTAATGATTTGCTAATTTAGTCGTTCCGATCAGTTTTGATGAGAAATCACTAATATGACTATCCCTTTTTTTTTTTGGTTGAAGATATGACTAGTGTTGATATGAACACTTTTTGTAATTTTATGATTTCTTTATTTTTTTGTCCTTTTCTTTTTTTTTTCTTTTCCTTATGGCAACCTCACGCAAGGGTAGCCCTTGCTAGCCCAAGTGCGGGTGTCTCTCACTTGAGGCCAGCAAGTTGCTAACCATCAATGTGGTTTGGCAATGGTCGTTGGAGGGAAAAAAAGGACAAAAAAAGAAAAGAAAAAAGGAAAAATTAAATACATTACAAAAATTGTCCAACTTAGTGTTGGCGGAGTCACATAGAATGGCTAGTGTTGACTAGACCATTATGTCAGTGATTTTAAGTTAAAATTGACCAAAAAAACTAAATTGACAAATTGTTAAAAAGTTTATGATTAATTAACAAATCATCAAAATGTTTAGGGCTATGCTAAATTGACACAATTAAAAGGCTTATTACTAAATTGGCTTTAGAACTAAATTAGTATAATTAAAAAGTTTATGATCGAATTGACTGTTATATAATTGATTTGAGACTATGTGGATAAATTTCTAAACATAAAGCGGGTTAAGTTAGGACAAGAAATGATAAGGATTGATCCTTTGCGGGAAAGATCAAATAGGCTCAAACGAAACGTGATGGCGATCATTTCACCATCACTCTTCTTGTATATCCTTGTACTTCTCTTGTATAAATTCATAATCGATAATTTTTATATATCAAACAGATTTCTTACTTTGGTTGGACCTTGATTTGGGCCGTGAGGTTCAACACGGCCCAAATCACACGCACCCATGATGTCAGCAAGAGGTCAAATCCCCGTCTTGGCTTTTTGGATGATCTTCTATGTTCAATCCACCTTGGGTCGAGCAACTTTGCAGATTTTGAAGGCCTCCGACACTAGCCGTTGCTTTTATGTGGTCGCGGCGCTTCTTTTTCGCGTCATGACTCAATTCTCGTTTTATCCTTTTGCTCTGATTTTCTGGAGGATGTCTGAAAACCACACTTTTTACATTGATCAGGGACTAGATGTCCAACAAACTAGAATACAAATAGTTGCAAGATATTTCGAATTTAATGATTGCTCCTTCGGCAAAGATCGTCATGCCCCTGCCCTCGTGTGGGGGATGGTCATTTACTAGGTATACATAAAGGAAACACTCAACCCCAGATGGGCTTGACTAAAGTCATTTTGTTCTGTTTGAGATAGAGAAATGAAAATGACATACGTCATTTATAGCACCTTGAATCTTGCAACCGGGAGACGCCAGTCCATAGCACCCCCGATTTAGAGGACCTTCCCAAATCCTTGGTTTAATTAGGTTATCACACTTATTATGTAAATTTGAAAGACAAAAATGAGTCATCTCTAATCAATTTATCTAAGTTAGGATGATTGGACACCTAGAATGTCTATGTAGTTTCAGGGCAAATAAACCAACTAGATGGCATGTGCAAGGCAATTGGTCTAAAGGTCCTGCTGCGTTCAGATTTTGTCCGTGGGAAATATATGAGGTGTTTAATAAGTAGTTTTGGAATCCCATTGGCAAAATGCCAGCATTGGAAAAGCTTAAAGCCCAAGGCAGGTAGGGGATTTCAACATTTTGGAAATGCTATTGTGAGGGAAATGACTTTTTTTTTTTCTTTCTAATATTGTCCTCTCTGATAGTTGTGTGTTCCATTTTTGCCCTCAAAACAATTCTGTTGATGTTCTTTTGTGCTCGCTGGTTCTTTGTTGAGGAAGGCATTGATGATAAGCAGGACTGGCGATGTTAGGTTCGAGCAATGGACATTTGCATACTCTCTCCATAATCTTAGCAAGTCTCCTTGGCTTCGACGCCACGTTGTGCGGTGTCATCCCATCGTCAAGAATGCACGCGATCCTTTCTACGAGATTCACTACAATTTTTGCTTCTGGGCGTCAGTCTTTAGAACAAAAGTTTCGGTGATGACCTCTGCGCATAGGCTGCCTCTCTGATTTTTTCTACCCAGCGTCAACCTGCCTCGTACCTTCCTTGTTTTGAATCTGCATCTTTTGGGAAGCACCGCATTCTCATTGGCTTGACTCTCAAATCTTGAACTTGGGCGCTTACCCCAGAAAGAAACTGGATTTCTTAAAGAAGCAAGTAGCCAAGCTTTTGCGCTGTGGACGTGCTGACACATTTAGCTACTTTGCTCCGTCCACGGATAGTCTCTGACCGAGTAAAAAATTATTCCGTTAGGAAGGCTCAACTGCTAGTTCCTGGCAAATGCCTTCCATCTATGGTTTCTTGTAGGGGACAGGACACACAAGCTGGGGGACGTGTAGAGCCTGTGAGTATCTTAACTTTGCACAAAGGGACACTTAAGTGTCATAACTTATGAAATGTACATTTAAGTGCCAAAATTAGAGTAAAAATGATCACTTGAGTGCCAATCCGGCCAAAGTCCGGCTAAAACGTCAACATGGCATTTTTTCGGTGAACTGAGCCCAAAACAATGCTGTTTTGCATGCTGATGTGACCAAATAATGCAAAAACGGCGTCGTTTTGGGCTGACATGTAAAAAAAAACTAAATTTACAATTAAATTTAGTTAAAATATTTAAAATTAATAATTTTAAAATTAAATTTAGTTGAAATATTAAAAAATAATAATTTAAAAATTAAAAAAATTAAAAAAATGAAAGAGGGGGAGGCGGCTAAGGGATCGGCCCTCAGCCGCTTCCGCCAGGAAGGGCCGGCGATGGCGGGGGGAGGGTCGGTTAGGGTCGGTTAGGGTCGCTAGGCCCTGGCCATGTGTCGGCGACCTCGGCCAACCGGCGGTGAGGGCTTGCGAGCGCTCGCCATTGGCCACAAATCTGGGGAGGGTCACAGCCCTTGCCCAGATCTGGTGAGGGTTGGCGGCCCTTGCCCGGCCAGGCCAAGGGCTGCTGCCCGTTGAGGCACTGCTGGCAGGCGGTGACCCTTGGCTCGGCCGGGCGAGGGCTGCCGACCCTTGACCAGCTGGGCGAGGGCCGCTGACCCTCGCCGGATCTAGGCAAGGGGCTACGATCCTTGCCTTAGATTGGGGTGAGGACTCGCGAGCCCTCGCCGCCGGTCGGCCAGGTTCGCCGGCCCCTGGCTAGGGCCTGGTGACCCCGGTCGACCCTGCCCCCGCCACCGCCAGCCCTTCCCGGGGGCGGCGGCGGCGGCAACTAAGGGTTGATCCCTCAACTGCCTCCGCCCCTTTCTTTTTTTTTTTTTTTTTTTTTTTTTAAAATTTTAAATATTTTAACTAAATTTAATTTTTTTAATTTAATTTAATTTAATTTGTTATTATTTTTTTACCATGTTGGCCCAAAACGATGCCGTTTTTGTATTATTTGACCACGTCAGCATGTAAAACGGCGTCGTTTTGAGCGCGCTTTGCCAGAAAAATGCCACGTTGGCGTTTTGGCCGGACTTTGGCCAGAGTGACACTCAAATGATCCGTTTTTCTTCAAATGTGGCACTTAAGTGTCTCTTTGTGCAAATTTATTGCACTTGAAGCGTTCTTTTGCCCAAGCTGAGGATATGGCACTCGGTACCCAATTATCTTAGGATTGCGGTTGATTGAATTTTAACCATTTCAGCGATAGGACACATAAGTTAGGGACACAACACTTGATACACATCTAGATATACCTTCATGTGCTTTCGAGCTTGATCTGCATGTTTTGTTCGTCAAATTTCTCCTTTGAACTGCAAATATCTTTGTTTAATCTGGCTGAGGGCATTGTGTTACCTTAAGTCCAATGCCTTCTATCCTCCTATTAATCTTACTTCTGTCATTCTACTCCAACCCTTCCAAGAAGACATATTTTGCTTCAGTTCTCTGATTTTAGTGTTGTTAGTTTGTTTCCAGCGATTAATTGAAGCAAGCTTTAACTCTGCACTTTAACTCACTGATTTTTCCTCTTCTCCCCTTACTGAGCTCCAGCTTATCAATCATCCTTGTGGTTTCTTGATTTTTACCTTGCTGTATGCATTTATTGTGTTCTTTTTGTTGTTGATTTTGGTGGGAATAGGTGATTCTTCCTTGCCAACGTATATCAAAATCTACTGGCGTCTCCGTTTGAATGGCAACATCAAGGTGAAGAGCAGAGGAGTTTATCCGATGACCAATGATTTTTCTGCAACTATCAGCTCTGCTATGCTTTATTTTGCATTTAACGGAAGAAAGAGATGGAGCAAGACTGGCCCGTGCCTCTCAACTGGGGTTGCGCTACTGAAAAGGGCGTATGGGATGTTAAGATCTCTAGGATTCATTAGACCAAATTCTTTACGTGTGCACCTAGATAGCTTGACTTGTTTGACACTACTTTTTAGTCGACTCAGTTTTTCCCTAAATGGATTGTTGCCAACTCTATTATGATTTTACGAGTTTAATGGGTTTCATATTGCGAGATCCCTGAACCTAAAATTTGAGAAGATCTTGGGAACTAAATGCCATGTAGCTAGTAAAATCCAAGATGCTGTATATTCATCAATGCAAATTAAAACATCCAAGTAAAGCACATGTTTACACATCGAACTTGGATTCCGCATGCACATCATATCATGAACTTTTGTCATTTGATGAGACACATCATTACACGATATGTTCTCCAATACAAAAATACTTCATCACAATGTGTTGTCATATGACACTCCACAACATCATGTGATATTATGCGACATGACATGACATATTATTAGATGACTTATTGCCATTTGAGATGAGACAATAGGTCATCCCATGACATGTCAACCAGATGATACACCTACATCAATGTATAAAACCAAAGTCCTATGGATCCATGCCAATATATAGAAATGGAAGTTACCGCTCTAACCATATGCAAGCTAGACGCCTCAGCGACCTACATCTTCGAGGTAATATCAGGCGTCTGAAGAAGATTTTTCTGAGTAAAAGTTGGATTTTTATGTCAAATTCATTAGCTGCTCAATACACTGTTAAAAAAAACTTTAGTGCACGTTTCATTCCTTCGCCAAAACCTCAACTTCAGGTAAGAATCCTTTTTGAATGATTGCTCGAATACCTCAAAAATCGCATCTTTTCTGTGAGCCCTTCGTCAGATTCTTCCAGATCCATCTCGAGCAAGTCTCAACATCCCTCCTTAACAGCTTCTCACCTCGTTAATTTCTTGTTGGTTCGCGCTTGAACCTGTTTTCTCAAGTGTCCAAATATGTCAGATGCGATTGATAGTTGATTTTGGGTAAAAGGGTCCTCTTAAGATATTGTTTGTCCTGGAGTCTTAAGGATACCCTTTTGCCCAAAATCAGTTGTTTGCTCTGTGTAGGCTTTTCCTACTCTGACTTCATCTGGTGCTAGCTACTGATCCCAGAATAGTAGCAAGGACCTTAGAGAAGCAAATAATCCCTAATTTTTGTTGTCCTGAGAGTTTTATCAAGAAAGCAATTGCATCTGTTTAAAAGTAGCTATCAGAATTTCTCGAAGTTTCAAATCGTTAGATCTAAACAATATGCATCTATCAGATGAATCTTTAATATACTGAAGTACAAGCGAATTTATCGATTCACCACTAGCAGATATAGGATCCAATACCTACCCATTGATTCAATGGATCAATTTTTTTTTGTCTTATTTATGAGGTGTTTCATACTTTGATGATTACATAGCAAGTAAATATATTTTGTACTTTGCAATCCATTCATAAATGAAATAACATTTAAAGATTTGTCATGTTTTTTAAAGTGTAATCCGTATATTAATAAAATAAAGGGTACACATATTTATAGAGATGGTAAAATTAACTCGAAATAATGATTTTTTGCCGTGGAATATGGATTTTGCTCAAAATTTCATTCTGTACGATACTTCTTTTCATTTGTAAATTTAGGTATTTTGTGACACAAGAATACTCATATTTTGCCTGAATTTTACGATTCAATTCTCGATTCTTGAAGCATTACCGGAAAATACGGCAAGATGATTGTGGCTTTATTCTGTCCTTTTATCGAGGTTCTGAATAGGAGTAATTCGTGTGAGGAAATTTCTGTCGAGACTTGATTCTTCATTCATCTGACGAAATCGTTTTTTTAAATAAAAAGGAATCTTGTGGCTTCGACAAGCTTGTTATCTGGTGTTTTCATTTATACATTGATGGTTTACTTATGTAGTGTAAGCTGGGCAAATGAGAGAGTAGTCCAGCCATATGCTCGCTCTTTCCAAGCAATGCCATTTCTTCTTTCGATTATTGAAATGAAAACCAGATTTTTGCCAGCGTCCGTAGAACCAGAATTAATAGTCGGCCATGTAAGATGTTCTGCAGAACCTCCTGCTAAATTATTTGGTTTTCTGTCGCTATCACTCAAATGCATGTTACAAACGCTTCTACTGTAGGATGATTATATAGTACATTTAGTGTGACTGTCAGAGCTTGGTGTAGCCGTCTACCTCATGGCTTAAGATTTTGTGGATGTTGAAGGAAGATGTTCCATCTCAGGTGCACTTAAATTTGCCATTGGTAGTTTTTTTCAGTACGTTAGATATTTACTTTGCTGTTTATTTTACTGTATGCTGAGTGCTTGTGGAGTTGCCTCGATGAATTTGTTTTTCTTTTGTTGGTGATGATGGATGCATTGCTTTTTGGAATCCAATCCTTAGCAAGTGAACTGGATTACTGATGATAAAATGTTATATAGCAAACGGAGTTTGTCGAGGATTCCTTTTTTAGGATTTAAGTTCTATTCCATATCAAGCTTTCAATCTCTTCTGAATTCCCAATGTACATCTAGTAATTGGGAGCAGTCTTTTGTCTTTTAACCATTCATTGATAGGACACATAAGCTAGGTTCAGTAGTTGGTGCACATCAAGGTTTGCATCTTTCATCGCGTAGATAAATCAATGGTTACCTTGATGTACTTTTGAAGTAAATCTATCTGATCTAAATATGTTTTGTTCCCTGAATTTCTAGTTTCAGCTACGAATATCTTTGTTCAATTTGGCTGAAGGCACTATTATCATAAGTCAAATTGCCTTCTATCCTCTTATTAATCTTACTTTCGTTACTCTACTCCAATCCTTGAAAGAAGACTTTTTCTGCTTCAGTCCTCTGATTTTAGTGTTGTTACCTTTGTTCCCTGCTTAACTGAAGCAAGCTTAGACACTGCACTTAAATTACTGTGTTCCTGTAGTTATAAGGTCGCTAATTCTTTTTTTTTTTTCCCTTGCTGAGCTCCAACTTATCAATAAATATTGTAGTTACTTGAATTTTATGGTACTAGATGTATTGGTTGCTCCTTTTTCCTTTTTATCTTGTCAATTTTTGGTGGGAATAAGTTGTTCCTTCTTACCGATGTATATGAGAATCTATGCTTCTTTGTTTGGATGGAGATTTTGAGGCGAGGAGCAGAGGAGTTTATAACATGAGCAATGTTTTGTCTGCAATGATCAGCTTTGCTGTGCTTGGTTTGCAATATGTAGAACAAGATGGGTGAAAGGGGCTAGTATGAACATATAGAGGGGGGGTGAATGGGTGTGAACAAAAATTTTCATAAAAGAACAGTAGAAATATTTTTCTTTTGAAATTGAGTCTGAAGAACAATAGACTTTGAACGAATTCAGACTTTAGCAGTTAAATAGAGCTATGAACAAAATAAAGGAGTTTAGGGAAGAGAATAAAAACACATAATTTATAGTGGTTCAGCTTAGATTAAGCCTACATCCACTCTCTCACGCTAACAGCCTTTTATCTAGATTCGATTATGTGATCAACAAGAGATTACAACTTTGAGTGCAAACACTCAGCGGTAGATCACACTATCTCACTAAGTCACTTTTTTGGTATTTCTCTTACGATCACAAATGTTTAAGCTCACTAAAGACAAGTGTATGAACAAATGTCGCTCAGACTTTAGAATTATAAATTCTATGCTCCGTCTCTTTCTTGCTCATCAGTCCTTGATCTCCTTAAATATTTTTTCACTTCCAAACTAGCAGTTGAACAGTATCTAGAGGATTATCTTCCAATTTACCCATTGAACAGATCTGTATCTAGAAAATTTAGTAGCCGCTGAGTGATAGAAGTATAATCCCAAATTGATTCTGATCGCCCATACAAACAGAATCTTGGTTTCCATAAATAGAGCTTCTTCGTCTAGAAAGTTATTGCCTTCAATATCCAATTGTCAATCAATTAGATTGAGTCAATCAAATCTATCTTGATATGGAATCCAAACCAGATTACTAGATGTTATATGTTTGGGGTTTGTGTTATTTTCTGTCAAGTTGTTTCGTTTTAAATCTACTACGTTTTAAACTTGTGTCTTGTTCTGGATGTAAAGTTTGAGAATCTTCAGACTGAAGTAGAGTCTGAGTGTCTTCAAACGGAAATAGAATTTACAATCTGGATGTAAGTCTGAACATATTCTGCTTCTGAACATATTTAGCTTTAAGGTCTGGACACAGTCTGAATAAATTCAGCTTCAGCATAGAGTCTGTTTTCTGAATCTTCCAAGTATAGACTTTGACAATATCATTTATACATTCTATCATCTACATAGTTTGTTACTCAACCATTAAACACATTAGTAGCCTTTAATTTATTTATTTATTTGATGACCTAAGAACCCCGTACAACCAACAGCCGGCCAAGCAAACCTGGGGTGACACTAGTGGAGGACCCACCACCCCGCATCACACTTAAGACACTAAGTGCCTCCATTAGGTTTCGAACTCCTCACCTTTGGGGAATGATCAATGGAGCTCTTATCCAGTGGAGCCACCACGGCCTGTGGTGTCTTTAATTTATTTTGTCATATTCTAACATCATAAAAGATTTCCTTAACAATCTCTCCATTTTTTATGATGACAAAAAAATCTCTGAATATGCAGATGTGTAATCACACTTTTCTAAAATATAATTTGAATCAAAAGATAGTATAAGATAAATAGATTAAGCATAACAATATATAGAAAAATAATCATAGCTCAATATTATGCAATAAATAATATCAACCAATCAACACATATGCATATTTATATTCTCTCTCCCTTTTTGTCATAATCAAAAAGCGATAAAAAGTATCACGTAGAGAATATAAAATGATGACAAATATCTTGCATGAAGCACTATTTAAAAAAAAAATCAACATTTACAAAGTAAGTCAAATATTAAAGATATGCAATATATCTCACTTTGATCATATATATCAGCAAATATCCAATAAAAATCACGGATGCATTATAAAATTCACTTCACCCATTTTGTCATAATAAAATGATAATATCAATAAGAGATTTGTTAATGAAAAAAGGTAATAAAAACTGCACTAACCGGATTTCGTAGAACTTGGTAAGTTCTAACACATTTATCTTTTCCTTCATTTCATAATAATCAAGATCACGATCGAATTAAAAAGATTTTTCCATAATTGATCAGTGCTCCCTCTCAATTAGTTGCCTTTTAGAGGTGGTCACGACTCTTTCCATTTCTTTTGGATTCACTTTCTCCTTTTTGTACGTCACATATGGGATTTCCTCAATAATTTGCAAAAAATTTGCACGAGGAAGAGAATCTTTGAGCCTCCAAAAAATAGTATAGAATCTCCATAATTTTTAGATCGAGCTTTCCAAAATCCATATGGAAGATTCTTTTGCTACTTGCAAATTCTTGTATAATAGATAACAATCCTTGCAAAAATATCATATAATACTTTCATCTCATTTGCGGATCAAACTTGCTAGATATAAGATATCTTCTAAAAATATAGCAAGAGTATCCATAAATATGCAATAATATCTTTCAAGATCAAAGGGGCTAGTATGAACACCTAAATGAGGTGAATAGGTGAACAAAAATTTTCGCAAAAGAGTAGTAGAAATATTTTTCTTTCAAAACTGAGTCTAAAGAATAACAGACTTTTGAAACTGTGTCGGAAAAACAACAGACTTTGAGCAAGTTCATACTTTAACGGTTAAATAGAACTACAAATAGAATAAATGAGTTCAGGGAAGAGAATAAGAATACATAATTTATAATTGTTTGGTTTAGATTAAGCCTACATCCACTTTCCCACGTTAACCGTCACGCCCCAATCCTCTAAGCGCGTGTCCATCCCTATGTGGTCGATTAACTAGCGACGTCCCAGGACACGTCGCCGACCCATTCTTTTTAATGCACATGCGGAAGCAAATAGATTAATCCCTAGACAACAACAAGGTGGGATAGAAAAGCATGGCCACATTTTTTTGAAAAGCAAATCACACATTTATACATATTAGACTAATTTATATACATTACTAGCCGATATTTACAAAATCTACAAAAAGGTTGACTCTCCAAAACAAGCTGTCCTATGATCGGCTAGTCGGACTCGTTCTCTGATTCGATAGAGTCCACAAGGTTAGGGCAAGACAGCAGGTCCTCCACGATACCATCAGGAAGGTAAACTGGACCCTCATCTAGGGCAGCATCAATCACCATAGAGGCGATATTGAAAGTCCTAAGGGGACTTAGTCTGACGCCATAGGGAGCGATGCAGAACCATACTTTAAATCGATTAGGTATCTTCTGATGTGGAAACTCTTCGACCTAGATAGTAGTTCCAACTAGCCCGTAAACCCAAAAACCTTCGAGATCGGGATAATTAGAAATCCACTCAGTAACCCTCATGGGACAACCGTGATGCTTTGGGGGGTACGCATCTAAGATCCTAAAAATGTTATCCCACAACGGAGTGAGATGACGTCTCAGTGAGTTCAACCTCCTAAGACTCGATTATGAAGAAAATACGCCTTGAGGGCTGCCTAAGTACAAACACAAGTCAGAGAACTTACCTTAGCCTTAGTCTCTTCCTACAAGTCAATACAATTTGAATAACCATCCAATCATTTCAACCAATCTGATTGAATCATCGATCAGTCGATTACATGTCATCACGACCATCTCCCAGTCATCTCAACCAATACTATCTATACAGTCCAATCATAATCAAGACTGCTCACTCTAAGCTAATAATAGATAGTATAACTCACAGAATCTGTCATATATACTGACATAGTATACTAATAATGCTCACCAGAAACTGCTAGGTATACTGATATAATATACTAATAATACTCATCAAAAGCTACCAAGTATATTAATATAATATAATAATAATGCTCACTAGAAGCTGCTAGGTATACTGCTCACCAAAAGCTACCATATCGCTCGTAAGTTGATATAGTATACCATCCTCATCATCTAACAATTTTGTCATTTTTATCATACCTGATAAAAATACTCGTGTGTGGGTACATAGTCGGTCTTAGCCAAAATATAGTATTTTCTCACTTGAAAATCCCACTAATTTCATCAGTCCACAAATTCCTTTTTGGTGTTGTAAACCGACACCCGATGATTTTCTAATTAATTACTGAAATTAATTAATTTTGAAATAATTACCCACAATCACAAATCACACTCAATTTGCACAAAATAACAGTCAATTAAATAAACAGATCACACCACTGTAATCAGCATAAAATTCTGATCATCGATTATCCCGGTCTAATTTTCAGAAAATAATAATTGATTAAATAATTATGAAATTAATTATTAAATAGTAAAAATGCACACTTAGGCTTGTAAAGCCTAATTAAAAGCTGATTTGAGTTCGGAAAATTTCCGAACCATTCTAAATAAATACTATAGCTTATCTAGGCTCTAATTATACTACTCTAACCACCTAACATGCAATAACAATTAATTAAATTGCTAATATAATCTAACTATCCACCTAATCCATACTTAATCTAAACTAATCAACCCTTAAACGTCATTAACTTACTAAGCAAGGATTAGTGAGTTAAACTTACTAGATTAACGATCCTATTGGACCACGATGACGATGATGCGACGGCAGCCAATAAACTCCAAAGCGGTGGCACTAAGGGGGGCCCAAATCTGGCCGAAATTGGCCACGCAAGTCTACGGATGGGCTGGTCTTGCTACTTTGGTTCTGTGAAGACAAGGATGGTGGCTGAACGGGCGCATCTCAAGATGGTTTTGGCGGTCACGGAACGCTGAAAGTGGAGCTGTTGTTGGGCCAAGATCTATGGAGAAAAGATCATGGGCTGCTTTAGTGTTCAAATGGAGTATGGGCTAGCTTCGTGAGAGGAGGGAAACAGTCGAAAGTGGAAGATGCAAGGGTTGATGTGGGTTGGTGGAACACGTGTGGTGCTGCAAGGAAATTCGGTGGGGGCAACCGTGGGGCTGCAAACTTCGATGGAGGTGGGGGCGTCTGTGGGGCAGAGGACATGCGAGGAAAATTGAAAGCGAAGGAGAGGTAGAGTAGATGGGGCATCGACGAAGCTGTCGAGGCTAGAAAGAAAAGGACTGAAGGAGAAAGAGAAGAGATAAGGCAACTATGGCATGCCAGAATAGCTAAGCTCGCCATAGCTACCTATCGCTCCTCCAAATGAATATCAGTTACATCTTCCAGTGGAAGCACCGTAGTTCATAGACATTTTTTTTTTATAAGAGTTTAGCGCAGCTCATCGTGAAATTAAAGATGAGTCTCACCATCCCTCTACTCTCATAATGATGGTACAATGCACACTTACTACACATCGAAGGAAAACATAAGCTGAGCCACTTTTATTTACATCTTTAGGATGGACATCTTAGGTCGGTACAACCAAAAAGCCAAGACTTTTAGCTAAACTTGGCAGCAACTCAAAAAGAGATCTCGACCCCCTATATTGATCATGTATAACCCTCAATCTACAAGTGTCGGCTATCCCAAAAAGTCAGCTTCCTCTCCTCACGTGGGCCATCACACCCATCCAGGTGCACCGGGCGGTGGTGGTGGCAACATCCCCCGCATCACTCCGTCACGGCGGATGTGGATAGACAAGAACTCCTAGACGACTGGGCCCCCAGCCAAGCCCACATCATACATAACCAGTGCCTGAACCCGTACGAATGTTAAACTAGGGATGGTGACATTATCAAGCTCCATACAATCGACCTCCACGTCAGATGGAAGGCCGTAAAAGGTACCCCGCGTGACTGGAGCAAGAGGCATCTGTCTAATCTGAAATGTTGGTCCCAAAGGGGTGAGTACAACCATTCAGCAGGTAAATGATCTATTAAACTACTTAATGCATCAAACAGAACAATCATAACATCATAGTAGAGTACATATCATTCATGAATATACCATCATGCCATAGGTGCATATATAACCATGCACTCATCATCAAGCATTCATGCATATCCATGCCTTATGTGCACATACCACCATGCACTCATCATATTATATCATACGGCCAAGCATACATATCAACATACCATGCATGATTCAATTTCCGCTTTTTATCTTTCAATTTGGTCACCACATTTTTCTTTCCCAAGACCAATAATTTGCATCCCACATTTTATCGCTCGCACCCAACTTGGCATCACGAGGAACCTCCGGCACACGCCTCCGGGCATCCCGAAACTCCCGAGGACATCCGGCACACACACTCCGGGCATCCGGCACCCACCTTCGAGCATCCCAACACTCCAGGGGCATCGTCGGCTCACACCTCCGACGGTATATCAGTCCTTTTGCAATTTTCTAGTCCAAACTTTTTGACAAGTTCTTTAGCATATTTTTCTTGATAAATAAAGATTCCTTCCTTCAGTTGTTTCACTTGAAGCCCAAAAAAGAAGGTTAGCTCACCCATCATACTCATTTCAAACTCATCCTGTATAGGCTTAGAAAATTTCTTGCATAGATTTTCATTAGAAGATCCAAAAATAATATCATCAGCATAAATTTGAACAAGTAGAAAACTTTTGCTTTCTCTTTTGATAAACAATGTAGTATCTATTTTACCTTTGACAAAACCATTTTGAATTAAAAACTTACTTAGTATGTCGTACCAAGCTCAAGGTGCTTGCTTTAAACCATATAAAGCTTTTTTCAATCAGAATACAGAGTCTGGTTTCTTTGGGTCTTCAAAACCGGGTGGTTGTTCCACGTAGACTTTCTTTTGGATAAATCCATTTAGGAAGGCACTTTTGACGTCCATTTGGAATAACCTGAAATTCTTATGACATGCAAAAGCAAGTAATAATCTAATTGCTTCTAACCTTGCTATTAGTGCGTAAGTCTCATCATAGTCTATCACTTCTTCTTGCGTATATCTCTTGGCCACGAGTCTTACTTTGTTTCTTTGACATTCATTGATTCCTCCACAGATTGAGTCTTCTTGTTGTAAACTTTATAAGCTTTGCTTGTGATAGAATATCCAAGGAAAATACCTTCATTTGATTTTTCTTCAAACTTACAAACTCGATCATTTACATTTTTCAATATAAAACATTTACATCCAAACACATGAAAATATGAAACAATGGGCTTCTTTCCTTTAAATAACTCGTAGGGAGTTTTTTCTAGAATAGGCCTTAGAAAGACTATTAATAATATAACATGCTATAGAAACTGCTTTAGCCCAAAAACGTGAAGAGATGTTACTTTCAATTAAAAGAGTTCTAGCTATTTCTTGAAGCGACCTATTCTTTCTTTCCATGACTCCATTTTGCTCTGGAGTATATGGAGAAGAGTACACATGCTGAAAACCAGATTCATCACAGAATTTTGTAAAGTCTTGATTTTTAAATTCACCTCAATGATCTGTCCGTATACTTGAAATAACATACCCTTTCTCATTTTGGACCTTTTTAGCAAACTTTGTAAAATAAGAAAATGTTTTAGACTTACTTGCCAAGAAATATACCCAAGTGAATCATGAATAATTATCCACAATCACTAAACAAGTATTTCTTACCTCTAATGCTTTGAGTTCTGGTTGGTCCAAAGAGATTCATATGCAAGAGCTGCAATACACGATTAGTAGAAACTTGATTTATTGGTTTGAATGAGTTTCTTACCTGTTTTCCCAATACACATGGTGTGCATAGATCAGACTTTTGATATGACAGATTGGGTAGTCCATGAACAAGTTTCTTTGCTAAAATTTCTGGCTATTTGTTTTATGTTGATGTGCCCAAGTTTTCTGTGCCATAAGTTTGCTTCTTCTTGAATTGAGATTAGACATTGGGTTTCATCTGGTTTGACATCCAAGAGGTAGATATTTCCATGCCTTCAACCCGTGAAAGACTGAGATGAGTCTTTACTGGTTCCTGAACATATTCATTCTTGAAAGTTGATTTTGAAACCGGTGTCGCACAACTGATTGAAAACTTAGCAAATTGTAGTTGAGTCCTTTCACTAAGGAAACATTACTGATCGTGAGGCTTCCAATCTTTATAGTTCTGTATCCCACAATTCTTCCTTTGTTGTTTCCTCTAAAGGAAACATTTCCACCATTAACTTGAATAAACTTTATGAAACAATTTGAATCTCCTGTCATATACTTTGAGCATCCACTATCCAGGTACCATTTAATTTTTTTCTTGATAGTAACTTGCATTTGGAAAAGAGACTCAAGCTTTCTTTGGTACCCATATTTTTTTGGATCCATTGGTGTTAGTGTTTAAACAGTCTTTGCCCATACCTTCTTAACAGGTTTCCAAACCATAGAACATTCTTTCTCAAAATGATCTGAGCTATTGCACTTAGAACAATTAATAGCACTGAGACCTACTGGTTTTACAAAAACTTTTTGGAATTGATTTTTGTAAGCATCTTTTGTAGGTCTTTGCTTAATTCTTTCCTTTACTTTTGGAAAATCAATTAGAGGAATGTTTTCAGCAGTCATTCCTAAACCTGATTTGTTGAAATAAAGTTTTTGTATTGAAATAATTTTTTCAAGTTTCTCAGATCCTATAGAAAATCTTTTAGAAATATTTGATGTCATTTTTCAAGAATGCATTTTCTTTAAAAGATGCATTTTCTTTCAAAATAGTAACACTTTTGTCTAGACTTTTGACCTTTTCTTTCCAAACATTTTCCTGTTACTTTAGTGCAGAATTTTCTCTTTTGAGTTCAGAAATCATTTTGAGAGAAGTTTTGAGACTAAGATACAATTCAGCAATGTATCTAGAGACTCTAGAAGGAATATTCAAATTACTTACCTCAAATTCACTGTCTGACTCTGAGTCTGTCTCGGAGTTTGAATCTGAGTCTGATTGTGCCATGAGACAAATATTGGTATAATCATCATCACTTTCTTCACATTCTGTATCACTTCAAGTTTCTGCTTTGAGTGCCTTTCGATATTTCTCAGCTTTTCCTTTCTTTTTCCTCAAAAGGGGATAGTTGGGTTTGATATGTCCCTTTTTCTTACATTCAAGATAGACTACATCTCTATTGGATTCATCATCCTCAATAGACTTAGTCTGTTGCTTTTGAAAACTTTCTTTCTTTGGATTGAATCTTCTCCCCTTTCTGTTTAGCTTTCTGAATCTTCTTATCATGAAAGCAAGCTCCTCATCATCCATATCGTCTTCAGAATCTGTGACATCATAATCATCATTAGATTTTAATGCAATGGATTTCTTATCTTTAGGATCTTCATTTTCATTTATTCACTCCACTTCATAAGATTGAAGAGTCCCAACTAATTCATTGACAGAAAGTGGCATAATTCTTTGTGTCTCTCTTATTGAGGTCTTTATGTGATTTCAATTCTTGGAGAGTCCACGCAATAGCTTGTTTACTTTTATGGGATCAGAAATTGGTTGACCTTGATTTTCAAGACCATTCACGATTTCTGTAAAACGACTAAACATGTCAGTGATAGATTCTCCTGATTTCATTTTGAATACTTCGTATTGACCGAGTAGAATGTTGATTCTGGTTTATTTCACTTGATCAGTTCCTTCATAGGTGATGTGTAATCTATCCCAGACTTCTTTAGCTGTAACACAAGAAAATATTCTATTATATTCAGTAGGTGATAATGCACAATATAAAGAATAAATTGATTTTGCATCAAGAGCTTGTCTATTGGTCATCTCTTTTTAAGTCATTTCGCTAGACTCACCGACTTCTTTTCCTCTTTTTAAGACAGATGCAGCTTTAGGAATGATTCCCTTGTCTACCACATCACATTCCAGAGGATCTTTTGATCTTAAAAATGCCTTTATCTTGTTTTTTCGTATGTTGTATTCATTTCCATCAAAATAAGGCGGTCTGGTATTGTTTTGCCCTTCAACCAATCCTGGAGTCAACATACTAGCCATGGATCTTTAACTCTGAAGTAAAACACTTTAACTTAAGTGAGTACACATGCTCTGATATCAATTGTGAAAGCTAGTATGAGCACCTAGAGGGGGGTGAATAGGTGTAAAAACAATTTATCGAGATAAGTGTGCAGCACTAATCAACAATAGATTATGAAAAGGAAATTCATCTCTTGTAAACAAAACGAGTTATGATCAAAGTAAAAAAGCGTAGAGAAGAGAATATGAACACATAGATTATAGTGATTCGGCTTAATCCAAGCCTACGTCCACTCTTCCGCACTGACAGCCCACTGGCTAGATTCCACTATGAACAAAAGAATTGTTACAGAAAAGCTCTTCCTTAATTCCATAGTGTAGAGAATTTGCTACACTTTCTCAAGGTCTCTCAAAGATATAAACTCTCTTTTGCGTACAAGATTTCGCTTAACAGTTTAATTGACAAAGAATAAGGAGCTTCAGACTTTGGAATTCTTCTATCATACACACACTCGAACAACTGGAACGTCTTCCTTATATACTCCTTTATGTTATCACATCCGTTGGCACTTACCAAAGGAATTCTTCCAATCTACCTATTGGACAGAATCAATTAAGAAGATCTTCGAGCTATTTAAGGAACATGACGATAGCCCATCAATCCTGCTCGCCCATACAATCAGGATCTAGGTTTCCATAAGTAGAACCTTTCAAGTATACTTCGCCAATCAACGGATCCAAAATCCCTAAATCTATCTTTATTTGAATAATGGATTCCAACATGCTATATCCAACCAATAGATCTTCTTCAATCGATAAAATCAAATCATTAACGAAATACTTCGTTTCAAATAAGCCTTCTTCGGCGATCTTAGAAACTATTAATGAGGATAGACTTTGAGTCTTGAGTCTGACAGTCCAGAGGTCTTCAGACTTTGATAGTAGAGTCTGCAAGTTTTTAGACTAGACTGATAGAAACGTTTTGTCAACTTCAAAACACTCAAGGAAGTTTTCCTCAACAGACTCCTCCAAGTTGCCAGCACATTCGCAAGATTTCCCCAGGCGGTGACCGAAGTTGCTCTCCAACAACCTTCGGTCTTCTCTGTAGCGAATCGGTCAACAAAATTGTCTAACAAGCCCCACTCGAAGCCACCCATCTCCACGTCGACTCTGCATCGCCTGCAGTCTATGTTGCTTCATTGACCGGCATCAGCCCACGCCTCTCCAAGCAACAGCCCAACTTCCATTCTTGCAAAGCCCATTTCCGCAAGCCTTAGCCCAGTGAATTTCAACAGCCCATTTGAAGCCGTGGGCTTCAGCTTCAGCAGCCCATTTATGTGAAAGCTCAGCCCAGTTCAATTACAATTTGGCCCAAAGATCTAGTAACTCAGGCCTAGTTTTGAAGCTCAAGAAATTTCAGCAACTCAGCCCGCGGAGTTAATCGACCCAAGTTCGGTCTAAGCCCAGAATTTCTGTGGGCTTGCTTATCTTTTGAGCCCGACCCGGGAGTTCGCCGATGCCGCTGAAAATTTAGGTTTCGGCCGCCATCGCATCGCTATCGCTATGATCTGGTCTCCGCTTTTAACCAAGTGAGTTTTACTCAATAATGCCTTCTTAGTTTGCTAATTATACTTAAAGGTTGATTATATTTAATTAAGTACAATTAAGTGGTTAGATTAGAGTAGATTAGTGATTATGAGATAATTGTGATGCATGTTAGTTGGATTGTGCAATTAGCGAGTAGGCACGTAATACTATTTATTGAATGCTACTTGGGATTTTTCCCGACCCTTATCGAGTGTTAATTAGGCAATTCGAGCATAAGTGGAATTTTTAGGATATAAATATTAATTTTCGAAATTAATTATTTAATTATTTATTTTCTGGAAATTCAACTGGGATGGCCGATGACCGTGATTTTATGATGATGATTGTGGTGTAGTCTGTTCTAAATTGAATTTATTGTATTTCTTTATTTAATTTTCGAAATTATTTATTTAATTATTTATTTTCCGGAAATTCAATTGGGATGACCAAGTGACCGAAATTTGGTGTTGATTGTCATGGCACAATATGTTTATTTAATTGAGCTTTATATTGTGCTAAATTGAATTTATTGTATTTATTTATTTAATTTTCGAAATTAATTATTTAATTATTTATTTTCCGGAAATTCAACTTGGATGGCCAAAAAAAGTGACCGAAATTTGGTGTTGATTGTCATGGCACAATCCGTTTATTTAATTGAGCTTTATATTGTGCTAAATTGAAATTATTGTATTTATTTATTTAATTTTCGAAATTAATTATTTAATTATTTATTTTCGGAAATTCAACTTGGATGGTCGTGACCAAAATTTGGTGTTGATTGTCGTGGCGCAATCCATTTATTTAATTGAGCTTTATTTTGTACTAAATTAAATTATTTGTGAAATTGGGAATTATTCTTTAATTGAATAATCTTTGGTTATTAATCGAAAAATAACCAAGCATCAGTTAATAATGCCAAAAATATTTGAATGGACTACAAATAATGTGGGAGTTATGGAAAGGAAAATATTATATTTTGGCTAAGGCCAGTCGTGTACCCACGCATGATATTTTATCATGTATTTTTAATACGAAGAAATTAGGCCAAGACATTATTTGAATTGAGGAATTTAAATGCGAGGCAATGTCATTGGGCCGTGAGGGATTAATCGTGTGTTGGTTTATAGTTGAAGCAAGATGATTATTGGAAGTTGATTGTGATGTGTTTTGTGTTGAGGGAAGCCAATGGAGTATAAGCAGGTAAAGGACTAGGTACTACACGAATAGAAGACTTTGTGTGAGTCACCTCTAGCGCCTTACACCATTGCTTATTGTAGTCAAGGGCTAAGTGTTACATGGCGACCTAAGTTGCATGGGAATTACCTCTAATGCCTTGTAGTATTCTCATGCATAGTGAAAGGCTAAGTGTTACACGATGGCAAGATCTCGTGTGAGTTACCTCTAGCGCCTTATCCTATTGTTGTTTGTTGTGAATGACTAAGTACTATACGATAGCGAGATTTCGTGTGAGTTACCTCTAGCGCCTTATACTATTGTTATTTATGGGCAAGGACTAAGTACCGCACGATGATAAGATTTCGTGTTGGGATCACCTCTAGCGCCTTGAGCCTATATTTGAGTGGGAATGTTGAATTGGAACGTTAAGAATGATTATCGAGTATAGATGGAAGCACCAATATGATTTGATCTGTTTGTCATGAATTGATTGATTGAACTGAATTGGCTGAGGAATGGTCATTGTTGACATGTAATCGACTAGGTCGATTGATCATTACTTTGATCTTATGTTGTGAATTGATTGATCGAATGGAAATAACCGTGAGTGGTCTTGTTGGCGTGTAATCGACTAGGTCAATTTGATTGATGCTTCAATCAGTGATGTGATTGCTTGGGTGTCTATTTGATATGTGCTAAAATGCAGGTGGAATCTGAGGCCAAGGTAAGTCCTCTGACTCATGTTGTGCATAGGCAGCCTTAAAGTGTATTAGTTTACTAATCGGGTCTTAGGGGGGTAGAACTTGCTGAGACGTAGTCTCAATGGTTATTGAATAACCATTTCAGGACCCTGATGAGGAGCCTGAGGAGGAGGAATCTGAAGAAGAGAACCCTAATGTGGAACCAAATGAGAAGGAAGATTTTGGAGAAGAAGATGACCATGAAGAGGATCATAAGTATGACCTGGATGAGGACTGAGATCCCATCTTGTTTTGTCAGACCTTGATTATATGTGGATAAGGGTTAGATCAGACCCCTGAGAATAGTATTGCATTATATTCTATGAGGTGCTTGTATAAAAGAATAGTTGTGAATTTCAGTATGAAAAATATGGCCCTACTTTTCTATCCCATTGCTTTATTGTCTGGGGATTTATAACTGCTTCTACATGTGCATATTAAAATGAAAAGGGTCAGCGATTCGTCTTGGGATATCGCTTTTAAAATCGACCAAAGGTAAGGGATGTGCGTGTGCCTGAGGATCGGGGCATGACAGTAGCTCTCGGTGGTCGTAAAAATATCGAGGTTTCAAATACGGACACATAATACCGAAAACGACAGAAAATCGGTTTAGTGTCGATCGACGAGAATTTTACAGTCAGGTGGAATCACCCACACTTGATCACACATCTCAGTCAAATTGACATATCTCCGATCTCTGATCAATTTTGACAATGCCCTAAAGGCCCTTGCAACTAGCACGATTGAGCGATCGATTTCTAGCTAAATTCTCAAGTCTATTATATTAAAATCCCTTAATGGCTTCACCCGATAGGTCAGTTATCTCTTGAGTGGCCATTTCAAAGAGAAACATTATAGTCGCGTCAATGAAAGGCCCGACTTATCCAATCAAAATTAGAACCTAAAAATCAGGATGTCACACTAATAGCCTTTTAGCTAGATTCCATTATGTGATCAATAAGAGATTACAACTTTGAGTGCAAACACTCAATGGTAGATCACATTATCTTACTAAGTCACTCTTTTGGTATTTCTCTCACGATCACAAACGTTTAAGCTCACCATAGACAAGTGTATGAACAAAGGTCGCTCAGACTTTGAAATTATAAATTCTACGCTTTGTCTCTTTCTTGCTCATCGATCCTTAATCTCTTTAAATATTCCTCCACTTCCAAACTAGCCGTTGAACAGTATCTAGAGGATCATCTTCCAATCTATCCATTGGACATATCTGTATTTAGAAGATTTAGTAGCCATTGAGTGATAGAAGTAGAATCGCATATTGATTATGATAACCCATACAAACAGAATATTGGTTTCCATAAGTAAAGCTTCTTCGTTTAGAAATTTCTTGTCTTCAATATACAATTGTCAATCAATTAGATTAAGTTAATCAAATCTATCTTGATGTGGAATCCAAACCAGATTACTAACCATTATACATTTGGGGCTTGTGTTATGTTCTGTCAAGTTATTTTGTTCTGAATCTGCTACGTTTTGAACTTGTGTCTCGTTCTAGATGTAAAGTCGAAGAATTGTTAGACTAAAGTAGAGTCCGAGTGTCTTCAGACTGAAATAGACTTTACAATCTAGATGTAAGTCCAAACATATTCTGCTTCTAAACATATTTAGCCTTAAGGTCTTGACACAGTTTAAATAAGTTCAGCTTCAGTATAGAGTTTGTCTTCTAAGTCTTCCAAGTATAGACCATTGACAATATCATTTATACATTCTATCATATGCATAGTCTGTTACTTAACCATTAAACATGTTAGTAGCATTTAATTTATGTTATCATTTTCAAAACATTATAAGGGATTTCCCTAACACTGAGAATGACCGATCACTTCTTATACCTTTCGAGGATATCGCGGAAATTTTGTTGGAGAAATAGTGAGCGCCTCATAGGAGGAAGCTCTATGATTCAGTTGAATATGTATATAGCATGACTTTTTGAGCTTCTTAAAAATGTAGATCGATAAGGGTATTGTTGAAAGTGATGCGGTAATGCTTTCCCTACGAATGGTTTCTTGATTACTAGTTTATTTTATCCCATGCCTTACAGGTTTTTTCTTCTTATTTTTTTTTTATCGAAATAGGAAGTATTATAACATTAATGTAAAGGAGGACAACAGCTCGAAGCTTGGGCGTCTGAGTATAGAAGATCTGAAAGCAAAGGGGGGGGGAACAAAGCCCAATTTGGTAATAAGTTGCCGTGAAAATGGGCCTTAGCGACCCAATCAGCCACTAAGGTAGGGAAAAGGTGGAGCTTGGCTGCTACTTCTGCAAGTAAAGGGCACATCTCCCATGGTGTTGATGATGGATGGCGAACCACATCTATCAAAACAAGATAGTCATATTCAAGCACAAGCCGGTCTCGATTCTTGCCGTGCTGCAACACAAAATCAATAATGGTGAGGAATGCGGATCTCGTTGTGTAGAGCCGAAGTTTCGAGAAATCATAGGTAAAGCCATGGAGGAGAGTTCATGTGTGATCTCTGAATATACTTGCCATAGCTCCTTTAGAACTCATTTGTTGATATGCTCCATCAATATTGATTTTTACCTCGCCGGGATCGGTGGCCACCATAGTAGATCGGAATATGAAGTAGATCGGGCTGTATACACCAACAATTGGGATGAAAGTGATGCGATTCGTACCTAGGCGAGGGCCTCCTCGACCTCAACTACCCTTGATGACTTAGGCCATTGTCGGCAGAAGATAAACCTGTTGTGAGATTTCCAGATCTGCCATAATAGGGCAGCAATGATCTCCATACCAAGTAAGTTACTCTGGTGGTCAAGCTGTGTTTCTAACCATTCATCCATTTGTTTGACTGATTGTGATGTAATGTGAATGCTAATCTGTGGATGTGACCAAATACGACTCATCCATGGACATAAAAGAAAAAGATGTTCCGTGGTTTCTAGTTTGTTTTGATTACATATAGGACATGTTGGTTCTATTGTGATGTGCCGTTCAAAAGTATTGTCTTTCGTAGCTAGGGCATTATGACAAATTGACCATAAGAAAGGCCGAATTTTGGGGGGTATGTTGACAGTCCATATGGATTTTCAAAGAAGCTTGGGGGCTTTGTATGATGATGATGCTTGGTTTTGTTGGTTGCTGGAAGTGTGTTGTCTGATGGTATGGTAAGCGCTTTTGACAGTATAGTTGCCATTTTGAGTCTTTAACCAAATAATATGATCAGTAGTATAATGAGGGCTTACCTGTATGGGAAGAATTTCAGCAATTGTTGGTGCATCAAAGTTCTGATTAAGAGGGGGGGTGTTCCAGTTGTTGTTATCTGAGTTGAATAGATCAGCTACCATCTACGGAGCATAGCGAGGTATAGGGCCTCCTATAACCTCTTTAGGGAGCCAATGATCTTCCCAAATTTTAATAGCTTGTCCACTACCAATAGACCATTGCAAGTGAGGTAAAATAACATCCCTTCCAAGAAGAATACTCAGCCATCCCCATGATGGTTTGGAACCCTGATCCGCTTGCAGAAAGTATTGTGAGTGGAAATAAAGCCCTTTAAGAAGGATGCTCCATAAGGAAGTTGGATGTTGTAGAAGTCTCCATGCTTGCTTACCAAGCATGGCTTTGTTGAAGTCAATAAGATCACGAAATTTGAGACCCCCATTGTTCTTGCTACTTTTAAGAGCTTCCCAATTCTTCCGGTGTATGTCGATTTCTTTCCGTCACTTTGCCACCAAAACCTAGCAATTTTCTATTCAATGGACTTGCAAATTGACATAGGTATCTTAAAAATGGACATGGCATGCGAGGTATTGCTTGTGCGGCGATCTTTAGTAAAATTTCCTTACCACCCTTTGAAATCAAGTTTTCTTTCCACCCTTTTAATTTGGAATTCACTCTTCCCAATATCCAAGCAAACATCTCCCTCTTAGATCTGCCCCAGTCAAATGGTATACCAAGATATTTACTAGACTTATCTATCACAGGTATTCGGAGTTCCCAAGCAAGATTTTCCTTTAGGGTAAGAGGACAATCTTTACTAAAAAAGATTCCAGATTTATTCCTATTAACAACCCGGCCACTAGCAAAGTAGTACTGATTGATAATGTTGGCCAAATTCTGATATTCAAGCAATTTTCCATCTAAAAAAAAATATGCATCATTTGCAAAAAAATAGGTGAGATACAGTAGGACATCACCTGTTCAATTTGATGCCTGTGAGAAGCCCCATGGTAACTGTTTGATTGATAAGATGAGAGAGAACATTCGCCAAAAGGATAAATAGATAAAGGGAGAGAGGATCTCCCTGTCTAAGACCTCAAGATGGTTGGAAAAATGGAAGATGTTCACCATTGAATTTAACACTAAAAGATACTGTCGTTATACATTGCATGACCCAGTGTACCCATGTAGCATGAAAGCCTATCTTGAGGAGATAATCTTGTAGGAAATCCCACTCAACCTGGTCATATGCTTTTTGCATATCCATCTTTAGAATAGCTCGAAATTGGTGTTTGCATTTTCTGGTCTTAATCTAATAAAATACCTCCTGCACTATTAAGATATTATCTTGTATTTGTCGTACACTCACAAAGGCACTCTGTTCTCTAGATATTAGGTCAGACATGTACGGTTTAAGGCGATTTGCAATCACCTTAGAAATGATTTTGTAGCATAATTACAAAGGGTTGATTGGGTGGTATTGATCAAGCCTTTCAGGGCAAGGTACCTTGGGGATTAGAGAGATGATAGTTCGATTTAGATCAGGTGGCATGACTCCAGATAGGAAGAATTGTTGCACCAATAACACTAGGTCATCTTGAAGAATATCCAAATGGATTTGAAAGAACAAACCATTTAAATCGGCGGGGCTCGGCACTTTAGTAACTCCCAACTAGAAAGTAGCATATTGGATTTCCTCCTTAGTGACCATAGCTGTTAGGGACAAGTTCATTTCCTCAATGATTATACAAGGACATTGGTTCAAAATAAGGCCATAATCGTGGTGTCCCACTGTTCGATATAGATTAGAGAAGTAATTGATTGTCATTTGTTTTAAACACTGAGGGTCACGCACCTATACCTGGTTGTCATCTTGCAGCATACTAATCCTGTTGCATTGTCTCCTTTGAATAGTAGTTGCATGGAAGAATCTAGTATTCTTATCCCCCGATCACAGCCAATTTATCCTAGACCACATTGCCCAATATTGTTCTTCTTGCTGCCATAATTGTTGTATTTGTTGTTTAAAGTCAGATATCAATGGTGCATCAGAATGGTGACGGGTGTGATCCACATGTTGTTGAAGCTACTGTTGTAACGTTGCAATTTGTTGATGACCCTTGGAGAACTTTGATCTACTCCATTTAGCTAGAGCATGGGAAACCACCTTTAGTGTAGATACAAGTGAGAAGGTTGCTAGACGGTTGGAGCTCCATGATCGAGTTATAATGTCTCGGCATTCCAGGTCTTAGGTCCAAAAGGCTTTGAATACAAAGGGCCGAGGCCTCCGATGAGATAAGACTTCAGTGGTTAAGAGCAAGGGACTGTGATCCGACCCCACAGCCAGTTAAGCAAACACTTTAGCCTCAGGAAAGGTAAGATGCCAATCCAACGTGCAGAGAATCCTATCCAATCTTTCCTTAACAAATTCATCACCAGTCCTATGATTCATCTAGGTAAATGAACATCCTTTACTTTCAATGTCCATGAGTGAACAATCATGCAAAACATCTCTGAAAGATTGCACCCGCTGTGAGTTAACCAAATTCTTACCAACTTTCTCCCAATGATAGAGAATTTCGTTAAAGTCCCCAACACAAAGCCATGTCAAATCATTGGAGGTGCTGATGAGTCGTAAGGTTGCCCAAAACTAAAGACGCTGCTGAAAAGTGGCCAGAGCGTGAAGACAGGTGAGTCGCAACCTAACACCACTTATAAGATCAGTACATAATACATCATAAAACTCAAAGGAAGAGCTCTCCAAAGTAATGTCTAGCTAGTCATTCCAAAAAAGAGCCAACCCACTAGCTAAACCAATAGGATTAAGAATAAAGGAGCTAGGATACTTGAGACGTTTTTGCAAACGTTGAAGTAAGACCTGCTGGTTTTTGGTTTCCATCAAAAAGATAACATTGGGCCTCTCCTTAGCCACTAGGACCGTAAGGGACCGGACTGTCAAGGGGTTGTTCAGCCCCTGACAATTCCAACTTAAGAGTTTCATTTGTCAATCGGTGGCTTTTTTGGGCAACCCACCATAGCCCATTTTCCAGCTTCATCAGTTTCAAAAATGGGAGTGTCCATCAATTGTGTTTCGTCAATATCTTCATACTGATGTAGTCGTGATTCATAAGAGGTATAACACTTCAACTTTTTAGTTGTGCCTACTTTCGTATTTAATCTGGGTGCTCTGGTCTCTTAGAGTTAGAAGAGCCCACTCCTAGGTCATAAGTAGTTTTCATTGTTGCAAGTGCTATATCTGTCGCTGCTAGATTGGAGTCTTTGTTGGCTAACCTGCAGAATGCTGCTGCTAGGAATATCAGCTGTACCTAGGGGAAGTGGCATAGTTGTCAGTTGATGCATTCCCCTGTTTATATCATTGCTAGGAGGTTGTACTGGTTCCAAGAGGGGTGCTACTGGAGGAGTCTCAGGTACCACTTCTTCTGGCGAAACAGGTTTGTCTTGTGGTTCATAGAATATTTGCCAATATGGGCTATGCTCCCTCACTTCCACTCTTAACCATTGGCCATATACCATCTTTTCTTTTCCCTCCATCT
The DNA here is from genome assembly GCA_017140395.1 of Eucalyptus lansdowneana. Classification (NCBI taxonomy): domain Eukaryota; kingdom Viridiplantae; phylum Streptophyta; class Magnoliopsida; order Myrtales; family Myrtaceae; genus Eucalyptus; species Eucalyptus lansdowneana. The sequence continues at coordinate 26,329,497 of CM029488.1, forward strand.
TCGCGTCATTGAATGGAAAGTCCTTATAGTACGTTGCATAGTGTCTGAATTGGCCACATGAATAACAAAAGTGTGACAGTCGCTCATAACGAAAGTCAACCCATAAGGTTTTACCATTGATTCTGATAAGCTAGCCTGTCTTTAAAGATTCCTGCACCTTAAGTTCGACCCTAGCTTTCCCAGCCCACAGAGATGTTCCCTCCTTATTTTCAATCTGAACCTCCAGAACTGTGCCTATGTTTCTAACAGCCTTTTCTATTATTTGCTTAGTACACCACTCCAATGGCAGACCAAAGGCTTGCACCCAAAAAGCGCAAGTGGAGAAATCATAATAGTGCAGCGGCGTATTGGGAACCCAAGGTTTAAAGATCACTAAGTGACTAGAGAATAACCATGGACCACCATCCAAAACTTGCTATTTGTCCGAATCAGATTTGAATTTTGCAACATATAAACTAGCTTCCCTTGCAGATAATTCAATCTGGTCTGTTTTCCATGCACGCCTCAATGTACTTTGAAAGACCTGAAAATTGATGGAAGGATTAGATAAGATTTTGCCTACCAGCATTAATTTGCATTCTTCGACTTTCTCCACAGGCAACCCAGCCGGGAATAGAGAGCAGCTAGGCGAGATGCTTCATCATAATCGTGATCATCCATAAAGGCAGATGATAGGGCAAAGCACCAGAGGGGCTATTGCGGAAGGGGAAGGTACATGCAAAAGTTTCGTGGACTTTGAATAGAAAAGATTGGCCAGTGACTGTGAAAATGAAGGCGAACAATTGAAGATAAACCATCAATGAGGGTTGAGATAAGACAGAGAAATACGAAATTCCATCAAACAGTGAAGGAAGACAATAACTTGGGTATGGATTGTTGGCGGGTGAAAATGGTGAGGGAAACAGACTGATTCATCAAAATATCACAATTCCGGGCAAACGGAGACCGCAATTGTGGAAGAAGCCGAAGAGGAAAAGCGGGAGAGAGAAACATGGAAAGATACGAGAGTGGATGGGTGATGGTGTGATTAGGGTTTGATTTGTTGAACTACCATTAGGGTAGAGAAAAGCTCTACATTGCGAGAGAGAACAACTCTACATAGCGAGAGAGAGAGAAAGGGAAGAATAGTCTACTTGCCTTACAGGTTTAATATACTAAAAGCATGAGTTCAATTATTTCTGATTTTGAGGCTCAATAAGTCAATCAGCAAGTTATGTTGAACACGTATGCATCACAAAGTGTCGAAACAGTAATTACGTCATGGCTCCAAATTCTAATTTGAAGGCTTGTAAATTAGAATCTTGTAAAGCAGAGCATTCTTCAAAATCTGAGTGAAATGTCTGTTCCAGTCTTCATAAGCAAAATATCTGCTTTTCATGGCAGGAATGATGCTTTTAAGCAAAGATAGACAGTACCTTCAATTCTATTATTTGAGAGTCGGAAACACATCACTCATTGAGCTTGCTTCTTTGTTAGATTTTGCTCTTTACGAGAGAGAGTTATTCGATTGGAACCTTGAATGGGCAGTCTTAATAAACTGTTGGAGAAGTTCAGTGGATAGTAGAATTACTTCACTTGATGATGGCTATTCAAACTATTTGCTGACTGGTGGGCTTTTATCTTTTAATGGTGCTAGAATCTTATAAGGTGTCACCGTTACCTTTAAGTACTTATATATATATGTGTATGTGTGTGTGTGTGTGTGTGTGTGTATGTATGTATGTATGTATATGAAGATGATAGTACTCTGTTTACTTGTATTTTTCTCGCTGTTGGTATTACGATAGAAGTTATCAGATCCTTTGGTCATAATAATATTCATTTATGTATGATTGGAACGACAAAATAACAGCAGGATGGGACATGCTACTATCTTCCGGAGAGGTCAAGAACATTAATCTTTCTAAGAAACGAGAAATAAGGCAACTCAGGCAAAGTTGGACGAAGTTGCAAGAATGCCAGCATTTCGAGCAGGTACTTTGATCAGTTGCCCAGATTAAGTGCTTGGGAAAGCTTGAGGACCTGGAGATTTTTGAGACCTAGTAGTTTGGCCGCATGAAGTGAACTGTGTATCTATCTATTATGGAAAAGGTCGAGATTCGAATGCACAAGATTTCCAAGCGCTATGGGGATCCGTCCCGAGAGTCTACAACTAAATGAAGACATTTATAATCTTATTCTCGAAGAGTCGGTTCTCTTCTTCCATCAACGACTGATCTCTTAGCATTGCCGACGCCACCTGGTAGGTGGTGGAACAAGAATCAGCTCATTCCAAGATTGATTAACTAATGATGTTACCCATGAAAACAGAAGCAAAATACCGAGTAGACGATTTATTAAATGCCGGTTCCATCAAAAAGTACATCAAATGCTTTAGTGAGTTTTCTCCTAAGCAATCTAAAGCCCGCAATTAAAGTACATTTAAGATTGCATGCATGACAACATTAGCGTAATTTAAGCCTTCCTCGGGCTTAATTTATGCCTACTCTTTCATAGTAGCCTCATACACTACAGCAACCAATCAAGAATGACTTGCCTATAATAAAACAAGAACATGACAGATTACATAGAAGGCCAGCCACACTTTTCATCATCATCAGAGGAACTATTCCAATGCAATCATCCTGCATTCCAGTTAATTCCCGTAAGTGGAGGTTGATCTCATTGTGTATTCCACCACCAGCTGCGCAAAGGACGATGACTTGTTGTCCAGTAATCTCTTCGGAGAATCATATTCTTCCGCCAGCCCTGCACAGTGGATCAAGAGAGCTCGTATCATTTCACTTAAGAAAAGATTAATGCAGAATGCAACAGCAAGAGCAAGGAGAAATCGTTAAAAGATACTGACCATGATCTAAAACAAGAACCATGTCACTATCAAGAACAGAAGTGATACGATGTGCAATAGTTATAACTGTACAGTCAGCAAAGTGCTGCCTCGGAGTTTGCTGTATCAGATTATCAGTAGCTGTGTCGACAGATGCGGTAGCTTCATCGAGCACTAGGACCTTGCTTTTCTTGAGCAGCACGCGCCCAAGACACACGAGCTGCCTCTGACCCATGCTCCAGTTCTCTCCATTCTCAATAACTGCATAATAACAAATATAGATAACAGCTATGAAAAAGAGAGGGTGGAAAAGGTTATCAAAGATATTGTTTTGTGTTTTTGGAAACATCAAACTTATGTTTTAGTGCTTTTCATGCCTGTCCAAAAATCTTGAGATAATGTGAAGATTGATTAATGTACGATGTAAAGGATATTGCAAACTACATGATCAGTTCTGACCAAAAAAAAAAAAAAACTACATGATCAGTTAAACTTCCAGGAATTGTATTAAAATGACTCTTCATATAAATGCATCTAGGAGAACCACAAAAGAGCAGTCACAGGAGGAAAAGGGAATAAAATTTACCAGCAGAATCTAATTTTCCTTCCTTCTTCTGGACCTCCTCAGCAAGTTGGCACTTATGCAGAAACCTTGTTAACCGACATCATCGATAAATCTGCCTCTTATGTTATTTTAACTTGTGCAAGGAAATGAACAAACCTCCCAAATCTGCTCATCTGTGTACTCCTCCAGAGGGTCCAAGTTGCTTCTTATGGTCCCTTCAAACATGGTTGGGTCCTGAGGGATTATGCTCAGTCTAGACCTCAAATCATGCAGTCCAATCAAGGAAATATTGACGTTGTCGATCATGATTTGACCAGCTGCAGGTTCCACAATCCTGAAGAGTGCTTGTACAAGGGTTGATTTACCGCTTCCAGTTCTCCCCACGATCCCGGTTTTCATTCCACCAGGCAAAGTGCATGTAATTCCCCGCAGAACAAGGGGTAAGTGTGAAGCATATCGGACCTACGTTCCGCATGGTTATCACAAAAATAGGTCAATCGTGAATTGTAAAAGCTGTAATATGAGATGATACAGAAGCTTCATGTACCTGCAGACGGCAAATGTTGATCTCTCCGTGTGATGGCCAAGAGATTGACGGATGATTTTCCTCTAATATAAGAGGGGGCTCACTCGGAATGCTGGTGTACTGCAGTATCCTCTCAACTGATATGATTCTGTTCTCCATAGTGCAGAGATTCCGAATCACCCAAGCTTGTAACATGTTTAGGTTAAGCCCATAGGTCACGGCCAACCCCGCAATGGCTTCAGACATCAGGAAAGAAGCAATTTAAATGTTAAAAGTTCCAGAAACAATTAAATAGATACAACAGCATTTGAAAATCTAAAAGAAAGTTCTTACCTGGATCGATAAATCCCTCAGGAACAGAGACTAGGAAAATCAAAGAAAAGCTGAAAATAATCGAGGATAGCATGTCTAGGCGAAAACACAACCATTCCATTGCCCGAGCAATATGAAACTTGGGCCGTGAGTATCCATCGGCAAGTTTCATATTTGTATCTTGGAACCGTGATTCTTGATCAAAGCTTCTGATAGTGGTGGCTCCTGAAATTGTCTCAGCAAAGTGCTGTATTACTGGAGCTTTGCACACCCCAACCAACCTTGACAATTCTCGTGCAGAAGATATGTAATATTGCTGTGGATGCGAAAAATAATTCAGTCAGTGTACATTTTCGCAAATTCAAAAGTATCTACACAGACCCAATGTATACAGATACCTGTTCAAGCTCACGATGTGCCAACAGTTTGTCACTCATGAGTAAAAAAGTGAAAGGACTTTGACGAACAAGCACACAATTTCAAGGCTTTTATGAGAAGACAATTGGGATGGAAGTGTCACCATTTCACTTCTTCCATGAGTGAGGAAACAAAATAACTAGCGGAATACATCTAAAACCAGAACAATCCTCCTGAAAAGAAAGAAAGCCAAGTCCTCTTTGCTCTTCTTGACAGTTAGAAAAAGATCGGAAGAGCTCGGATGATTACCTGACACCACACACAAATTGCGATGACAGGGATAAAAATTATGAAAACCTGTCATGCAACCTGAGACATCACAGCGATAATTCCAAGGAGCTGGATCATCGTGAAACAAAATGCTGCAACTAAATATTGCATGCTTGTATCCACGGCACTCTGGTCTGTAGAAGCCTACAAAAGCAAAGAAAAGACGCCACAATAGATGCAGTTGCGCATGGATAATCGTAGTCAACACAAACGAAAATACAAGCGATTGGATAAAAGGCAGACCTCTGCAAGCTTAAATCGAAGAAATACATACCCCTGTAACAATATCATAACGAGCATATTATACATACCCTATTGAGGATTCTTCCGCTTGGAGTAGAATCGAAGAAGGAATTGGGGCACGGAAAATACAAAAGTGCATCCTATTGAAGAGCTCGGTTGCTGTCTTGAACCCAGCAGTTGGAAGAGCAGTATCTCTTGCAAGAACACATAGAGAACTGCCAGCAGCCAAAGCTACATAGACTGCTATTAGAGTTGATCCTGTAACGGCAGGTTTGACATCCTCGGACACTGGAGTCGCCCAGGCCATCCAATAATTACTTCCTATTTGAAGAAGCTGGAAAAGAATATGTGCCAGCAATATGACAGGCACAAGAGCTCCTCCATATGCCATTGTGATGTATTTCGAGTACACTGTAAATCCGACTCTACCTTTCTCTCTTTCTTCGTCTTGAACAAGCTGCCCTTTGGTCCCAACATCGTCGATGACTTCACCTTTCTGAGAAGCTTTGCTTTCGTCCTCCTCAGCAGTCTTCCCATTAGCATCCGCACTGCCATTTTGAACATTGCTACTAGATCCTCCATTTGCCGGTGTGTCTTGTATGGAATCTACCTCTGACAAAGCTTTGTCATGTGCACCTACAAGTTCCATGAAATTTGTCCCTGCATGAAGTAAATCATTGTATTTTCCTGCTTCCGTAATCCTTCCATCCTTCATAACCTAATGAAAAATAAGAACAATGCCTAGTATCGTGACTCTACAACTAGAATGAATGAAAAACAGGTTCTGTAATTTGTGAATTGCTCACCAGTATGAAATCAGCCGCGGGCAAGAATTCCACTTGATGAGTTACGTAAATCACAGTTTTGGTACGTAAAAGGCCCAACAAGCATTCCTATCAAATACAAATTCAATTAGTAGTCAATTCCCAAAGCACAAATCGAAGAATTTAGAGAAAAGAATTGTGATAATTCTCTATATTTTTGTACCAGGATTACAAAGCTATTTATATAGGACTTCTACAAGTACTAACTAGGAAAAAAACAGATCTGAATAATACAGCTATAATCCCACAAATCAAGGGATACTAATAAATCATTTCCTAACTAATTATTTACAGCTATTTCCTAATAATTAGGACCCAAAAAATCAAGATTGAATATTCCTAATAATCAGCTTCTAAAAATCAGGATAATTCAACACTCCTCCTCAAGCTGAGGAATAGATATCTTCCATTCCTAGTTTGGAGATAATTTCGTGAATGATCACACCATTAAGTCCTTTCGTTAGCACATCAGCCAGTTGATCTCTGAGAGGTATGTAGGACATGCAAATCAACCCCTCTTCTATCTTTTCTTTGATGAATGCCTGTCAATTTCAATATGCTTCGTCCTATCATGATGTACGAGATTATGAGCAATATTAATTGCTGATTTATTGTCACAATATAGCTTCATAGGACCATCCCACTTGATTTTCAAGTTTTCTAGGATGATTTTAAGCCATAATAGCTCACATATTCCTTTGGCTATTGCTCGAAATTCTGATTCAGCACTTGATCTTGCAACTACATTCTATTTTTTACTCTGCCAAGTCACTAAATTTCTGCCAAGAAATGTGCAATAACCAGATGTTGACCTTCTATCCACCATGGATCCTGCATAGTTAGCATCGGTATAAGCTTGCAACACCAGTTTTTGATTTCTTCTGAATATAACTCCTTTTCCGGGACTTCCTTTTAAGTAATTTAGCACTCGATGGACGGCTTGTGGGTGTGATTCTCTTGAGTCATACATAAATTGACTAATCACACTTACTGAGTAGGTAATATCAGGTCTAGTATGAGCCAAATAAATGAGTTTCCCGACCAATTTTTGATACATTTCTCAATCTACAACAAGTTCTTCCTTTGCATCCCCAAGCCTTTTATTAGGCTCAATAGGTGTAGCTACTGATTTACAACCAAGTTTTCCAGTTTCCTTCAAGAGATCAGTCACATACTTCTATTGTGAGACAAAAATTCCTTGTCTAGAGTAAGAAACTTCAATGCCAAGAAAGTATGAGTCTTTCTAGTTCTTTTATTTCAAACTCTTTAATCAAACACCGCTTTAGCTGCTGTTTCTCCTCATCATTGTCACTTGTGACAATAATATCGTCGACGTACACTAGAAGTGCTGTCACTCTCCCTCTTGCCGAATGCTTAATGAAGAGAGTATGATCACATTGGCTTTGTTTATAGCCTGAAGCTTTCATAACTCTGGAAAATCTCCCAAACCAGGCTCTAGGTGATTACTTGAGCCCATATAGTGCTACATGCTTTGTTTGTTGTCTTTTCTCTTTCAAATCCCAGTAGAATACTCATGTAGATCTCCTCTTCTAGGTCTCCATGTAAGAATGCATTCTTCACATCATACTGTTGAAGTTGCCAATTAAAGTGAGCCGCCAAAGAGAGTAGAATTCTCACAGTGTTCATCTTTGCCATCGGAGTGAATGTCTCCTAATAATCTACTCCATAGGTCTGAGTATAAGCCTTTGCCACCAATCGTGCTTTATATCTCTCACGAGAACCATCAGTTTTGTATTTCAAGGTAAAAACCCATTTGTAGTCCACAAGATTCTTTCTCTTAGGTTTTTCAACAATCTCCCAAGTCTGGTTTTTTTTTTTTTTTTTCTAGAGCATCAATTTCTTCTCTCATTGCATTCCTCCATTCTTCTTTAGACAATGCCTCAGATAAACTATTTGGAATAAAAATGGTGTTTAGACTCACGATGAAATTTTTATGAGATAGTGATAGGCGGTCACGTGACACATAATGAAATAGTTGATATAAGGGTCGCTTTGTGCACTCCCTAGTACCTTTTCTAATAGCAATGGGAAGATGCGAGTCATTTTTTGGCATATCAATTGACTGTTTATGCAAAGGAGAGTTGGAACTTATCGGAAATTCATTTGCAAAATTTGGATGGGAATCTTAAACTTGTGTTTGGTCTGGAACAGCTGTCTTTCTTGAGTATACCTGAGGAAATCTCATAGAGTCATAAATACGGGGAGATACGGGAGTGGACTCTTGTTCCGGAATTGAAGTAGCACGAACTGATTCATGAGGAGCCTGTTAATCAGAGCTGGAGGCTAATTGGTTAGGAGTCGATTGATCAGGGATTGGTTGACCAAAAGTGGGAGCTCGGATTGGAAGATTATTAGGAGGTAAGTCAAGATTAAGACTGTCAAAGTCTTTATCTTCAACTAATGACTTCTCCCCCTAAAGATAAGACTGTGGAAAGTAAGGTTTGTTTTCTACAAATGTAACATCGATTGATATATAGGTCTTTTGAGAAGGAGGATGATAACATTTATACTCCTTTTGTGTAGAGGAGTAACCAAGAAAGACACACTTGATTGCTCTAGGATCTAGTTTTCCCCTTTGCTGATTATGAACATGTACAAATGAGGTGCAACCAAAGACTCTAGGTGTGAGATTATTTGTTGTCCTGAAATGGGGATAAAAGCTAGAAAAAATTGCCATAGGAGTTTTGAAATCTAATACTCTTGATGGCAATCTATTAATCATGTATGTAGATGTAAGGACGGCTTCCCCACAATAAGACTTAGGGACATTTCCATGAAACGACAATGCTCGAGTAGTGTTGAGCAAATGACCATTTTTCCTTTCAACCACCCCATTTTGTTGTGGTGTGTTTACACACAATAATTCATGGATGATCCATTCCTTTTGGAAATAGGTTGACAAGATCTGGTTAAAGTAGTCTCTAGCATTATCTAATCTAAAACTCTTAATTTTAACTCCAAATTGATTTTGAACCATAGAATTAAAATTAGAAATAATACTACTTACATCATATTTGTGTTATATCCATGTGACCTTAGTGCAATCATTGATTAGAGAAACAAACCATCGAACCTTGTGGAAGGTCCTCTAATGTCATTGTGAATCAAATCAAAAGGATGAGAACTTCTTTTGTTGTTTATAGGAAAAGATACGCGGATGTGCTTAGCAAATTCACAAGTATAACATCGGAATTGACTCATTTCTAATCCTTTAAACAAGAATGGAAACATGATATATAAGACACGAAAAGATGGATGACCAAAACGAAAATGGTAAAGCCAAATGACATCCTTATTTGAAGCACTAAGAAATGATAAGGGAGAATTGTTTATGACTTTCTTTGAAATCCTCAGCGTCTCAAGATAGTACAACCCATTCTTTTCCTTAGCAAGTCCAATCTTCCTCTCTGAATCCTGTTCTTGAAAAACATAGTAGGTAGGGTAAAAAATTGCATAACATTTGAGGTCATTGGTGAGCCTTTGTATGGAGACTATGTTGGCTGATAGTTTTGGCACATGGAGGACATCTTTTAGAGTGAGAATAGGTGTAATATAAATATCACCAACTCCTGCAATAGTGGCTAAAGAACCATTTGCCACCACTATTTTCCTATTGCTTGGACATAGGGTGTAGGTACTAAAAAGTGCGAGTCATGTGATCAATGGCACACAAGGCGCAGATGACAACCATTCTTTAAAATAGTTTTGGAATGAAATAGATTTTCTATTTCTATTTCTGAAGAGTTTAAGCAAAATAACCGTTTGATAACGACACAAAATTTCTACTCTAAAAATGAAATTCGTTTGATAACGACACAAAATTTCTTCCTTCCTAGATTTATGGGCGTGACAATGACCACGACCTTTAATATAAAAAATAAAAATAAAAATGATTTAGTAACAAAAAAAAATAATGAATAAAATAAAATAAAATAAAATAAATCATAAAAAAATAAAATAAAAATATCATTTTATTTTAAAATTAAAATATAAAAATAAATTTATTTTATTTATTCTATTTTATTTATTTTAAGAATAAATTTATTTTAAAATGAATAAAAATAAAAATTAAAAATAATTTTATTTGGCAAAACACTCAAGGCAAATAAAATTAATTTATTTTTATTTATCATAAATAAATTATTTTAAATAAATATAATAAATTTATTTTATTTATTCTATTTTATTTTATTTTACGAATAAATTTATTTTAAAATGAATAAAAATAAAAAAATTATTTGGCAAAACACTCGAGGCAAATAAAAATTTATTATTTTTATCATAAATAAATTATTTTAAATAAATTAAATAAATTTATTTTGTTTATTCTATTTTATTTTATTTTACAAATAAATTTATTTTAAAATGAATAAAAATAAAAAATAATTTTACTTTTAATAAAAATATTTATTTATTTATCATAAATAAATTTAATAAATTTATTTTTAGTAAACTAAAAATAAAATGATAAATAAAAATAATTTATTTATTTTAATAAATTTATTTTTATTTTTAAATGAATATATTTATTTTTATTTTGGGAAGAGAAGAGGCGTACAAGGAGAAAAGAGTGAAATTAGGGTTGGGAGAAATCGAAAGTGATTTCTCCTCCATTTCTATTTTTGGAATAGAAATCATTCCGGAAAATGAAAATTTGATAAGCGTTATTAAACAAAGTTTATGTTAGAAATTGGTGGAGCGTAAAAACATTTTGAATGCAGAAATAATTTTTATCACGCACCCCCTAAGTCTATTATCCAAGCTTCACTTGAAAGTTTTTCTGAGGCATTTAGACAAAAAAAAAAAAAAGAATGGAGACTTATCTGAGCGTGCTAAGGAACATGCACCGGAGGGTTTATCAAGAGACCCTAAAAGCCCTTTAATTCTTTCTATTTCCTCACTACTAAAGGATTCTTTCACCTGTCCTTCACTGTGATTGATTTGCTGGCTGGTCTATTCAATTAGATGAGCCTAGGGCCTTGGCTATCCTCCTTTATTTACCCACTCTCGGCTTGAGGTTGTTGGTTTGTCATTCAGTTACCAGCAACGTTCCTTTGTATGCCTTGGCTTCTTACAGTAGGTACACCACAAACTATCTCAATTATACCTTCATGTAGGCCTCGAAGCATCCACCTTTCCTCTTTCTTGTGTTGACACATTGCGAGTTACTAATGCTAAGCCTTCCATAGCTTGAGGCTCTAGCATTATTCCCCTTTGACTTTCTTCTGCCCGGATTAGAGAGATCGTCTCTTCCAAAGAAGGGATTTCTTCCTTTCCAAGTATCTGAATCCTGACTTGGTCAAATTCCAAATTAAGACCTGCCAGGAAATCATATACTTGATCCTTTTCAATGAAGGTTTTTAGAGTTACAGCATCATTTGCACACTTCATCTCAAATACTCGATAATGATTGAGTTATTGCCATAGATTTTGAAGGGAATTGGCATATTCCATCATTGTTTTGCTCCCTTGTTTTGTTGCACTTGTCTTTACCTTGATTTCATATACTTGTGCTGCATCTCAAGCCTTTGAATAAGTCCTGCGTATAGAATCCCAAATCTCCTTTGCAGTTTTGAGAAACATACATGTATCACTTATGGCCGGATCCATTGAATCCCAAAGCCATGACATGATCATTAAATCTGCCTCATCCCATGCATTGAACGTGGGATCTTCTAGTGTTGGACTTTGTTCCGAGAAAATGGCCGAGTGTTCCTTTACCCTTCAAATAGGTCTTGACGAATTGTGACCATTTGAGATAATTCTTTTCATTCAGCCTATAAGTTGCTCCCACATTTTGTAGATCTCTGGTCATATGGTTGGTGTTGGCCTCCTCATTTTGACCCGAAGTATCTCCAATCAATTTTGTCTTAGACATGGATAATTCCAGGCAGAAAAGAAAGTACTTGGAAAGGAAGAGCAAAAAAAAAAAAAAAAAAAAACAGAAGTAGTAAAGGCTGCAAGTGAATGAGGTTTTTAGGGCCAAAAAAAAAAAATTGGGACAAGTTTAGAAGCTAAGAGGGAAAAAATATAGCTCAAGGGATCACAACAATGACATTTGCAATCAAATTGTTAAGGACAAAGATAAATCCAGCAATGAAGGCTGTGATTGGAAGATTATTGCATCAATGAAGGATGCACTGCAACACTATCCTAGAAAAATGAGCCTAATGCTCTGATACCATGAAGGATTTAGAGAAAAGAATTGTGATAATTCTCTAAATTTTTGTACTAGGATTACAAAGCTATTTATAGGACTTCTACAAGTACTAACTAGGAAAAAACAGAACCAAAGGAAAAAAAAACTAGGAAAAAACATATCTAAATAATACAGCTATAATCTCACAAATTAAGGGATAGTAATAAATCATTTCCTAACTAATTATTTACAGCTATTTCCTAATAATTAGGACCCAAAAAATCAGGATTGAATATTCCTAATAATCAGCTCCTAAAAATCAGGATAATTCAACACAAACACAATCCATGCAGCAATGAAACAAAGTTTGGCAAATCTCGCCAGAGAGAGTGAGGAGGGAGGCCCTTAAAAGAACTACCCTGCCTCCAAGAACCAAAAAGAAAGACAAAAAATTAGCCCATCTACAAATATGTGTTTCTATGAGTGTGAGGCTGCATGCGTATTGCAATTCTACCAAGTGCCAACAACTCGGAATTAGCAGGTACATGCAGGTTACCTTAAAGAGATGAGATCCTGTATGAGCATCCACAGCACTAAAAGGGTCGTCGAATAAGTAAATGTCCGCATCTTGGTAGACCGCACGAGCAATCTGAATTCTTTGCTTTTGGCCACCACTCAGATTTATTCCTCTCTCTCCAATGACTGTTTGATCGCCGTGTGATAGAATTTCCAAATCCTTCTTCAAGGAGCATGCTTCAAGGACCCTTTCATATCTCTCTTCGTCCATCTCCTTACCAAATAAGATGTTGTCGATGATCTTGCCACTCTGAATCCATGGAGATTGAGCGACATAAGCCTTAGTTCCACACAGCCTTAGGGTCCCAGATATCTTTGGCATTTCTCCCAGAATGCAGGAAAGCAAGCTTGATTTTCCTGAGCCGACGGTACCACAAACAGCGATCTTCATGCCCCTTTGTGCCTTCAAATTTATGTCCATAATTGTGGGATTAGACGAAGCCAAGTCCCAGGAAAAATTCCCACGAATTATCTCAACTGCTGTGTCAGTAATTCCCTGAGGAATCCTCTCCACAACATCATTCTGCAGATCATCAAGACACAAGAAAGATGCTATTCTGTCGAGTGAGACCTTTGTCTGAGCTATCATTGATATCAAGTCAGGAAGACAGTAGATGGGCTCTTGGAGGATCCTAAACGTTGCGAGGGATGATAAGATTTTTCCAGAAGAAAGCGGGATCCCCATCAACATACATGCGCTGAAAGTGACGACGGAAACAAAGGTGGGTGCGCCCCAGAAAACGAAAGAGGTCATTGCTTGAGTGTAAACAAACTTCTTCAACCATCCTATCTCGGCATTTCGAAGCTCGAAAATCTTTGACAAGAATTTCATCTCCCATCCCTGAAGCTTCAGAATTCTCATGTTCCGGAGAATCTCCGAAGTTGCCTTCATCCTTTTATCTTTCGATTTCATCATTCTGTCCTGATACTTCTCCTGCAACTTAGCTAAGGGAAGATTTGCTAACATAACAAGCACAGTGGCCACGAAAGCTGCAATACTGGCGAGTCCGAGATTTTTGTACAAGATCCCCAAAGCCAAAGCTACTTGCAAAAGCACCATCCATGGATCGTGAATGTACCAAGCAAAGTCACCCACCCTCTCGGCATCAACAGATATGAAATTGATGATCTCTCCACTAGTATGGCCCTGTTTTGACTGGCACGAAAGGGTCAATGCCTTGTCATACATCATGGCAACGACCACTGCTCGCATCCTAATCCCAACCTGCTGTAACCTGAAGAACCGTTGCCTCTGTGACAGGCACTCAACGAGCTTCGCCACTAAAAAGGCTGAAACTAACGAATAGCCTTCATTTTTGTATTGGCGTCGCCCATTAAGAAATTGAACAAGGGTATCAATGAGGTATGGGCCAACATAAGTAGCCAACACATTAAGAAGCACAAAGACTGCTGTCGAAAGAATTTGTCTCCACACAGACAAGAACAATGCCTTCACCAGCCTCCACGTAGTCACTTTATCGCTAGCCTCACCATTGAACCGAAGCTTACTTCTGAAGTGTTGAGAAGCCCCTACCACACTATCGCCAGAATCAAGTTGAGGAACATCCTCAAGGTCCAAGGTTTTCTTATTCCCAATGGAAATAAGAGGATTCATCCAAGAGAAAGTAACTATGCTAAGTATACCAGCTCTAGAATAAGGGGTTACCGCATCGCTCCCTCTAAACTTATTCAACCCCACACCATCCCTATTACTTGAAATCAAATTATTCCCATTTAAAAGGGGCTCTTCAAGGAGGTTCTCTTCAACCTCATTTTTCCCGGAGAACCCACATAACAGAAGTACGAACCGGTCAAGACAGAGATTACGTCGGATACAAAATCCCGAACCGGCAACAAGCCAACATGTTTCTCATATCGAATGACGTCTAAAACAAGGGAATAACAGGAAATAGAGAAGTAGAAGCCCCACCAAACTCTTAACAGGAAAGGGAACTTGGATTCGCCAGAATCAGAGTTGCGACCGTGCAGGTAAACACACATTAGCCCCCAAGCAAGAGTCGTGAGAGCTGAATCCACAAGGGAGACCAGTCTCACGTCCGACCAGCCATTTCTATACCAATAAAAATAGTTCAGCACACACAAGGCGAGATTGAACAGAGACACGCCCAGGGCCCAACAAAGAGTCAGCTTATACAAGACACCTCTCCCCCTCCCGCGACTCCCCTTTGGACCCTCACCATGCCCTGCCCTTATTTTCTTGTAAACCCACGAGACGAGCAGGGCAAGCAACAGCACCAGGTGCAGAGAACCAGAAAAGCCATGAACAAAGATGGGTTGGACGAGGAAATCGCTACCTGAGGACATGAGAGCAGAGGAGGGAGAGAAGAGGGTCAGGGTGACCTGCTCTCGTGAATCAAAGGGTCCCAATATTTCGGGGGTTGGTGAGGGGTTTCTGCGACCTGGGAGTGCCGGGGGGGATGGGAAGGCGAGCCCTGGTGCTTCGGGAGAAGAGTCTCTGAAACAATAATGTTGTGCGGGAGAAACGAGGAGGATTGGCGTCGCCCTTATATACACTCGTGAGTCAGCGGAAATTTGTGCGCCATTCGTCGCCATTTGCGCTCGCGCCTGCTGGTCCACTAACGCAAGAGGAGGTCGAAAGTGGGGTTTTGCCTTGGGCAAAGGGATAACGTGGGGCGCAAGCCTCACCACACGAAGATAGCCGCCATTCTTGGTTGGCCACTGAAGCAGAGGCGGACAAGGACATAAAACAAAAAGTCGGAGACGCGGAGACCTTCATTTCCTGGAAAGTACTGAGCTGAGCTCGTCTTTTTTAAATCAACGTCGGAATAAACAAAACTAACGTTGGCACGTGGCTACATAGATCAGCAAACCCCCAACATTTTTATCCAAAACAATTCCAAGAAAAGGAGGCGATTTTCAGCGACGAAGTTCACGAATCACGCAAACCTCCCATGCTTTTTCTGTCTTTCCGGAGAAGCTTTTTGCTAGGCCGATGTTGAAAATTCGAAGATGTGCAGGGTTGACCCCGTTTTGCCTAAGACGGGATGTATCCCATTTGGAAAATTACAAAAGCCACAAAAAGAAAATTTTGAATTTTATTCATTTTGACACATATACCTAATTTTTTTTTTTTTGTGATACAAAAAAATTTCAAATTTGTATTTATGTGAGATATTTAGCCACCATTCAAGTTCCGTTAATGAGAACCATTAAATTCATCTAAATGGACGTCATGCAATTTAAGTGAAATAAAAACGACTTGTTTTAGCTGAAAAATTATTTAACGGAATCTTGAAGTAGGTAAAAGTATTATGTATGTATAAGTTTGAGTTTTTTTTTGTCAGAAGAAAAAATTTAGGATAACTGTGTTGCAGTGGGCATAAAATTCGGGATAAATGTATTATGGATAGTTCGATTTTTTTTTTTGTGACTTTTTCCCTTTGGAACAAAGAAATTATCACTTAAGATTTCCTCAATTTTTTATAATTTAGGTGAAGTCGTCCTAACCTTGATTGCATCAACAATGACTAACGTGTTTCCCCAAGCAATAATTTGATTATAGAGTTTGTTAGCATGAGGACCGTTGATACTTATTGAAATCTCTCTCTCTCTCTCTCTCTCTCTCTCTCTTCCTGTTCTTATAAATTTTCCTCAACGATTGTAAAACCCTTTACAATCCATCCAATGTAAAGAGCTTATTAATGAGTAATTGTTCTAGTTGTGGTAATTTTTTTTAACTCAATTATAACTTTGACACTCCTATAGTCGTCGACTTTCCTTATACTCCAGGGAATTGCCATTATTTTCAATTAATTCCTTTTTTATCCAATGGTCATATTGGCCTCATGACTGGATGCTGGAACATAGAATTTCTCGAGAATCTTTTTATGCTATTCCTTTTATTGTTCGACTTGAGTATGATATCGACCAAAGGAAAAGAGGGGGGGGATTTGCCTACAAGTTAGATCAGCAAACATTGGAGACCCATTTTCAGAAACGAGATTAAACACAACTTACAAAGAAAAAATCGAATATAAGACGACTTGATATGTCTAAATTCTATATGAGGACACTAATTAATACAAATTAACTTGATTTCATCATAATTCCCACGTTCAGCGTGTAGAATCAAAACCAAGCTATTTTATAAATGGATATGAATTGGCATGAACTATAAAACGGTACGTGAACATTAAGCGATGGTCAACCTCCACGTGGTCCATAAATGATCCGAAGATTTATACCCATTTTTCCACGAAAGGAAAGCGAAAAAAAGTGGGAAAGGCCATGATGTAACTGGATGGAAAGTTCTCTCGTCGGCTGAACACCTTGAAGAAGACTGCGAAAGTTTTTCCTAACATTCAAGACATTAACATGCCTCTGCCATTCAACAAGACCAACAATCAAAATCAAAGGTCTTTTTCCTGTCCATCGTTCTTTTGGTTGTGCAAGAACGAGGACTGTTCTTACTTCCTATGTTTTAAGTTTGATCACCATTAAAAATTTCTCCATGGAAACGATTATAGGATTGCTTCAGCATTGATGTTAATCAAGTAAGATTAAGTTAATAACGAATATGTTGTGATCCGAAAACACATAATTCTAATGCCCTCTAGTCTTCTATAAATACGAGATCAAATCCAAAAAAAAAAAAAAAAAAAAATCTCAAATTTCTTTATCGCCTTTGAGATCTAAGTATAAAAAAAATCATAAACTTATTAAATTGGTACTCAAACCTTTCACTTGGACAAAGTCAATTTTAAACATTTTGCATCTTTACATAATGAGTTCATCTAGCAAATTGTGACTGGAAAATTATTTACATGGATACTAGCCATTCTACAAGCCCTCGCCCAAGCCGAGAGGGTTGAGCCCTCACCAAATTCAGTGAGAGCGACTCTTGCCAACTGTGAACCGAGCCTGCTTGTGCTGGTTCAGGATTGCTGCTTTGCTTCAAATTCCCTCTATTGTTTTTTCTCACCTATAAATCAAAACGATTTCTTCTTTGGGTCATAGGTGTGGAGATGAAAATAACAACACAATCAAGTGAGTGATAATGTTCATTGAATCGAATGGGATTTAGCGAGGACTCAACTTGTGACCTGGGCAATGGTCATGACACTCACTTGTGGTTGGTGAGGGCTCGTAGGCCCTTGAGTTGCTAGTGACCCTTGCCAGCCATAATGAAGAAAAATATATAAAATGAAGTTTAGAAAATATTAAAAGATTGTAAAATTGTCAATGTCGGTGTTGATCGTATCACATAAGGCGGTTGTCATTTATGTTAGCGATTTCTTGGAAAAATCGACTGGATAGACTCAATTAACAAAAATGCAAAAGATTTAGTATTAAATTAGTCAAATTAAAAAGTTTAAAACTGAATCCGTATCAATGTGATATGATTAAGATTTCTTTGGTGCCTATGGTTCTAAGGAATGTAATAGTACTGAAAAGTCTACTTTTGCAAGAGCAATTCTTGTCAACATTGATCATCAAAATCTTGTCCGATTCCGAAAGTTAGGAATCTAAACAGATACCTCAAACTCAAAGCACTCACATTTTTTTCTATCTTTGGGCCATTCATGGAGCGATAGTCATTGGAGTTCTTTGGGAAAATATCTCACGGATTCATTGTACCAAGAGTCGTTGTGACATTTGAAAAGGTAATCACGAAAACCACCGATCCACCTCGGGTGAAAACCATGAGTCCAGGTCAGTTGCTAATCGTTAAGGAAATAAATTTTGATATTTTCTTTAAATATCTCAACTCAATGGGTTTTGGGTTTGGGGAGTCAATGATGTACAATTAATTAAAAACATATTCTACTTTACTACACTAACTAGTTTCAAGCACGCGATACGTGATGCGCAATTAATTTTCATTTCTTGTGCGGCTTGTAAACTAATAATAGATGTTAAAATTTATTTGCATGAAGAAATTTAAAAAAAAAAAAGAACTGGACATTTTATTCTGCACATTTTTCTGAATATATAAGAAAATAGAGAAGCATTCTTAAATTTATCACATAGAGTGCATGTAGAAAATTTATTCACATAAACAACTAATCAATCAAGAAAAAATGGATCCATATATGATTGTAAACACCGAGATCAATAAACATGGCGAAATTAAAGCGTACCTGTTTGAGTCATTGTTTCACTTGAAGAAAATAGATCAATCTGATAACCAATGATCTATCGGAATACCAGATCTTCCTCTCTATTACCTATTTCAGTATAGCAACTTTTAATGGGATTTAAAGCAATTGATAGGTATAACTTATCCTTTTATAGGCTAGAGAGGGGACCTAGCAAACTCTAATCAACAGCGTGTCAACCGGGCCCTTCTCAACTAGGCTCGTTATTAATAGATGTCAATACCCAATTCAATCAGATCACTGTAGGGTTCAACAAATATTGAAACATTAACCCGATTATTTAAAATAGAAAATTAATTAATTAATGTAAGCCCATATTATAGAAAATTTATAAAATTCTCTCACTTGGACTATATTAATTAACTTATTTTATTTGAAAAAGATCTTATATTGAAAACTACACTATTGGGTTAATAACTGAAAATTTTTGTTTTATGTGGCAACACCTTTAAAAGTAATATTCCAATAACGGCATCTCAAAACCAATCCAATCCTATATAACCTCAGTATAGGACTATGGAAATTAATATGTTAAAAAAATACCACAATACATGACCTTCCATAATCACATATAATAAACATTATATTTTCATGTATCATGGGCCTAGTAGTGTAGTAAGAAATAGTGTCAACATGTGATCAAAATATACACTATTTCTTATCAATCCTCAATGCAATTTCTCAACGACATGAAACTGCATTAGCGCAATCTCTAAACATGAAATTGCACAACTATACCACAATCCAATATGAGATCTCATAATTAGTGACATCCAATCATCTTAAAACTAAAATTTGTTTAAAGATATTGTTTTATACTTCTATTTCTCATCCAGGGAGAAAGGATAATAATAGAATCAATAACAACAATCATTGAAAATAAATATTTTAATAGACATCATAAAAGCATTATCAGTCTGCATATAACTATAATATCCATAAATACAAATTATATAACTCCCATTAATAAAAGAAATCAAAAGAATCTAAGACACCCATATTATTTACGTGTTCTTTAAACAAAATGGGTCGTAAGCCTTTTTGTAGAGGATCAGCCAACATGGACTCACTTCTAATATTTTGAATCACAATGTCTCCCTTTTTTATTAAGTCCTTAACAATATAATATTTGATCCAATTAACATTTCAACCGTGGCATTGTTGTTATTTATAGCAAAAGTAACTGTTTATCACACATAATGCAATAAGATCAATTATGGGCAATAAGTATTTCAACAAAAATAATTAGTACATTATAAACTTCCCTTTGGGCAAAGTGTATAATGCACTATTTTTCACAGCATGAAGTTTATAAAGCAACAACAAAGAGAATTACATATAATTGTCAAGGATCCATCCCCATTGGGCAGACACATCCTTTAAATTATATATCTCAATAATATCAATATAGAGGGGGATTACATATAATTTTCAAAACATTTATCCCCTTTGGGCAGATAAATATTTTTCAATTATAAATCTGCATCTTTTAAATATGGGAATTAAACTTCATGCTATATTCTAAATTAATATACACAATAACTCCCATTGGGCGAGTAATTGTATATACTAATTTTTTATCAATAGGGAACTCCAATAATTTATGCCCAAAATTTATCAAACAATATGAAGCATTTTACAACATGTGCTTCCCAAGATCATATTGCATTTATCAAGCAACAATTTTGCCACGATTTTTTTAATTTTAGTTTAACTCACTACTCTAATTTGTACTCTGAGTGGGAAGAAACACTCACTTAAATTTGAAGGCGGAGAAGAGTTCTTAAAAACTCTTCATAACCAAATGACAACCAACTTGAGAACGTCAACATAATCTAGGCAATTTTACAAGATTCATTCTTTGACCCCACCAAGAAATATGATCACATCAACTATGATTCTTGGCGACTGCCACCACACACATATCGCATAATGCCTTGGCACCCTAAGACCTTACATGCATAGTTGGCAGAATACTTTCCCTTGATCCCATGACCCGTAATTTTACGCATCAGACAGGTACATCGTCAAATAATAATAATAATAATAATAATAATAATAATAATAATAATAATAATAATAATAATAATAATAATAATAATAATAATAATAATAATAATAATAATGATAATGATAATGATAATGATAATGATAATAATAATAATAATAATAAAACCTATGCACCATTATGAATATACCAATGCTTTCTTGTGGCAAATAATCCAAAGAACTTGTTCCCCTGTTCAAGACCTCCACTGGTACACCAATGATATTGTGTGCATTTGTTTAACAAGATACTCGAGCAAAATAGTAAACCATGAAAGCTTAGGATATCGATCAAATTCTCTGATCAATCAAATGCTGAATTTCAACTTCCATCATTAATTTCAAATTAGTTTGCAGAGAATGAACCACTATGTAATAGCATAATAGAGGTTCCAATGAGGTTCACTTAAAAAAAAAAAAAAACAAATTTCCAAGAGCTATATCATAAATAGTGTATCATCCAGCTAGCCAAGTTTTTTTTGAATGAATAGATTTCTATGTTGCGGTCGGTGGGCAGTAATTTTCAGCATGAAATAGTTATTCTCCTTATTTCTAAGACTAGCTAGAAAGTCACCAGAAAGACCAAGATAATCACCAACTTATGCTAATATTACCATCCAAGAACTTTCACTGGATAAGATAGTAGAACGCTTCACCCAATTGAGTACTTACAACAAAATAAGTGCCTGTTAGTAAATACTAAATTTCTGGACAAAAGAAATGCACATACACTAATTTCCATGACTAGTTTACCAACAATGAACAAATGAATTGTTACGATTTCTATTTTCTTCTAGGGTAAATAATCATCAATTAGAAAATCGATTTCCAGAATAGGGATTGGCTTCACTTTTCCCTTTTCCCTTCTTACTTTCCTTGTAGAGTTTGAAACTGGACTTTGATTCACAGTCAAATACTTGAAACCCTTTAAATATACAAGTATTGAGACGTATAGTCATCTAAAATCTTTTTGGAATGTCTTAACAATAAGAATAATTTCATTTCTCATGTAAAAAGTTTTGGAGGCTAAAGAACTTAAGCTAAGCCAAACAAACTTTTCCCCATGGTCGGAATAGGCCTAATGAGGCATTGAAGCTTCTTTCCTATTTAAGGTACTGCAAAGCAAAATTTAGAAAAACCACAATTGTGGCACAATGCCGTGATCCTTTCCCACAAAACCTGTTTTCCTGCCTCCAATCAATCCAACAACTAGGGTTCACCCTAAACCATGAATACCAGTTAAAAGGTGTTGCTTTGGTCTTATGATTAAAGGTACTATGAAAAAAAAAAAAATCGCGCACTACCCTCTAAATACATCAGCACATATATTCTCCTGCTCCTCTGTTACCACCCCTTCCTTGTGTGCATCAAAGTAAGGGCAAACATTTGGCCCGATATAAGTAGCAATGAACAAAACACGTTTGGCAAGATAACATAATGCTCTATCTTCTATATGATTTTTTTCTTCTTTTTCTTGTTCTAAGAGGGAACAATCCAGAAGATCTCCCATGTCAATTCCCCAGTTTAACAATGCAATCTAGTCAGAACTATCGAACTCTAAAATCATATTTAAAATTTTTTTAATCAATGGTTCTTCAGGAAAGATGATTTGAGCCAAGTCAAGAGAAATTAAAGGTTCGAGTAAAACCGCCCAAGATTCAAACTACCCGTACGTGAAGCTTTCCAACAATGGGTGACGAGAAGCAGTGCCATATATTTTTCAAATTAGTAACATATAAATAATCAGAACAAAGGTCACCAAAAAAATAAAATAATAATAATCAGAACAAAGGCACGCTACTCAACACTAAGGATAGAAGAGAAAGACATCAACAACCGACCAACGATACATAAATCAATCCCACAGCTGATGATCCCGCACAACACGTACGCGATGCAAATTCAAGATCATTCTCTAACTTGATCACCCAAAGAGGAAGAACAAAGAATAATTAAATAAATAATCATATCCTTAGTACAAAGATTTATATACTAAAGAATCAGATCCTCCCACAACTGATGATCCCGCACAACACGTACGCGATGCAAATTCAAGATCATTCTCTAACTTGATCACCCAAAGGGGAAGAACAAAGAATAATTAAATAAATAATCATATCCTTAGTACAAAGATTTATATACTAAAGAATCAGATCCTCCCACAACTGATGATCCCGCACAACACGTACGCGATGCAAATTCAAGATCATTCTCTAACTTGATCACCCAAAGAGGAAGAACAAATAATTATTAAATAAATAATCATATTCTTAGTACAAAGATTTATATACTAAAGAATCAGATCCTCCCAATTTTAAACAATCTAAAATTTACTTTAATTTATGCTACTTTAAGCACAACGTTCAAGAAGACCGCATCATGGGATTTCCCAATACCTAAACCCGCCATGCTCCAGCATCGAAATCCATCTCACAAACCGATTCAAAAACTGACAAAACCCAAAAATTTGACAAATTTCAGACAACCAGCTACTGTGACTATAACCTCCCTTGGGATCTCACTGCCGCTTTCAAACAAGCAGATGATTAACCACAAAGCACAAATCACGCTAAAAAATACAGATTTGAGTTCTTTTATTGGGAGCTGCATAAATGTCTATCGAGAAATCAACTACCGATAGTCAACCCATTACTGTTCAACACTTCAATCGATAGAATTGTAAAAAAAAAAAAAAAAAAAAACGTAGTTCTATAGATAAAGGATGCACATGTCAAGTTAGTTGACAACTTTTGTATATAAATCCTAGCAATACCTACACATGCTAGGCAGCCACTAGTTCCGGAGATAAATTCATTGTGAACATAGTAGCTGTACACAAAAGGCTAAAACAGACTTTAGACAAATTATTGCTACTATGCATACAATTACTCCAAGCAACTGATATCGCATCAGTATCTAAAAGAACCGGAACACGCTGCCAACCGGTCGAAACTATAAGTATCCTGCCACTCATGCCAAAACAATCATGTTACAAACATGAAGCAATGGTTTTCCAAATTAAGATTTCGAAATCTAGAGAATGGAGAGGAAGATGGGGGTTACTTTAATGCAACAAAAAGATGCTAAAACACATATATAACAATACCCATGCAACGATTTACAACGAACATCAATCAATTGCAAGTAATTTGAAAATTCTAGAACTTTTCATGTATAAACCCTAGAATTTTAAATTTAAAAAAATTCTCTATCAATTCTCAACGAAATTATACAAATTATATATGGTTGGAAAGATCTCAACATGTAGAACAAAAGCCCTATGGTTTCGAGATCAATTGAGCAAAAAATCCACACGATAAAATAATGCCCATATTCGGCTCAAAGAGGAAAATTTTGAATTTTTCCATAAAAAAATTTGGGTTCTACAATGATATATATGATAGGCTCTGATACCACATGTAAACAATTTATTCACATAAACAACTAATCAATCAAGAAAAAACGGATCCATATATGATTGTAAAACACTGAGATCAATAAATACAACGGAATTGAAGCGTACCTATTTGAGCCACTGCTTCACTTGAAGAAAATAGATCAATCTGATAACCAGTGATCTATCAGAATACCAGATCTTTCTCTCTATGACCTATTTCAGCATAGCAGCTTTCAATGGGATTTAAAGCAACTGATAGGTATAACCTACCCTTTTATATGCTAGAGAGGAGACCTAGCAAACCCTAATCAACAGCATGTCAACTGGGCTCTTCCCATTACGGGTTTCAGTTAAACACAATTGACTACACTTGGCTGCTCAACTAGGCCCGTTATTAATACATGCCAATACCAAATTCAATCAGATCACCGTAGGGTTCAAAAAATATTAGAATATCCATTAACCCAATTATTTAAAATAGAAAATCAATTAATTAATGTAAGCTCATATTATAGGAAATTTCCAACAGTGTAAGGATGAGGCTGATTTCACAATAAGGACAATTAAGTAATGTTACCAAGTTCACCTTTTTTTAAAAAAATTAATTTAAAGAAATTGGGTAGTTAACTTCCGTGTACTTTCGCCTTTTTGTCCTTTTTATTGGTCAATTTTCCTTGTTTTCCTCTTTGATCTATAGTTAATAAAATAAACGGCTATAATAAAAAACACAAAAAGTGAGATAATTTGGCGTTTCTCTTAAGACTTCATTTGTTTCGTGGAAAATGAATTTTTTGAATTTTTTTCTAAAAATGATTATTTATATCACTTAAAATAATTAGTCATTAAAAATTATTTTTACTATCGATAATAATTTATGAAACTTGCACGTATCACAGCTTAAAAGTATAAAAAGAATAATTGCACAAAACAAGACGTGGAAGATAAGAAGAGAAAAAAAAAAAGTGTAAATGAATACGTGCACGGACCAAAATGTGGAAGATAAGAAGGAAGGAGAATTTAAAGAAGTCAACATTTTTGTGAGAGCTTGTTTCTCAAATCTCTCATATCATAGCAGTATAGATAGATATAATATTTTATCTAAATAAATTACTAGAGCTTCCTTAATTTTGTCGCACCCTCCCAAATTTTCTCAACGTTTTTGAAGTTTCAAAGTTTAGGGAAGTATTTTTAGAAATTTTGTGGAAAAAAGCAAATTTAAAAGCTAAATCTGCAATAATAATGCTTTCAAATAGGATATATGAGGTAATCAAGTCAACGATTTGCTTTCAATTTGAGAAATAACAACTTTTGTGGATATGGAAATGTGACATTTGGCTATTTGAGCCATTGCAATTATGGTAATATAAAAAGTCCTGCTAAAGGGTTGCTTTCAGGGGCTCGAACTTTGGCGGGGTGAAGCACTTTACCACGGTTAGGCCAGAGCCTTGCCAATGACTAGATTTAAGTAAGAGCATGGATAT
Organism: Eucalyptus lansdowneana; assembly: GCA_017140395.1. NCBI lineage: Eukaryota > Viridiplantae > Streptophyta > Magnoliopsida > Myrtales > Myrtaceae > Eucalyptus > Eucalyptus lansdowneana. The sequence goes on from CM029488.1 coordinate 26,355,281, forward strand.
CACTTGCATAAAAAACTTAATTTAAACTAGGTTTCGTTTGGTTTATAGAAAATAACTTTAAAAAATATATATTTTGAATTTTTCAGCATTTATTTTATAGAAAATGAATTAGTTAGAAAAAATATTTTCTGTCAATGGAAATTTTTTTCTAAAATAGGAGAAAATGTTTTTGGCTTTTCAAGTAGAGGAAATCATTTTTCTGCCTCACTCTCTCTTATCGAATACTCTTACGCAGCCTTGCTAGTCCACTCTTCTTTCTTTTCTTTTTCTCCTTTTTTCGTTCTTTGTTTTTCATTCCTTCTTGGCCAGCCACAAGTGAGGCTTGAGGCCTTGTCAGCCTCTAGTGAGCGATGAGCTCAAGCTGGCCACTTGCCAGATTGGTGAGCGCAAGCCTCACCATAGGCTTGAGTTTGCCCTTGGTTGTTCGTTGGGGTCGGCGACTGACTAAAGAAGAAGGAGGAGGAAAAGAAAAAAGTGAAAAAAATTAAAATGCAAAAAAAAAAAATTAAAAATTAATTTAAAAAAATAAAAAAGAAAAAGAAATAAAAATATTAAAAGGAGTGCACAGATGAAAATTAGATCAAATTTTCCATACCTTATGGAGGAAATTTTTAGTTCATTTTCAGGTTTCAGTCACATATTAAAAAATATTGTCATTTTTAGGAAAAATGATTTCTAGAAAATATTTTATAAAAATGTCATATTTTCTCAAAACAAATGGCGTTTAAGTGTGAACAACATCTATAAATGACACTCGCCAATTAGAAGCTTTATTGGGCAAATTTCTTTGAAATGGTAACCACGCAAAAAATGGCGTATCCAAAAGAAAAAAAGAAGAAGAGATATTTCCTTCAATCAATTATGCAAGGTCTCTCTCAATCTCAATATCGGCAAATAAAGAAAAGAAACTACAGGCCGGAATTTTCCATGCACGTGTCTCGACTAATTTTCGATCCCTTTGAAGAGGCCTCGGTTCCTACGTGAAAATATCCGACTGTCGGTGCTCTTCATTAGCCACTTGTGCATGGGCTACATAAAAAGCAAATCTTAATGAATTAACTCATACCGCAAAAAATGGCGTATCCAAAAGAAAAAAATAATTAAAAAGAGAGATATTTCCTTCAATCAATTATGCAAGGTCTCCCTCAATCTCAATCTCCGCAAATAAAGAAAAGAAACTACAGGCCGGAATTTTCCATGCACGTGTCTTGACTAATTTTCGATCCCTTTGAAGAGGCCTCGGTTCCTATGTGAAAATATCCGACTGTCGGTACTCTTCATTAGCCACTTGTGCATGGGCTACATAAAAAGCAAATCTTAATGAATTAACTCACTTTCATTGGATGTATGTGGTAAGACAGATTATGAACACAGTAATTAGATATTAAATTTACTCCACTAGAATTCCAAAAGTACAGGCGCTTCGTAGAATTGGGATTATAAAACCCATGATTATCGGATGGATTCTCGATGCGGGATTTGGAGTTTCAAGTTCCCGGGTTCATGGAGTTGTAGATGGAGAAAGCATCTAAGAAGAGCCTGTTGACACCTCAATTTTTATTATGTTTATTTTATTAATTAAGTTTTTACTTATTTTGTCTTTTTCGAAATAATAAGCAAATAACAAAAAAAAAAACCGAAAAAACAAAAAAAACAAGAGAAAACATAAAAAAGCCCCTCCTCTGGGCCTCCTCGGCCCATTTCCGCCTCAGCCCGGCCCACGCGCCCCTTGTCTTCTTCCTCCTTGGCTTCTCCCTTCACGCCTCTGCAACAAATGCGCAGAGAGCGGCAGCTAGGGTTTCGGCGCACGCGTAGGCCAGCCGGTGACGGATGGGACGTGCCTTCAGAGCAAGCAAGTGGGCGGCTGAGGTGACGCCGGTTCGGCCGCACCAAGGCCGGTCGGCACACGGAGAATCAGCGGCCAAACCTCTTCTTCGACCGGACTCCCTCGCCTATAAATAGGCCAGCACCACCTCCATTGAAGACGGACAGAGATCACGGAGAGAGAGAGAGGGGGAGCCAGATCGAGTCGCAGCCCTTGGACACCCCACTGAGAGACTTCAGGAGGGCCGAGAGCTCGCGACCTTAGATCTGAGCCTCGCCGGAGGGAGAGTATAGAGGAGAGAGATCGAAGCCGCAAGCATTCAAGCTTCCCCCGAGAGACTTCAGGGGAGGCTCGACGCTCGCGAGCCCAAATCAACCGGAGGGAGCAGAGTTCGGGCACCCTCTGCCGAATACTCCCCTTCGTCGACGCTGCTGCTGTACCCTTGGACGAAGACGTCCCCGCCACCAACCGTCTAGGCGCCTCATCTCGCCGCCGTGCCACACTAACCAGTATCTCCCCCCCCCCCACGGAACAGGTAACGATCGGCTCTGGTCGTCTTCGTCGCCGTCACCGCTTTTCCGAGAAATCAGTAGCCGCCATCATCGTCGCCTCTATTCCCCCTCGCAACCCTAGCCGCCGACCACCTCGTCGCCGCCGTCGTGCCATCCCCGGTGATGCCCCAGCCGATCCTGCCTCGGCGCCGTGGATCGTCGAACCCTAGGGCTCCAGAAATCCGGGTTCGCGAAGAAAGACATGGATCAGATCTAGGTCGGGTAGGGTTTCGAGGAGCTGGGTCGTCGGGTCAGGCTTGGATTATGAGCTGGGCCGGATTTACTCGTGCGGGCCGTTGTAGGGGATGAGGCTCGGATTGGGCTCTTATCTCTAGCTCATCCGGGCCATGTCGCTGGTGAACCGGGTCGGTCCCACCCGGGAACCCGACCCGGTTCGGTTTTTATAATATATAATGATATAAAATAATATTTTGAAAAAAAAAAAGAAAAAGGGCAAAAAAATCCTTGTAGGTGTCCTCGTTTGGATTCTGGGCGCGGGTCGGATCCAACCCGCGGATCCGACCCGGGTCGCTTTTATATTATTTTAATATATAAATAATATTTTCAATAAATAAATAAATAAATAATAAATATTTTGTTTTAAAAAAATCAAAAAAATGTTTTCCAAAAATATCAAAAATATTTAAAAAATATCAAAAATATTTAAAAAATATCAAAAAATATTTAAAAAATATTTTATTTTCCAAAAAAATTTAAAAATAAAAAATATTTCATATTTTCCAAAAAATGCCAAAAATCCAAAAAAAGCCAAAAAGTCAGAAAATGCCAAAAAAAGTGATTTATATTTTCAGAAAAAGATAAAAAATCCAAAAAATGCTTTTTATGTCCAAAAAATGAAAAAATGCCCAAAAAACATTTTTCTTTCCTTCACAAAAACGCATGGAAAAATCCCTCAAAAATCCAAAAAGCCTTAGGGTTTAAACAAGATTAGGTACCGAAAGGGCATTAGTGATTAACTAGTGTAATCAAGTTCCCGATCCTAATTTTTCTGGTTGTGCAGGAGCGAGTACTTCTCCCGATACTTCGCTTGGGTTTCTAATCAACCCACCCCAAATCGATTAGTGGCGACTCCATTTTAAAAATTGATTTACAGGTTAAAAACTTGAACCATTAAGTCGTGAATTGGTGGACTTGGGAGAGTCCGGGCTTAACTAAATTCAGCCGAGCCATTAGCCTCCTTAGGCGCCCGTACCCGATTGCGAGCGCCGGAAAAAAGAGGTTGCGACAGCTTGGCGACTCCGCTAGGGACTTTGAAGACTTAGGCCATTTAATCATTGTTTAAACGCTTTGCTGACTTGGGTTTTTTTCTTTTGTGCAGGGTAATAGCTTAAAGTTTTTTTATTCTGTCAAAATAAAATGTTTTGTGATTATAAATTGCTGTGCATGCTTTACTGTTTTAAACACTACACATGGCACACACAACCCGACCGTCGGACCTGGGCCGCCATAGGATTTCTAGGATGGTGTTAAGAAAGATACGACCTCGAACGCGAGACCGCGATGTAGAGGTTGCCTTTCTTTTCCCGAATTTCTTAGCCGAGGTTAGGAGGGTATCCGCTAACGCGAGACCGCGATGGGCGGATACCTTTTTAATTTCATCAAGCCTTCTGAGTTAGAAATCGAGCCGCACGTCCCATGCGCATGTCTTTGTGCTTGCCATTTTTCTTTAAAAGCAAAGTGATTTCTTTACTTTTACTCGTCTTTTTATTTGGCCCATGGCAATGCAGGATAAACTTTTCAAGTCCCAATTTATATGTGATGGGGAAAGACGATATCCAGTTCATTCCTGCTCCCAAGGCGGAGCTCTTCAGATGGTGGGGTCAATTAGATCAGTTTGCCCAGGAGCGCGTGAAGGCCAAAATTGGTCATCTCCTATCGTTGATCCAAATCACTGTTCGTCCTGAAGTCATACAAGCCATGGCACATTTTTGGTGCCCGAAGACAATTACTTTTATATTCGGTAGGTTTGAGCTAACCCCAACCTTGGAAGAATACAGCATCATCACTGGAATGCCTCTTGAGAAAAAGCTTGTTAAGCCATCGATAGGCGCCCTCCCATGGCACAGGTTAGCACGACTTTTAGGAACTGAAATCCATGTCATGAGACAAATTCTTGAAGGCAACCATAATACCTGCCCACTAGAATTTATGAATGCCTGTTTCCAAAATCAGCCTATGACCTAGAAAAGTGAGATTTTCCTCCTAGTCTTTTTCGGACTCATCATCTTCCCCCATCAAAGAAATGCCATAACTCCCAAGATGGCATGGATATTTGATCAGATCTTAAGAGGGGGCAATTATGTCAACATGATTTTAACTGAAACATTTTTGTCTTTTAATCGTTTTAAAGACAACTCGGAGAAAATTATGCGAGCCTCTCCTGAAATTTTACAAGTCTGGTTCTTTTCTCACCTAAGCGAATTTCGAGACTTCATGTGATCGCTCGAAACAAATGCTTTTGAAAATCCATTTATGATTTTAGGACCGTACATTCCCAATCAAAGCTGTTTAAATTGGGTAAGCTTTCTAAGAAACCCAGCTCCTGAGGCATTCCAATGGTGTGCTGGTTGGTTCCATGAAAAAAGGGCCCGCTTTGCTTACATGCGTATCCACCCAATTCCGTTGCTCGGTCTCACCGGCGCCATTCCCTACTACCCGTATCGGGTAGCACGACAATATGGAGCCCTTCAGGAGATTCCACCGCCTTTCAAGATGATGGTCCCTCCAATTCTTTTCAACACAAGCCGTGACTATGAATTCGAAATTTCTACTGCTGAGGAAACCTGGGACAAGTGCCATCGTAAAAGGATTGTGATACCTGAAGGGCTTGAGGGAGAAGAAAAAGCCCACCACGCCTCCATGTCCTACATCCACAACCATTGTATCCCGACAAGATGGAAGCCATTAGTCCCTCACTCGGTCGGTGGAGAGCAGCCAAAGACGAGCAAGCGAGCTCATGGAGAGAGATTTGGGAATGGACTGGATGCACACCTCGAACCAATTCAAGGAAGTAGGCATCCTCGCAAGAACAAGGCTCCCCGTCACATATAAATTAGCAATCATGTGCCCCTTAGTGTAAATAATGTGAAAGTTTTGTCCCATTGTTTAGGGACTCTTGTTTAATATCTAGTATTTCATCCCGTCTTTTCGTTTCAAGTTCTAGATGTCAAGTCTCAGCCTATGAAATCCTCTTTTGATGAATAAAAGCGTTAGACCATTGCCATGGGTCATTTTTTGTTTACTTTCATATTCATTCATTGTTTTTGCAAACGGCAGGTAATTATGAATCGCCGGCCACCGCAGCTCGTGCATGGCCTCATGCGCTAGGGCCCGATCAGAATGATGTACAAAATCGCCTTATTAACATTGAAGATGGCATATGACAAATGTCCATTGTCCTTCAACAACTCTCAAGACAAATGGAACCCACTCAAGTCAAACCCAACTCTGTAGTTGCCTTAAACGCCATCATGACACCCGCAAATTTGCCAGGAAATAGCCAGTACCATAGACAATTTGAAAGGATCATGAAAAAGTTAAACCAGCTGCAAGAGCAGAGTCCCATGGACCTGTCCAATTACGCCAGCATTGAGATCCCTAAAAAACTCAAAGCACCTGAATGCGAAAGGCATGCTGATACCTCCCGTCCAGAGACCTACTTGCAAGCTTACCTAGTTCGAAGGATGATTCAATCGTACCAATTGAACTTGATTGGCCCTGCCTTGCGATGGTACATTGTTAGGAAGATTATTCCCCTTAAAACCTGGAGGGAATTAATTCATGTTTTCCATCAAGAATACGATATTGACATCACCCCTGACATCACCTTGCCCTACGAAGAGCCAATGATCGCGGAGCACAGGGAGCTGTTAGCCGCTGAGATAGGAGAGGAGCATGTCAATGAAGCCTTGCATGATAAATGGGCAGTTGAGCAACATCTTGTTACTGGAAAATTTCCCACTAGAAAAGGCAAGGAGCCTTTGTATGAGGTCAAAGACACAGAGTCTGTTCAAGAGTGGGGCACAACTGGACAACTCCCCAAGCTTACTCCAAGAGCTAGGGTCCAAAGAATACCAACCCCTATCAACCTGGAAAGTGAATCAGACAGTGAAACTCTAATGTCTCTCACTTCCCTTGACAGAATCAAGTTAGCAAAACGAAGGGCCTTACTCAAAAGGTTTGGACCAAAAGCCAAGAAAAGAAAGCCCAAGCAGATAGATTCAACATCTACTGACGAGCCACCGCACCAAAGCTTTGAACATTCCCAAGAATACAACTTTGAGGGCCACCATCTTCTAGAGTACAATCCTGAAGACTTCCCAGCCCTAGAATACAATCCCAAAGACTTCCAGCGTTATTTCAACAATGAAACTGACGATTCATCGTATAACTGTTTCCTACTCTCATCCGGAGATGAAGGCCCGTCAAAAGAAGCATACGTCTTTATCCGCTACGATCCTAACGAAGTACTAAGCTCGTCCTCTGACCATGAGGATAGCTTCAATGCTTCATCCTCATTCGGGAATTTTGACCAAGAAGAAAGCAATGGAGTAATCTCGGCAGAATCCAACTTCTCTGAAACAGAAAAATTCACCACTACAATAGATATGCAGTGGGAAAACCAGCGGCCTAGCAAAGACATACCCGGCTCGTCTTGCCCTCGTAGGATCATGACCCCCATAGAAATGTGGATACCTGATCTCTGCAAGTATAACGGCACAACTTGTCCTGTGGCCCACTTGCAATATCTCCATGCGGAAATGAGTCGATACCATGGCCCGATGTCGTTCACAACTCAGGCATTCCAAGAAACTCTTACGGGGTCTGCATTGCAATGGTTCATCACAGCAAATATTTATCTTTTAAAGGATTGGAATGAGCTGACTTCCACATTCTTGCATTAGTACCAAAACCAGATTGGAACTGAATTGCCTTGTGAAAGTTTAGCTCACTTCACAAGAAGACCAATGGAGGATTACCAAGCATACGCAGGGAGGTGGAGAGCTTTCATGATGCAAACCTACCCTCAACTGGCTGAAGAGGAGTTAATGAAGCAGTTCATAGAAGCTTTGTCCTGCAAGCATCGCTGTTGGCTGCATGGGTTACACTTCCATAGCTTCAGCGAGGTAGTCATCGCATGCGAATACTTCGAGTCATCAAGGCGAGGAATTCAAACACGCTTAGCTTCAAGACCAGCACTATCAAAAGCACTCCTTTACAGGGGAGTTTTCATGGGTTTTACTCGTTTTTGTAATTTCATATTTCTTATCTTGTCTCGGTGTGCTACCGTTGTATTTTCCATTCCAAGTACTCTATTATATAGTTATAATGTTTTGTTTTAAGAGCATGAGGCGGTACTCCAAACCAGCCCAGTGATGTTATCCAACCATGAAAAAAATAGCATCCAAGGAGAATACTGAGGGCTGGGCTTCCTCATGCTTTTTCACCCCCAAAGACGTATTTTGAAAATAAAAAATATTTCATCACCCAAAAGCTTTTGTTAGAACAAGATGATAAATTTAACCATGTTTGTCTTTCTGACTCATTCACTTCATGTCTCAGAAGATCATTCCCATCCCCTTTGACTTAGTGTGACATGGGGCATTTGAAGAAGCGCATCAGGCGAACTCACCAAATTCAAAGACACCCTGCCAAGAAAACAGGGGCAAATAGAAAGAATCATCCTACACCAAAAGAGGGTAAGTCTTATCCTCTTAATATAATTTGGAAATGATGTCTTCTCTCTTCTATTTACAGGATACAAAAGATGAGACGTAATAGGTACAGGCATAGAGTTGAGATCGAAGCATCCATGACATACCTCACTCTTGCCCAGCTCCATCCTAAGCTAAAAGACTATCTTGTCGCACGATGCGCCCAAACGGCTAGATGTTACAGTATCAACTTCAACATAAGGAAGGAGTTCCTCCTCTTCCTTTTAAGTGATTACTGTTAACAGGGAGAAAATCTAGACAGTCAAGGCAATCTATAGCCCCACACCCTGGACAATGACTTTGGAATTTAGAAGCTTCACTCCAGACGCATATTCTCGCAAGAAGTAATTTCCATAAGAGAATTGGAGGTTTTGATTGTCCATCTCAGATTCCATAGAAGCTTGAAGTACATGACTTTGCTCAATGCTGCTAATGGTCATATAGTCAAAGGCAGAAGGAGAAATTCCATAGAAGGAAGGCGTTGAAGATGAATCAACGACCAGCAATCATGCATACATGGTCATAAATGAGGGAGGCCAATTGAAGGAAACATTGAACTATGCTAAGATAGAGAAGCCATCATCGACATTCAAATATCCTTAGGAATCAACAAATACAAACTCTGGGAAGGGGTAACTTGGTATCGTTTCCAATACTCCCACTACTCAAACCCGCTTTTGACATATTTTCCTTATTGACAGGAAGCATCGGAATTCAAGAGCCCAACTTCATGGTTCGCTTTGGCAAATCAACATTGGCCAAGCTAGTACGTGGAAATGACCCACATCGAATTCACCTGATTTCGTGTAAAAAGATGTGTCATCTAGGAGCCAATATTTGACCTAACGAAGCAAGAGATATAGGACTTTGTGTCCCCCTCTCACCTCAGGTTCACCTAATCATCTGCAAACCAGTGACGGGTAAAGTTGTATCGATTCCAGTTATTCGACTCTTGGAAGAGTTCATGACTAACACATTCCCTCTTGTTTGTTGCAGGATCACTTGACTGTCAAAAGCAAAGATAACAAATCAATGAGAGGCATGACAGACTCTCCTAAGCAAAATGGCGTCTCAAGTATTGCCAAAGCAAATGACAGAGATCCTTCAGGCCTTAATTCACCTTTAATTTTGGCCCTGTTGATTGATCCATTTTCAGCTTCTTCTTTGAAAAAAGCAAGAGTAGAAATTCCTGATCAGATTCCCAATCCCTGGTTGATCCTTCATATGTCATGTCCCTAACCAATAGGAGTAATCTATTGACACTCATTTGTGAATAACCCTTTGTAAAATAACTCTTTCAAAATTCAACACATTTGTGAATGCCGTTCCACCAAGTAAACACCCCTAAAGCTGTTAATAAGTTCCTTTTGAGTAAAAAGCCATTAATTTATTTTAAGAGTACAAACTCCATCACATCGTACACTGCATGCATTTTTTTTAGGTGAATTCTGCATGATGATTTTGTCTGTCTAAATCATTGATTCCATTGAGAATTATTAGAATAGACAGCCGATTGAAGAATACAAGATTGATTGAGCATGTTGGATGAGGCACGTCAGAATGATGGCAGGCAAGCCATATCCTACACACAATCCCCCATCTATACACTTGTGAGATGAGTGCAGAAAATTCCATGACTGCTGGGTAAAGAGTTCTCTTGCGAATAGTACGATGATCAAAGCAGTGAGAGGCACTCCATCGCTCACTTTGAGCCCCATACACTGACAAATTTCTACTATACTCCCGACAAAGAACCACCCCACACTAGGGCAAGTCAAAAGCAAATCAACATCACAAGGTGAGAAAGGGGATAGAAATTTTCTTGCTCGCACTTGCATCAATCTTTGAGTGTCTTTATTGCATATGAACACTCGTGTTAATTTAAGTGCCCTAGAGTTGTGAAGAGCAATTCTTTATTTATGCACTTGTATCCAAGGTACAACTCAATTGAGTCTGTAAATTCACCCTCACATGGAGGCAAAGTAGAAGCCATTGTCGTTTGAGCAACATAATCAAGAGTGCCAACAAAAGATGAAGACTCCATAGTCTAACAAAGGCGTCTGCTTAAACTTGCCAAGATCGATTCCTCAAGCAACAAGAGTAAAAACTGGGGCATAAAAAAGCAGTGTACCTGGTAAAAGCAAGGTCAATGCCCATGAATGAAAAATCGAGATGAGAAATAGGGGCATGAAAAAAGCAGTGTGCCTGGTAAAAGCAAGGCCGATGCCCCAAAAAAAAAATACAGCCATTTGTATTCCCAAGAGGAATTATTGTTTAATTGATACAACCTCCATATGACCGTGAAGAAAGACTAGTGACAAATGTCAAGACAATCGCCAACTCTCACCCTCTTACATGTGAGCCAAGACTACGTTACATTCCCATTGTAAAGGTCTTTTCAGACTAGGGGCACTTCAATTAACATAGGATTTCATGTGTACATAAGCATCGCTCGAAGAAGTACGAACAAGATTACTCTATCTTTTTCGCAGGATTCTTGACTTGTAAATCCGGAGATGATCTTGTAGCATTTTTGTCCATCGGCTTCGACCTTGATGGTCCCATTTGATGAGCCGTTGACCAAGTCTTCATCACAATTTCAACAAAGACCTCTCACGTTGGTAAAGTCGTATCGTTTGCGAGAATACTCGGACCCCTGCTGACATGATGTCAGTGAGATAGTGTGGTCCTTATAAATCCTGCATCAATGGTCAGGATAGCCTTCTCCATGAGAGTGAGTGAAAAATCCTTTCAGACTGAAAGTCCCTCATCCGGCATGCTCAAAACATCTATATTCCGAATAAATGTTGTCTTTCAAAATCTTCCCCAGTGGAATTCGAATGATACAAAACTGACAAGATTGTCATGCATAAATCACATTTGAATTTATGAATTTACAGTATATACAATCATGCGTGCATATTGTGCAAATAGCGAACATACCCTCAGAGATCAGAAATATTGCCAGGTAAGCGTGTCTTTGTTTGTCTTAAAGTACCTATCACTGTCTAGGTACTCTCTTATTGACACTCGACCTATTCGAGTCGTCCCTTGAGTTTGGATGCTTGCAACTGTCTAAGTATCCCCTTGTCTTTGAGTACCGGCCATCGTTCGGATACTCCCTTTTCCTAACACTCGATCTGTTCGAGTTGTCCCCAGAATATTGATATTTGCGACTATCCAAGTATCCCCCTTGTTTTCGAGTATCCACCACTTGCTGGGTGCTCCCTCTATTGACACTCGACCTATTCGAGTCATCCCTTGAGTTTGGACGCTTGCAACTGTCTAAGTATCCCCTTGTCTTTAAGTACCAGCCACCATTCGGATACTCTCTTTTCCTGACAGTCGACCTATTTGAGATGTCCTTAGAGTATTAATGCTTGTGATTGACCAAGTATCCCTTTATCATTGAATATCTACTGTTGTTTAGGTATCCCCATATAGTCAAGAACCCACCGTTGTCCAGGTATTTCCTTTTCATGACACTCAACTTGCCCGAGTTGTCCCCAAATAATAGCAGTTGTTCAAGCATTTCACTGCTTTGTGTGCCTACGCCTACCCAGGTATGCTTTCTTACACTTGGACCAACTGCGTGGTCCCAAATCATATCATTAAAAACTAGTGTTCATCAAAGTATTCCAGTATTTTGTACACATGTGGCTACCCAAGTGTTCTAGCCCTTTTGAGTGCCTGCGGCCATCCAGGTAAGCCTCGTGCTACATTCAAGTTTATGTTACCAGGAGGTGAGAGACCTTCACGAATATCCAAGGTACGTCCTCGATATTCCCATTTACCAGGAGGTGAGAGACCTTCACGAATATGCGGGGCACGCCCTCGATATTCCCAATTACCAGGAGGTGAGAGACCTTCACGAATATACGGGGCACGCCCTCGATATTCCCAATTACCAGGAGGTAAGAGACCTTCACGAATATCTCAGGTACGTCCTCGATATTCCCATTTACCAAGAGGTGAGAGACCTTCACGAATATGCGGGGCACGCCCTCGATATTCCCATTACCAGGAGGTAAGAGACCTTCACGAATATCTCAGGTACGTCCTCGATATTCCTTTTACCAGGAGGTGAGAGACCTTCGTGAATATCCAAGGTACGTCCTCGATATTCCAACTACCAGGAGGTGGGAGACTTTCACGATTATGCGGGGCACATCCTCGATATTCCCTTTACCAGGAGGTGAGAGACTTTCATGAATATCCAAGGTACGTCCTCGATATTCTAACTACCAGGAGGTGGGAGACCTTCATGAATATGCGGGGCACGTCCTCGATATTCCAACTATCAGGAGATGAGAGACCTTCACGAATATCCCAGGTACGTCCTCGATATTCCCAACTACCATAAGGTGGGAGACCTTCACGAATATACGGGGCATGCCCTCGATATTTCCATTACCAGGAGGCGAGAGACCTTCACGAATATGCGAGGTACGTCCTCGATATTCCCATTACCAGGAGGTGAGAGACCTTCATGAATATCCAAGGTACGTCCTCGATATTCCAACTACCAGGAGGTGGGAGACCTTCACGAATATACGGGGCACGTCGTCGATATTCCCTTTATCAGAAGGTGAGAGACATTCATGAATATCCAAGGTACTCATTCGATACCTGCGAACGCCAGGTATCTTTCAAGAGTTTGTACTTGTAATTATCCAAGTACTCGTTCGACACTTGCAAGCAATCAGGTACTCCTTCAACGCCTGCGAACATCCAGGTACCCTCTAGGAGTTTGTACTTGCGATAATCCAAGTACCCCTTCGATGCCTGCAAAGGCCCAAATATCCTCCAAGTTAGTACTTGTGAATATCTAGGTACTCTTTGATATGCCTGTGAATGTCCAGGTATCTTCCAGAATCGATGCCCTGAGAAAGATCGGCACATCCTCCCAAAAAAGGTCGGGTCACAACTGGTATCTTCGATAGAAATCAGACACCTAACAAATCGATGCCCTGATAAAGATCAGCGCATCTCTCGAGAAAGGTCGGGTACCAATCGGTGTCCTTGATTGAGGTCAGGCACCCCCAACAAACAGGTGACTGAAGAATGGTTCGGGTCCTGGAGGAGCAATCTCCCGTCAAGGCGACCGCAGAAAGGTTCGGGTCCTAGACAAATCACTAATTGTTTTAACAGGCGACCGAAGAATGGTTCGGGTCCTGGAGAAGCAATTTCCCGTCACGGTGACCGAAGAATGGTTCGGGTCCGAGACAAACCACTGATTACTCCAACAGGCGACCGAAGAGTGGTTCGGGTCCTAGAGGAGCAATCTCCTGTCAAGGCAACCGAAGAAAGGTTCGGGTCCTAGACAAATCACTAATTGTTTTAACAGCGACCGAAGAATGGTTCGGGTCCGGAGAAGCAATTTCCGTCACGGCGGCCGAATAATGGTTCGGTCCGAGACAAACCACCGATTACTCCAACAGCGACCGAAGAGTGGTTTGGGTCCTGGAGGAGCAATCTTCCGTCAAGGCGACCGAAGAAAGGTTCGGGTCCTAGACAAATCACTGATTGTTTTAACAGGCGACCGAAGAATGGTTCGGGTCCTGGAGAAGCAATTTCCCGTCACGGCGACCGAAGAATGGTTCGGGTCCTGGAGGAGCAATCTCCCGTCAAGGCGACCGAAGAAAGGTTCGGGTCCTAGACAAATCACTAATTGTTTTAACAGGCGACCGAAGAATGGTTCGGGTCCTGGAGAAGCAATTTCCCGTCACGGCGACCGAAGAATGGTTCGGGTCCTGGAGGAGCAATTTCCCGTCGAGGTGACCGAAGAAAGGTTCAGGTCCTAGACAAATCATTGATTGTTTTAACAGGTGACCGAAGAATGGTTCGAGCCCTGGAAAAGCAATCTCCTCATATCACCAGGTAAGATGACGCATTGATACTTGCTAAACTCGGGGTTCACACCCTATCTCACTCACTCCCGGTAAGTAACTAAAGGTATCTTCTTATCTGTCTTAATATATGTAAAGTTATATTACTCTTTTTTCGCATAGAATAATAGGTCCCAAATAAAATATAATCTGCTACACATGCATGGATAAAATTGAGGCATCAGTCTGTCTTTGAATGCAACCTCTGCGAGCTCACCTTCAAAGAGGGGCAGCTGTTGACACCTCAATTTTTATTATGTTTATTTTATTAATTAAGTTTTTACTTATTTTGTCTTTTTCGAAATAATAAGCAAATAACAAAAAAAAAAAACCGAAAAAACAGAAAAAACAAGAGAAAACAGAAAAAAAACCCCTCCTCTAGGCCTCCTCGGCCCATTTTCGCCTCAGCCTGGCCCATGTGCCCCTTGTCTTCTTCCTCCTTGGCTTCTCCCTTCACGCCTCTGCAACAAATGCGCAGAGAGCGGCAGCTAGGGTTTCGACGCACGCGTAGGCCAGCCGGTGACGGATGGGACGTGCCTTTAGAGCAAGCAAGTGGGCGGCCGAGGTGACGCCGGTTCGGCCGCACCAAGGCCGGTCGGCACACGGAGAATCGGTGGCCAAACCTCTTCTTCGACCGGACTCCCTCGCCTATAAATAGGCCAGCACCACCTCCATTGAAGACGGACAGAGATCACGGAGAGAGAGAGAGGGGGAGCCAGATCGAGTCGCAGCCCTTGGACACCCCATTGAGAGACTTCAGGGGGGCCGAGAGCTCGCGGCCTCAGATCTGAGCCTCGCTGGAGGGAGAGTATAGAGGAGAGAGATCGAAGCCACGAGCATTCAAGCTTCCCCCGAGAGACTTCAGGGGAGGCTCGACGCTCGCGAGCCCAGATCAACCGGAGGGAGCAGAGTTCGGGCACCCTTTGCCGAATACTCGCCTTCGTCGACGCTGCTGATGTACCCTTGGACGAAGACGTCCCCGCCACCAACCGTCCAGGCGCCTCATCTCGCTGCCGTGCCACACTAACCAGTATCTCCCCCCCCCCCCACGGAACAAGTAACGATCGGCTTTGCTCGTCTTCGTCGCCGTCACCGCTTTTCCAAGAAATCAGTAGCCACCATCATCGTCGCCTCTATTCCCCCTCGAAATGCTAGCCGCCGACCACCTCGTCGCCGCCGTCGTGCCATCCCCGGTGATGCCCCAGCCGATCCCGCCTCGGCGCCGTTGATCGTCGAACCCTAGGGCTCCAGAAATCCGGGTTCGCGAAGAAAGACACGGATTGGATCCGGGTCGGGTAGGGTTTCGAGGAGCTGGGTCGTCGGGTCGGGCTTGGATTATGAGCTGGGCCGGATTTACTCGTGCGGGCCGTTGTAGGGGATGAGGCTCGGATTGGGCTCTTATCTCTAGCCCATCCGGGCCATGTCACTGGTGAACCGGGTCGGTCCCACCCGGGAACCCGACCCGGTTCGGGTTTTTATAATATATAATGATATAAAATAATATTTTGAAAAAAAAAAGAAAAAGGGCAAAAAAATCCTTGTAGGTGTCCTCGTTCCAATCCTTGTAGAGTCATATTCAGCAACAAGGCCTGGACACTGATTAAAAGTGAGAGAGAGATGCGATGAAGCATGAGCCAAACATGCAAGGCCGAGATGAGATCGTGTCATGAAATACTAACCATGGTCTAGAAGAAGAATGATGTCGCTGTAGAGAACGAGAAGTGATCCGATGTGCAATGGTGTTAACGGTACGGTCGGCGAAGTGATGCCTCAAAGTTTGTTGAATCACATTATTGGCGGCTGTATCGACGGAAGCAAGTGGCTTCATCAAGTACCAAAATCTTGCTTTTCTTGAGCGGGACGGACCGAGACACACTAGCTGCCTCTGTCCCATGCTCCAGTTCTCTCCATTCTCTCGCAACCGTAGGTCAAGCATCTCATGAGCGAGCTAAAAACAAGTACAATTCTGGAATATGGCAGAAAAAAAATTTCAATTTGGTCTCCCGGTAATTTTCTACAATTTGGATTTGAATTGCTGCAGAATTTCTGCCGTAATAGCACAAACAAGTACGGTTGAAGAAAAGGTCCTGAAAAAACCTGGTGAATCCAGTTCCCTTCTTTCTTCCTCACTTCGTCCCCGAGTTGGCACTTATCCAATGCCTAGAATTGCAGGATGGATTAGCATTTGCTAACTATGGTTTATGTTGCATGAGCTACAAAAGAACTTCTATTCACGGAAATTTTGTAATCAAATTGGGGAAGAAAATGAACCGACCTCCCAAATCTGATCTTCAGTGAATTCCTCAAGAGGGTCAAGGTTGCTTCGCACGGTGCCCTCAAACATGGTTGGATCTTGAGGAATGATACTTAACCTAGACCTCAGATCATGCAGCCCAATTGAGGAGATATTGACGCCATCTATTAGGATTTTACCTGCACAAGGTTCTACAATACGGAAAAGTGTTTGTATGAGAGTTGATTTGCCACTGCTCGTTCTCCCTACGATACCCGTTTTCATCCCACCAGAGAAAGTGCACGTGATGCCTCGCAGAACGAGTGGCAAGTGAGGAGCATATTGTGTGACATCCCAAATTTCATTGACCTTCATTAGTGTAATTAGATCATTAGGAACTTAGAGTAATTAGATTGGGCCAGAAAGTGAACCCGATGGATCTTGAGGAACGTGTGGGCTTGAGAAATAAGTGGGCCACACGAATTGGACTTAAGAAATCAAATGAGAGATTATGGGCTTGGACTTGGCTTGAAGCAGGCCAAGGTTCGAAATTATTAGATTTGTAGATTTAGTTTAGTGGGCCGGGATTGTTATAGATTAAGCCTATTGGGCCAGGAATGAATATTTAGGCCCGAATGATTTTATTTTATTTTATAGATTATAGTTATGATAACTTGATTAATGATTATAATGCTAATATCAATTTCTAACTTTAGCATTCTTTTTGTGATGAATTCCTTATAATCAAACATTGATTAATCGATATGTTATGTCATTCGATATGTTATATATATGTTATGACTTTTTATAATTGGGATTAAGTAGAAACAAAAGGCAATTAGATGAAAATATTAGAAGCTAATGAACTAACGAATGATATCGATAAACTGTTAATTAGCGACAATCGACAAATGGCGAAAATCTTCATGCATGAAAGCCACGACACTTTTCTCTCTCTCGATTCTCTCATCAACACCCACCGGTTTTCTCAATCCATAGAACTGAAGATGGCAACTCCAAGGAAGCATAATCATTAGCCAAATCTAATCATTACACTAGCCTAGGGATTAGCTTGTAGCCTATTTTCCCCCTTAAGCTTCGTACTCTCTCTCTCTCTCCATATAAAACCGAACAACCCATCTTCATCTTCTTCTTTCTTTTTCTCTCGGCTGAGCAGCGAAAAACCAGAAGCAAACCAGCGATTTCTCCTTCTTGCATGCTGATTTTGAGTGTTGATCTTGAAGCATCTCTGTGTTGTTTAGTAGCTGAAGCAAGGTAAGGAAAGATCTAACTCTAAATTGAAAGTTATCCATTGTTTCATCAAGGGAGCTTGAGGATCTAACCAAACAGTGATGGATATAGTTTGTAGTTGCTGTTTTGTGATTGATCTAAGCTTAGTGAGTGTTAGATTGAAGGTAGGAGCTATTGCATGTCACTCTTGAGTCTTGCATGTCTCGAAATCCTTGTGTGAGTATGCTGTTTTGCTGAGCGAAGTGATGAAATGGATGCCGAGTGTGTTGTTTTGGTAGAAATCGTGATAAGTGGCTTACGGATGCAACGACACTTCGAGCCGAGCTGTGGAATTGATCATTTGTTAGAGAAAGATATGCTGAAGTTGCTTTGAGTTGCTGTGAGTAAGCATTGGAGTATTTTAGAAGAGATTTGTGGATAGACAAGTTGTTTCGTTGAGTTAGAAGTGAGAAAATTTTGTATCTATTCTGTTCTAAGTGAAAACAGTTATGGAGTCTTCTGTTTGTGTTAAATTTTATTTATGTATGTTAATAGAAATAAGAAAAAGAAACCGTTCTACATGATATAACATCTACAAGATCAAGTTATACACGTAGCTATAACCATATGAGTATATAAAAACGTAGAGATGGAAGTGAACTTAGTAAAACCAGTAAATTGTTTTGTGAGAAACGGTATGACCTTTACTGATTATATGAACTTTCTGTATTTACCTAGTTAGATTTGGACTTTTAATCCTTAATGAATATTGTAGAAAACATCTTAAGGAATGACGTGTCAAAATTTGAGATTAAATCGATAAGAATTGGCTAGTGAAACAATTTCTTTTGTAGATACGAAATCTGGACGTTGGTACAGGGTACTAGTAAAGATTATGACAATTGTTACTCTTAGTATAGTGAGAATTAGACTTAAGTTTCTGCACGAGAATTGTTAGTCTATGTCTCAAGTATAACATACTAAAATTTGGTAATATTTCGACAAGAATTAATATACCTTCTGTGTTCGAAACCGAAACTGTTCATTTAGCTAGTATACTGTTTGTACCCGAGAACACATATTAGATGTAGTGTATTGTATCTTAGACTTGTATGATGAACATACAGTCTAATAAACCTTATACTAGATGTTAGTTGTGTATGAGTAAGTCTCATATATCATTTGAGATATAAGTGCATATAGAATCATGTGTGTGCAATGAGTGTGGTGCATAGTGCTTGATTATGGGATAAATATCTGTTCGCCATGGAATGGGACATGACGTAATGGGTTTTATCTTATAATTTGGACACGCATGTGTGCTAGGTGTTGGAAAATATGGCTTCGAAATGTGTTGAACAATGAAATCGGATCGAGTAAAACAACTCGGATTTTGAGGCGTGATATCACTTTCTTTAAGGATTTATTTGCCCCACAACGTTGCTAATGGTCACCGGCAAAAATCCTCCAGGATATAATAAAGTCTCGGATGAGAATACTAAATAGCAATTCTAGTATTTCTCCAGGGTCTCTCTAAGAAATAATCGAAAAATTGGCTGCTGTTTTTCAGAAAGAAGACTAAAAAATGACCACTCTTTTCTTTCCGAAAAATGACAAGTATATATATGAAACAGTCTTGCAACTCTTCGTGAAAATTGCGAACAAACACGTCTTTAGAAAATTGTTCAGATAAACAAATGCGACTCTTCGGAAGAAGTCGAAAAACGAAAAATTGCAACCCTTCGGAAAGTTAAAAACCGAATAAGTAATTTTCCAAAGATTATCTTGAAAAGACACAAACAAAATTCGGAATATATATATTTAAATAGAATTTCGAATTTTCATTTATATTTCATTTCCGGAATTCTCAAATTAATAGGCAACCTTTGAACTAAAAAATAAAAAAAATAAATAAATAGCAAGGGATTAATGCTGTCGCGCATCCGCACGCGGGTATGGTGGGGTCTCGCTCCACCAAATCATTCCTTTAACTACAAAAAGGAAAACCCACATATTTAAACTGACCCACTTGCTCCCACCTTTTCTATGTGGGACAAAGTAA
This sequence comes from Eucalyptus lansdowneana, assembly GCA_017140395.1. Lineage (NCBI taxonomy): Eukaryota > Viridiplantae > Streptophyta > Magnoliopsida > Myrtales > Myrtaceae > Eucalyptus > Eucalyptus lansdowneana. Next base: position 26,374,805 of record CM029488.1, read on the forward strand.
AAAAGCATTCATTTTGTTTTATCAAACAAAATTCCAACACTAGGTTCATGAGAGTTAGATAGATACTTTGGAGTCTTTTCTTTTGCATACGATAAACGCATTAATCAAAGGTGTGGTGGTGTGAAACGTGTGCTTAAGATGAGTGAACCCATCGGTACCGAGATACCGGTGATGCCCCCGGAAGTTTGGGATGCCCTTGCTGCATGGTCTTGGATGCCTCGGTAGAGAGATACTGAGATGCCTCGGAGTGAGATTCCCTTGTGTGTGATCAAGGATGCCTCGGTTGTGTGATACTAATATGCCTCAGAGTGAGATTCCCCTCGTTGTGTGGTCTTGGGAGGACCTCGGTTGTGTGATACCGGGTTGCCTCGGAATGAGATGCCCATAATTAGAGGTATTGTGGAAGTCCGGATAACGTACTTTCCGCAAGTGACTCGATCGGCTAGTTGAATTCCGGTTAATGATTGATTGAGGGTGGATTTTATGCACACTAAATATAATTCTATTTGGCGAGTGAGTTCATCTATTATTGTTGCATTATATTTTGATGTGAGATTGAGTTTGTGAAGGGTAAGTATAGAAATGGATGCATATAAGGTGATTTCTTATATGAAGTAATAGTATTGTTTATGCTTGTGATATATTCTCTTAGTATCCTAAATTGTTTGATGATTCACTTGTAACTTGGATGGCTATGGATTATTTAAGTTAGAGTTTTATCATTCTTTCTTTGGGCAAGGTTGTTTGCTTATACCTTATATTTTTAGATTGATAGCATGGATGTACCGCCAGTAGCTCGATATGGGGCGGTAGTGCGTCTTGATGTTTCTCTTCATGACATGTATGATCCCGACATTGACATGATTTTCTCCAAATATGAGGCAACTTTATGGCTGGATGACGGTAGAGCTGACTTGACTTCGATAATGTTCGTTGCATGGTTTATCAACCATGAAGGAGAGATGTTTGGATCTTTACCCTTTGGAGTAGGAGGACCTAGAGCGAGTTTGGGTGGCGCCTAGATGCCTTTGATCTTGTAGAGGCTGACTGACTTTTGTTTTTTGTTAGATGCAGGCTAGTATGGGAACTCGTGGAGTAGATACCCTCACCCTTTATCCTGGCTTTTGTTACGCCTTACTTTTGTTATGTATATGTTGTATATATATAGGCGATGAACATGGAAAGAGTCCATGTTGATAAATTTTGTAAGCCCTTATGATGATAACAAGAAATGAAGCTTCTTGTAATCTTGCTTTGTGTGCATGAATGATTTGGCCAATACTTTGAATTTGAAGGTAGAGTGATTACAAGATAACCTCATAATATAAACTTGAGATTTTAAATAATCCATGTTATACATGCTAACCTTCAATAGTAAATACTATAGGTTATCTAAAGGAGTTTACAAGTTAGCTAAGGTGTTAATAATAATTATAATTCCGCTTGCGCTTAGTACGTGACGCTCCGGGACGTCACAACTCATTACATATTGGACTGATGTTCCTCCCAAACGCCGAGTAAAGAGGAATGTGTTAGATAACTGTACCAAAATAGCAAAATCATTTGTTTGAGACATAACAGAGAGAAAATATTTTGTCACCGGCAAATCAGAGATACCAATATCTTTGTTGAAATATAATACGCGAAAATGATAGGATCTTGCAATTTATGTCAATGCGAAATCACCAGAGAGATAAACGAGAAATAATAAGGATACTAGATATTTACGTGGTTTGGTCCACTATCGCATACCTTCGTTCACGAGGAGAGCTAGCAGCAAATAATCCACTATAATCGGATAATCAAAGTTTACAATCGTTCACACGCTTGAGTGTCTCTCACGCCTAAATTTAAGCTCAAACACAAAATGTTTATAAATAAACAACCCACTTGGACGTAAACTCAAGGCACAAAATTACTATACATACGCCAAAACAAGAACTTGGGGTTTGTCTTTTTCCACATCCATATAGCTTTGCGTTCTCCTTTCAAGACTTGTGCGGCATCTTTTGGACGTGCTGGACGTGCGGCTTCTTTTTTTTTTTCCTTGTGCAGCACTCTTTAGCTTTTGCAGCTCCACACACAGAGAAAAGAAACCCCAAAGTTTTCGCCTTTATACATTTGTGCCTAGAGTCAACAATTTGACCTAGGCCACCCATGTGCTCTTCAATACAAATTTGGCTTCATCTGCACGAAAAGTGAAACCCTTACTTTATTTTTTATATTATTTCCTCTTTTGTCTTGTAGTGACAAATCAACTTCTTTCTTTTGCTTTCTTTTGTACGTCCAAAACAAAGTACAATAAGAGAAAATAATTCCATCATCTGACTTGTAATCCACTTGGGAAAATCTTTCTCAACAAATTCAGTTAATAAATCATTATCCAAATTCAAATTTGAGACATTGATTTAACAATTCTCCACATTGGTTCGATATTTGAAGCCAAACTATAGTGCTCATTATCCATGTTGCTTTCACAATGTCTCAATAGGCGCTTACTCTCCACATATGCCAATAAAGCTCAAGCAAAGCTTGAGCTTTGCTAAAGGAATAGACTTAGTTATCATGTTTGCTGAGTTATTTGCTGTAACGATATTTTTCACAATAACATCATCCTTAGCTAAGACATCTCAGATGAAGTAGTACCTAATATTGATATGTTTCATTCATTTGTGATAAACAAGATTATCTCACCTTAGTTATTATAATGTATATCCAAACTTTTTGTTTTAGCACAAAGTTTAAGAGCAAATTTCGTAACCATATTGTCTTTTTCGCTACAAAAGTTAGTCCATGTACTTTGCCTCAGTTAAAGACAAGGCAACGTAATCTTGTAAGGACGCTTTCCAACTAACTGCACCACCTACTAGCGTAAATATATACCCTGCTAAAGACTTGCAATCATCTAAGTTATTAGCATGATTCAAATCCACAAAATCAACGGTCTCACTGCCATTACTATTTCTCCAGTACACTATACACATGTCTGATGTCCCCTTCAAATATTTGAGGATCCACCTCATAGCTTTGCAATGAGTTTTATCAGGATGTTTCATATAGCAATTAACCATGTTCATAGCTTGTGAAATACTAGGCCTAGTGCACACCATAATATACACAATACTACCAACGACACTAGAATAAGGAACACAAGACATATACTCATCCTCCTCCTCCTCCTCAGTCTACAGTGATAATTTATTTGAAAGTTTAAAGTGTTTTGCTAAAGGTGTACTTACAGATTTTGCATACTACATATTAAAACGTGTCATGATTTTCTCAATTTATTTCTTCTGAGATATATGTTAAACTTTTGCAACCTTGTCACGCAAAATCTCCATACCCAATAATTTCTTTGCAGCACTTAAATCTTTCATCTCAAATTTATCATTTAATTGTCTCTTCAGCACATAAATATCAAATATATTCTTAGTTGCTATCAGCATATCATCAACATATAAGAGTAGATAAATCAAAGAACCATTCTCTAATCTCTTAAAGTAGACATAGCTATTCATATGACTTTTCAAATAGTCTTAACTAGCCGTGAAGGTATCAAAATGTTTATATTACTACCTAGTAGACTGTTTCAACCCATACAAAGATTTCTTCAATAAGCAAATATCATCTTCCTTACCACAAATACCTCTAGGTACCTCATGTAAATCTACTCCCCAACTCACCATGAAGAAACTCAATTTTCATATCTAGTTGCTCTAATTTGAGATCCTGCAAAGCAATTGAGGCAAGTAAAATACAAATAGAAGTATGTCTTACCACAAAAGAGAATACCTCATTGTAATCAATGCCCTCACGATATTTATATCCTTGCGCCACAAGTCTTGCCTTATACCTTACTGATTTTGATGGAGTGAATACATCTCTCCACTCATAGCCTCTAGCCACTACGACGACTCCAAACTAGCCATTGCCTAAGAGTAAGATAAATGCTAATTTGTCTCTACCTCATCATCTACAGTCAATGCATAAGCAATATCTATATAACCATAATGTACCGGTGATTTAATTTGCCTTCTTTGTTTGTCTGCGACTATAGTGTGCTGTGACTTTGCTTGTTGTTCACTATCACCAATTTTAGGAACTGTGACCTCATCTGCAGTCTCAACTTCTATTACCTCTGATATCTCCAAAATTTCCATCTGAAGCTTCACCTCACTACTAACACCATGATCTATCCGCTCTGCTAGTTGTGTCTCAAAACTCCTCCGTTGAAGCATTGCAATCTCGTTGAAGATCACATTTATGCTTATTAGAAAATCAGGTGATTTGGGATTAGTGCATCACAACCGATAACCTTTTACCCCGTATGCATAACCTAGAAATATGCACTTCTTCACTGTCGGCTCAAGCTTACCATCACTTGCATGAGCATACACAACATATTCAAATATATGTAATATGGAGTAATTAACAGGTTTCCCTGACCATATTTCCTCGAGAGTCTTCTACTCGATAGTAGATGATGGAGATCGATTAACCATGTAATATGCCATGTTCACTGCTTCGGAAAAATTCCTTGCCAAATCCTGCATGTGAAAGCATGCATTGAATTCACTCAAGCAAAGTTCTATTCTTCCGTTTTGCCACGCCATTTTGCTCTGGTGTTCCAGGTACTATGTCGTGTATCGCAATTCCTTCTTTCTCGTAGAACTAGGTAAAATCTTTATTGTAGAACTCCATGCTATTATCGGCTCTTATGCACTTGATTTGTTTATCTGACTACTTCTCAATCAATGTCTCAAATTTCTTGAACCAATCGAACACATTATATTTGTGCTTTAGAAAGTATACTCATACCTTCCTTGAATAGTTATCGATAAATGTCAGCATATATCGGGCACCTCCTTTTAAAGGAACCGAAGATAAGCCCTTAACATTTGAATGAATGTATTCAATTGGTCACTCGGTCAAATGAGTAGTCATAGTAAACTTAATTCGGCGTTGTTTTCCAAAGATATAGTGCTTACATAAGTCCAACTTCCCTATCTTTTGACCTTTCAACAACTCTCTTTCACTCAGCATTGTCATACCTACCTTGCTCATGTGCCCTAAACGCATATGTTATAACTGAGTCAAGTTAGAGTCTAACTCACATGATGAAATTGCAGCGATGCTGGTCACGGTCTCTCCCAACAAATGATAGAGAACATTCATTGTATTCCCCTTCATCATTGTCATGGTATTTCGAGAGATTTTCAATACTCCACCTTTAGCAATGTACCTATACCTGATGTCATTGAGTGTTTTAAAAAAAAAAAAAAATTTCTTAAACTCTGGTACATGCCTCACATTTGTCAATGTGTGCACCATACATATGAACTCGGATTGTCTCTATTCCCATAGCCTTGTAAGCTATATTATTCCCCAAAAGAACGCTACCACCATCTGCAGCCTGGTTCATATGATAAAAAGAAACTATCCGATAGAAGAGTAAAAGAAACGATTCACTAGTTAGTAAGCACTCACCAAGATTAGATCAGCTGGCGGTAAGAACTCTACTTGATGAGTAATATAGATCACTATTTTTGAACTTAAAAGCCCTAGCAAACTTTCCTATCTGTTGATGTATCAAGACTGCACGTTCTGTATTTTTTCTTCTTTGTTTTGTTTAGTTAGTTTGTTGGTGTCTTGTTTTTTAGGAGTTGGTTAATTGTTGTTTTACTTGGTCAATCTTATCTTGTAGGAGCAGTTAGCTGCACGTATTTTAGCTATTCTGGTTTGTTGCTGGTTTTGTGGACCTTAGTGGGCAACGTGGGTTTATGGTTACATTCTAGTATGTATTTTGAACATTTATTTTTTTCAGTTTTTCTTAATATGACGCATAGCTTTTGCTGTTAACTCCTCCTCTGTTTTTTTTTTTAATTTTTTTATTTTAAACAACACCGGTATTAGAGCCTTCTTGATCTTAAGGGGCTGTGAGTGACTTGTGAGATTGATTAAGAGGTATGTCTACATCCATAGAAGTTAAAAGCAAGATGGAGGCAGGATCGAGTGGTTTTACAGCAATGGCTCCACCAGCGTTTGATGGAGAAAATTTTCAAGCCTGGGCAATGAGAATGCGAGCCTATCTAGAGGGTTGTGATTTTTGGGAAGCTATGGAACAAGATTATGAAGTTGCTCCCCTTCTTGACAATTCAACCGTCAATGAAATCAAGTTTCACAATGAGAGGACAACAAGGAAAGCAAAGGCAAAGTCTTGTTTATATGTTGCCGTCTCACCTACCATTTTCAGCAAAATTATGGCTTGTGAATCAGTCAAAGCTATTTGGGACTTCCTCAAAGCTGAGTATCAAGGAGACGAGAGGATTAAAAGCATGAGGGGGCTAAACTTGATCACAAAATTCGAGAGACTGCAGATGAATGAATCTGAGACAATTAAGGAGTATTCTGATAAATTGATACGCATTGTGTGACATCCTGAAATTTGAGTCCTTTGAGGAATGAAATGAATGGATGTGAATTTCGTCAATACATTATTGGTCGATCTCACTCGGAATTAATCACTCCTGAGATACTGACCTTGAGGGGAAAAGCTAATGAGAACAGAACTCGTGCGACTAAAGGACTCGACCTGGGAAAACGACTTGACCGTGAGACTTGCGTGAGGATGATCCTGTAGATAGGCAGGCCGATTCTAAGGACGACTAAAAGTCGATTCGCGGACAGAACATAATGGAACGATGGGTGATTCCGTTTACTGTTATCGAATCCACGAACGACCCTATGTCGATCTTCAATAATCGTGTACTTTGAAATAAGAATCTATCCTCCGTAATTTCATGCAGTCAAGGACGTCCATGAGTCGAGATGTCTTGAACGTGGTTTGGCACGAGTCGGTCACGCGTGAATCCTCAAAGCCACCCGTCAGTCTGAGTTGTTACCAAAATGGCATTTGGCGAAATTGACATGGGAAGAGAACTTAGGATTGGACTTCGAATTATCAGGAATGTCCGGGACGGACTTTGGATAAAGCTACATCAAACAGTCGACAGAGCCAGTTGAGCTGAGCAATTGGAAAAGGGATTTTCGAACCGAGAAAGCGAGCCCGTGAGAAAGTGGGCCAAGCCAAGCCAGTGTGGGCTTTAGGCCCAAGGTGGGACAACCACCATAGTGGGCCTAAGCCAAGCAAATGAGCCCATTGGGCTTAAACAAACTATTCATCTTCTAAGCCCATGGGCTAAATCTTAGCCATTTCAAGCCCAACCAATTCCCAAGCCCATTACTATTCATGGACAAGCCCAATCCTTAGGCCCATCCACCAATTTCAGCTCAAGGTCAGATTTGTAATATGTGCAAGGTGAAATGACTAAAATACCCCTAGTTGTAGGGAGAAAAGGCTAGAGAAGAGAGAGAAAATGATGATGGCTTGGCATGGGGACTTGAAGCAAGCATTTATGGGGGCCTTGACAGCCCTCACTTCACTCTCTCTCTCCCCCATTCGGCCTCTCTCGAACAGAGCTCTCTCTCTCCTCGTTTTCCCTCTCCTTCAGTTTCTGCTCCAGCTGACCCTTCGTCAAAGAATCAAGTCAAAAGTGGTCTTCCCGGATGAATCAGCCAACGATCTACCTATCACCGTGACCGAGAGAGACAGACTGTTCCAACGAGCCCAGTTCCGTCCCTAAAGGAGTTGCCGGTCGTCCTGTACAGCCGTCTCAAGATGCCGGTCGCCGGACCGCCTGGTTCCGCCCTGCTTCGCTTGTTTCGACTTTGCAGCCCGTTTTCTTCCATTCCAGCCATTCCTTTGCTCATCCCAACCTCCAACAAGACTCCCAAGACCCCTCGGTGTCACCGGTTGCTAGCCACCATCCTCGTCGGAGCTTCGGCCAAGCCGTTCAACTTGTTTTCTTCTCCGGCATGGCTGTTTTTCAGAAGTTTCAGAGGGAGTCTGAGCTGTGGTTGCTGTGTTGAGCTTGGGACCGCCTTGGATCGTTGTGGTAGAGGTCTCAGAGCATCGCCTCCATTGTCACCGCCGCGTCGGTGTCTCCGGCCCGCTTAACGGGTGAGTTTAGCTCCTAATCTTTCGATTAGTGCCTAAACTTGCTTAGGGTTGGTTTAGTTAGATTTAATTCTAGTTTAAGTGATTTAATTAATTTGTATTAGCCCTAAGATAGGTGGTTAGATGGACGAGTTAGATTAGTCTAGCTTAATCTTGCTTTATTTGCTTAATGTGGGTTATGTGGTTAATTAAGTATGCTTGGCTTTAATTAATTGATGGTTGCTTTAATTAATGCTTTTAATGATTTATGAATTTAATTTATAGTTTATTAAATTCTGGGAAATTACTGTTCATGCGACATTTTTCATGATTTACTGTTCACAAGGTACTGTTCACGTGCACTGTTCATCAAGAATGCGAAAAGTGTCTAAAATTCATGTGTGTTGATTCTATGAAGTGATTGGATGTGTTATTGCATAAACATCCGCATGAATTGTATGTTTTTCCACAAAGAAGGGAAAATGGATTGTCCGAGGGACCGTGGAAGTGGACCGTTATCATGAGAAAAAGGGAGTTGTAGTGGTGTGCTCACGAGATTGAATTGGAACGCCACCGAACGGGAGTTTGGGGGTGATACCCGACGGGAGTTGGAAGCCAGTCGCAGTAGACTTTGGACCGATGTCCCTTTTTGGGAACCGTCTAAACGGGAGTTCGAGACGTAGCCGTGCCCGACGGGGTGGGACGAAGCCCGATCTTTTTATCGGTAGCCCGACGGGAGTCGGATGAGTGCTGACTGGGAAGTTAGCCATGGCCGGGAGGTCATTATTATCTGGAGCACGCATGAGTGTTGAGGTAGATGAGCACCAATTGGAAAGTTAGCTATGGCCGATAGGTCATTAGTAACTAGAATATGCATTAAGTATATGCATTGTGTTTCTGAACTGTGATAATGTGCAATAGCGCATGAGAATCATTGCATTGTTGATTCCGGTCATGCATGAGTTAAGCACATTGTTTATGGCACACACGCATGAATCGATAACGTGCAGAGTATGGCAATGGCCAGGTGAGATCGCTTGTGACGCGACTCGTATGTGATTGATGAATTGCATCATCTAATGGCCATGTGCATTACATGTATTGTGCTGAGTTATAACGTGCAAGGTATGGCGTACCAGGTAAGGTTGTATGCGAATTGACCATTGGTTGTTGCTTGTGGTGGGGTAGTTTTGGATAGATACCCCGAGTTGAGTTGGTGTACTAATCGGGGCTTAGGGGTGGAACTCGCTGAGATTTATATCTCACTGGTTATTGAATAACCATTTTTAGGTCCTTAGTGTGAAGAGCCAGGAGTTTGAAACGGAAGGGTCAGGAGCATAGGTGGCTCAGTAGTTCTTTATGACATAGACATTTTGTATAAGCTTAAGGTGTTTATGAATGTGTATTTTGATTTGGAAATTGTTGTCCTGCTCTTCTATCCCATGTTTGTTGAGGTCAGGGGATTAGTAATTCACTTCCGCATGTGCAATGTAAATGAAGGGTCAGCGACAAGACCTGGGAACGTCGCAAAATTCTATCGACCACCAAGGGATGTGCGCGCGCTCGAGGTTCAGGGCGTGACACATTGCGAATCAAGCAAGAGTTCTAGGCACTAACCTCTCTGATAATAGGTTAGTGTAGAAGATTCTTGTCTTATTGCTTTAAAGGTTTGAGGCAACCATTGCCTCTTTGGAGAATGCCAATGATTTGTCTCAGATCAAGTTGGCAGAATTGCTAAGTGCTCTGCAAGCACAAGAGCAAAGGAGGTTAATGAGGCTGGAAGGAAGTACAAAAGGAGCTCTGCTGGCCAAAGAATAGCAGAATGTAGGAGGAAAAGTCAAGAAGTGGAAAGGGAAGAAAGGAAATGGCAGTAGTGGTTCAGAAGCTGCTGCAGGAGAGAATAGTGTGGGCAACTCCAAGAACAATTGGGGAAGATATTCCTCATGTCAGCACTATGGTAAAAAGAATCATCCACACTTTAGGTGTTGGAAGAGGCCAGATGTCAGGTGCATAAAGTGTCATAAGCTTGGACACATTGAGAAGTTATGCAAAGAGAAGAGAGATCAGTAGCAGGGTGAGGCACGTGCTGCAATTCAGCAAGAGGTAGATCAACTGTTTGTTGCCTCTTGTTTCTCCTCTAATACTCCATGTGATAGTTGGCTTGTTGATAGTGGTTGCACAAACCATATGACAAGTGATGAAACGCTGTTTATAAATCTTGACAAGTCATTGAAGTCAAGAGTGAGGATTGGGAATGTGGAGTACTTAGAAGTGAAAGGTAAAGAGATTGTAGTAATGGAGAGTTGTGCTAGAACTAAGCTGATTTCTGATGCGATGTATGTGCCTAAAATTGATCAGAATTTGTTGAGTGTGGGGCAGTTGGTAGAAAAGGGATTTAAGGTGATATTTGAAGAGGAGAAGTGTCTAATCTTTGATTCCAGTGGTCAAGAGCTGTTCAAGATAAAGATACAACAGAAGAGTTTTTCTTTGAATCCTCTTGAGAAGGAGCATATGGCATTCAAGTGTCAAGCTAATGATTCAGAAATATGGCACAAGAGGTTAGGGCACTTTCATCATAAGGGCGTGCTGTTGATGCAGATGAATGAAATGACAACTAGGTTACCAAGCCTAGAGGAGTAGATCACAGGGTGCAAAACTTGTTTGTTGGGTAAGTAGACAAGACTTCCCTTCAAGGAATCCACTTGGAGAGCTACAGAGAAGCTACAACTGATTCATACAGATCTATGTGGTCCATAAGTGACTCCTTCACTAAATGGCAGCAGGTATTTCATTATTTTCTTTGATTATTATATTAGAATGTGCTGGATTTACTTTATGAAGCAAAAGCCAAAAGTTGCTGGGGTATTTCTGAAGTTTAAGAAATGGGTTGAGAACCAAAGTGGTTGCAAAATTCAAGTCATTAGATCTAATAATGGAACATAATACACTTCACAGAGGTTTAATTCTTTCTGTGAAGAGGCTAGAATTGAGCATCAACATCTGCTCCTTACTCTCCACAACAAAATGGAGTTAGTGAGAGGAAGAATAGAACTATTATGGAGATGACTAGGTGTGTTGTATGAGAAAGATCTACCAAAAGAGTTTTGGGCGAGCGGCAAACACATCAGTTTTTCGCTTAATAGATTAACTACGAGGGTATTAGAGATGAAGACACCCTTTGAAGCTTGGTTTGATGTCAAGCCAATTCTAAGAAATTTGAAGGTGTTTGGCTGTTTGTGTTTTTCTCATATTCCACAAGTCAAGAGAGACAAGTTGGGAGAGAAAGCCAAACTTGGGATCTTTATTGGCTACAGTTTAGTGTCAAAAGCTTACAGGATTTATCAATCACAGACAGGAAAGGTGATCACTAGTAGGGATGTTTAGTTTCTAGAAGATGAGAAATAGGATTGGACAAATGAGCCACAAGGCAAGCACAAAGAGGTCTCATTGGAACCTGACGAACTGGTGGATGATGTTCCAATTAGAAGTACTAGATCTTTGATTGATATATATATCAAAGGTGTAGTGTGGCTATTTTGGAACCTGCGGGTTATGAGGAAGCTAAAAGTGATCAGAGGTGGATGAATGCAATGAATGAAGAGTTGGCTTATGATAGAAAAGAACCGGACATGGGAGCTAGTGGAGAGACCTGAAGATAGGAAGGTGATTGGAGTAAAATGGGTTTTCAAGACCAAATTTAATCTTGATGGCTCAGTGAATAAGCATAAGGCTAGGTTGGTGGTGAAGGGATATGCACAGGTTTAGGGAGTTGATTTCTCAGAAGCTTTTGCTCCCGTGGCAAGACTTGATACAATTAGAATCATTCTTGCTTTGGCAGCTCAATAAGGATGGAAGGTATATCAGTTAGATGTGAAATATGCATTTTTGAATGGAGTGTTGTAGGAGGAGATTTATGTTGAGCAGCCAGAAGGCTTTGTCACACCAAGCCAGGAGGAGAAAGTTTATTTGCTAAGAAAGGCTCTCTATGGCTTGAGGCAAGCTCCCAAAGCATGGTACAGTAAGATGGATGTGCACTTGTTGGGTCTAGGTTTCAAGAAAAGTCTCAGTGAATCCACTCTATATGTCAAGAAGTTAGTATCTGACCTAGTGGTGGTGTCTCTTTATGTGGATGGTATGCTGGTGACAGGGAGTAATAGTGCTCAGATTACTGCATTTAAGCAAGAGATGATGAAGATGTTCGAAATGACTGATCTTGGTGATATGTCATATTTCTAGGAATGGAGGTTAGATAGACTAAGAATGAAGTTTTTATCTGTCAAAAGAAGTATTTGAAGGAGATCCTAAGGAGATTCAACATGGAGGAGTGCAAGAGTGTGAGTACACCAATGGGTCATAAGGAAAAGCTTCAAAGAAGGATGGATCGGTACTTGCGAGATGAAAGAGTTTATGGAAGTTTGATTGGGTGTCTTATGTATCTCACGCAACTAGGCCGGACATCATGTTTCTGTAAGTGTCTTATCTAGATTTCTCAATTGTGCAAGTGAGTTGCATATGGTAGCTGCAAAGAGGGTGTTGAGGTACTTAAGAGGTACTCTTTCATATGGGATTAAGTTTTGTAGAGTTTAGGAGTTTAAGTTGTAGGGGTATTCGCGGTGGACGGGGATCAATGGATGATATGAGGAGCATTTTAGGTTATTGCTTTACATTTGGGTTGGCATGTTTTTCTTGGTGTTCAAAGAAGCAAGAAATAGTGGCTCGATCAAGCTAATGAAGCTGAGTTCATTGCAGCTATTGCAGCTGTGAATCAAGCATTATGGTTAAAGAAGCTGATGGATGATCTGCATATGCAGCAAAAAGAAGACATAGAAGTGTTTGTGGATAATCAAGCTACTCTGGCCATTTCACAAAATCTAATATTTCATGGAAGAACAAAGTATTTTAAGGTCAAGTTTTACTTCTTGAGAGAAGTGCAAAAGGTTGAAGAGGTGAAACTGGTGTACTGCAATTCAGAAAACTAGATTGCAGATATATTCACAAAGTCATTTCATGTTGGTCGATTTGAACTTCTCAGGGCAAAGTTAGGAGTGTGTAGTACTTGATCTAGGAGGAGAGTGTTGATGTATCAAGACTGCAAGTTCTGTTTTTTTATGTATCAAGACTGCAAGTTCTGTTATTTTTCTTCTTTGTTTTGTTTAGTCAGTTTGTTGGTGTCCTATTTTTTTAGGAGTTGGTTAATTGTTGTTTTACTTGGTCAATCTTATCTTGTAGGAGCAGTTAGCTACACTATTTTAGCTATTCTAGTTTGTTGCTGATTTTGTGGACCTTAGTGGGCAACGTGGGTTTATGGTTACATTCTAGTATGTATTTTGAACATTTGTTTTCAGTTTTTCTGAATATGACGCATAGCTTTTGCTGTCAACTCCTCCTCTGTTTTTATTTTTTAAAACAACACTATCACATAAGAGGCTGGAATAAATATACTTCAAGAGATGTGGTAGAAAATTGCAACAACTACCAATCAAATATGGTAAGCGACAAAAAGCAAGTTACCTTAAAGAGATGAGATCCTGTGTGAGCATCCACAGCACTAAAAGGGTCATCGAGAAGGTAAATATTGGCATCTTGATATATTGCACGAGCAATCTGCATTCTCTGCTTCTGCCCACCACTCAGGTTTATCCTCTCTCGCCAATTGATCTCCAAATGGGAGGATTTCCAAATCCTTCTTCAAGCAGCAAGCCTCAATGATCCTTTCATATCTCTCTCTGTCCATCTCCTTGCCAAATAAAATGTTTTCTTCAATTTTACAGCTGTGTATCCATGGAGAATGAGCAACATAGGCCTTAGTACCACATAACCTGATGGTTCCAGAGATCTTCGCCAATTCTCCCAGGATGCAAGAAAGTAAGCTAGATTTTCCTGAACCCACAGTACCACATACAGCAACTTTCATGCCATTGCGTACCTTCAAATTTATATCCTTCAATGTTGGATCAGGTGAAGACAAGTCCCACGTGAAATTGCCTGCAGTAATCTCGACGGCCATATCAGCTGTACCCTGAGGAAGCTTTTCAATAACATTGTTCTGCAGATCCTCTGCGCGCAGGAATGATGATATTCGGTCAAGAGAACCTTAGTCTAAGCTATCATTGACATTACATCAGGTAAAGAGTATATGGGATCTTGAAGGATCCTAATCGTTGCAATCGTGGATAAGATCTTCCCGATGATAGTGGGATTCCCAGTAGCAAGCACGTGCTGAATGTAACAACTGAAACAAATGTGGAGGCACCATAGAAAACAAAAGAAGTCAATGCCCATGTGTAAACAAACTTTTTAACCACCCAGTCTCAACATTCCTGAGTTCAATGGTTTTGTATAAGAACTTCATCTCCCATGCCTGAAGCTTCAAAATCCTCATATTCCGAAAGATTTCAGAGGTCGCCTTCATTCTTTTATCTTTTGATTCCATCAACTTATCCTGAAACTTCTCTAGGAATGAACCCAGAGGAAAATTTGCTAACATAACGAGCACAGTTGCCACAAAAGCTGCAATAGCTGCAAGCCCGAGATCCTTATACAGGATTGCTAAGGCTAACGCAACTTGCATAAGCACTAGCCAAGGTTCATTCATTGACCATCTAAACTCACCAATCCGCTCTGCATCTACTGCCATAAAATTAATGATCTCTCCACTGGTATGGCCTGTTTAGACTGGCATGAAAGGGTCAACCCCTTGTTGTATACAATCGCTACCAGCAATGAGCGAGTCCTAATCCCAACCAGCTGCAGCCTAAACATCAACTGCCAAAGGCACTCAACAGGTTTCGCAACTGAAAACGCCGAAACTAGAAGGTAACCATCACTAATGAAGTCATGTTGCCCATTAAGGTATTGAACAAAATCATCTATGAGGTAAGGGCCAACATACGAAGCTGGTGTGTATAGAAGTGCCAACACTGCTGCGAAAATAATTTCTTTCCATCCAGAAAAAGTCAAAGCCTTCGCCAGCCCAAATGAAGTCATTCCAGTGCTTGAACCAACAGCCAACTGAAGCCTTTTCTTGTAATCAGGTAGCGTGCCAACTAAACTATCTCGAGAATAAAGTTGAGGAATATCCTCCAGGTCCAATGCTTTCTTATTCCCTAAAGCAATTAGAGGACTCAGCCCATTTATTCTTGCACGCCCATAAAATCAAGAGCCCAAGCAACAAAATCAAGGGCAAAGAACAAGACCAGACTAAATAGAAACCACGTAAAAACGTGGTCTTGAGCCTTCAACATGTCGTGCCCATTTATTCTTGCACGCAAACCGCCACCTGAAGACATAAAAACGTGGTCTTGAGCAACAAAGTGGAGAAGTCCGAGAGAAAGATTTCTAGAACCTGCTTTGGTGAATCGAAAAGCTCCATTCTCGGTAAGCTCCTTGGGATTTCTGTCAAGTGGGTGGGAGCTATACGCCTCCCATGGATGAGAGAAAGGAGTTTTCTTGAGTTGACCGTTGACTATATGATCGGTGGGAATAAGTGGTGGAATGGGGAGTTCAGGGTCCTGCTAAATTGCCCATAAGACAGTTTCCTTCTCTTAACCGTCCACAGGGAAAGGTGCCTTGTGATTGTACAAGAGTTTTCCTATAAGTATAGGCAAGCTGACCGATGTTGTATGAGCTTGATAAAGCATTCGCAACGAAAATGTTGGGTCGATAATTAGAAGTCCAATATTTTTAGTTGGGGAGATCTTCAAGAGAGTCAAAATCTGAACCGATCAACAAGCATATCCAATTATCAATAAATAAATAAATAAAAACCTACATATTCAACTGGACTAATCTTTACTTCAATATTAAAGCAAATGACTTATGGATCAACTAATACACGTTAGCGGCTTCAAACCACACCAACTATTCGATGCGAGATTTCTTGGGGTAAGTACACTATCAATACATACATATTCAATTGGACTAATCTTTACTTCAATATTAAAGCAAATGACTTATGGATCAACTAATATACATTAGCGGCTTCAAACCACACCAACTATTCAATGCGAGATTTCTTGGGGTAACTACACTATCAATGCCAAAACTTGTGTACGGCGCTCACTTTAGTGCCAAAACTTTATTTTGGATCACTTTAGTGCTAAAAAGTTTGAAAAATGATCATTTTTGTGCTAACGCCGATATGATTTATTGGAAATCTGATGTGACACTTTTTTTATTAATTTTTGAAGTTGATGAGGCTCGCCAGAGAGTATAGTCAACATTTAAACAACAAAACGACGCCGTTTGGTGTCTTTCCTCAATTCAAAACCTTAAATCCCCAAATTGAGAGAGAGGAAGGCATGGCATGGGCTTCCCGTCGTCTTCTTCCCCAAAGAATAGCACTAGCACCAGCACAACACTACCTCCAGTTCATCCGACATTGTTGACAAGTCCAAGCTCTTGTCCTCCTCCTCCTCCTATCCTTCTCCTTCTCCTTCCCCCTTCAGAAGGACCCACTTCAGCCGCTCCCTGAGCAGAGCCCAATCCGCCATCTCCATCTGCACCTTTCTTGTTTCCCTCGCCCTCCTTGTCTTCACTCTTTCCACCTTCAACCCCCCTTCTTCCTCCTCCTCCTCGCCTCACCTCCTATTCTTCGCGTTGCTTCTTGCCCGAGCAACAACCCCAGTCTCTCCTCACTCGCCTAGTCGAGCAACTATGACGGAGGTCAAGCGAGCTAGGTCTGATGGCGGCTGAGCAATGGTGGCCGAGCGATAGTGGCCAAGCGAGCTAGGTCGGTGTTGGGTGAGGATCAGACAAAAAAACCCTAATTTCAATCCAAAAAAAAAAAAAAAAATCCCCAAATGAGTTGTGCGTCGTCATTTTTGTGAGGCCATCCACTTAGGATGGCAAAATGACGTCGTTTTCTTAAGAATGATGGAAAACGATGTCGTTTAAAAGTTATGTTGATTTTTTTTAAATATAAAAGCCATGTAATTATTTTGGCCGGAATTTCTCGCTGGTGACACTAAAGTGATCGCTTTCCCTCCGATTTGACACTTAAGTGATTCAAAATAAAGTTTTGGCACTAAAGTAAGTGTTGTACACAAGTTTTGGCACTGATAGCGTACTTACCCCAGATTTCTCTTATGCAATTTATGCGTAGTGAAAGTGCAATTACGTAGTATATTTTGAAAAAATGCAATTGAGTTCCTCTTTTAACTCCGGCAAAATTGATAGACGGAAAAAAGATGACCCGGAATTTATAATTTGGAGACACATGGCGCCCACGAGGCATTGCATTAAAAAGTAGCTCAAAAATTTTAAAAATAGGAAGCTGAAAACTGAAAAAAGAAAATAAGAAAAAGAAAATGGGAAGAGAAAGGGACACGAAAAACAGGGGGAACAAGTCTTGCTTGCGTCCGTCTCCAGTAACTTTCTCTAACCTGTTTATTTGTTGATTCTTCCATTACCGGGTAGATATGTGATATAAGTAGGAGAAGATGCACTCGATTTCTGATATTGGCCATTGCTTGGTTCGTGATTTATCGAATTCGACGAAGCTCAAGCGACCCTGGTCCCAAGCTCGACGAAGCTCCAGCTGCCGTGGCCGCGAGCATGGTGGTGGTGGTGGCGACCCGATCTGGTGATGGTGGTGGGGGAGTTTGGCGATGGCGGCCGCGTCTTATGGTGCTAGCTGTGGTGGTAGGATGAGTTCGGTGGCAGTCAACTGTGAAGTTGGCTGTGGGGGCCGAATCTGATTGTGGTGAAGGTGGTGCTTGATTCCATGGTGGTTGTCTTCAAGCGCGGCGGTAATCGGCAGGTGGTAGGTGGGATGTTTTTCGAGTCTAGCAACAGGTGTTTCAAGGTGCTGCGGTGGGCGGCGGCCATGGGCAGCTTCAGTGACCAGCTGCACTACTGTTGATCAATGAGCGATCTCCAATCGATATAGCGGCCCAATTAATGATAATGGTGAACGCGGAGCAGCATAATGGAGTGAGTTTTTTTTTTTTTACAAACAATTGCTTCTCTGTCAGAATAAAACAATTTTTAGAATCTTAACCTTGAGATTTTCACTAACATTATCTTCTCGCAAAACTATAATGGGTGATCATGAAAGGTTAGTAGTTATGTGGAGGTTGGGGGGCCTAATGGACATATGTGTTCTGTAGGATTGAATTACATGAATCTGGATAAGGCCGATTGAAGGCAATTTGGGTGGAAGCGAGGGATGACGATGTTATGCACCGCATAAGGATGACGATGATATGCAATATGAGGTTCAAAGTATAATGATGCAAACGGAATGCGCAAAGCATGTTGATTGCTGTAGATGAGAATTTTCCAGTATTTGGATGATAAGTGTTGCAACAATATGTTCTGTTTTCCGAAGAAAGAGCTATCAACTTTGTGGTCCATGTTTAATTGCATCAGATTATGTTTAAGCCGATATGGAGCTACTGGCAATGACGTGGCTGGACGAATTACTCTGACACCTCCTCTCATCTTTAGAAGTAGCAGTTCTTGATCAACTTGAGGTAGGTGGTTCATCAATTGCCAAAACCATACTTAGACCTCGTTGTGTACTCTGCTACAAGCTGTGTGAAAGATGAGGATTTGTTGTCCAGCAATCTTCTTGGAGAATCACATTCAGCAACAAGGCCTGGACATGATTTGAGAGAGAGAGAGAGAGAGAGAGAGAGGTGAAAAAAAACAGAAGAGAATGATGAAGCATAAGCTGAATGAGAAGGCTGAGATGAGATCGTGTTGAAAACTACATACCGTGATCTAGAAGAAGAACCATGTTGCTATCAAGAACTGAGGTGATCCGATGTGCAATGGTCATAACAGTACAGTCCGAGAAGTGATGCCTCAGCGTTTGCTGAATCAGATTATCAGTGGCTGTGTCGACAGATGCAGTAGCTTCGTCAAGTACCAAGATCTTGCTTTTCTTGAGCAGCACACGACCGAGGCACACAAGCTGCCTCTGTCCCATGCTCCAGTTCTCACCATTCTCAGTAACTGCAGGTCAAAGATAATAGAGCAAGAGATGAGACAAATTCCGTCCTAGAATGTGCTAAAACACTTCTTGGATGGTCAAGTGAAAGGGTACAGAAGATAACCTGCTGCATCCAGTTTCCCTTCTTTCTTCCTGACTTCATCCCCCAGTTGGCACTCATCCAATGCCTACAATTGCAGGATGGATCAGCTGATTATAGTTCGACATTATATAAGCTAGAAAAGGAACTTCAATCGTGAAAAGAAATGAATGCACCTCCCAAATCTGCTCATCAGAGTACTCCTCAAGAGGGTCTAGATTGCTTCGCACAGTACCCTCAAACATGGTTGGATCTTGAGGGATGATGCTTAATCTTGACCTCAGATCGTGCAGCCCAATTGAGGAGATATTAATGCCATCTATCAGGATTTGACCTGCACAAGGTTCTACTATGCGGAAAAGTGCTTGCATGAGAGTCGATTTGCCACTGCCCGTTCTCCCCACGATGCCCGTTTTCATCCCTCCAGGAAAAGTGCACGTGATGCCTCGCAGAACAAGCGGCAAGTGTGGAGCATACTGGACCTGGCATTCCGCCCAAATTGTCAGAAAGGTGAATTATGTCCTAATGACTGGACAAAACATGCTGACACATTGTTTTGGCATAACAGAAAGTTTTCCTAGCACCTGCAGATTGGAAATGGCGATCTCTCCGCATGTTGGCCATGAAGGACAGGGGCAATCATCCTCTATTGTAAGAGGGGGCTCGCTTGAGATGCCAGCGTATTGAATTATCCTTTCAACCGATATAATTTTGTTCTCCATATTACACAACCATAAAATAACCATTGCTTGTATCGTGTTCAAATTAAGTGCGTACGTCACAGCTAAGCCCGCAATTGCTTCAGAGAGAAGAACAGGAGGTTAAGATGACTAACATATTCATCGATATAAATAGGGCACCATTTAGAAGATCTCAGGCAGGACATTGTTACCTGGGTCGATAAATCCCTCAGGAATAGAGGTCAAGAAGATCAAAGAGATTCCAAATGTGACCGTGGATAGCATATCCAAGCGAAAGCGAAGCCATTCCCTTGCCCCATCAACATGGAACGTGTACCGAGAATATGCATCGGAAAGCTCCATAATTGTGTCCCGAAATCTTGATTCTTGATCAAAGCCACGAATAGTGGTCGATCCTGAAATTGTTTCGGCAAAGTGCTGGATCACTGGAGCTTCGCTCACACCCATCAACCGTGCCAGTTTTCTAGCAGGTGGCATGTAATATTGCTGATACCAGACACAGGTTGCAATCACAGGGATAAAAATTATAAGAACTTGCCATGCAACCTGAGTTATCAAAATGATAATTCCCAGTAGCCGGATAATTGAGAAGGCAAATTCTGCGACTGTAAACGGAATGTCCAAATCCACAGCACTCTGGTCTTTTGAGACCTGAAAAGAAGCATCACGTCACAATGCAATCCATGACTCGTACAGGAAAGAAATTGTAATTGTAATAAACAAGACGTGAATCGACAAAAGCAAAATCTGTCTTCCCTATGTGTTCAGAGATAAATCTCTTTGAACTATTCGAGTGATGTTCCATATTAGGACTCACCCTACTTAGGATTCGTCCACTTGGAGTGGCATCAAAGAATGACATGGGGGCCCGAAATATTGCGAGATGCAACTTATTAAAGAGTATCGTAGCTGTCTTGTAGCCAGCAGTTGCCAAAAGTGAAGACCTGAAAAGAATACATAAGGCGCTTCCAACAGCCAAAGCCACGTAAACAAGTATCAGTGTTGATCCCGGGACAGCAGGTTCCACGTCCTCCGACACTGGGGTCGCCCATGCCATCCAGTAATTGCTTCCCATCTGAAGGAGCATGAATAGAAACTGGGCCAGTAATATGAAAGGCACGAGAGCTCCTCCATATGCCGCCGTCAGGTACTTCCAGTGCACCAGAAAACCGACTCTACCTTTCTCCCTCTCTTCTTCTTGAACAAGCTGCCCTTTTACCCTTACTTCACCATCTTGAACATTTCTGTTTTCTTCCTTCTCCACAGTATTTTCCGTTGGACTTTCTTCATTGTTGATACCAGATGCTTGAGAATCTGGCCCAGCTTGGTGGGAACCAAACCTGGCTAAAGCTTCCTCATGTGCACCAACTAGCTCTGTGAAATCTGCTCCGAGGTGAAGAATCTCGCTGTATGTTCCAGATTCTGTGATCTTTCCATCTCTCATGACCTAGCAAACATACGTATTACCACTTAACAAGTGACTCCAAGGAAAACCAATTCATAAGTCAGTAATTACTCACCACGATTAGATCAGCTGTCTGTAGGAACTCTACTTGATGAGTAACGTAGATCACTGTTTTCAA
Organism: Eucalyptus lansdowneana; assembly: GCA_017140395.1. Classification (NCBI taxonomy): domain Eukaryota; kingdom Viridiplantae; phylum Streptophyta; class Magnoliopsida; order Myrtales; family Myrtaceae; genus Eucalyptus; species Eucalyptus lansdowneana. The sequence continues at coordinate 26,396,121 of CM029488.1, forward strand.
ACTCAAAAGTCCTAGCAAACATTCCTATCAAATTAAAGACTCAGTTAGTAATCTTCACGAGAGGAAGAAGGAAATCGAGAAAATAACTCAAATCCAAGACGTGCGCAGAAAACGTCTTGTTTTTCCATCAAGAAAGCTGCACTTCATAATTGGCAATGTAAAGCAAATGAGGGGTGGTATGTGCATAATCAGAAACGTAGGAAAAAGCAATTAACCTTAAACAGATGAGATCCTGTATGCGCATCGACAGCACTAAAAGGGCCATCGAGTAGATAAATGTCTGCATCTTGATAAATTGCACGGGCAATCTGCACTCTTTGCTTCTGTCCACCACTCAGATTTATCCCTCTCTCGCCTATAATTGTTTGATCGCCAAATGGGAGAATCTCCAAATCCTTCATCAGGCAGCAGGCTTCGAGGATACATTCATATCTCTCACGGTTCATCTCCTTGCCGAATAAAATGTTGTCCACAATCTTGCCACTCTGTATCCATGGAGACTGAGCAACATAAGCCTTACTGCCACATAATTTGAGGGCTCCGGATATCTTCGACAATTCTCCCAGGAGGCAAGAAACTAAGCTCGATTTTCCTGAACCCACAGTACCGCAGACTGCAACTTTCATGCCATTGATGACCTTCAAGTTTATGTCCTTTAATGTGGGTTCAGAGGAAGACAAGTCCCACGTGAAATTCCCCTCAATGATCTCGACTGCCGTATCAGTTGTGCCCTGAGGAAGCTTTTCAATGACGTCATTCTGGAGATCCTCAAGGCGCAGGAATGATGCTACTCTGTCAAGTGAGACCTTAGTCTGAGCTATCATGGATAATACAACTGGTAATTCATCGATGGGATCTTGGAGGACGCTGAATGTTGCGATCGCAGATAAGATCTTTCCTGACGATAGTGGGATCCCCAATAACATGCATGTACCAAATGTAGTCACGGAAACAAATGCCGCGCCACCCCAGAAGACAAAAGAGGTCATTGCTTTAGTGTAAAATTTTTTTTTCAACCACCCCGTCTCAATATTCCTCAGTTCATTAATCTTGGACAAAAACTTCATCTCCCATGTCTGAAGCTTTAAAATCTTCATGTTTTGCAAGATCTCGGAAGTTCCCTTCATCCTTTTGTCCTTTGATTCCATAAACTTTTCATCAATTTTCTCCTGGAGTTTGCTCAAAGGAATATTAGCTAACATAACAAGCACAGAGGCCACAAAAGCTGCAATAGCCGCAAGCCCAAGGTTTCTATACAGAATCGCTAAGGCTAACCCAACTTGTACAAGTACTAGCCAAGGATCGTGCATGTACCAGTAAGAATCACCAATTCTCTCGGCATCTACAGACATGATATTAATGATTTCCCCACTAGTATGCCCCTGTTTAGATTGGCATGAAAGGTTTAATCCCTTGTCATATATTAGTGCAACCAGCAATGAGCGAGTCCTAATCCCAACAAGATCTAGCCTAAATATCATCTGCCGAAAGGAAAGGCACTTGACAAGCTGTGCAACCAAAAACGCTGAAACAAGAAGGTAGCCTTTACTTTCAAATTTGCGTTGCCCGTTTAAGAATTGAACAAAAGTTTCCATAAGGTATGGACCAACGTAAGAAGCTAGGGTTATAAGAAGCTCAAACACAGCAGTGGAAATTACTTCTTTCCATTCGGACATGATCAAAGCCTTCACCAGCCTAAACGCTGTCACTCCATTACTGGAACCAGCATCTGACTTGAGCTTTTCCTTGAAACCTGGCAGTGCCCCTGCTATCCTATCCCGCGGAGCAAGTTGAGGGACATCCTCTAGGTCCAGTGTTTTCTCATTCCCGACAGCCATTAAAGGACTCAGCCATGAGAAACTAATTATACTCAGTAATCCCGCTTTAGAATACGGGGTCACAGTTTCACTTCCTGGATGTCTGCTTAATTTGGCATTGCTTGTAGCCGAGTTACCATTTAAAAGCACTTCGAGCAGACAATCATCATTCTCAATCTTACCAAAGAACCCCACATAACAGCAGAAGAAACCGGTGACAACAGAGACAACGTCAGAAATGGAATACTGGGTTCGCACCGGAACACACTTTCCATACAGAACAACGTCAATGACGAGGCAATAACATGCAATGGACAAGTAGGAACCCCACCAGACTCTCAACAAAAGAGGGAACTTTGATACTCCAAAATCGGAGCTTTGGCCGTACAAACGAACACCTAGAGCTCCCCAAGCGAGAGACTTCAGTGCTAAATCCAAAAGAGAAACCAGTTTCTCTTCCGACCAATCATTTGCATACCAATAAAAGTAGTTCGCCGCACACAAAACCAGATTAAACACAGATAAGCCTAAACAGCAAAACAGAGTGGGCTTATAGTACCAAATTCTGCTTCTTCTGTGGCTTTGTTCGGAGCCTCCACCATTTCGTCGTGCCCATATTTTCTTGCCCGCCCATGAAACCAAGAGTCCAAGTAACAAAACCAAATGAAGGGAACCAGAGAGACCACGTAAAAACGTGGTGTTGAGCAGAAAATCGCAACCTGAATACATCAGAGTGGAGGAGTGCGAGAGGAAGTTTTGAAGCACCTGCTTTGATGAACCCAAAGGATCCATTTTTTTTTCGGGGGAGTCACTGGGTGTCTCCGTTCTGTGTTTTCATGCGCCTTCTTCCATGAAGGAGGGAAGGGAGGCTATATAATACGGGTACGGACATAGTGGGAAAGGTCAGCTAAAAATGCCCATGAACAGGGTTAAAACATAATTGAAAAATTTCATAATATTTCGACATGTAACAATCAAAGTACACTGCTCTATGATATGGCTATCTAACGTGATATTTATCAATTAATATATACACAATCAAAAATATATATACATCCAACACCAACGGAATTATGAGATATCTTTAACAAATGAAATTATTTGAGCAATTTTGACCCGAGATTCATCATTCCCATTCGCCAAAGGTCTAACTGAGTCCAAGGCGCAAAAACTTTATGGTGAACCTTTCCTTACTCTTGCATTCGAGGGTCATTGTAACATACATTGGCGGACACTTGTCATACATATATAAAATGATTGGTTTTTATTTAAAATAGAAAAGCAAAAAGCAACTTTTTACATTTACGTAAAAGTTTTTTAAAATTTATTCAAATTTCAACTAATTAAGTAGGAATTATATATGAATTAACGTGTCGATATTTATGCTTTATCAACAAGCCATTTTAGTTAATTGAGAACCATACATCTATTTTATACTCACTTTTCTTGTTGTAATATATTAACGCTTGCGAATAAGTCAATAGGAGAGAACCAAAGAAATAAATGACATTAGAGATTTATGTAGTTAAGAGAAGAGTTAGCATTAAATAATTCATTACAATCTAAAAATCAGAATTATAATGGCTGATATGTTAAAATGTTTCTTCCACCTAAATTTAAGTTAAAATCCAAAATATTTACATATAACTAATTTAATTAGGTGTAAACTTACGAAACAAAATCTCCGGTTTTCAAGCTTAAAGAAACAGCTTTACGTACGGCAGATAAACGAAAACTCCTGAACGTTGTTTTTCGTTTTTCGTACAGCGGCTCTAACGTTTTCACCTCGCAGCTCTTCGATTAGGAAAACGACTTTTTTTTTTCCCTTGTATATGCTGCCACTTATATATATATGTATATGTATATGTATATGTATGGATGTATTTGGGTGCCGCTCCTCAAACTCTTATTGACCGATCACTACTCTAGAAAGAAGCGACGTCCGCTTCTTTATTTCCTCTTAGACAAAGACTTCTTTCCTACCCCATAAATAAATAAATATTCATAAATATATGAGCCCCTTATTTTGTCATGTAGTGACCGAGAGTTCTTCCCTTTCAGTTTAATCTAATCGGTTCCGTAAACCAAGTCATATTCAAGACATAATTTAACAATTGACATTGACTCGACATTTAAAGTTAGGTAACAGTGCTCATCATCTCTATTATTCTCTCAATATCCCAATGGACACTCACTCTTTATATATGTCAATTGAAGGACCGAGCTTAATTATCATGTCTTCCGAGTTTTTTGTTGTAGAGATCTTTTTCACAATAACTTTATTTTTCGCTAAGGCATCTCAGATAAAATAGTACTTGATGTTGATATACTTCATTTATTTGTGATAAATCAAATTATACACTAGATGTACTGCAGCTTGGTTATCCAAATGTATATAAACACTTTTCTAATATAACTCAAAGTCAAAGAGTGAACTTCGTAACCATATCACATCTTTACTATAAGGGTTAGTGTCATGTACTCAGTCTCAATCGAAGATAACCCAAAGTGGTCTCATAAAGAGGCTTTCCAACTAACAATACTATTTACGTATCTTATGAAAGACCTACACTTATCCAAGTCATTAGCGTAATTCGAATCAACATAGCCAAGCTGTCTTATTGCTATTGCTATCTTTTCGATACACTACACCCTTTTAGATATTTAAGAATCCACTTCACAAGTCACCAATTTCAAAAACTGCGACCTTACTTACGGTCTTAATTTCTATACCTCCGAGGTCTCCGAAATTTCTACCTAACTCACTATTGATGCGTCACTATTCGTGCACAGTAAAAAATGGGGTTTTGCCTTGGGCAAGGGATAACTTGGGGCGCAAGCCTCAGCAGACGGAGGCGACCGCCATTTTTGGTTGGCCATTGAAGGAGAGGCGGACAAGAATATAAAATAAAAAGACTGAGAGGAGCAAAGTCTCGGCCTTAATTGCCTGGAAAGTACTGAGGCGAGCTCCTTTTTTTCAAATCAACGTCGGAATAAATAAAAGGAACGTCGGCACGCGGTTTCATGGATCAGCATTCCCCCAACATCTTGTCCGTAACAATTCCAAGAAAAGGAGACGTTTTTCAGTGACAAAGGTCATGAATCACGCAAACCTCGCATGCTTTTTCTGTGTCTTTCCGGAGGAGCTTTTCCAGGCCGGTGTCGAAAATTAAAAAATATGCAGGGTTGATCCCGTTCATCCCATTTGCAAAAATACCAAACTCACCACAAACTCTAAACTATATTCATTTCAACGCATTTACCTAATTTTTTCTATATAGAAAAAATCTCATTTTGCTCTATATTAAAGTTCTGTTAATTAGAACCATTAAAAATCTATATAAATGAACGTTAGAAAGAGAACAATGTTGACATGGCGACTATGTGACTTAAGTGAAATAAAAACAACGTTATTTTAACTGAAAATTATCTAATAGAACCTTAAAGTAGGTAAAAGTATATCGTAAGTATAAGTTTGGAATTTTTTTTTGTCACAAAAAAAATTTAGGATAAATGTATTGCAGTGAATATAAAGTTGAAGGTATATATTGAATTTTTTTTAATAGCTTTTTCCCTTTGGAACTCTTCAATTTTTGGTAATTTATGTGAAGCCGTCGAAATCTCAATTGCATCTACAATTACTAACGTATTTCCCTTGGCAATAATTTGATTTTTGAGTTCATTGACATGAGAATTGTTGGTACTTATTGAAATCTCTCTCTTTTTCCTGTTCTTATTAAATTTCCTTAATGACTGTAAAACTCCTTCTTCAGTCCATCGAATCTAAAGAACTTATCAACAAGTGATTGTTCTTGTACGTCGTAATTTTTGGTAACTCAATTATAGCTTTGACAATTCTATAGTCGTTGAATTTCCTTATACTCCGACGAGCTGCTACTGTTTTGAATTTATTCCTTTTTTATCCAATGGTAATATTGGCCTCGATAGGCTTTTGACCGGATCTTTGGAGCATAGAAATTCTCGTCCAGAATCTTTTTTTATGCTATTCCTTTTTATTGTTTTGATTTCTTGGGTTCCACCGGTTATAAAGTTGTAGATCTACAGCTGCTTAATTCACAGCTTCGCTTGGGTTCGGGGGTTCGCCTTTGAAGACCATGGAGTTTCTTCTTTTTTAGATCTGCCAAAGGACACCAACTACTAACTCCTTCGACAGAGGCCTGTTACAAGAGGTAAGGGTTTCGAAAAACCATCTATCTATTCTTGTGATGCATTTCGGGGAAGGATGTAGTCTCAATTTCGGGTTTGACCAAATTTCATTCGTCCATGTGCAAAGGAGGAAAATGTGTTCCGGCGTCTCTAGCATTTGATGGTAGACTAAGCAACTTTGATTAGGTATCATCTCTCTCCTAAAGAGGTTTTCCTTCATTAGTAGCACATTAGCACATATACTCTATATAAAAACTTGATTTTTGGATGGGTGTGGAGATCCTAGATCAAGTTCCATAGTTTTTTGGGGGGCTGATAAGATGAGGATGCCTGAGAATTGTTGTGGCTGGCAACTGTTTGTATACTGTTGTATCCGCTCTTGACTGAGTAGGTGCCAGAACTGTTTTTCGTCCATACAATTTTGTCTTTCTCCATAGTATGACTTAGTGGGGTTGCGAGGATTTCCTTAACTAAATCTTCATCAAATAATTTCTTTAGTTTATGCTCATCTCACTGCTTGGACCCTTGGTCAATTAGCTCAGCCACATATTGGGGTTCGCCTTGGTTTGTAAGTCCTCCAATGCATCCACCAGCTAACCATCTGTCTTCTTTCACCTTGATATGCGATCCGTCCCCGACTGTCCATCTAATTTGCCCTCCTAATACCTCTCTTCCTTGCATTAAGTTTTGCCATCTCCAGGACGATCTAGCTCCCTTGTTTGCCCTCAAGAAATCTCCCGACGGGAAGTATAGGCCTTTCAACAGTTGACTCCATAAGGCTGAAGGGGTTTGTATAAGTCTCCAAGCCTGTTTTCCCAGCATGGCCTTATTAAAAGCAACAAGGTCTTTGAAACCCAAGCCCCCACAGTCTTTTCGAGTTTTCAGCACCTCCCATTTCTTCCAATGTATACCCTTTTTTGCACTGTTCTTTTTCCACCAGAAAGTAGCAATCTTTTGTTCAATTGCTTTAAAAATCGATACCTGGATTTTGAAAATGGACATAGCATATTGCGGCAATGCTTGTACAACTGTTTTAATGAGGATTTCCTTCCTTGCTTTAGATATAATGTTTTCCTTCCATCCCTCTAATTTCATGTTGACCCTCGCTAGAATCCACGCAAACATTTCTTTCTTTGTTTGTCCTCAATCTGATGGAATGCCAAGATATTTCCCTGTTTTTTCGATGATAGGCACTCTAAGTTCTTGTGCAATATTCCTCCTTAATCACTGTGGGTTGCTTTTGCTGAAAAAAAAAATGCTGGATTTGTTGAGGTTGATTGCTTGACTCGATGCATAACAATATTGGTTCAAAAGGTTTGCCAAGTTTTGGCATTCCTTAACTGTTCCATCCAAAAAGAATATCGCATCATCCACAAATAATAGGTGCGTTAGTGTTGGACAGGACCTATTCAGTTCAATTCCTTTCACACTTCCATCCCTTAGTGCTCTATGTATAAGCGGAGACAGCACGTTAGTCATAATAATGAATAAGTAGGGAGAGAGGGGGTTCCCTTACCTTAAGCCTCTAGTTGGTCTGAAAGGTTGGAGAGGTTCTCCATTGACTTTGATATTGAATGTGACAATCGAAATGCATGTTTTGACCAAAGAAACCCAGCAATCACTGAAGCCCATCTTAGTCATCCACTCACACAAGAAATTCCATTCCACTCGGTTGTATGCTTTTTGCATATCGAGTTTGAGTACCACTTGAAACTTCCTTTTTCTTTCCCTGATTCTGAGTTGGTGCAGCACTTCTTGGACAATTAATATGTTATCTTGAATTTGTCGTCCACCGATAAAGGCGCTTTGCTCCATTTCAATCAGATCGGGCAACCATGGTTTCAACCTATTTGCCATTACTTTGGAGATAATCTTATAGCTATAATTACATAAACTGATGGGCCTATATTGTGCTATAGATTCAGGGTTAGCCACTTTTGGAATAAAGGCGATATGAGTATTGTTAAGGGAGGGGTCTAGAGTACGACACAAAGAAGTCTTCAACCATTTTGTACACTTCTCTTTGAATTATCTCCCAATGATACTAAGAAAAAACTTTCCATTCAACCTATCTGGACCTGGGGCCTTAGTGGCCCCCAATTGAAACATTGCTGCCTTCACTTCCTCCATTGTGACTTGCCTTGTTAAAGATTCATTCATTTCATCTCCTACTATGGAAGAGCATTGATCTAGCACCGGCTGAAAATTCCTTGGGCCAACCGTGCCATAAAGATCTTGATAAAAGTTCACAATGTGTTCTTTAATTAGCTCTAGGTCCCTGCACCAGTTTTGGTCTTCAAGTTTTAGCATGGTTATTCTATTCCGTTGCCTTCTTTGCATCGTTGTAGCGTGAAAAAACTTCGTGTTTTTATCTCCCCATTTTAGCCACTCAATCCTCAATCTCATTCCCCAGTACATCTTTTCCTGTCTCCATAGTTGTTCAATTTGCATCTTTATTTGCTGAGTTTCTTCCTTTCTCAATCCCCTTTCCTTTTCATTAGTTATCCTAGTTAGCTCTTTTTTGAGGTCCTCTATCCTTCTAAATGTATTAGAAAATTTCTCCTTGCTCCACTTGGCTAAAGTTGCAGCAACTTCTTTTAGTTTGTTGGGCAAATTCAAATGTGAATTTCTTTGATCTTTCCACATGGACTGTACTATCTCTCGACATTCAACATCTTCCATCTAGTAAGTTTCAAATCTGAATTCTTTTTTCCTTTTCATCGATGGTGGAAGTAATGACAATAATATGGGACTATGGTCTAAGCCAATGGCTAGTAAAGCATAGGTTCTGCATGTAAGAACCTAACTCACCACTCTATGTTACAGAGAACCCAATTTAACCTCTTTTCAACCAACTCCTCCCCATCTTGGTTATTGCCCAAGTAAAGGCGCATCATTTGCTTTCGACGTCCATGAGTGCACAATCATTTAACAGTTCCCAGAAAGCTGCCACTCAATAATAGTCTATCTCCCTCTTACCATATTTCTCCCAATGATACAAAGTTTCATTGAAGTCTCCAATGCATATCCAGGGTAGATCATTTCTTGCATGAATCATTCTGAGTTTATGCCATAATTGGAGTCTTTTTTGGTAGTTTGTAGGGGCATGTAGAAAGGAAACCCTCATTTTGATATTGATGTTCAGCTCTTTACATTTTACTTCGAGCATCTCTCCCGAGCTTGATACAAGTTCCACCGCCATAATATTGTTCCACATCAAACCCAACCCCCCAACGATTTTGATTGGGTTAACCACCATCAAATGCTGAAATTGCAAGCGCCTTTTTACCCTTTTCCACTTCGAGTTCCTTATTTTTTGTTTCCATGAGAAATACTAAACTGGGCTTTTCTTGCGCTACTAGGGCTTTAAGGTTCTAGAAAGTCAGGGGAGAGACCAAATCCTGACAATTCCAGCTCAAAATTTTCATTTAAACCCCGGTAGCTTATTAGGGCTAGCTACCAAAGCCCACTCCTCCATTTCTTTCGCTTCTTTGATCAATATGTCTAGAAGGGTCCCCTCATCGATGGATTGAGAGAGGGAGCCTTGCTATTCATAAGGGCTAAACTATTTTAATTTCTTTGCTGTGTGAGCTTTCTTCCCACTCTTTCCTTTCTTTAGAAATGTAGCAGGTGCCATGGGAATGGATGCCTCATTTAACATAAGATGTTTCTCCTAATGTGTGAGTTCAACACCAAGAAAATCTAGATTCAAGCTGCTGGCCCTCTTCTATTTTAGGGCATTTTTCTCCGGCATTATGACCATAGCTAGTGGGTTTATGTTCTCCTATTTTGTTTGCTGAAAAGTGGCCTATATGTTGCTCTAAATTGGAGTTTTTGGTATTATTTCATTAGTTTTTGGTTATGGAGTCATCTCTCCATTGAAAATGTTCCAAAAAGGGCTGTTTTCTCTTGCTTCCGCTTTAATCCAGCTACCAAACTTGCCCACTCTGTTTTCTTCTAGCCCAAATTGTTCATAAGGGATAATCTTGCAGTAGGTCGCATAGTACCCTATACGTTCACAAGAGTAGCAAAAGTGTGGAAGTCTTTCAAATTTAAAATCCACCCAACTTTTCTTATTGTCTAGGTCAACAATAGTCCCAAACCTTAGGGGTTTAGATAGGTCTAGGTTCACCTTTGCTTTCCTTACATTTGACTTACCAAAGCTTTTATTTTCCAGCTTCACTTCCTGCACTTTTCCTATTTTTGTAGCAATATCAGAGACTGTTTTTTCAGTAATTCTATCTCTCGGGAGCCCCTAGATATGTACCCAAAAGTCACAATGTGTGAAAATATAAGAATGGTCCGGGGTATCAGGATCGCATTGTTGTAAAATTAGCAGATTACTAGAGAATGACCAAGGGCCTGAAGTCAGGGCTCTGTTCGTACCAGCTACAGTCATAAAAGTGAACGAAAATAGCCTTAGTCCTATTAGATCACACAACACCGATTCTGTTTTCCACGCCCTTTCCATTGTGCTGAAGAAAGCTTGTAGATTCACATTTGGCTTGGAATAAAGTTTGCCTATAAGGGTTAATTCACATTCACATTTTTTTTTTCTACAGGTACATCTCCCTTAATTGTGAACACATCCTCCTCAGACCACAACTCTCCCAGACTTCTACAAAGGGCTGCCAGCCATCTCCCCTTCTCTTCTCCCTCATTCATCGCGACCTTACAGACAAAGTTCCAAGGGTACCTGGGTTCTTGTTGTTCTTTAGGGTGCAAAAATCCAGGATCTGTTGAAATGCTACACCTTCCACCTTTTGGGACTAGGAGAGGGGTTCTTACTAGATAGGTTTCCAAGAGTTGCTGGGATTTGGGTCCTTCCACCTGGCATGGAAGGGGAACATCGAATCTTCAAGTTCCTGGGAATGAAGGGAGCTCTCACCAGAGGCTATGACAATTACATTCTGTAGTAATGAAGTGGCATTGGGTTTCTAGGGTTTTGTACCTAAGATACCTAGATGTTCGTTTTGATGGGGGTTAATGCGCCTTGAAATTCATGGGTGGAAGAGGCGAAGTGACGAAGAGCTTTGGGTTAGGGTTTTAGGGGAGGGGATTTTGTGGCTGACTATCACCATGGGGATAGGGAAATAGCTCACTTGGGAGAGGGGGAATCCTTCCATGGCGGAAGAGAGAGACTGAAAGACGACAATGGTAGCATCTCGTAAATGTGATACTTTGAACTATAGTCTATACATTCCTTTTACTGTTTAACTAAGTATGATATCAACGGAAAAAGGGGGAGGGAGGAATTTGACTCCAAGTAAGATTGGCAATATTGGAGACCCATTTTCAAAAACGAGATTAATACTACTTACAAAGTAAAAATTGAATGCAACATGATATGACATGTCTGAATCCTATATGAGGGCACTAATTAATATGAATTAACTCGATTTCATCATAATTCTTGCATTTAGCATGTGGAATCCAAATCAATATATTTTATAAGATGGATACAAATTGACACGAATTACAAAACAGCACGTGAATATGAATCGACGCTCAAACCTCCAAGTGAACCATAAGTGCTCCGAAGATTTATGTTCTTTTTTCCACAAAAGGAAAGTGAGAAAAAGGGAGAAAAGCCATGATATAATTGGATGGAAAGTTCTCTTGTCACGGAAAACTTCGGAAAAGACTGCGAAGGCTTTTCCTAACAGTAAAAGATATTAACATGCATCGGCCATTCAACAAGACCCACAATCAAGATCAAATCTTTTTTCTGTTTCCGCTTTTTCTTGATTGTGCACGAACAAGGAGTGTTCTTACTTCCTATGTTTTAAGTTCGACCACCATTAAAAATTTCTCCATGGAATTAGATTATAGGATTGCTTCAGCATTGATGTTAGTCATGTTAGATTTAGTTAACAACGATTATGTTGTGATCCAAAAACACACAATTCCCACACTACCTCTTATCTTTCGTAAATACAAGATCAAAAAAGAAAAAAGAAAAATGCTTTCCCAAATTTCTTTACAGCCTTAGAAACCTAAGTATCAAAAAATCATAAAGCTATTGCGTTGATACCAAATCAGTCATAAACCTTTCGATTCTTAAATATTTTGCATCTGTACAAATTGAGTCCATTGGTGAATTGTGATTGGAAAATTATGGACATGGATATCAGCCATCTTATGTAGCATAATTGACGCGACGTTGATAAATTTTACAAATTTTTATTATTTTTATTTTTATTTTTCTTTTAGTCTTTGTGGTCTACTAGCCCTCACCCAAGCTTTGAGGGTTGAGCCCTCACCAAATCCAATGAAAGTGACCCTTGTCGACCATGAAATGGGCCTACTTTTGTTGGTTCAGGAGCAGCCTTTACTGCTCCTTTGCCGCCAAATTCCATCTATTGTTTTCACTCAGCTATGAATCACAATGATTTCTTCTTTGGGTTGTAATCATAGAGATGAAACTGACGTCACAATCAAGTAAGTGACAATGTTGATTGACTTGACAGGGATTTGGCAAGGGCTTGACACTTGTGGCTTGGGCGATGGTCTTAGAGCGGTTGGTAAGGGTTTGTAGGCCCTCACCCAATGGCCAGTGATAGTTGTCGGCGACCCTTGCCAACCATAATGAAGGTAAAATATAAATATAAATATATATATATATAATCATAAAAAAATATTAAAACATTGTAAAATTGTGCATGTCGGTGTTGATCGTATCATATAAAACAGTTGGCATTCATGTTTGCAATTTTCTAGCAAAATTGATCAATGGACTCCATTAACATAAATGCCAAAGGTTTATAACAAAATTGGTACAAATACAATATGTTTAAGACTTTTTTGGTGCCTATGCTTCTAAGGAATGTAATAGTATTGAAAAGTCTACTTTTGCAAGAGCAATTCCTTTCAACATTGACGGATCAAAATCTTCTATCCTACATTTGCATTTACATCCCTATACACTTTGGTCTGTCATTGATTATCTTGACATCATTCAAAACATCAATTGCATGCCCTCGCAATTACATCAATCTTGCATTAGGGTCCAAGGTTGAACCCATTTGAATGATTCCTTTATTCCACTGGTTCATATTTTTTCCTAAAAAAAATAAAATAAAATGGGTGATCCAGTTTCAAAAGGTTTGATTTTGGAACAAGTACACAATGAAAGGCATGACCATGCCATATTGGAGCTTCAACAACAAATGAGGCATGTCCTCAATCTCTTGGGGAATCGGGCAAGGTAGGAAGCACCATCAATTCACCCTACTAAGCGACCACGTTGATCCACATCCCCATCAAAACTCAGGTGATAAATTCAAGGACACTAGAAGCAACTCTAATGATTTGGATTACCAAGTTTAGAGTAAAAGAGGAGGGCTCGAGGACAATGATCATGAAATAAAAGTGGAGATGCTAGAAAACCTAGATGATATTGTCAGTTGACATGATATCTAATAAGTATTTGACTTCCACATATAATCAAATGAAGTGTCACGAGATTGTTGTTCTCAAGTTGAATATATATGCTTCATTTTGGTGGGAAAACTTGAAGAACTAGAGAGTCCATTATGGAAAGAGCCGAATCAAATCTTGGGAAACACTCAAGAAACTTATGAAGAAGAGGTTTTGTTATGACAACTACAAGCAAGACCTTTTCCTTAAAATAAATTCCCTCTAGCAGTGCAGAATGAGCATTGAAGAATACATTAGAGAATTTGAACAACTCCTTGTGGCTTGAAAAGAGACATTATCGATTTGGTTGAATTTCAACCATATTGGTCTTTCGAAAATGTTTGTAAGCCAGCCATGAAAGTGAAGAAACAACTGAAGCGTGGCAAGAGTTTGTCAACTAAATCATCAACAAGGGGGGACGTTTTCCTTCTAGCAAGGCCAAGAATACATAGATGAAAAATTAAGGCAAGGAGAAAACCACAGAGCCCGTCAAAGAACTCCCCAAAAAAGACCAACAGTAGTAGTATTCAAAAGTGCTTTAAGTGCCATGGCTATGGACACTTCAAAGCCAATTGTCCTAATTGAAGAGTTATGACTCTCTAAGAAATCAAGTAGATTGACATGAGGCTTCAAGAAGCTATGCAAGGCAATGACCAAATTGAGTCCGAATCTAAGGAGAAAGATGAAATCATTGAGAGCAGCCAAACAAAGGAGAATTGCTCATTATCATGAGAGCTTTGCACTCTATAATCACTCCAAAGGCGGATGAGCAAAAGGAGAATAGTTTTTTAAACCTGAGTAATGGGAAGGTATATAACTTGATCATCGATGGTGGAAGCTGCACCAACATAGCATTGACAACTCCAATCAACACGTTGGATCTTCCTACTTTCAAACTCTTTTGAACGTATTAATTGAAGCATATGAAAAAAGGGAACAATCTTCAGGTACTTAAAGAAGCTTGGATTTTCTTTTTCAATTAGGAGAATATTGAGATCATGTTCTATGTGATATTATTCCGATGGAATCGTATCTCTGTATTGAGAAGGCCTTGGCAATTTGATAGGAAATTTGTTTATGATGGATAGAAAAACACTTACTCGTTCTAGAAAGAGGAAAAACTCATCATATTTGCACCTTTAAGCCCACTTATGATCGGCAAAAATCAACCAAGGGAGGGAAACACTAGTAAAGAAAATTTGTTCTAGAGTGAGACATGGGTGGAGATGGCCATTAGCAAATAAAAGAATGTTTTTACTTTGCTTATGGTTGAAAATCGAAAAAATGAAATAGAGAGGACCCTACATCCCTAAATGCAATCCTTGATCGATGAGTTTAAAGATGTTTCTTCATTGGAATTACTACATGGATTACCTCCCTTAAGAGGTGTTGAGCATCAATTGATTCTATCTCGGGTGCTTCTCTACCAAACAAAGCTGCTTATCAATGCAATCCAGAAGAAATAAAGGAGTTGTAGCAACAAGTCGATGAGCTTACTACAGGAGGATACGTATGGGAAGTATGAGTCCTCATTTTGTTCCGGTCTACTTGTGGCAAAAAAGGATGGTTCCATAAAAGATGTATGCCGATAGCTAAGCCATCAACAACATCACAATTAAGTATTGGCATGCAAATGAAAATGACCATCGATAGCACAAAAAACACATGTTGCAAGATTGGGTTTCATAACTGAAGAACTAAGAAAGATATCATAATAGCAATTGACAAGTATCTACCTTAGTGAAGTGACAACTACAGCAGACTTCATCTTAAGAAATTTGTTAATGTCAAAGGATACGATTGTATGGGCAAACTCGATTTTAGCAAAGGTCTCTGCCTACTCTCAAACAGCTAGCCGAGACTCCTTAAAGGTCTTCAACAGTTAGATTGAAGACTTCTATAAATAAGGATTGGCAAAACTTGGAAGAGGTTGGACATGAAATATATAGTCGCTACACTTTGAGTAGGAAATTTTCTTTGTTCTTCATTTGATATCTCTGTATAAAGGTGTAGCATTGTAATAGGAAATAGTCATGCATACCAGTGGAAGTGCAATAGTTGGTCTTGATAGTGTGATCTATTGTGTGAAAGGAACTACACTTCGCAATTATAACTTGCACGGTTGATTACTAGTGGAATTCGACTGTTATTAAAGCTATTAGCTAGAGAATGGATGTAGACTTGGGAATGAAGTCAAATTACTATAAATTGCTTTGTGATCTACTCTTATTGCTCATTATTTGCTCTGTTTTATCATAATATTCACACAAGTTTATGAAAGTCTCATTCATCTCGCTTGTTAATTATTGTGACGTAGTTCGTGAAAGTTTATAGTAGTTTCATTCAACCTATTCAATCCCCTCTCTAGGTTTATTGTTAACCTCAATACAACATATTTCTTAGAATAACTTAAATCACATTTTTTATTACAATAGTATCCATATTTTACACACACAAAAGGGCGCAAAAAAAAAATCTCATTTGGGTGGATCTAGGCAAGGAAATCTCTCCACAGGAAGGCTAGGGCCCAAAATCGTTCCCCACATGGGCTTGCTTAGGTCCAAGCCTTGACCATCTTGTCCTCTCTTGCCCAATCATCACGTCTAAGCATGAAAATCACCTAAATGAAAATCTACTTTGAGTTAATATGGATAATTTCCATGTATGTACCCACCGATAAGAGACCTCATAAGAAAAAAATTCTTCAATTTATGATAAAGGAAAACTAACTTTAAGAAAAGAGCAATGCTAGCATAACAATGCCGTCATTGCTTGAAGATAATAGTTTAATTTCAACTATCACTTTCACTCCAATTGGAACTAACTATTAGATTTGCTGAAATAGGAAAAAAGGAAAGGTTGTTCATTGAGTTGCACTTTGGAAAAGAAAATTAGAAATTTTTCCTTTTTTCTTTCATCCTCACCTCACATGTTTTCTTGATCTCCAGCCCAACTTTCTCTGTGGGATCTTTTATTTTGAGGTATAAATCTTTCTTTCTGATTTTATAAAATTTAGCTCTTAATTGCTATGAAAAGTAGGAGAGTTACAAAGCTAAGAGAACATTAGAAACATAGTAAATTAAATCAAATCACATTTTGCAATGTTAACTCAAAATTTCCCTTTAGTGCATTTCTTTAGAATATGTTTATATTGTTCAATTGCCATGAAGAGCTAATTGTAAAAAAAAAAAATTGGGAGAGGGAAATTTAGAAGATTGAGCATAATGAGCTATCCTCATTGTAGTGATTATCCCAAACAAGCATATTTTCAAATTGAAATATACAAACATCTTCTAAAGAAGCGCACTAAAGGGAAATTTAGAATTAATGTGGTAAAATGTGATTTGATTTAGTTTACTATGTTTCTAATGTTCTCTTAACTTCACTTTTTCTTTCTACCTTTCTTTGCTCGGCCAACCTTAAAGAGAGGGAGAGAAAAATGAAGAGAAAGAGAGAAGGCTAGAGAGAGAATTTGGATCTGAAAATGAGAGCCCCAACTTTCAAAGGAAAAAATGCATATATACTCCTCCTAAGATGACATCCTAGTCCTTGGTTTGATGTAAGGCTTGATCTCCCAAGATGAGATCAAAAATGCTTAATGGCTAAGCTTTCTTATGATTAGAGGGAAATTAAGCATATTTCATATTGGATGGCTAGGATGAAAATGCCAACGAAAGGCCAAGATTGATTTTTTGGATTAGTCATTAATCAGGGGGAATTTTGGTAATTTCCTATCTCGAGGGCAATTTTGTAAGTTCACTAGGGGATTTGTGTAGTTTCATGTAAAAAAGGTATGGGGTGGTTGGCCAGAAGGCTGGCTTGGTAGTCGCCGGTTGTCGAAACTTGGCCGAAAAATGGCTAAAACTGCCGAAGGTCGGTTGGACCAATATGAATCGATTTTGCCGATTCGGTCAATCTTTGGCCAAAAATGTGTGAAATTAGATTCTTGGAGGGCCTAATCGTAAAAAATTCTTGTTCAAACAAAAGAGAGATGGGCTAAGTTGAAAAGAAATAATCCAAATTTGCCCCAATTAAATCAAGGGAAAAAGCCACCAAAAACCCCAAACTTTGCTTCGAGTGACAGATTTACCCCGAACTTTATTTTGTGACGTGAAAAACCCCGAAGTTTGCTAACTGTGACACACTTACCCCATTAAGGGTATTTTCATCTTATTTTTTTTTTTTTTTTCTGTTTTTTCTTTTTCTTTTTTCTTTTTTTATTTTTTCTTCCTCTCTCTTCCCTCCGCCGGCCATGGTGGAGCCGCGGAGGGAAGCCGGCGTCCGGCGAGGGCCGCCCTCGCCGGCGTCGGCGAGGGTCGCCCCGCCCGGGTTGGCTAGGGCCGCCCTCGCCGGCGTCGGGCAAGGGTGCCCTCGCCGGATCGGGCGAGGAGGCCCTCGCCGCGTCGACGAGGGCCGCCCCTCACCCGCGTCGGGCGAGGATGCCCTCGCCGACCGGCGAGGGAGGCCCTCGCCCGACGCCGATGAGGGCCGCCCTCGCTTGCGTCGGGCGAGGAGTGCCCTCGCCGGCGTCGGGCGGGTGCCCTCGCCCAGATCTAGCGAGGGTGCTCTCGCCGACGTCGGGCGAGGGTGTCCTCGCCCGGATCCGGCGAGGGGTGCTCTCGCCGGCGTCGGGCGAGGGTGTCCTCGCGGATCCGGCGAGGGAGGCCCTCGTCCCACGTCGATGAGGGCCGCCCTCGACCTGCGTCGGGCGAGGATGCCTCGCCAAATCCCGGGCGAGGAGGCCCTCGCCCGACGCCGACGAGGGCCGCCCTCGCTGCGTCGGGCGAGGGTGCCCTCGCCGGCGTCCCCCTCGCCGACGCCGGGCGGGCGGCCCTCGCCCGGCGCCGACGGGGGCCGCCCTCGCTGCGTCCGGGTGAGGTGCCCTCGCCGGCATCCCCCTCGCCCGACGCAGGCGAGGGCGGCCCTCGCCGGACGCCGGCTTCCCTCCGCCGGGCTCCGCCATGGCCGGCGGAGGGAAGGAAGAAGAAGAAGAAAAAAAAAAGGAAAAAAAATTTTAAAAATAAAAAGACCAAAACGCCCTTATGATTTAGGGTAAATGTGTCACACAAATGAAAGTTTAGGATTTTTTGTGTCACAAATAAAAGTTTGGGGTAAATGTGTCACAGTTAGCAAATTTCAGGGTTTTTCACGTCACAAAATAAAGTTCGGGGTAAATCTGTCACTCGAGGGAAAGTTTGGGGTTTTTTGTGGCTTTTTCCCTTAAATCAATGAACCTTTTACCAAATCTCAATTGATTTAAATTGGTTCAATTATCTCATGAATGACATTAATTACACTTAGATTTTATGGGCATGCAAATTCGGACCATCGAACCAATTAACGCGATTTCTGCAATTCTCATCCCCAATTGCCAAATTGATCGAAATTGAATTCAATTGATATAATCAAATATCAATTTGTTCAATCAATTGAACTTAGGATGGCCTAATGCATTTAAATTGACATTAATGTGATGACATGAATTAGACATTAAAATGAAATTGAAGGTCGATATTCAAATTGAACTTCAATCTATCAAATTAAGTCTTAGTCTAGAATGGGTCAGCTTCAATAACATCAATTGAAGCACATTAACTTGACTTTTCAAAGTTAAAATATGCTAAATTCATCAAATTGAAATGCTTCATAGTGAAATTGACAAAATCGATCACGAATTTGGATTATCAAAAAGGAGCTCATTGAGGGTGAAATCTATTAAACTATGAAGAACTCATCAAGATCCCTAATTAGGGTTAAAAATGGATATTTACTTCATGTCATGCTAAATTCTAAAAGGTTTTCTTTTTTTTTTTTTTGGTAAAAGGTAAGAAACTAAATTCTAAAAGGTTTATACTATTAAAAACCTCAAACTAGTACACGAATGATAAATCTATTACAAACTAATTTTTTTATCACCAAAAATTCTAAATTGGTACATTAGTGACAAATTTACTCAAGCTAAATTAGTTTTGAGTAAATTTGTCACAAGTGTACCAATTTGAGATTTTTTATCGTAAAAAAAAAATAGCTTGGGTAAATTTGTTACTAGTGTACCGATTTAGGATTTTTAGTAGTAAAAAAGTTAGTTTGAGGTAAATTTATCATAGATGTACGAGTTTGGAAAATGTGATTGAAAAATTAATTTAGAGTAAATTTGTCAAATGTGTATCAATTTTGATTTTTTTAGGGTATTAAACAAATTTTAAAATTGGTTTAACTACTAAGTGTGAAATAACCTTTAGAATAAATGTTGTGAAGGAAACTAAGCTAAAATATGACTAGGAAGAAAGTAATTTTATTTTTGACCAATTTTGAACCTAAATTTGAAAAAAAAAAAAAAATCAGAAAAATAGATTTTTAATCGATTTTTAAGAAATTTTTGTGGTCAAGTCAAATTGAAGCTAAAATAAGATAATTTGAAAATTTTCACTTTTTTTTATTTTTTGTCAAATGATTAACTAAAAGTCAACATTGTAGTGATTAGTCACTAAAATATTGATTAATAGGTCAAAACTTTGATTTTTTGTTTTTGGAAACTTTTATGGCCAAAGTGAAATTGAGACTAATTGGAAACATTTTGTACAAAAAGCCACATTTTGACCCGACTTTGACTTGACCAAAAAGTCAACTTATTGACAACATTTTGATTGTTTTGGATTTTTTATGAAAATGACTAGGAAATTAATCACATCAAATGAATGGGCAATAAAAAAGAAATAAAAAAGCTATACTTTTGCTCAAGAAATGGATTCCGTCGCGATTAGAAACCCTAATTTCAATATTTTACCTTTAAGGACGCATTGGCTGAAAATTAAAAGACGTTTGCAGAACGATTTCATTCCCTAAACGATTCGATAAGAAATTATTAATTTTTTTATTATGTTCCCAGGAATAATTTCTAAGCATTTTAAGCCGTTTGGTAATTATTCAAAATTTCTGATTTTGGAATCGAATTACGTTTGGTACCGTGCTCATTGATTATGTTCCAAATCAATTTCTTTTAATTTTTAAATAATTTTTTTCCTTTTTTTCTTTTTTTCTTTTCTTTTTTTCCTTTCTCTCTCATGTTCTTCTTTTTCTTCCGGTTGCCGATTTGGGGACCGGCCGACGAGGGCCGGCAATCTCATCGGAGCGTCATTGGCCCTCGGCGAGGCCGACCTTTGTCCGCCGAGACTCACCGACAACTGGGCAGGGTTCGCCCAGCCTCGCCGGTGGCCAGGTTGGCCTCGCCAAGGCTAGGCAAGGCTCGCTTGGCCACCGACAAGGCTCACCCAACCTCGTTGGTTGCCAAGACAGCCTCGCCAGGGCTGGGCGAGCCTCACCGAGGCTGGGCGAGACCCGCCTAGCCACCAGCGAGGCTCAGCCTCGCCAGATTGAGCGAGGCCGAGCCTCACCGGTGGCCAGGCGAGCCTCTGGCGAGCACGTCGATGGCTGGGCTTGCCTCCGACGAGCTCGCCAGACCTATTGCCGGCGACCAACGATGGACGGTGGGTGGGTGGCAAGCGACAACGGACGGCAACCATGGGATGGTGGTCGATGAAGAAGAAGAAAAAATTAAAGAAGAATAATTGGTTTTGATTCTTAGATTTGTTCTCAGAACAAAAATCAATTTTTTTCTTTTTATTTTTGATTCTATTCCAAATCTTACTTTCAGGAACAAAAATTTTACCAAACACGATTCTATTCCCAAACTGATCCCGGGAACAAAAAATCAGAATCAGACACTATTTAGATGGTTACCAAATAGTGCCTAAATGTCAACGCATGTAAAGTAAAATAACATCCACAAAGAGGGATGATAAGTACTTCAACAATATGTTCTTCTTTCTGAGGAAGGAAAATCAACTTTGCGGTCCATGTTTAACTGCATTAGATTTAGTTTTGATTGATATGGAGCTATCGGCAATGACAATCGCCGGATGAATTACTCTTGACACGTCCTCCTCTCTATCTTTAGAAGCAGTAGTTCGTGATCAACTCGGAGTAGGGGGTTCTTCAATTGCCGAAGCCGGACTTAGACCTCACTGTGTACTCCGCTACAAGCTGCGCGAACAATGAGGATTCGTTGTCCAGCAATCTTTTTGGAGAATTATATTCCGCAACAAGGCCTGGACACAATCAGAGAGAGAGGGGGGGAAAACTGATGAAGCATAAGCTGAATATGCAAGGCTGAGATGAGATCATGGTAAAAACTACTGACCATTATCTAGAAGAAGAACCATGTCACTATCAAGGACTGAGGTGATCCGATGGGCAATGGTTATAACTGTACAGTCTGAGAAGTGATGCCTCAGCGTTTGCTGAATCAGATTATCAGTGGCTGTGTCGACAGACGCGGTAGCTTCATCAAGTACCAAGATCTTGCTTTTCTTGAGCAGCACCCGACTGAGACACACGAGCTGCCTCTGTCCCATGCTCCAGTTCTCACCATTCTCAGCAACTGCAGCTCAAAGATAATAGAGCAAGGGATGAGACAAATTCGGTTCTAGAATGTGTTAAAACACTTCCTGGATGGTCAAGTCAAAGGGTCCAAAAGATAACCTGCTGCATCCAGTTTCCCTTCTTTCTTCCTGACTTCATCCACGAGCTGGCACTTATCCAATGCCTGCAATTGCAGGATAGATTAGCTGAAGAAAAGAAACTCCAAGAAACTCCAATCGTGAAAAGAAATGAATGCACCTCCCAAATCTGCTCATCAGAGTACTCCTCAAGAGGGTCTAGATTGCTTCGCACGGTACCATCAAACATGGTTGGCTCTTGAGGGATGATACTTAATCTAGACCTCAGATCATGCAGCCCAATTGAGGAGATATCGATGCCATCTATTAGGATTTGACCTGCACAAGGTTCTACTACACGGAAAAGTGTTTGTATGAGAGTTGATTTGCCGCTGCCCGTTCTCCCCACGATGCCCGTTTTCATCCCTCCAGGAAAAGTGCAAGTGATGCCTCGCAGAACAAGCGGCAAGTGTGGAGCATACTGGACCTGGCATTCCGCCCAAATTGTCAGAAAGGTGAAGTATGTCCTAATGACTGGACAAAACATGCTGACACATTGTTTGGGCATAACAGAAAAAAAAAAAAAAAAAAAAAAAAAAAAAAAAAAAAAAAAAAAAAAAATTCCCTAAGCACCTGCAGATTGGAAATGGCGATCTCTCCACATGTTGGCCATGAAGGACTGGGGCGATTATCCTCTATTGTAAGAGGGGGCTCGCTTGAAATGCCAGTGTATTGAAGTATCCTTTCAACAGATATAATTTTGTTCTCCATATTACACAAATTCCAAATAACCATTGTTTGTATCATGTTCAAATTAAGTGCGTATGTTACAGCTAAGCCCGCGATTGCTTCAGAAAGAAGAACAGGAGGTTAGGATGACTAATATATTCATCAATATAGATAGGGTCCCTTTTAGAACTCAGGCAAGGACATTGTTACCTGGATCAATGAATCCCTCAGGAATAGAGATCAAGAAAATCAAAGAGATTCCAAACGTGATGGTGGATAGCATATCCAAGCGAAAACAAAGCCATTCCATTGCCCCAGCAACATGGAACTTGGGCCGAGAATATGCATCAGAAAGCTCCATATTTGTGTTTCGGAATCTTGATTCTTGATCAAAGCCATGAATAGTGGTCGATCCTGAAATTGTTTCAGAAAAGTGCTGGATCACTGGAGCTTTGCTCACACCAACCAACCGTGCCAGTTCTCGAGCAGATGGGATGTAATATTGCTGATACCAGATACAGGTAGCGATCACGGGGATAAAAATTATAAGGACTTGCCATGCGACCTGAGATATCAAAATGATAACTCCCAGGAGCCGGATCATTGCGAAGGCAAATCCTGCAACTATGAATTGAATGCTCAAATCCAGAGCACTCTGGTCTGTCGAGACCTGAAAAGAAACATTGCATCACAATGCAATCCATCACTCATCCAAGAAAAAGAAATTGAAATAAACAAGAGAAGAATCAATAAAAAGCATAATCTGTCTTCCCTATGTATTCAGAGATAAATCTCTTTGAACTATTTGAGTGATGTTCCATATTAGGACTCACCCTACTTAGAATTCGTCCACTTGGAGTAGCATCAAAGAATGACATGGGGGCTCGAAATATTGCAAGATGCAACTTATTAAAGAGTATCGTAGCTGTCTTGTAGCCAGCAGTTGCCAAAAGTGAAGACCTGAAAAGAATACATAAGGCGCTTCCAACAGCCAAAGCTACATAAACAAGCATCAGCATTGATCCTGAAACAGCAAGTTCCATGTCCTCTGACACTGGGGTCGCCCATGCCATCCAATAATTGCTTCCCATCTGAAGGAGCATGAATAGAATTTGGGCCAGTAATATGAAAGGCACGAGAGCTCCTCCATATGCCGTCGTAATATATTTCCAGTACACCATAAAACCAACTCTACCTTTCTCTCTCTCTTCTTCTTGGACAAGCTGCCCTTTTGCCCTTACTTCACCATCTTGAACATTTCCTTTTTCTTCCTTCTCCACAGTATTTTCGGTTTGGCTGCTTTCATTGTTGACACCAGATGCTTCAGAGTCTGGCCCAGCTTGGCGGGAACCAAGCCCAGCTAGAGCTTTCTCATGTGCACCTACTAGTTCCATGAAATCTGCTCCGCAGTGAAGAATCTCGCTGTAATTTCCAGCTTCTGTAATCTTTCCATCTCTCATGACCTAGCAAATATACATACCACCATTTAACAAAGTGACTCTAAGCAAAACCAATTCATAAGTCAGTAATCACTCACCAGGATTAGATCAGCTGTCTGTAGAAACTCTACTTGATGAGTAACATAGATCACTGTTTTCGAACTTAAAAGTCCTAGCAAACATTCCTATCACATGAAAGACTCAATTAATAACCTCCACGAGAGGTAGCAGAAAATTGAGAAAATATCTCCAATCCGAGACTTGCAAAGAGCAGAATCTAGGAATTTTTATTTCAAACTTTTCTTTTCCATCAAGAAAGCCACACTACATAATGGTTAATGTGAGGCAAATGACCAGTGGTGCGTGCACAATCAGAAAAGCAGGCAAAAACGATTAACCTTAAACAGATGAGATCCAGTATGTGCATCAACAGCACTAAAAGGGTCATCAAGTAGATAAATGTCTGCATCTTGATAAATTGCACGGGCAATCTGTACTCTTTGCTTCTGTCCGCCACTCAGATTTATCCCTCTCTCGCCTATGATTGTTTGATCACCAAATGGGAGAAGCTCCAAATCCTTCTTCAGACAGCAGGCTTCGAGGGTACTTTTATATCTTTCATGGTTCATCTCCTTGCCGAATAAAATGTTGTCCACAATCTTGCCGCTCTGTATCCACGGAGACTGAGGAACATAAGCCTTGCTGCCACATAGCCTGAGGGTTCCAGATATTTTTGGCAATTCTCCCAGGAGGCAAGAAAGTAAGCTCGACTTTCCCGAACCCACAGTGCCACAGACTGCAACTTTCATGCCATTGAATACCTTCAAGTTTATGTCCTTTACTGTGGGTTCAGAGGAAGACAAGTCCCACGTAAAATTCCCCTCAATGATCTCGACTGCCGTATCAGTTGTGCCCCAAGGAAGCTTTTCAACGACATTGTTCTGGAGATCCTCAAGGCGCAAGAATGATGATATTCTGTCAAGTGAGACCTTAGTCTGAGCTAGCATGGATAATACAACTGGTAAGGCATAGATGGGATCTTGGAGGACCCTGAACGTTGCAATCGCAGATAAGATTTTCCCAGACGATAGTGGGATCCCCAATAACATGCATGTACCAAATGTAGTCACCGAAACAAATGTTGGGGCACCCCAGAAGACAAAAGAGGCCATTGCTTGAGTATAAACAAATTTTTTCAACCACCCTGTCTCAATATTCCTCAGTTCAGTAATCTTGGACAAAAACTTCATCTCCCATGCCTGAAGCTTCAAAATTTTCATGTTTCGCAAGATCTCGGAAGTTGCCTTCATCCTTTTATCTTTCGATTCCATCAACTTTTCCTGAAATTTCTCCTGGAACTTGCCCACAGGAATATTAGCTAACATAACAAGCAAGGAGGCCACCAAAGCTGCAATAGATGCAAGCCCAAGATTTTTATACAGGATTGCTAAGGCTAACCCAACTTGTACAAGTACTAGCCAAGGTTCGTGCATGCACCAGCAAGAATCACCAATTCTCTCTGCATCTACAGACATGAAATTAATGATTTCCCCACTAGTATGCCCCTGTTTAGACTGGCATGAAAGGTTTAATCCCTTGTCATAAACAAGCCCAACCAGCAATGAGCGAGTCCTAATCCCAACAAGATGTAGCCTAAACATCATCTGCCTAAAGGAAAGGCACTCGACAAGCTTTGCAACCAAAAAGGCCGAAACAAGAAGGTAGCCTTCACTTTCAAATTCACGTTGCCCATTTAGGAATTGAACAAAAGTATCAATAAGGTACGGACCAACGTAAGAAGCTAGGGTTAAAAGAAGCTCAAATACCCCAGCGGAAATTATTTCTTTCCATTCGGACATGATCAAAGCCTTCACCAGCCTAAACGTAGTCACTCCATTACCTGAAGCAGCATCTGCCTCGAGCTTTTTCTTGAAACCCGGCAATGACCCCACTATACTATCCCGAGGAGCAAGTTGAGGAACATCCTCTAGGTCCAATGTTTTCTTATTTCCAACAGCAATTAAAGGGCTCAGCCACGAGAAACTGATTATACTCAACAATCCCGCTTTTGAGTACGGGGTCACAGTTTCATTTCCTGGGCGCTTCCTTAATTCGGCGTTGCTTGCAATCAAGTTACTATTTAAAAGGGGTTCTTCAAGCAGATCATCATCGATCTCAATCTTACCAAAGAAACCCACGTAACAGCAGAATAAACCGGTGGCAACAGAGACAATATCAGAAATAGAATACCACGTCTGCACAGGAGCACGCTTTCTATACAGAACAACGTCTATGACAAGGCAATAACATGAAATGGACAAGTAGAAACCCCACCAGACCCTCAACAAGAGAGGGAACTTTGATACTCCAAAATCGAAGCTTTGGCGGTACAAACAAACACCTAGAGCTCCCCACGCGAGAGACTTCAGTGCTAAATCCAAAAGAGAAACCAGTTTCTCTTCCGACCAATCATTAGCATACCAATAAAAGTAGTTCGCCACACACAACACCAGATTAAACACAGACAAGCCTAAACAGCAAAACAGAGTAGGCTTATGGTACCAAATCCTGCTTCTTCTAAGGCTTTCTTTGGAGCCTACTCCATTTCGCCGTGCCCGTATTCTCTTGCACGCCCATGAAACCAAGAGCCCAAGTAACAAAATCAAGTGCAGAGATCCAGAGAAACCACGTGAAAACGTTGTCTTGAGGAGAAAATCGCCACCTGAATACATCAGAGTGGCGGAGTGCGAGAAGAAGCTTTGAAGCACCTGCTTTGATAAATCGAAAAGCTCCATTTTTTTCCCGGGTGAGTTCGCCGGGTGTCTCTGTGTGCTTATACGCCTTCCGGGAAGGAGAGAAGGAAGAATTTTCTGGGTTTACTTTAGATTGGACTCCATAACACACGAGTACGAAAGCAGTGGAGAATGGGCACGGTGGGAGAAGTCCGCTGGAGATGCCCAAGAACGGTTTTAACAGTCCATTGCCTCTGTCTTGAAGTGGGAGTGGATTTGGATAATAGAAAATTAAGTATGATTAACAGTATAGGAAAATACTTAAAGATCACTAATTAGGTATGTCACATGTTACAAATTCTTTCACAAATCATCCTTCCAATGGTATCGTCTAACATTGAATATGATATCCATTGATTAAAGGGTCACTCTTTTTGAGTAATTTGGCCCAAGATTCATCTTCTTGCTCATCGAAGTTGTAAGTATATGGCTCGAAAACTTTAAGTTGTACCTATCCTTTGCTCTCGCATTTGAAGGGCTTGTTTAGGTCCTATTTGGTAACTATCTTCGGATTAGATATTTTTGTTCTTTTGCTTCCCAAAACAAAAAAAGAACATCCGTTTAGTAAAATTTTTATTCTAGAACAAAATTCCATTTTTTTATTCTCATTTTTATTCACGAGAATAAATTTGGAACGGAATTAAGAAGTAAAAAAAAAAAATTATTGTTCTCGAGAATAATTTCTAGAATCAGTTCATCTCCTCTTCTTCTCTTCCTCTTTCTTCTTCTTCATTTTGGCCAATCACTGGCTTCAAAATCAAGAAGTAGAAAAAAAGTTACTTTTTGTTCTTGAAAACAATTCTTAAAATCAATTCTTTTTTTTTTTTCTTTTCTCCTCTTTTATTATCTTTTCTCTTCTTCTCTTCCCCTTTCTTCTTCTTCCTTTGGGTCGGTCGTCGGCCTCGATTATGGTCGGCGATCAGCTAGACGAGGGCCAACGACCTTGTTGGAACGTCATTAGCCCCTAATAAGGCTGTGGTTGTGCAAGACTCGACCTCACTATGCCAGTGCAAGGCTAACCTCGCGTCGGCCTAGCCACTAGCGAGGCCAAGGCTTGCTTTGGCCAAGTGAGCTTGCCGAACCTCGCCCAGCCAATCAACGGCTACGACGGTGGCTAACGACCGCAAAGAAGGAGGACAAAGAAGAGAAAAAGAAAAACATAATAAAAGTAAAAATTAAAAAGAAACCAAAAAAAAAAAATTCTACTAAATGCATTTTTGTCTTAGGAATAGAAATTTTAGATAGTTATTAAACACATTTTTTTTGCTCAGAAATTGTAATTGAAAATAGAATTAGAAAAAACTATTTGATAAAAAATTGTTACGAGAAAGAATCATTACCAAACGAATCATTAATGTACCTTAGCCGGCACTTGTCATATATATCTAAAATAATTTATTTTCATTTAAAATAAAAAAGCAAAAGGCAACTTTTATACTTAGCCATATGTTCTTCTTTTTCTATTTAAGATGTATTATAATAAGTCTTGCAATATCACTGGTTATACAAAAATAAACGTGCTTGTACTAAACTTAACTGAATTCCTTTCATAAATAAGCGAACTAATTTGTGCACGAAAAAAAAAATGCTTTATGCTAGCTGACCTTTTTCAAATCTTAAAATATATTTAAATATGCATTGGTTAAGTAAATCATTATGCTTTCTTTATAAATGAAGCCATTTATTTTTAGGGGCTTTTTTTGTCTTTTCTATTAGATTCACTTTTACATTAAAAGTTATATTTTTAATATTAACGATGGCAAGACGCTAGTCGTCAAGACCCTGAAAAAGAAAATAGAAAAGCAAGAAAAAAGTGAGTTTTTTCTTTATAAGGGTTCTCAATCTTTTTGTACCATAATCTTGAAAGAAGATCATCGTTATTTTCCAACTTTTTTTGAAATCTAGTGGATTCACAGAGTGCCTTTGCGTGGAAACGTAGTTAAAGTTTGGATGAACTTCATTAATAAATTTTCTAGTGTGTTTTTTTTTTTTTATTCTGCTCTTTTATTATTATATTTTGCTTGGTGAATTGTTTACGAGTGTTATTTTTCTGAAATCAACATGCGATTTTGTAATACTTTCAACAAAATAAAGAGTAAGTCATTATGTCTTTCACATCAACGCAACATATGTGTACACGTTTACACACATTTGAAAATGATGACACCAATTCTGCGCAAAAACTAATAATAGTTATCAGCAAGTCTGGTGATATGGCTTATTAAAAAGCCATGAAGTGAGGAAGTTAAGTTCATAAATTAAAGAACTAGCTCGGTCCGAACAAGTATATAACGGAGAACCGAGTAGGGGATAAGCAAGGTCCAAATCCAATAGTCTTTTAGTCTTCTCTCAGCCATTCAAATGGATTACATTTTAGTTTTCAAGTATCATTAATATGCATCTTAAGTTTCTCAAATCTCAAAAACTTTATGATTCACAGGTTCCACAAAAGTAAGTAGAGAGTTTATTTGTGGAATCAGCTCATCTTATGGGACTAAAAACAAAATTCGAATCTTCGAACGCCATCAAGCCTTGACAAAAGAAGGAAAGTATTTAAAAGACTTGCGAGAGTGTATACGATAAGTCAACTTTTAGCCACCTCTGATTTAACTTGTGACGAAAGTTAGGCTCATAATCAAAAGCTGGGAGCATTACACACTTCCGCTTGACTTAGTAATTCAAGAGTAATTATGGAAAGCATCTGAAAGATGCTTCTAATTCATGTGGCCAAAGGCAATGGCGGCCAAAAATAAAACACACGATACAATGACACAAGCATGTGCACAAATTGCTCTTCCTAAAAGGCGGATTCCCGTGATTTGGTGATCTTCGGAGTCATCGCTTGCTTGCAAGGACCGGGTCTTTGGATTAATATTAGATTGCGACGTGTCTTCTAGCTCCTGCTTCTTGGATTGAGACTTGGCCGTGGCCGGTTGTCCAAATTTATGAGATCAGTTTTTCTATAATCCCAAGGGTCTTGAGGGAATTCCGTAGGGTTCGGAAGACTTCATTTGTACTCCTCAAAAGTTGCTGGATGGCACCTCTAGTAGATTCACATGCTTGGGAGTAATCCCAAGGTACTCCTTGCTGATTCGCACCGGGCCATATGGATCTTGGTACAATGTGATTTCTTTCGCGCAGGACTCTTGAGTTTCCTGTATTCACCATCAATTTCTGCAAGACTACAACCAAAAGGATTTCTTAGCAATTATTTACATAACATTAAGTTGCTGAGCTGGTCCAGATGCGTAAAATCTCCCTTATATGGAAAAGATGGTGGCATGGACTTCTGGATTTGGGAATTTAAGCATCAGCTGGTTGGTGAATAAATTCTTTAATAAGCTCAGAGATGAAACCACTTTGAGTAGTAAGGAATTCAATGGCTATGGTATAACGATGAAAATATGTACCACTAGAACTATTTTCATTCCTCTAGGAAGTTGGCCGAATCGAATGAGAAAATATGAATGAATGGGTATTCAAGATGCATGACAAATGGTTTTAAACTCAAACCTCCATATATTGTCATAGTCTTGAGCTGACATTCCATGCGAGAATTCTGGCTTGCCTAAAGATTTGTCCTGTGAAAATCTTTTGACCAAATTATGGTGGCACATCACCTCCGTGGCTGGGAAAATCAGAGGATGCTCCACCTACTCTTTGGACCTTGAAAGTAGATCAGCGAGAATATTTTTGTCTCCTTTTATGTTTGGTTTCAAAGTATCCACTTCCTCGAGAAAATGATGACCCATAGGTAGAATTCAATATTTTTAATTCCAAACTCAATTGCTACTTCCTTGAACGTGAAGTGGTAACAGACTTCTGCCCAGGAGAATCTCCCATTTTTGTATCCACAAATTCGTTTCTTACTATGGACTTCTTCAAGGAGAACAGCTGGCCAGTATTGATCACTAGAATCTATTTGTAAAATTCTTTTTTCCTCAGAGGAGATTTGCAATGGGTTAAACATTGTAACTTCTTATTCAGTGTCTTAACATCTTGTGTCTATTCTTCCTTCTAAGGAGGGATTTTTTTTTTCCCTTCCAAAGATTTCACAGTGGATTGCATGAGCTTGGAGATTTGGCAACAAAGTCTGTAAGATAGTTTACAGGGCCAAGAAATTACTGGATCTGCTTATCAGAAACGTTCTCATCTGGTAACTCTTAACAATTGTTTAAGAACGTCTTCGCCTGGGTACTATGTCCAATCACAATTCAGCTGTTGAATAGATTAAACTGATCAAGCTTGTCCAAAAGAAAGCAAAGAAAAACTGTTTGACTAATCTTTCACTAATTAAAACAAGGATTGATGCAAGAAATTTATTTTTTGTCCATGAGGATAATGTTAATTAACAATTCAGACTATGAATACCAGTCCCCCACTTCTAATGATCATGGAACGACTTTATAGTTGGAGGCGTTGCCTGTAACTATCTCTCTAATCCGTTAGGGAATGAAAGGAAACAAGAGAGAAGCAACAAGCAAAATCATTCAGTTTCTTCGTAAGCCAAGGGCGCGACCGTGACTTCAAGTAAGCCAGCTTAGACGGAGTTGTAATTCGGCCCACTTATTCGGTGTCTCGATCGTCACTCTTGCAGGAAACTGCAAAATACACCGTTCTGAACTCACCTATTTTCGTTGACGTTCTTCGTTTGCACATGCTTTTTATTCAGTTGATTATGTGAAAGCATATAATCTAAGCATATCATAATTTAATAATTTGATTTCTTACTTTGGAGTGTACGATCAATTTAATCCAAACGTTGTTACATAAGAAACCTCCGAAATGTCCACCCCGATGTATCTCATAATGTTCATCTTCTTCCTCCTCCGAATCTTCTAAATTAATAATTTTGTTCTTCAAATTGGGAAAAAAATATCACAAATATTATAATTTTCCTACATCACTCACTTTGATTCATGCACGACACTCACTTGAATGCTGTAACTTTTTAAAAATTTTCCGGGACGGGATATAACTTGTTGTGAATGTTTTTCCAAAGTTATGGGGCTTAAATGATCGAATGAAAATGACGATATTCAAGTGAATGATTTTTTAAAGTCATGACATTAAATGAGTAGACAAAAATTATAGAATTCAAATAAACGCTATACGAAAATTGTGACAATTGTAGTGTCTTTATTATCTTTCATCTTGAATGTGAGTGGGTGATGAAGATCCCTAATGTCATCTTGTTGACTTTATGATTACCAAATTAATATTTTATTATCAAATTATTTTTTCCCGTTGGCTGGATGGATACGGCATTTCCAGTGTGTAGACTTTTAAGTGATTAAAATTTGCATGACGACAATAACCTTTCTTCTTCTTTTTTCCAAACATGATGTTGGCAGATTGTCTCCTCGACTTTTGCTACCGACCCTAGAGTGCTATTGTTAACGATAGTTTTTTATTTTATTTTATTTTATTTTATTTTGAGATGACCACGGTCAGTTGGTATTCTGAATAGCTTGTCCGCAAAGACCGCAATGTAAAATCCCTTTTCGCGTCCGATCAAGAGCAAGGGTGACGTTATACCTTGCTTAACAAGTTCGCCAGACAATCATTTACTTAATAAACTGATTTTGAGGAAGGTACAGTGAATATTGATTTACCCGTATAAAAAGACTGTTGCCTTGATAACCTCTCTGTAAAAGTGGAGAGGCCACGGTTTTAAAAATTTGGATATAAAAAACTTGGGTTCAAAAAAATCCTTTTTAGGCATATTCGAGAAAAAAGCTTGTGATCTTGGGTTAAAATTTTATAAAATGTACTTTATAAGTAAAAATTTAAATACATCGGGCTGATATGATGGTGTGTGCCCTTGAAATTTCTTGCGTAGATGGACTACTAGTATGCGAAAGTTACTCTAGACACAATTGATAGTTAAAAAAAAAAAAAAAATAGAGAGAGAGAGAGAGAGAAAGAGGGGAGATGGTTGTTGTCTCTCCATTCAATCACGTTAGGTCTCTCTTTCTCTCACTTTCCGCAAATAAAGATGACAGAGAGATTTTTCCATGCATGTGTTTTGACCATCTTATTCCAGGTATTTCTACGCTAGAATCTTGGACTATTGGTGCCCTTCATTAGTCACTCGCCAGGAAAATTACCAAAAGAAAGTTTTAATCCTTATCATGCGCATGCAAATTTTATCTTTAAATCTTTCAATTATATAAATTTAAACATAAATCTTTTTATAATCTAGCAATCTAATCTTCCCGGCTAATTTGGATGAAAATCATGGATATAGATGCCAGCTATCCTACTTAGCATGCATGTTTTAATGTGGACAAATTTTGCATTTTTAAAAACAATTTCTTTTTATTTTATTTTATTTTCTTAAAAAAATTGAACTTTTAATTTTTTAGAAAGAAAATAGAAAAAAAAAAAAAAATAAACTAAAAAAATTTTAAAAACTTCGCAAAGATTATCTATATTAGCACCAGCCGTACCAAATAGAAGCGGTCGGTATTTGTGTCGTGATTTCTAATCAAAATTAGTCAAAATAACTATATTGGCAAATTGTCAAAAGGTTTAGAACTAAGGGCTATTTGGCAACTTGCCAAACAGTGATAATTTATGTTCTTTTATTCCCGAGAGTAAATTTGGAATAGAAATCTGTTTGGCAAAATTTTTGTTCTCGAGAATCAATTCATATTTTTTGTTCGAGAAAGTAGATTTGGAACATAATCAAAAAGTAAATAATAGTTGATTCTTTGTTCTCGGGAAAATTTCTAGAATCAAGGCCCCTATTTTCTCTCTTTTCTTTTCTTTTTCTTGTTCTTCTTCCCTCTTTCTTCTTCCTTCATCCGCTGCCACCATCGCCGTTGTAGTCCACTGTTGTCCATCGTCCGTAGCCCACCGCTGCCGATTGCCGACAACCGATCCAGCAAGCTCGCTGGAGGTGAGCCCAACCACCAGCGAGGCCGAGCCTTGCCAATGGCCAGGCCGACCTCGTCCAGGCCTCCCTTAGCCATTGGTAAGGCTCACCTAGCCCCGACGAGGCTCGGCTAAGCTATGGGTGGGCAAGGCTAGACCTCGCCTAGATCTGGCAAGGCCAAGCTCGCCCAACCGCAGGCAAGGCTTGACCTCGCCAGATTTAACCATGGCTCGGTCGAGCCTCGCCCAACTACCGGTGAGGCTCCGCCAACAAGGCACGGCCTTGCTAAGGACCGGTGATGCTCCGGTGAGGTTGTTGGCCCTCGTCTGGCCAGTCATCAGTCATCCCAAGGCCGGCAACTAGCGACTTGAAGAAGAAGCAAAAGAAGAGAAAGAAAGGAAAAAAAAAAAGAGGAAAAAAGTAATGAAAGCATTTAAAAATTAAAGGAAAATGATTTGGAGTAAAAAGTTTGAGTAGGGTACCAAACACAATCCTATTCCAAAAATTGAAATTTTGAACAGTTACTAAATGATTTAAAATGCTTAGAAATTGTTCTTGGAAATGAAATAAAAAAAATCATTTCGATTAGAAATTGTTTTCGGAAACAAAAGCGTTACCAAATGCGCTCTAAATTGGCAGAATTAAAATATTTATAATTGAGTTGATAATCATTTATAATATATTTAAAACATTTAGGGCAATTTTCCCATCACTTGTACATGGCCACATAAAAGTCATGATTGAAATTTTGTTTCTACCGGGGGTTGGAACAAGAAAATGGATATCCCATACAATGCATGGCATGAGGTGGATGTTTTTTAATCTTATGCTTGAATAAATCAAAGTAAATAAGCTAAGATTTCTCGGGATTGTGACTTGGCCCACTTGTTCGGTCTCTCGTAGGAAATTGCAAAATGTACCGTCCTGAACTCACTTATTGTCGTAGACGTTCTTCGCACCCACATGCTTTTATCCAATAGATTCTGTGAAAACATATGATATGGGCATAGCATAATTTAATCATTTGATTTCTTACCTTGGAGTATACGATCACTTCAATCCGGGCATTGTTACATAAGTAGCCTACATAGGAACATCCGAAATGTCCACCTGCATTGTTACATAGAAGCCTACATAGGAACCTCCGAAATGTCCACCTCGCAATGTTCATCTTCTTCCTCCTCCGAATCTTCCGAATTAGCAATATCATTGTTCTTCAACTTGAATGTGAGTGAGTGATTTATGTCATTTTGTTGACTTTATGATTACTAAAATTATATGTATATACTTTCTATGAAATTACATTTTACCCATGGCCGGATGAATAACATCATTTATTGTACGTTGACTTTGGCTGGTTACGATTTGCATGATGATAATAACCTTTCATTTTATTTTTTTTTCCAAACATAATATTCATAGATTGTCTCATTGACCTTTGCTACCGACACTAACATGCCTATTGCTATCTAATAATTTTATTTTGACATGACCACGGTCAGTTGATATTTTGAATTGCTTGTACCCAATATAAATTACTTTTCAAGTCCGACCAAAAGAAAAAGTTCGATCAAGAAGGCGAATGACATTATTTCTAAATTAAAAAAAAAAGTGCAAGAAATTATTTACTTAATAAATTCATCTCAAGAAAGGTATAATGAGTGTGTGTCTAAGAAAGTTTGTTGTCTTAGGGCGTGAATGATGATTATTTTGGTAAGAAATTGATTTTTAGAAAAATAAATAGATTTATTTATTTTTATTTCTTGATGAGTTTTTGAGTAAAAAATATGTTTTTGATAATAACTTAAAATTTCTGTTCCATGAAAAGAATTTCGTTTAATAATGACATAAAATTTCTTTTCTTGAGCGACGGTGGCGCAATGTGTGGCGACGGCAGCGAGCGCAATAGCGACCAATAGTGACGGCGGCAACAAGCGATGGGTGGCGGCCAACTACCCATGGCGGATGGCAAATGGTGGTGGCAAGCGGAGGCGATGGGTGGGTAGCCGACTAGTAGAGAGAACGAGTAATGATAAGAGTTTTTATTTCTCATTTCCGTTTCAGAAATAGAGAAATAAAAAAAAATTACTTTTCATTTATGTTTTAAACCTATTTCTTGACTAAAAATTTGTTCTAAAAATAAAATAAAATAAAAAAAATGAAATTGTGTTACCAAATTGATTTCTATTTCAAAAATAAGTCTGAAATAGAAAAATAGTTCTTAAACAGAAATAGAATAATTGTCATGCGTGTTCTTGATAACTACTCTATAAAAGTGGAGAGGCCACATGTTCATAATTTGGATATCAAAATTGGGTAAAACAAAAATGATTTTACCGGGCATTTCCGAGAAAAAGGTTTGTGATCCTGGGTTCGAATTTTATTAAGATCACTCTGTGAGTAAAATATTCAGTGCATCATATTGATATGATGGAACGCGCCCTTACTCAAGTAAGTGAACTAATCGAGATATGTGAAAGCTAATCTCGTGCACCGTCAAATAGTGGAAGAAACAAATGAGATTCTTCTTGTCCCTTCATGGTGAGATTTCTCCATGCACGTGTTTTGACCATCTTTCCATTTCCAGGAATTCCCACCGCTAGAACCTTGGACCATCGGTGTGATTCATGGGGTGTTTCTACCGAGGGTCGGAACAAGAATGGCTATCGAAACAACGCAGGATATGAGGTGGAAGTCTTTGAATCCTACGCTTGAACAATTTAAAGTAAATAAACAAAGCTTAGATTCCGTTTGTTTTTGCAGAAAATAAATAATTTAAAATATATTTTCTTAAAAAATGATTACTTGTATAATTTATAAAAATGAATAAATGAAAAATATTATCATTGTTTATGAAAATACTTAGACATAAATTATTGTCAGTAATAATAATATTTTGAATCGATTAATTATTTCAAGCAACATAAATAATCATATTCAAGAAAATGTTTTCTAAATCATTCATCTCCGTAAAATAATTGGAACCATAGTTGGAGTTATAACTTGGCCCAACTGCAGTATGTACCATCCCGAATTCACTTTATTTTCGTTGACGTTCTTCACTCGCACATGCTTTTTATTCAATAGATTATGCGAAAGCACATGATCCGAGCGTGATCAATAATTTGATTTCTTACGTTGGAGTTCACGATCAACTCAATCCAGACGTTGTTGCATTAGAAGCCTACATAGGAGCCTCCAAAATGTACACCTCAATGTCCCTCCCAATGTCCGCATCTTTTTCCTCCTCCCAATCTCCCCGAAATAATATTTTTTTGTTCTTCAACTTGAATGTGATGGGTGATTAAGACACTTATGTCATCTTGTTGACTTTATGATTACTAAATTAACAGTTTAGTTCTTCCCAATTATATTTTAAACCTGGCCGGAAGGATGCACCATTTCTTGTGCGCCGACTTGACTGATTACAAAAAGATATTCTCTTTTGAAAATGACCGGCGAATTGGAATTATTGTTTGATATGCCTGATGATATTAACTTTTCATTCTATTCTAAAACCATCATGTTCATAGATTGTCTCCTCGACTTTTTATAACAACACACACATGTTGTTGCTATCTAAACTTTCCAAGTCTGATCAAAATTAAAAGCAACAGTATTTCTAGGTTAACAAATTTGCGAGAAACTATTTAGTTAATAAATTCATTTCGAGAAAGGTACAATGAGTATGTGTCTACCCCTACAAAAAGACTGTTGTCTTAGTAGCTATTTGGTAGAAAGTAGAGAGGTCACGGATTCAAAATTTGGACATGAAAATGGAGTACGAAAAAGAAAAGGATTTTGTAGGCACATCCAAGAAAAGGAGAAAAGAATTTGCCAAAAAGATATCATGATATCAATAAAATGTTGATCAAGATGATAAGGAAGTTACTTCTCTTTTCGTGGTTTTGGATCAAATCTCATCTAGAGCATTTCGGGAATAAAATCCTAAATGGACAAGGCTATAGGGGAAGCGTGCCCCTAAGATTGTATGGATAGGTGGACTAGTTGGGGTACGCAAAGGTTGATCTATACACCGCCTACTGATAAGTCCATAAACAAATAATAATAATAATAATAATAATAATAATAATAATAATAATAATAATAAAAGAAGAGGAGATGAGTTCTTCTCGTCTCTTCGTTCCATCGCGTGAGGTCTCTCTCCCTCATTCTCCGCAAACAACAGATACGGGCGAGATTTTTCCATGCACATGTTTTGACCATCTTTTTCATTTCCAGGTATTCATCCGCAAGATTCTTGGACCATTGGTGCTCTTCATATGCACTGGGCTTCACAATATCCAAGATTCAATGTTCGTTTCTACCGAGGGTTGGAACTAGAAAATGGCCGGCTGTACAATGCACGGCATAAGGTGTACGTCTTTGAATCTTATGCTTGAACAATTCAAAGTAAATAAGAGGACACAGCATCGATCCTAAAACGCCATCGAAATTTTTCAAACTCAAGAAAAGTCCCCCGGTTTTTTCAAGGCAGTGCCTTAATAAGTCATGCGCTCATCTCGGCTTAAGACGTGTTTTAGGGTTGTCCCGCAATTCATGGGAAACGACCGCGACTTCCACACACTACCCAGTACAAATTTCATCAAGTGCACTAGCCAATATGGAATATTTGACTGAAACAACATCACCATCCCTGGTTCCAAAGTAACGTGCACTGAAATGTAGGCTCTGTTTGTTTTGTAAGATTTAACTAGTTTGAAAAAAGGGTTAATATCACAAAAAAATCAAAAATTGATATACTTATGATACATTTATTTCAAAATAATTTTTTAATCATAAAAAATCTCAAGCCGGTAACACTTCTAACAAATTTACTCTTTGTTAATTTTTTTTAAAATTCTACCGTTAAATTACTGAGCTACATGACATGTGACAATTGACAAATATGCAAGTTTGAGATTTTACCTTTTATTTATCATGTGTGTATCGGTTTTATTAATCCAATTTTATGGGAAAAAAAAACAGAAAATATATTTATCACATATGTACCTATTTGGGGTTTTGTTGTGATAAAAAATTAATTGTGGGTAAATTTGTCACAAGTA
Organism: Eucalyptus lansdowneana; assembly: GCA_017140395.1. NCBI lineage: Eukaryota > Viridiplantae > Streptophyta > Magnoliopsida > Myrtales > Myrtaceae > Eucalyptus > Eucalyptus lansdowneana. The sequence goes on from CM029488.1 coordinate 26,434,931, forward strand.
TATCAGTTTGATTTTTTTGTAATGAAAAAGTTAATTTTGGGCAAATTTATTTCAAATGTATTAGTTTAAGGTTTTTCGTTGTATTAACTCTTGAACAAAATGATTTTTACCTAAAAAAAAAAAAAAAAAAAAAACTCTTGAACAAAATGATCACTTATAAAAATAAATGAATGAAAAATATTTTCATTGTCTATAAAAATATTTAGACATAAACTGTTGATGATAATAAAAATAATTTTCATTGATTAATTATTCTTCAACATTCATTTTCTACGAAACAAATGGAGTTGTAATCTCAATGCAAACATTTCTCCGTCTCTCGAACTGATTGGATTCCCTTTGAATTCTAGCCACTCGTGAAACAAGTGATAGAGTAGGCGTCGACCAGACGATCCTCGTTTAATTGTTAATGAGTTCATCTCCTTCGTGGCTTTAGTAACGTCTCACAAGTTCTTCTCTTCGTAAGAGGATTGTTCAACGTCATCTCGGTTGTATAACATTCAAAAAATCAGTTGATCTTTCTTGTCATTCTCCATTTCCACCGAATTTACATGACCTGTCTCTCATCGAAACCACTTTTTTCCTCTCGATTATGTAATTCGCCGCTTATTGTCACAAAATGTAGCATTGGGATAAAAAGCATAAAAGTATATGATTTCCGCTTCAATAATCTCCACGATATATTTTGTTAAAAGTAATGACTATTCTAAACATATTCGAACTCCATTATATGATCATGAGTAACCCAATGCCCGTTATTATGAATATAAAAAAACATATATATGAATGCCCGTGGAGCTAAAAAAAGTTTTATATGTAACCTTTAATACATATAAGTCCATTAAATTTAAGAAAAATACCAAAACGGAACATTCACCTCAATACGTAACAAAAGATTAATGTGTTAAGCCTATCACCCAATGCCCCATAAAATCTAATTCCAAAAAGATCATGACCTAAGCTCTACTATGAACAAACGTCACAACTTAACTCTAGAAATTTAGAGAAATAAAGTGGCCATCCTCCCATTTGAAGGATGTGGCCTCAAACACATAACTAAAATTAACTTGTCATAATATATATGTGATAGAACACCAAGCTGGTTAGAAGATTAGAATTCCAAAGTCCACCTCACATCTCTAGTGACTAACAAACTTAACCCAACAAATAGTGTTTCGACATATGTATAACTATCTCAACTTATACCAAAATCCAACTCCCAAAAATCTCCCATTGATTTTGCTCCCATCCTATTTACTGATAGCTGTGGAACCTCAAAAGAATTGAGATGAATGGTGCAAGCAAATTATCACATAGTGAGTAATACAATTCTTTTAAATAAATCGAGCATCCACTATGCACATTTATAAATAGTACCGGGAACACATTTATCTAAACCCACTATGCAATATGTGTAGAATGTCAAATATGAGTTATGTCACTTCATCTAAATTTTATTGATAGAAAAATTACTCATTTGATCCACAATATCAAAGCAAACATATTGATCCAGTCAATAGATCAATCTAGTATTCAATATCAAATTACGATCACTCTTAAAGCCCGCAACAAGACCTACCAAGATTTCCCCCTTGGTGTTGGTCTTCATCTGTATCAATTCATGGTTCCGCCTGATCAAGTTGTTTTAGAGAATTGTATGCACACTTACAACCCTTGATTGGCTTAGATCTTAGCAACAAGAGCATAAAACCATCAATATGATTCTCCAACCACTCACAAAACAACTTCAGAAAGTATGATTGGGGTCATGAATGAAGACTATCACTACGGTGTCATTAAGTACACCAGCTCACATATGAATCTGGTTCGCTAATCAATATGCATAACCTTTCACAGTTCCTTCCATTAAAAATAATGCATTTCATATTGCATTCTCAAACCATTTTACAAATAATAAACTCATTAGCTATTTCAAAAGGAGCTTCATCATCCAATTCAAATAACCAAAAAGGTAACAAATGTCTGATTCAGTTTTATGAGGAGGAGAAGGAGGAGGAGGAGGAGGAGGAGGAGAATCAAAAAGGCATTGATTCAGCTTGTTGAGGTGTTCACGGCGGAAGAAGAAGAAGAATCAAAAGGGCATTGATTCGGCTTGTTGAGGTGTTCACGGCTTGCTGAACCAAACCCAACCCACCCCCCCCCCTCTCTCTCCCCTTTTGTGATCCTTCTTTCTCCCCCTCTCCTCTTCGCTTCTTTTTTTCTTTTTCATTGCACCAGCCCAATCATGAGACATTTGGGCTGAAAAGTTGAATTTTTGCGCTTAATCATGTGGGTGGACTTTAACTTATATGAACTTTTATTTTAGAGGCCCACTTCTTACGGCCTTACTTTGTTTTTACTTATCAAGGGCAACGAAAAAAATTAGACCAAAGGCGACAAACAACATTTATCACCACACTTGCTCTTATCAAAGGCAACAAGAATAAAATTTCGCAATTGTCATGATCATGATGGTGGCGAAAATCCACTTTTGCCACGATAAACATAACCTATTTTACCAAAAAAAAAAAAACATAACCTATGGCAAAAAATCACCACTTTCACCGCCAAAAGATTAATTTGATCTACTCTAACACGAGAAAACTTGAACTTCGTGGCATTTGGTTGGAGCAACGGATACGAATTATTAGTTTCGCCACTTTTGAAAGTTCCTAATCTTATCACAGGTGATGAAAGCAAAAACCCATCGTCGTTTCTCAATGCAACAGCGACGAATTTTTGATTTTGTCGTGTTTTTCAGTGTAACAACGACGAAACAAAAATTGACTTGATTTGACTGACGAAAATTGACTTTTTGTCACTATAGGATGGAGTAATGGCGACGAAATTTACATTTCATCGCAATTAATATCCCAATGGTGACAAAGACTCTGCTTCGGCGATGAAGTTTGTTTTCGTCACGATACGGCATCTATGGCGATAAAACTATTTTTATCGCCAGCCGTCGCCATAGCCTTGATTTTTTTGTAGTGATGAATGGTCCGATGGAAAGCGAAATCTGGGTTTATTGGTATTCGGCCGAAGAAGGGAATCCTGGTTTAGCTGTGTTGGCTGGGTCCGCCTCATTTGTGTGGCCCAGCCAATTGATAAAATAAAACAAAAAAGAGAAAGGGAGGTCAAAAAGTCTAGAAGAAAGAAAAGAGAGGCTTGCTCGCTCGGGAGTGTTCACGAAGTGGAGAGAGAGAGAGAGAGAGAGAGAGAGAGAGAGAAACGTAGAGCATCCAGAGAGAGCGTGGAGAAGAGAAGAAGAAAAAGGAGAAATCTTTATGATCCCGATTCAAAGGCTAACCTTTAATAGAATTGACTTAAATTTAAGTACCTTGTTTGTGAGATTGACGGTTACAAGTTAATCAATTTTATTTGTTGAGAATCTCCTTTGAATTTTTCAATTGTAGTTAAGGTTTTCTTATCCCATTTTTGTTTATTCATCTTTATGGTAATGAAACGTACTTATAATATTATGTTGAGCCTCTAGTGTGTGATTAGAGAAGAATATATTACTTATTCGACTATAGTGATTAGTGAAAGTTTTTGGACAGTTCGTGATTTTTTCCACATTTATTTCAATATTAAATTTTTGGTTATGTCGTTAGCTTTATTTCCTTATCATTTACGCATTATATATTGCTAGTTATTGTTAGGATTAAGAGAATTTTGGTTGATTTAGTTTCGGATGAGGAGTTGGTTCTAAATTATGTTTAGTTCATGATGAGTTATTGTCCGGTTCTCCCCAACAAGTTAAGAGTACTTTATGTGACATACACATCATATCAAAGTGATGATGTGGAATACTTGACCAATTACTATTCTCACCTATTACGAATATAATTCTACTTGGTGTTGTGTATGCATGTGTCACAGACCGAAAGTTAATCGACCCGAAAGGTTCCCCGAGAGGTTCCCCCGAGGACGACCAATTACTATTCCCACCTATTACGAATATAATTCATCTTTTTGAAGGTTGCACAGGTTCTGAGATACTGCTGTGCCACGGATGGATGAGTTATAAGCTCTTGATGAAGGGTTACAACTTCTTCCGCACCACGAAATTACTCATATTCATACAGAAAATTGACGCAAGAATCCTAGTTTACAGGTTCCATAATAACGTTTGCTGCATTGGAAATCTGAAGCCATTTTCCTTCAAATGCAGGAATCTCCTAGGAAGTTTTTTTTTTTTTTTTTTTTTTTTTTTTTTTGGTCAGATACTCTCCTAGGAAGTTTACCAAGCAAAGGATGGAGTACGTTCTTTGCAGCTCACGGAGCATGATCGCAGAATTCCTTATTACCCAATCTGTATTGGTTCACTTCTCACAGTGGCTATTGCCAGAGACCAGAATCTCAATGAATTATATAATCGCCTTCCAAATATGTGTGTTCGTAAAATAACAATCCCGATTCAAGATCTGAAGTTGTCATAGACTATATATGATGGGGCAGATGTTTTTGGGGCTGTAGAAATTGGAGCTATAGACTATTTTTTTTTTTTGATCAGAAACAGGAAACTATATTGGAGAAATAAAACCATTACAATCGGCAGCTAAAGTATTCTCGCAAATAAGATCAATTAAGTAAAACGGGGGAAAAACAGCCCAACTTTGAACGGAAGAAGTACGGTCATGGGCCTTTGCGGCCCAGTCGGCAGCAACGTTGGCCTCCCTTATGCAGTGCATGAGCGAAAGATTAGGGAAACATGAGAGCAAGGAGGCGGCTTCGATGAAGAGAAGCTGATCCTCCCATGGCGGCTTGCAGCGGCGATTCAAGATCTCGACCACCAGGAAGCTGTCTAATTCAAGAAGGAGCGAAGCATCTGTGAAACCACGACGTTGCAGATGCTGAAGAGTTAAAGACACAGCTTGGATCTCAGCCTGTAGGGCAGAAGATGCGGCAAAGTGTTTCGAAAATCCATCAGTAAGTCTTCCGTGATGATCCCTACATACACACGCCATAGTACCTTCTCTTGAGCCTAGTTGATGCGATCCATCGATATTGATTTTCAAGGTACCCGGATGTGGGGGCTTCCAAAGAGCTCCCCTGCTCTGGAGCAAGCGCCCCTTACTCGTCAGAGAAGAAGCCGTCAGACGATCTACGTGAGATCCAACCAGAGCAGCCTTAGCCACCCAAGATGGTCGAAGGCCTTCACGCCGGAAAATATATCCATTCCGAGCACGCCAAATCTACCAGAGAACAGAGGCCAATGTCTCCAAACCAGGTAAGGAATTTCTTGACTGAACTTGCTGGGCTATCCATTCATCTATTCTATAAAGCTGCATAGGTGAAATCTGAATGTTGAAGCTGGGGTGCGACCAAACCCTTTTAGTGAGCTATAGACTATTTACGTGGACAGTTTCTGTCGGTGATTGCGTGCTCATTTAGTGAGGTCTCTTTGCAGGCCTATTAATTGATAGTGGATTGGAGTTGTTGAAGAACACATTCGTGAAGATACAAAGTGGGTTTATAAGTAGGAGACACCCACAACAAGTCCTTGGGTTGAATTTGCAGGCATATTCTGAAGCTTAGCTCTGAATCTTAGCTATGATCTTAAGCAAGGAAAGTGACAGTAAGATTTTTCTGGAGGCAAACACCTGAAAAGGATTATACTCTATTTTACACTATTAGAGGAGGCCATAATTGTTTTTTTCCCCTCTTCTTTCGACAAGAACGATTTTGATGTTTCTTAAAACAGTAAACCAAAAGACATGCCAGAAGAGCTGATATAAGAGAGTAAGCTCTTCTAGGACCTCGTCCACTTCGTTGTGGGTCAGGTTTTACTTGTGATGTAAACGAGCGGAAATACCAAATATGTTTATTCCTACATATATGAAGTAACTAACAGCACATGGGGTTTTACGAACCAAATTTTTTACACAAGGATATTAACCTTCGAATGTTAGGCTGAGGACAAGAAATATGCCAGGTGGAGAATGTGTCGTTTCGTGAAAAAATATGCTTTATAGTTTGAGGAAGCAAATCGTATCTTTTATTATTATTTTATGCAATCGTTGGTTCGTCTTGATGTTGATGGTAAGGGAAAAAAATCTCATAAGAAAGAATAGAAGTGACTTTTGATAATTTATCTATATACTTTTTTTAAAGGAAAATGATACTCGAAGTATCATAATATGTGTACAGCACTTACTTTGATAAAAAAAAAAATTCGATCGATCATTTGAGTGGTATATCAATGGAAAAATTGATTACTTAAATGCCTCTGACGACGAATTCCAGAAATTCATCCTTCATGGTTTTTAAATAAAATTTAGTTCTACATGGCTTTTCTTGCAAAATGGAAGTCCAATGCGGCGATGACTTGGCATTTCTTGATCAAATGGCACCGCTTATGAACAAAGAAGTTTCGAGGGAAAAGACGAGAGCTTGGAGGGAAAAACTAGGGTTCGGTGCTGGAGGCACTGCTAAAGGCACAAAATGGGTCGCATTAGCTCAACACCAAACTGCTCTAGTCTTGGAAACTGATACACATGGACTTATGAATTGCTATTTGTACGTTTTGTTGTCATGAAAACCCTATTTCTCTTCTTCCCACATAAAAGAATCAATTGCAGCACAATTTGAAGATTGAGCATCACGAACTAAGAAGACACCCACAAGATTCAAAAGAAGAAAAAAAATTCAAAAGAAATCGTCAACTAGCAACGATGCGAGGAAAAAAGGGAAAAATTCTAGAAGTAGATAAGTAAAGTTCAAGCTTCAAAGTGGGTATCCACAATTGAAGCGTTGTCTGTACTTGGACTTCTGAGCCCACAATTGCAATAATATTCAACTCCTCTTCACTCGGTTGACACAATCTTGAGCTTCTCTTGCTCTTGCTCTCCATTGCAAGTTGCATATGGTGACTGTGCCCCAAAGTCCCCAGACATGAGTTTAGGGATTGAAAAAAAGACTCAATTTGTCCCCAATTCATTAATTTGGGGCGACCATTGATTAGATGACATTGTTTAGGTGAAATAATGCTGAGCTCACTTTGCTGATAACCCACATTGGACTATTCCGCGCCGGATTTCCCAAAAACTCAAATTGTTGATGGCACTAAGTGATCTTTTTTTTTTTTCCAAAAGTGGCACTCAAGTTATCACTTAAAAAATTTTGGCATTTGAGCAACATATAAAACTTATGTCACTTTTAGTGTCATTTTCCCCTTTTTCTTATGTGCGATGAGGATTGCTAACATTTTTGGTGTTGACCTAATGAGATATTTTTCTTTCTATTTTCTTTTGGAAATTTGAAGGGACTTGTGTTTGTAGCTCTATGCTATCAATCAAATATAATTGCTAGAAGAAAAGATGTTGGAAGATTGAGGGTATATATACTTTCACTTACTAAGCTTGAACGCAAAGGTTTCCGCCCATAATTTTGGAAAATCCTTCCTAATTTTCTCAAAGATGATGAAGTGTCCACCATTGGATATTGTTGAATTTAGACCTTTCAAATTTGGGCTAATACCACAAAAAACTACAAAATGATATGCTTGTAACAAATTTATCCAATCTAATTTTTTGACTAAAAAAAAAAAAAAACCTAAACAGGTAGATACACCTATAACAAATTTATCTTACTTAGTTTCAGTTAAATTTTACTATTAAATTACTGAATTGTAAGACATATAACAGTTGAAAGGCGTACTAGTTTGGGGTTCTACCCTCAATTCGTCATAAATGTATTCGTTTGTGATTTTTCATGGTATTATTATAATTTAATGAAAAATAACTGAGGATAAATTTATCACAAATCTATTAGCTTAGGTTTTTGGTAATAAAAAATATTAGTTTTGAGTAAATTTATTACAGATATATCAGTTTGGGGGGTTTTTTATAACAAAAAAATTAGGTTTAAGGTAAAATTGTTATAAATGTATCAATTTGAGATTTTTTTATAATATTAACCTTGAAGATTTGAAATTGTAATGTTTATCCTTGAAATACGAATTTGCTTTCAAGGCACGTTTGATAACGTTTCTGTTTAAGGGAACAATTTATGAGTATAAGAACGTGCTTGGTAACTGCAAAAAATTTATACTCCAGGAATAGAAACACGTTTGGTAAATTTGTATAATTTTTTTGTTTCTTTTAATTTTTTAATTATATTTTTTCTTTTTTCTTTTTCTTCATTCTTCCTTTTGGCCGGTTCTTTGGCCTCGGCCATGGCCGGCGATCGACCGACAAGGGCTAGCGACCTCACCATGGTTGGGGGAGGCTCGGCCTCGCCTTGGTTAGGTGAGCTCGAGCTTGCCTAGATTTGGTGAGGCCAAGCTTTCCTAGCCACCAGCGAGGCTCGGCCTTACCGGGCCACTGCCAGGTTGGCGTCACCCAGCGGTGGCCCGGCAAGACCGAGCCTCGCCGATGGCCAAGCGAGCTCAGCCTCGCTAGATCTGGGCGAGCTCGAGGTCGCCCAACCAAGGCGAGGCCGAGCCTCGCTGGCCGGCGCGAGGCTCGGCCTTACTAGGCTAGGGCAAGGTTAATCTTGCACCGCCTGGGCGAGGTTGAGCCTCATCGGTGACCACGCCTGGCCATCGAGGCCATCGGTGAGGCTCATTCTTGCCTTGGTTGGGCGAGCTCCACCTTGCCGGATCTCGGAAAGGTTGAGCTCACCCAGCCAAGGCTAGCCCAACGAGGCCGAGTCTCGCCGGGGGCCAGTGAGGCTTTGGCAAGGTCGTCAGCCCTCGACGACTGGTCGCCAGCCATGGTTGAGGCCGGCGACTGGCCAAAAAGAAGAAAGAAGGAAAAAAGAATAAGAAGAAGAAAAATGAGAAGAAAAAAAAAATGTTTCTCGAAATTGTTTCGGGAACAATAAACAACTTTTTTCTACTTTTTGTTTCCGTTTCAAATATGTTCTCGGGAACAAAAAAAATAGATTTTTTGTTCTCAGGAACACAAGTGTAAACAAATATGTTTCTGTTCTTTTTTTGTTCGCTGGAACAAAATAACAAAAATTTGCGTTCAAGGGAACAAAAACACATTTTGCCAAACACACCCTTAAATTCCACTACGATCCCCTTATCAAAACAAACCCAATATGACATCTTATAATAGTAAATTCTTGAGAAGTTGACATTGATATGTAATTTCATCTTTAATCTTTTAATTTGCTCTCACGTGGTGCTTAAACTATTTTTGAATGTTCATTACAACCCCTTAAAACTTTAATTTATTCAATCTAGTCCCTCAACTTTTCATAATAATCAATCCTTCGTAATCTGTTCATAAATCTGTTCACAAAAAAAAAAAAAAAGAAGAAGAAAAAAACCATTCATAAATCTTCATAATTACACTATTGCCCACATTTTAAAATATCTTTTCATTTCTATCATTTAATTAAATAAACAAGAAATATGATATATTTTTATTACTTTTTTACCTTTTATGGTCTTTGTATATATTACGATAGTTCCATTTAACTAAACTTAGCTTATGATCTCTATAATAGTAAAAGCATAACATCAGTTGTATCTAGTTGATATTATTGTTGTTTGATGCCTAGATCTGTCAAAATAGGTCTTCAATGCATTTATTAACCCAAACTTGTTAGAACGAGTCATTTATGGGTGATTTCAAATTTGAATAGCCTAGTCATAATGGGTTCAAAAGTCGAAGCCTAAAACAAATGGGTTTAAATGGGTCACTAAACCCAATTCCATCCCACTAGGGCTCGGACTCTTTTCTCTCTCTTCCTCTTCACTCGCCATCTTCTTGCTTGCATCCGACAACCTCTCGTTTGTGTTTCAAGCTCTTCGATTTTCTTCAAAATCTTGGCAATCTCAACGTTCTTGGTGTAGATCACATCCTCAAGCACCGAGACGAGGGACATGTCTCTTGTACGAGCTTCTGCTCAAAGAGCGACTCTTACTGATGGAGGTTCTCGACAAAGTGGATGAGCTCAAACATGTCTGGCAGGCGAGGCTGGACCTGGGTGGAGGAACACGAGAAATTGGGGCCGAAGAAGCAACCGAATGCTGCCTTCTGGGAGAAGCTCTTGACCTAGCTTGGGGAAAGCAAAAACAGCTTCACCGATGGTTGATCAATGAGGACCGAATTTGATAGTTTTTTGTGGCCATCTTCTCCCTCCGGGCGACGCAGCTGTAAATCGTGTGATTATTCGCTAAAGGAAATGCCATCCGTATGCGACGCAATTCTCAATTGCATCATCTCCAGAGCATTGGCTGAGGGCTAGAGAGGACAGCGGTGAGAGGTAAGGGTTCGTTCGGAGAGATGCTTTCGTGTACCAGGTGTTGCAAGCGGGTTCAAGGTTTTGTCTAGGGAGGGAAATGGCGTTCTTGCATTTGAAGAGGATGAAGGAACGGGTGCTGCGGTTATTTAAGGTGGTGCCTGCGGAGGAAGGGGCAGAGCCGATGCTCATTTCGCACCTGGCATGATGGAATTATGTCTGGCTGGATTTTTTTTTTTCTTTATTTATAATATATTTTAAATTTGCTAAATGTTTAATTGGTATAATTAGAAAAATGTAGGTTATATGGTTGGGTTTGGGCCATCTGAACTTTTTAGAAAGGACATAGGTCAAAACGAGTTAAATGGGTGAATTTGGGTTGAACCCATTTAAGACCCACCTAAATCCAACTTGAGCCACCCATTTGCCACCTAAGTGTTTACATAATGATTTTTTAGAAACTATTTTAATTTATCTATAGATATTAGTACTTATATTAAGCTGGTTCTTGTTCCCTTTTTTTTAAACACAATATACAAAAAATTAAAATTGTAATAATTTAAAAAGTAGGACAATATTTAGGTTAATATAAGTACAAGTAGCAATAGATAAAATTATTATCGTGTATAGATATCCTTATAAAAACACTTAAAATGGTGGGAATATCAATATAATACAACTCCAAAGGAGCTTCTACTTCTACTATTATAAAGATCATAAGTTAAACTTTACTCAAATGGAATTTCATGATATTTATAAAGACAAAATATGTAAGAAAGTAACAATTTATGAATTTAGAAAACTAGTTGTAGTGAAATGATATTTTAAAATTTGGGCAGTAGTTTAAACATAGAAAGTTATGAAGGGTGTTAAATGGTTGATTTGATTTTATCGGGAAGTTGATGGATTAAATTGAACAAATTAAAAATATAATCACTATATTGAATATTTAGAGATAGAGTAAGATTATATTAATTTAATTAGAAGTTCAATAATGACATTGCATATTGTGCTAAAATTTAAGAATTATTAATCTTTGAATATTGGGTTGAAGATAAGATATAAATGCATGTCTATTTGTGAAAAGAAAAAGACTTTATATTAATTTAATTAGAAGTTCAATAATGACATTGCATATTGTGCTAAAATTTAAGAATTATTAATCTTTGAATATTGGGTTGAAGATAAGATATAAATGCGTGTCTATTTGTGAAAAGAAAAAGACTTTATAATTCTGAGGAAGGAAATCGTATCTTTTACTATTTTATATGAATATGTACTTGAGCATATCTTAAAACTACTTCGTGTGAACTTTGGGACATAAACTTCGGGGATATTCCTAGAGGCGAGGGAAGAAAAACTCTCTCTCTAATTGGGAGGGACAGAGTGTGCGGGTATTAGCAGTTAAGATAAATAACCGGGTTATCAGACTACTATTGAAAGTCCCTATTTGAAGTTTGCTTCCTACTTAGAACCGACATGTCTAATCAGTACATTTTGGTTCTAGACACCGAGAGAGGAAATCGTATCTTTTACTATTCTTGACTTTGATTCTAAAAAAAAAAAAAAAAAACATTAAAAGCCAAATGATTTTTAACGTGAATCTTTTATTATTTATTCCTCGATGGACGTACCTTTCAATGGACCATACTTATGCCATCAAGAAAAGGTCTAAGCTGGTCCTACCCAAATCGCAATAATTGAGACACGTAGGAAAATGGATGAGATCGTATCCACTTTTTGATTTATGCGACATCGAAGATCGATGATGTGGTCTTCACTTTATGAGACATCTTGTGCAGGTAGCTCAATACCATCAATTAAACATAATTGCAAAAGGAGAAAAAAAAGATTTTGCGTGAGATTGTGAACGAGTAGGTTCAACAGTCTGCTATAGAAATATTTTATTATTTAGACCCGTGGAATTTTCAAATTGCAATGTTTATCCTCTGTTTTATTTTTATTTTTTTCATTCTTTGGGATTGAAATATGAGTTTGTTTTTGGGTTATGCTATGATTATCTTATAAAAAAACACAAGGTGGTGTCACATGATAATAAAGTTTGTGAGATCCGGTATAGTCTAGGACTTGTTTACTCCAACATAAAAGTTGTGACTACAAAATCTACATCAAGTAGGAGGAGGGAAAAATTATAGAAAGGGATAAAACCAAGTGATTCGTTGATGGACTTTGAAAATAATGGTGCGAGATTTTTTTTAAAGAAAAAACTTATAATTAGATCTGAAGCTCGCACTTAGTGAAATTCAGGTGTCTAAAATGGTACGTGGTAGATGACCGAATTTTTCACATCAAAGCCACATTGGATTTTGATGCTTGAAGAGAAGGTTTTTTCAAATCTTAAATAGATTTATGCCTACGACCAAAAAATTAGTTCTTATTTCAGCACTAGACCTACAAAGGCTTTGATGAGAAACTTCTCCGATAGAGAAAAAGACTACTCAACTCGTTCCAGCCACTTTATCGCTTGTGATTTTCAAGCTCACCAATGGCGACTATCCTTCGAAAGAAACAATTATTTTCTTGAAAGTAGCCCCCATACAAGACTCTGATATAGCAATACTAACTAGGGGTGAGCAGTTTCAGGTTCCTTATAGGTTCTGCCTAGAACCTGAAACCTACCCTTAGGTACAGGTTCCTCAGTTTTTGGAATCTGGAACTTACCCATCGGAACCAAAAACCAAGAACCTAGAACCTAACCTGTCACAGGTTCCGAGGTCGATTTCAGGTTCCAACAGGTTTTTTTTTTTTTTTTGTAATTTCATTTTTAGTTTAAAAAAAGGGAAATGAACGTAACAATAACAAACAACTTGTCATTCATCAAAGAGAATACAAAATGAAGAGAACTATCAACAAAGGAAAAGCAATTCTTGACAAGGAATTAAACTAGATAAAAGAGAATATTTGCATCGATTGGTTATCTTTCTTGACCCAGAAAAGAAGAATTATGATTTGACGGAACAAATAATCAATCAATGCATTTGAAGTTTCAGCGGACCCACGCTTTTTGGCTGTAAGGATGCCAGACAAAGTCACAGAGCCACAACCATTCCAATTATTTGACCCTTTCTTCTACACTGCAACATCAGAATTTGAAAACAATCAAGCAGCAACCAGGCCTTTTAACACTTTGTCTAGCATGACATGTACAGATTCACGCCTATTCTCATCTACGTACATAATTCTCTTCCCCAGAAGTATCATTAGCTCATTTTCGATAACTCATTCCAGCTTTATGATTGCTAATTTGTTGACAAGACGAATTAGACACAGATCTAAAGCTATGTAGCTCTCAGGTCAATTGGCTTGTATTTGCCTGAATCATTTTCATGAAGTATGCCATTTGGAGACAGCAGGCATTGGAGAGCAAGGAAAAACCGAGCCTGACATCATCACATGAATAAGCTGAGTCCCAATAAGGACACATTCCACAATAAAATTCAGTCTCCAAGCAAGTGAATGCTGGAAAAAGAAGCCAACGACAAAGAATTTAGCCATACCCATTGAAATCCAACAAGTGCGCACCAGCAACCTGGCAATCCATACCCTTTACTGCTCAAGAGCTACAAGAAAGGATAACGAGCAATGTTAGGGCAATCGGATAGCCAAAAATTTTGAAGACATCATGCAATTTGATGGTAGGAATGTAAGCTCTAGACCCCTACCAAGAGCAACAAAGCACCCAATGAAAAGCATCCACTCATTGAAAGACTTATGAATTTGAGATCTCATCCGGCCTGCATTGTGCAAACAAGCACAGATCTGTCAGGAGCTCAATCTGTGAAGAAGTTAGCTCATTTGATGACAAATAGAGCAATTCAGCATGTAATTGGATATGAGAACTACTTAGTTTCCTTTTCTTTCTCTATCTTTTAATCCTATTGTTTTTTCCTCAAATCTTAGTGGAGTGATATGATATTAATGCACGTAGTTTCAGGAGTTTACTAAGGTCTGGAAGTAGATGTACAGACAACTAATGCAAAACTGGAGTTGCAAGTACAACTGCTAATGATCGTAATCCATTCTATATTGTGAGTTATTCAAAAGTATCAGCTCAAAGATGGATTTGCCGGGAGTAAGGGGCGACATAATGTGGAATTAGTAAGTTGGGACTAAAATGAATTTTTAGAAAAGTGAGATATTGTACTTATTTCCCTTTATTTGAGGGAGAAGGACAAACTATAAACGTACATAAAAGCATATGATTATACATGCATCTGCATCCAAAAAAAATCTCTATGATTCGCTGGTGTTCCCACAGAGCCAATCTGAAAAAACAAGGAATAAAAGTGGTTGGACAATGATAAGAGAAGTTTGGATCACTCATAGTTCAAACGTATTATGCTAATAGAACTCACATTAGTTACTGCTTGTACATTTTCAAGAAATAATAACTAAAAATAAATATGATAAGAGAATGTGAGTTGACGAGAAAAGAATACAATTCATGCATTCTAGTCTTTGATTTTCATACCTTCGACTTCAAGATACAAGAAAAATCATAGAAAGCACCATAAACATCAGCCATAGTTCTTGTGCGATCAAAAACTTTAGCAACAAGACCTGAAATGAATAGGTAGACAAATGGAATCACAGAGCGACCATTATGGGAGTACCAGATCTATTCAGTGTCTGCACTCGCATCAACAACACCAACAGACTTCACAAGAGCACCTTTTCTCATCTGCAAAATCACAACAAGCATTGTAACTGTCTGGTACCAATTTGGCAGCAAATTTTACATCTTCGGCTTGGATTTATCAAGCAAGTTTGATTACTTTTACCAAAACATTCAGTCTATTAAGAGAAGCAATTTATATAATGCGACAACATAAACACGGGCAAGTATGCTGACTATGCTTTTTACCGGAAGGGGCATCTTTTAATTCTGATCAAGTGAAAAACCCTTCAAGTACTACAGAAACATAAGAGACGTGAGAACAACAAAAGAAGAAAGCAGAAGGCTTACACATACCTTGGACTCAGCAACATCCTCAAACATTTTAATACCTAAAATCACAAAGAAATCAACATTATAGAGACTTGACGATACTTACAAAATAGCATGTTATTTGACAATACTTAAAAATTAGCGAGCGGCGAGCGGTGTCAAGGGCGACTGGGCTAGTGGCGAGCGACGTCGGGGGCGGTTGGGCAAGCGGCGAGCGGCGTTGGGGGTGGCTGGGCTAGTGGCAAGCGGCGTCGGGGCAACGGGCAAGCAACGAGTGGCGTCCACCGAGGGGTCGAGCGGCGTCCAGCGGCGGCGTCGAGGGCAAGCAGCGTCGAGCGGTTGAGTGGCGAGGCGAGCAAGGGGTGACGGTGTTGAGGGAGCAAGAGGGGGTGAGGGGCGTCCAACAGCGAGACGAGCGACGTCCGGCGGCGGCGTCGGGGATAAGCGGTGTTCGACGGTGGCATCGAGGGCGAGCGGTGTCTGGCATTGGCGTCGAGGGCGAGCGACGTTGGGGACAAGGCAGAAGCAGAGAACGAGTCACGAGAGACGAGAGGAGAACCGGCGAGCTTAAGCGAAAAATTGATTTAGAGTCTTTAGGAATAGGTTCCGGTTCTTATAGGAACCGGAACCGGAACCGGAACTGGGAACCACCGATTCCCAGAAATAGGGAACCGGGAACCGGAACCGGCCTCTCAGAACCGAGAACCGAACCGAACGTTCGGTTCCCGGTTCCGGTTCTACCCAGGAACCACGCTTACCCCTAATACTGACCACTCGGTAGGTTGAATTTCGGGTGGTAGCTAGCTAGTGATCATGATTACTTCCATTGCGAGATTGAGCCATCATCGGTTACGTTGCATTGCAGAAGCTTTCATTGAAATTTGCAAAATATATGCTGGTCGCTTCGTTTTCTCAAATCTATATTTTCTGATAATATGGACCTTTTGTGCATTCATGTGTTTTGGGACATTTTATACTGAAATAATAGCTTCTTTTAGGACCTTTCCATTTCAACTTTGGTGCACATATTTACTGCAAAGTTTAGGTAGTTATCAAGCTGCGGAATTTGACCCATTATATTTGCATGCTAACTTGTGAAGATTATGTAGTTATTCTTAGTGCGATTCAAGAACCGTATAATTGGGTTGTGAGTGTGTATAATATTTTGAAAACGTCTTGCTTGGGCAAAGCCTTTAGCAAGTGAAATCTTAGCAATTCATGTGACGGAGCATTAAGCATAGACATAGTTTTAACTTTGAGTACTAGATTAGTTATTGGACTGAACTATTGTTGTTTTGATATTATATTTTAACTGAATGTTGATCATATTCAAAAGCTTATGTGAAACTATTGGAAAATATCTTTGGTCTTTAATGCATATGTTTGTGTTTTGGAAAGTGTATTTTCTTTTGAATTATTTTTAGACATATATAATGAATGTTCAATCTGTTTATATGTGCTAAGGATAACTTTATATCTATGAGTGCAAGGTTACCCTTAGGTAGGAGGAGGATTATGTAATTTTCTTTGAATTAGTGACGACCATGTCTTTTCCTCTATACTTGTATAGTTGAGCTGTGATAGACTTTTATTTTAACACACTGCCATCTTAGAAATTTTGTTTTGAAAAATAGTTCGAACTACGACAGTCGTGCATATTAATATTTTCATGTGGAATCATCATGAGGTTCATCAAATGGTCAACTGTTATGTCTAAATGATTTGAATTAAGGCACGATCTCTCATGGGGTCAATGCCATCCTCTTCCAAATAAAATTTTAACTATACGTAAGGACATAACGATTCGCATGTATCTTTAGAAATAAGCCGAGTTGATATTTTTCGTTTTATAACTTGTGCTTTAAAAAATTTATTTTCACCTCAAGATTTTTCATCTGTAAATTTGTATGTATATTGGTAGTAAGTATAAGCATTTATAATGCAAAAGAAAAAGAAAAAATCATACCACGAAAGTCCCAACTATTATTTACAAAATTAGCAAGCTGAAAATTCAGCTTTTTTTGTTTTGTTTCTTAGTTTACTGCAAAAGGTAAATGTGACTATTAGGTTTGAGTTTCGGCTCGCCAACGACCGGCAAATGTTTGGCCTAGAAAAAAAAAGAAAAAGCTACCATGTAAAACTCCAGGGAACAGAAAAAATTCTATCATAACCTTTTGATCCCATTAAAAAAAAAAATAATGACACAAATGATCTATAAAATTTGACTAAATATATAATATGATCCCCTATTCAATATTATAGTGTATATTAGCTTAATGCGTAATGCTATCTCTAAACTTTTAATTTATTTAAAGTGGTTTATGAACTTATAATGGATATTCAAATTACTCTCCAGACTATATGAAAATAACCAATGTTCTCTTTCCATTAATATAAGTTTAGGGACAACTTTGAATATTTTTATATAATTTAGAGACTAACTTGAACATACACTACTTCACCAAAAAAAAACTTGAACATACACTATAAGTTCAAGGATCATATCAATTAAATTAAAATTTCATAGACATAATTGCAAATTGAGCTAAAGTTCAAGTTATAAGTTCATAGACTACATTGCATATTAAGTAAAGTTTAAGGACCATTGCCTTAATGTCCAATCTCTTAACAAAGATTAGCACATCAGTGGCTGCTGAGAGCTGCTCTAATCGAAGAGAGACAAAACCCTTGTACTTTGTTAATTAAAATTTTTGTTCAGGTAGTACTAGAACTCATGTAACGTATTTAAAATGATAACCCATGCATGGCTTTCTTATAACACCGTTGATTATAAAATAGGAAAAAAGAAAAAAGAAAAATTATTTGCACCCCTTGTATAGCTAAACCACCTCATTTTTCACTAAAAAGGTAAAATTGCTCTCATTCATTCAATTGCAATTTAAAGTGGTCCCCCCAAATTTATTTACTTGTCTTCTTTTTTATTCTCTTTTAATTTTTATTTAGAATCTAGTTGTCATAATTATACATTCTGCATATTTTATGTTTTTATAATGTGGCTATCTCGTGTATATCAAAGGTATTATTTTTTTCTTTTTGATTTTTTATTTTACTTTGGTAAAATGAGTTTTGTCAAAAAGAGCAACTTTCTAGAAATCTAATTCTTTTTTTCATTGTTGAGCAAATTTATGAGCTAAAATATCAAGAAGAATAAGGAGATTAACATAGACAATTTTTTAAAACAATCTTATCTTCATAAATTTTACTTTTGTTGTGCATATCACCATCAAACCCTTTCTTAATTGATATTTTTTTCAAAATCATTTCACAAATGATATTAATTTTCATCAATCCAAAATGATCAAACTTCATTTGCATTTAGAAAAAAACATTTCTTATTTTATGCTACTGTGATTTAATTACATTTCATCTTTTAAAGTTTTGCATTGACCAATATCTTTAGAAATTAGTTATAGAGATTTTTTTTCTTTTGTTTCTCGATCATCCCATTATATGTGTACATCTATAAAAGACAATAGATAGGAAATAATTTGAAAGTGATACACACGACAAATGTGAAAGTTTATAGACAAGTTATTACCTTAAAAAAGGTGTATGTTATAAATTTTCTAGATTCTACTTGTCAATTAATCCTTAAATTTGTTAAGATAACATCGAAAAAAATTAGGTATCTTGAAAATTTCTCTTTTTGGCAAAACTAATTTCTACATAAGTAAAATCTAACAAAAAATTGAAAACATAAAACCTTTGATACCCAAAAGAAAAAAAAATGCAAAATCTTAATTATGACAATTAGGTCTTACATAAAAATAGAAAAACTAAAAAATGAATAAATAATTTTAGGCACCACTTTAAATTGCAATTGAATTATAGTAATTTGGTCTTTTTTGTGAAAATTGGATGGATTTAACCATATATGAGATGGAAAGAGTGCCCCTAAAAAAATAGCAACATGGTCTTTAATGGAAAATGCGGTGAGGTGACAGCTTGAATTCAATTCATTCATTCTTATATTTTCTTTTTCGTGGAAAAGTCTTCCTTTTTCTGCAGCAAATAAATTAACAGAGATTAGGCTCACTAAATGTATTTATTGATTTAGAAGTATCCACGACTTGCTTTGTCATCTATAGCAGTTTCGACTGACAAGCACATTTGTCATACTTTTCAAATATCAAGATTTAATATTTCCTATAATTAAAATTAGAAACAAATGATAAGCAGAAAGACCCAATAAAGCCACGTTTCGTTGAAAGTTGGACGCTAAGAAAGGTAGTTCAACTTGCTATTCTTATTTTCCTTCTTGTTCTCCTCCAGATTTCAAATGTGGGTTTTTTTTCCATCGGGGTATAGAAATATCGAAAGAATTTCGGTTAGTGTACTATATTTTGATAATTTATTTTCCAAGATATTGATTTTGTATGATACGATGACAATCAACGTATTAAAATATACAAAAAATTTCAATTAATTTATTGTTAAATATTCCTGGGACTTTAGTTAACAAGGTCTATTTAAAAAATAGTATATGAAAAGTAAAAAGAAAATCTAAGAAACCTTTCTTTATATAGGTGCCAGTTAATGCGGTGCATATGGCGGAATCCATGAGGACACTTAATCAATAAATTGATGGAACGGTAACGTCATGAACGACTTTCTTGCATAAAATTCTTGAATGAATTCTTTTAGGAAGATGTTTTGAAATGAACTTGTGATGAGAGATATATGAAGTGGGGGACCCTTTCAATTACTCAATTGAATTTACTCTATCGAGAGAGGGGAAGTTGTCCATAAAATCTTAAACCCATTGTAGGATGTCTATTCAATCTCAAACATTTCAATTGTATTAATTTAGTTCTAAATATTTTAACGATTTGCCAATGTAATCTTTTGGGCCAATTTGTCTGAAGATTGCTGACGTGTATGCTAGTTATCCTATGTGGCACAATCGGTTCTAATGTAAAAAAGTTTTTTTAGTTTTTTATATTGTTTTATTATTTTATTTGGCAACACACCATAAATCCCAAACTTTTTAATTTGTTTCAATTCTATACCAAGTCCTTCAACACTAGAAAGAAATATTCCGTTAGACCTTTATCCAAATTCCGAATTTGTCCCGAAAAAGAATGAAGATTTGTCTGGCTGTATTACTCAAGGGAGGACATTTGAGGGAAAATAATCTAAAAAATGAATAATCCAATAAAAAATATTTATCCGGCTTCTTTTCTGCCAATTTTTGTTTCCTTAGAATGTTCTTGAAATTTTTGGTATGAAAAGAAAAAAGATGAAGTTTATGCCACCAAATATAGTCTTAACTGCACTCTTGCAAGAACTTGATGCTAAAGAGGGGGACAGGGTAATTAAAAGCAAAACTTTGAATTAATTTGATATTATTTTGAAAGCTTTTGATTTATTTTGATAAGCTAAAATGGGGGGGATAAAATTAAAAAGCAGAGAAAAAAGTGAGGATTTTTATTACTATTTGGTCGAAAACCACACGGTTGTATTGATATTGAAAATTGAGTCATAAATACAATACTTAAACTTTTCTTTTGTGACCTAAATACCCTAAACTCAAAAGTCTTGATATAATGTGAGACTTGGTCCCATGAAGTCGGGGTAACATTAGCAACAAGTGCATCTTTTCTTAAAAAATATGTGCAACGCCGTATGATTTAATCATAACCTTAATTTCTCATTAGTGGGACCCCTAATCGATGGATGTCTCTTTCCTCCAGAAAATACATGAAAGTGTCGCCCCTTCATCACAAGAAGAAAATGCACCTCCTTTTGACCGTACAAATTGAATCTCCGGGGCATGGGAATTGAGACCCAAGTATTGAAATATGAGTATTTGATGTAAAAGATTTGTCATCATGCTACTCATTTAATTCAACTTTATCTCTTATAACTTTTTAAGTAAATTATTAACGGACACTTAATTGAATAAATGATATCATGTCAACATGTCATGTGATATAAACATCATATAATAAATTCTAAAAAAAAAAAAAAAAACGATTACACTTTATTAGATAATACAATTTCATGTTTACATATACTAGCACATAATCCACATCTCATCTCTAATCCCAACAGCATCCTCATAGTTTAAAGTCTTTAAGCGAAAAACTCACTTGAGCCCTTATTCTAGTACCCAAAAGAAACCCTACATCTTAACTTCCCATGAGCAGCCACATACATTTTTTAGATGATTACAAGGAAACACATATGAGGGAGCTGACAGAAAGTTAGCAACTATAAGGAGTGGGAATCAAGAAGAGATCATCTCTCCTCTTCACTGTCACAGCAAAACCCTCAGTCATGTCCAGGTCCTCATTCCTCATCCCACCGGGGAGAGTCCAGTCAAAATGGTACAAAAGTACTGCAATCTGAAGCTCCACTTGGGCCAGCCCAAAAGTCATCCCTGGACAAATCCTCCTCCCAGCACCAAACGGTATGTACTCCAAGCAGTTCCCTTTATAATCCACGCTAGAGTTGTCCCAGAACCGATCCGGGTCGAACACCTCGGGGTCTCTCCAGTATTTCGGGTCTCTTCCCATAGCCCATGCATTGATGATGCCCTTCGTCTTCACTGGTATTGTGTAGCCATTTACTTCACAGACCTGTGAACATTCCCTTGGGAGGAGGAGCGGGACGGGTGGGTGTAGCCTGAGGCCTTCTTTGACCACTGACTTTAGGTATTTGAGCTCCGCAACTCCTGCTTCATCTGCTTTTCCTCTCTTGCCAAAGACCTGCCTCACCTCTTTCTGTGCTTTGGCCATGATCTTTGGGTTCTTGACCAGCTCTGACATGATCCAGTCCGCTGCTGTGGCTGGTGTCTCACTCCCTGCACTGAATATGTCCTGCAGAAAGAAAAGATGTCGTCACCGAAATGTTGAGTGCTGTACATGCACTGGTGACCCGTTTCCTAAGGGATTATAGACACGGGTAATCAGAGCACGGCTCATATGTTTGGAGAAAAGAATTGACTTTAAAGAAGAATAAAGAATTTTGCGGAAATAAAACTGAATTAACTTACCAAGATCACTGCCTTGATATTCTCGGTGGTCAGGGATAATTCCTGATCACCTCGATTCTGGAACTTCAAGAGAACATCTACCAAATCTTCATCGCCATCTTCACGCTGATCACCACTCTTATTCTCTGATCTATTATTCCTGTGTTCCCTGATGATATCCTCCAGCATCCTGTCAGACTCCTGGTGCAGCTTCTCAATCTTCGGCCTCATCCCGCTCATGACGTGCAGGAGCTTCACCGAGGGGAAAAGGTCGGCGATCCCGAACCCACCCGCAAACTTGATTGCCTCCTTCACTACCCCGATGAACCTGTCCTGCTCCTTGCACTTCTTCCCGAATGCGGCCCTCGACGTCATGCCGTACTGGGACGAGTAGATCTTCTCGGTGAGGTTGATGGTCATCCCGGCCCTTGCTGTGATCCACCTCACCATGTTCAACATCTCATCCTCCCGGATGGACCGGTATGACAGAACTCTCTTGGAACTCAGGAGCTCTAGGATGCAGATTTTCCTGAGTTGCCTCCAATATTCCCCATAGGGTGCAAAGGTGATACTTGTGCAGTCATAGGAGATGATGCTGGAGGCAAGGATCGGTGGCCTAGAGGCAAAGATCACATCATGAGTCTTCAAGACCTCCTTGGCGGTCTCCGGCGATGAGAACACAACCGTGGAGACCTCGCCCATCTTGAGGTGCATCAACGGGCCATACTTCTTAGCCAATTCACTCAGCGTCCGGTGTGGAAGTGGGCCACCAAGCTGGTGCATGTTGCCTATGATGGGTAGCTTCCATGGACCTGGAGGGAGCTTTGGGGCTGAGCCTTCCGGGTTTGGTTTTCTCTTGACAATTTTAATTGCCATGAAGATGAAGAGGAGGAAAGAGAACAGAACTGGGAAAGTGAGATGAAGATCCATGAGGGACTAGTGGAGTAGTGAGACTAGATGAACGCGGAATTTAAGAGCGTGTGTTGAGATTTTTGGTGGAGCTACATAGCTCACACTTATAGGCGTTTTTGGGTGGTTCTCTTATGGAAGAGCATGCGACCCATGTTATTAAAAAAGAAATTGGCCAATTTTTTAGAGCATGCGTCTGGCATAATCTTTTCTTGGATGGACAAAAATCCTGTTACGCATCGAAGCTGACTAATCAGATAATGGACCACACATTTGAGTGAAGTAAATTGCAGGACATATAGATCCGATCCCCTTGCTCTTGCGTCAAATGACTAATTATTCATGGCTGCATATATGGATGATGCGTGCTTGAAACCAATAGAACAAGTACCATTTTAGATGCATACAGAAGGCCAAAGAAAAGACATCCGTCGTGAGAAATGCTACCCATTTGTGACTAATTTTGCATTCACCCAACTACCATTCTAGATGATTGTTTTAACTTATGTACCATCAAAATGTGGGTTGTACATGGTATATGTACCATCACTATAAGTGCCGGGCAATTGAAAAAAAAAAAAATTAGTAGATACGATATGTAAATCAAGGTTTTCAATTTTGAGTCTAGGTTTGAGTGGCAAAGTTGCGAATGCAAGAGATCAAGCAATGAAGAGAAAATTAAGCACGATGTGCTTCCTTTATCAAGAACCTTGTTATCCCAGTTATATCATGTTCGAGTCATGAGGTAAGGCTTGATAATGTTATTAGCTAATTGCTCCAAAAGCCACAAAAGGACAAGAGCTCTTAGTTTTTTTTTTTTTTTTTTTTTGGACTGGAGGAACCACCGCTAGCTGATAACCGCGACGTAAGCCTCCAGGTGATGTTAGCACAGAACCCACCACCACAACAAGAGCTCTTAGTTGAAGTATATAAAATTACAGAAATTATTGCCAATGCTGATACAAATAATTTTTATAATTTTTTTTTTTAATTTTTCTGATTTTTTTTTTTTTAATTTATCTTCTCTTTCTTTTTGATTGTGGACCGCTGAGGCTTCCGGGCACTAGCTAGCCACCACTGCGGTTGCAGATTGTTAGAGGGAACTGAGGGGAAAAAAAGGAGTAAAAGAGAAAGAAAAAACCAAAAATTCATAAAAGAAACTGCAAGAATTGTCCAAAAAGCTAAGGGACATGTATCAATCAGACCAAAATGTTAAGTGGTGAATAAGATTGAAATGTCAAGTGTCCATTTCATATGACAAATAATTAAAACTTGGTCGATTGCTTAATGATACCTATGACTTGGAAACATTTGCTTTCCCTTTAGAACAACCAAACAATGGTTATGTAAGAATGGGTTAGTAGAGGGCAACTTTAATTTCCTCACCTTCGCTAATATTAAATTCACGAACGAGGGGTATAAAGCATCGAAAAATAGTGGCAACGAGTGCTCGAGAAATCCGTTCAAAACTAAATTATCTTATCCATGTCCCAACCAATTTGTTTGCTTCTGCATTTTCAAATGGGGGAATTAATTACAGTATTCGTTTGGCTCATATGGACTTTCAATATTCAACCCGACAGACTGGTCGTTGTGAGCCAATTTTTCCCACAGTGGCAGCTTACCTCTTTGTCGACGCCGCCATCGCCACATGTTCCTAATGTTTGAATTATTTGTACATGCTTGACCAAACACGAGCACAATAAATAAACAAACGACAAACCCATCGCCGGATCCATTTATTTGTTGAAAATATAATTGGTTTAAAAAATATTTTTAATAAAATTATTTATATCACTTACAAAAAATAAACAAATGAAAATATTTAAATATAAATTATTATCGATGATAAAAATATCTCTTATTGATAAATTATTTTAAGTAATACAAATATAGGAAAATATTTTCTAAATTTATTTATTTTTTAGAAACAACCAAAATTTACAATGACGATAAAATAATAATATTACCGAGATTATTCATCTCCAGGAACAATCACACTTTCTTCGAAAAATTTATTTGCAGGATTTGGGTAATGAGCCCTGAAAATGGGCCGAAGTATGTAGGCTTCAAGCCCAAGTTGCTCCGTGGCTCATCAAACGGTAGGACTACCCCTGGAATTTATAGTTCCAAACGAAAGGTTTTATTACACTTCACCAATTGATCTGTCAACCTTATTTACTTTGTGATATTACTCGAACTTGTAATCTCATAAAAAAACATTGTGAACCCTTCACCGCTAAGCTATGATCTCAGGCGTACTCTCATTCTAGTTTTATTCCTTCGAGAAAAGACAGTTCAAGAGCTAAAAAAAGACAAGGAGCAAGTGAAAGAGAAAGGTTCATCGATTCTCCTATAATGCAATCTGTAAGCCATAAACTTCTTTTCCTCCTAACAAGCACGCAATTGCATTCTTGAGGTTTCTTTCCCGACAGTGCAGTCGATGTTTGCATCCTTAACAACCCTTGTACCAACTTCTTAAGGATGTCTCAGCAGGTGAAGCTAGGTTGATAGGGCTTGGGAACCAGGTACAAATCTCACTTCCTCTGAGTCACACCCAGTGACTCACTCATGTCCAGATCTTCGCTCTTCATTCCCTCAGGAAGTTCCCAGTCAAAGTGGTACATCAACATTGCAAGTGGAAAATCCACGTTCGCAATCCCAAAGTTCATCCCTGGACATGTCCTCCTTCCCGCACCAAACGTATGTACTCAAAGCTAGCCCCTTTGTAATCAACTGGGCTGTCCTTTAACCCCTCTCTGTGTAAGAAGCCTCGGGGTCTCTACGGATCACCCACCTATTCATGGTCACTTCGGTCTTGACCTGGATCTCTTACCCATTTATCTCGCAAATCTCTCTGCATTCCCTCAGGGGCAGCAAGGGAACAGAAGGGTGGATCCTTAGGTAAGAAGTTGTTTATTGTTTCTGAAACAAAATTTAGAAGCACTTATCTCTTTTTTCTTCTTCTTTTTTCTTTCTTTTTTCTTTGGCCGGTCACCAGCCTCAGCCATGACCGGTGACCGGCCGTTGAGGGCCGGCGACCTCACCGAAGCGTCACCGGCCCCTGGCAAGGCCGAGCGTCGCTGGCCCCTAGTGAGGCCGACCTCGCGCCGGGCTGGGTGAGCTTGATCTTGCCTAGATCCGGCGAGGCCGAGCTCGCGGTGAGGCTCAACGGCCGTCGGCCGGTCGCCGGCCATAGCCAAGGCCGGCAACCGGCCAAAAGAAGAAAAAAGAAAAAAGGAAAAATAAATAAGAAAAATAAGAAATAAAATAGAAAAATTAAAAGAAATTAAAAAATTATACAAATTTACCAAACGTATTTCTGTTCATTTTTTATTCTTGAAATAAGTTTACCAAACGCGTTTTTTTGTTCAAAAATTGTTCCCCCGAACGAAACATTTTTTTTCTAATTTCGTTTCCGGAACAATTTTTAAATAAAATGTTACTAAACGCGCCCTAAATAGCCGATATCCTATGCTTCTCTTGGAAACTTGATCTCCAAAATATATTCTTCGGATCATGTAGGTATTCAATGGAGCCCCAGCTTGCCAAGATAGATGTCTTTTCCTTTTTCACGAAAGCCCCCGCAAGATATCATCACCGTTGCTGCCTCTCTCTTAGGGTGTATAATATATTGGGAATCCACGCTGATTGCTTTCTTTTCCTTGTTGCCTATCGAATATTTCGAAATACTACTATCGCAGGACAGAAATAGCCTAATTGATGCAATTTTCGGCTATGAGCTTTGTTCAAATTTTTATTATCGCAGGCTTAATCCAATCAATCCAATTTAGAATCATTTACTCGACTCTTCCGCCATCGGTCTAATGCAAATGCATAATGCGATTTTGATATTTTTGTTTAGGGGTTAAAAATTAATCCCCAATTTTTATGCAATAAATAACTAAATGGATTGCCAAAATTTAGGTGTCAACAAAATTGTATCAGTCTTGTGTTTGTTCTGATTTAATTACAGCTGTGCTTTTGTCGATAGACTTCTTCCCGCATCAATATCATGTAGACAAGTATGAGTCAGCCAATATCAAACTTCAACTTTGTTATGAAGTAAAAATTCAAACTGATTGAAAACCCAAAGCTGCAGATCATTTTTCTAAGGAAAAATGAGCATGATGAAAACAGAAAACCTTCCCTACCAGTATTACTTTCTTGATGTTGTTAGTGGTCAGGGAAAATTCAGGACCACGGGGATTGGTGAACCTCAAAGGAGCATCGATCAAATCTATGTTGCCGTTCCATCACGGCTTCTCTTAGCCTTCCCTTCTCTCTTTTCTCTAATGATGTGGTCCATGATCCGGTCCGCTTGCTGATGCAACTTTTCCAGTCTCGGCCTAGTCCAACTAATCACAAGAAGCCACTTCAACAGGGGAAACATGTCCCCAACCTCAAAGCCAGCTGACAATCTAGCTGCTTTGGCGACTACTGATATGATCTCCTCCTCCTCCTCATTGCATTTCTTTCCGAAAGCCACAATTGAAGTAATTCCGTAACTAGTCGAGAATAGTCTCTGAGTAAGATTGATCGGAGATACTGCATTACAAGGGACCCATTTGACGAGATTTGAAGCCTCTCCTTCCTTTATATGCCTAAAAGACTGGACCCTCTTGGCACTCAAGAGCTCTAAAGTGCAGATTTTTCTAAGTTGTGTTAGAGGATATGCAATATTCTCTTTGGAGATTATAAATTGATCTGATTATGTACATATCAATTAGAGATTAGATACATATCTAGATTGATACATAGGATTCTTTATTTCCATTAATTGTACATCTCTAGCTCTATTTACATAGGATCTGTACAGATTACATGATTCATTGAGGAAATACAGAAAACCTCTACTCCTTTCTCGATCACTCTTTTTCACCTTCGGTTTTCTTTCATGGTATCAGAGCTTTAGGCTTCTGATTTGCTTCCGCTCTCTTCTGTCAAAACAGTTCTTCAACCTACAAAAAAGGGGGGCCTGTTTGGCATTAGAATTAATATCCGAAGGATTTTTTTTACTCACCATGACCTCCCCGCAAACCAACATCTCTGTCTCTGGAAACTCACCGACTGAAGAAGTAATTCCCCATGATCCGCAGGCTGATCTTCAACCCGCAACACTTGCAGCCACAAGTCAGCAGATTCAACTTCAACCCCCTCAGTGGCGACCCACACAGACTCAGTTCAATGTGGGGCAACCCTTGGCGGGTCAACCATACCAGTGGATTCCATATCCACTTTATTTCGGGGCAAGCCCAAATCCATCATCATCTGCATATGTGGGTCACCAGAGCTACGTCCAAACCGATGGAGGCCCACCAACCACAAACGGGGCAAGCTCAGCCATCGGGTCGGAGCAGTTGAGCGGGTCGGGAGAGCCGGGTATGGGAACAAATCCCTACTCGGGTTTTTATCATGCGGGGTATCCAATTGGGGCGAACGAATCGGGTCAAGGAAATACCTACCCAAACCTCGCACCAGGTTTTCTACCTTTTCCGGCGGCAGCGCTCATCGGACGACCAGAACCCGGCGATCCATTGTTTGTCTCTAATGCCGACGGACCAGAATTGCGGCTCATCAGCCAGCAATTGACCGGGCTAGAAAATTACACAAGATGGTCGCAGGAATTCCGGCGCGCCCTAGTAACCAAAGATAAAGATGGTTTCCTCGACGGAACCATTCCAGTCCCCATAGATGAGCGTCTGGCCCGACTCTGGAGGAAGACCAACCGCCTGATCTGAACCTGGATCGGCAATTGCGTCTCCTCCGAGGTCGCAGCCGGACTCCCACCAACAGAAGACACAAAAGAGATGTGGGAAAACATACAAGAAATGTACGGGAAGTTGGACCAGGCGAAAATTTTTAATCTCATGCAAGATCTCAGTGAATTGAAACAGGGTAATATGACGGTCATAGCCGTTTTCAACAAACTTTCGTCTCTGTGGAACAATCTCGAGGCGACCGAGGAGAAGCTCGTGGGACCGGAGTCCACCCTCAAACAATACAGATCTATCAAGGATAGGGAGAAAGCTACACGCTTTCTCCTCATTTTGAACGAGACTTACCTCGGATTTCGCTCGCAGATTCTCGCCATGGATCCCATGCTGCCAATTGGGCGGATTTTTCAATTGGCCGTGCAGGAAGAGAGTCAGTGACACGCGACGTCGCCATACCACACCAGGAGCGGCGAGAGCATCGCACTCGCAGCGCTCGGAGATCGGCGAGGCGCGGCCTCCAAAACCCTAAACCTAAATCGCGAGAGAGAAAGGGGAGCGGCGAAACTAGGGTTCGCCGAATAATCCAGGGTATTTAAACCAGACCGGATGGACGGTCAAGATTTGTCACGAGGATCGGACGGCTTGCAAGCCTTTGATCCCTCGATCGGATCCAACGGTGGACAGCCGCTCGCGACAAAAGGATCGGACGGCCAGATCTTCGCTGCAATCAAAGGAACGGACGGTCAGATGCTTGCCACGTCATTAAGAAATTTCGGAAGAAATTTTAAAGGCAAGAATAAATTATTTTGTGATTACTGCAAACGTATTAATCACTCAATTGATAATTGCTGGAAGTTGCATGGAAAGCCTGGTGAAAAAGAAAAAAGGATTTCGGCAGCTTACCAAGTTACTAGGCCGACCGGTAAAAAATTTGACCAGCCCATCTCATATAGTCAATATAATCAGTTGATGGAGGCAATTCAAAAAATGGATACAACCAACAGAGGAGCAAGTTTCTCAAGTATTATTCATTGCTTGATTAATTCAATATCCAGAAAGACTTGGATAATTGATTCAGGGGCAAGCGACCATATTATATGTGACAGGGGATTTTTCTCAAGTACAAATGACAGATTGAATTTCCCTATTTCTGTGCAATTGCCCAACGAGAATATTACTCATGTTCATGAAACAGGAACCGTCAATCTCAGCTCACAAATTACTCTTAGAAATGTTCTTTATGTCCCAGAATTCCAATTTAACCTGATTTCTGTGTCCAAAGCTTGTCAAGAGAATTCATGCCAGGTCATTTTCAATGCTGACGCATGTTTCTTTTAGGACCTTTCGACTGGGAAACTGATGGGCTTGGGTAGTCTCTCTGAAGGTCTATTTTTCTGGAATAGTTTTTCAAGTAATTTTCCCTACAATTATTTGAATAAGTCATCATTGTGTAACCTGACTGCCAATGATAGAAATTCCATTATGCATTTGAGATTGGGCCACAGTGCTTCTTTTCCATATTCAAATTGTCATATATGTCCTCTTGCTAAACAATCCCGTTCACCTTTTCCGTCTAGTAATACTCGGACTAGTGAGATTTTTTCCTTAATTCATGTGGATATCTGGGGACCATACCACACATTAAATCATGACGGGTCTCGATATTTTCTAACTATAGTCGATGATTACTCTCGTGCGACTTGGACTTTCTTGATGCAATCTAAAAAACAGACATATTCTCATTTGAAGAGTTTTATCTCACTCTCAAAGAATTAGTTTGGCAAATCCATACAGCGGATCCGTTCCGATAATGGGAGAGAATTCTTCAACCATGATTGCTACTCACTATTTACTACACATGGCATACAACATGAAAGCTCCTGTGTCTATTCCACCCCACAACAAAATGGCGTGGTAGAACGGAAACACCGTCATCTATTAGAAGTCGCACGAGCCTTAAAGTTCCAAGCGTCAGTTCCAGACAATTATTGGGGAGATTGTGTGGTCACAGCCACTTACCTAATCAACCGAATGCCAACTCAGATTCTTAAAGGGAAAACTCCATTTGAGTTATTATTTCGGAAGAAACCAGAACTCCAGCATCTCAAGGTCTTCGGATGTCTTTGTTTTGTTGCAACGGTGGGGCCAAGAGACAAATTCAGTCCACGTGCTAGGAAATGCATCTTCATGGGATATCCCAATTTGAAAAAGGGATATCGGGTTCTTGACATTTCCACAAAGGAATTTCTGGTAAGTCGTGACGTCATCTTTCGTGAAGACGTTTTTCCTTTTTTTGAGCAAACAACTTCAAATGCAAACACGGGGATGACAGCTCCTTCCCATAGCATTTTATCTGATGAAACAATGCCTCAAGGTCCTACCTATATACCCATGGAAGAATCAAGGTACATTCCTTCCACTGATTCAATTCTTCCAGTATCAACACCAACACCTGTTGAGAGCACCGATCGCTCAGAAGAAAATTTAGAATCACGACTCGAAGATTCCCATGATGCTGAAGAAAATCAGCATATAGAGTCGGAACCTACCAGTGTGACAAATACAGACATGACTCCTCCAAGGCGTTTTGGTCGCACCGCACGACCTCCTACCTGGTCTAAAGACTATATCTGTGCAACTCATTCTCCAGGTACTCAATATCCAATCTCATCATATGTTTTCTTTCATATATTATCACAGGAACATAGATGTTGCATTAGTCGCCTATCAGAAGAACAGGAGCCATCTAGTTATGACGAGGCATCCATTAAACCAAAATGGCAACAGGCCATGAAAGCGGAACTTCAAGCCTTGATTGAAAATAAAACATGGGATCTTGTTTCATTACCCTCTGGTCACAAGCCAATTGGCTGCA
This sequence comes from Eucalyptus lansdowneana, assembly GCA_017140395.1. Taxonomy (NCBI): domain Eukaryota; kingdom Viridiplantae; phylum Streptophyta; class Magnoliopsida; order Myrtales; family Myrtaceae; genus Eucalyptus; species Eucalyptus lansdowneana. The sequence continues at coordinate 26,466,598 of CM029488.1, forward strand.
AATGGGTCAAGATCAAATATTGTGCTGATGGTTCCGTTGAAAGATACAAGGCACGGTTGGTTGCCAAAGGATTCACACAAAAGGAAGGCTTTGACTACCACGAGACTTTTTCTCCAGTTGCTACCGATGTCACGGTTCGTTCTTTTTTGTCTGTTGCTGCTATTAATAATTGGAGTCTACATCAAATGGATGTGCATAATGCTTTCTTGCACGGGGATCTTGATGAGGAAATTTATATGGACATTCCTCAAGGCTTACGGAGACAGGGGGAGAATAGAGTATGTCGTCTCCGCAAATCCCTCTACGAATTGAAGCAAGCATCCAGACAATGGTATTCCAAATTTGCAAATGCTCTGATAACAGCAGGCTTCAAGCAGTCTAAGCATGACTATGCTTTATTCACACGAACTAAAGGTATGTCCTCCATTTATTTAATGATATATGTCGATGACATACTTCTTCTATGAAATGATCTTATATGAAATGATAAGGCTGCCATAGACAATTTCAAGGATTATTTACATGCTACCTTTCATATTAAAGACTTAGGAGCACCTAAATATTTCCTTGGAATTGAAATTGCTCGATCTGATCAAGGAATTTCTCTTAGTCAACGAAAGTTTGTCTTAGAAATTATATCGGAAGCAGGCCTATCAGGTTGCAGACCAGCTGCGATTCCTATTGAGCAGAACACTAAGTTGACTACTGCAGAATATGATAGGGATATATCACAAAATGATGATCCCATACTCAAAGATCCATCAAGTTATCAAAGACTTGTCGGGAAGCTCATATACCTGACCATGACTAGACCTGACATCTCTTATGCAGTACAGACCCTTAGTCAATTCATGCACAGTCCAAAGCGATCTCATTTGGAAGCTGCATTGAAGGTTGTGAAGTACTTGAAAAGGTGTCCAGGACTTGGAATTCTTCTGTCCAAACAATGTGACATGAAGATGAGAGCATACTGTGATGCTGATTATGCTACATGCTCTACTAGTCGAAGATCGATCCTTTGATCGCATCAAATTAGGGATTCGCTCCTCTCATGGAAGACCAAGAAAAACTTGACCTCTTTGTATCCTTGTCTTCGGCCGAAGCTGGGTATTGATCTATGGCGAAAACTACTTGTCAAGTGGTGTGGATACGAGGGTTGCTTAAGGACCTCGAAATACAAGTACGAGGAGCGACAAAATTATTCTGCGACAACGATGCTGCTCTCAAATTGGCAGCAAACCCTATAGTGCACGAGAGGACTAAGCACATAGAGGTAGACTGTCACTTCACACGAGACAAGATTCAAGAAGGGGTAATTGAGACGAAGGAATTGGCATAGCGGAAGCAGCCAGCAGACATCTTCACCAAGCCCCTATGTCATCGACAACATGCATATCTACTGAGCAAGCTAGGCGTCTTGGATGTCTACAAGCCACCAGCTTGAGGGGGAGTGTTAGAGGATATGCAATATTCTCTTTGGAGATTATAAATTGATCTGATTATGTACATATCAATTAGAGATTAGATACATATCTAGATTGATACATAGGATTCTTTATTTCCATTAATTGTACATCTCTAGCTCTATTTACATAGGATCTGTACAGATTACATGATTCATTGAGGAAATACAGAAAACCTCTACTCCTTTCTCGATCACTCTTTTTCACCTTCGGTTTTCTTTCAAGTTGCCTCCAGGATAAGCCATAAGGCTCAAATGCAATGTCAGTGGATTCGTGTGACATTACGTTGGTGGCAAGAAGCTAAGGCCTATTCTCAAAAGGAAGGTCGGGAGTCTTCGTCACCTCTTTGGCCATCTCGGCCGAAGAAATGGCAACATGAGTAAATTCTTTCATATGGATTGCTTCGAATTCGTCTATCAAAGTTTGAAGATGAATCCTCTTAGCTTTTTGTATTCCTCGGTGTGTGTTATGATCTCCCATGCCTTCTTAGAAGTAGTAACATTCGAAACATTCTCGAACACAATATCATATAAAGCTTCATAGATAATTGACAGGGCATCCTTTGCTCGAACTTTTGGCAAGGCAGTCTTTTGATTTTGACTGAAGGTGGCTTTGTCTTCTAGGTCATCATAGCCTGTGTTGACAAGTTCCCATATACGATAAGTGCCAAGTAGGGCTTTCATTCCAACAGCCCATTTACCATAGTTTTATTGGGTAAGATGAGTGTATTAAAGAGGAAGTTGAGTATTTGTTGAGGTCATGATCATAAACCATATGATTTTATGCCAATTTGATGGGACAAATTGAAGGTGAAAAGCTTACAACGAGACAAATAGACTTTACTTCTTTTTCCTTTTATTTCATCTTATTTTACTTTATCAAAAATGATCATAGGACTTATCTTTATACAGGCTTGTTACATCACTCTTACTCTTAAATGACTTGTAAAATCTGTCTAACATTCCATGGAAATAGATTCTTAGGAATTCACAAAACATAAAACTAGATATGGAATGCGAATAGTCAAGAGGCACATACGGAGGACACTCATGATTTTGGCTTAATTACTAAGAATTTTCACCTAAGCAAAAGAAAACGGTTTGTTCTCGTGGATGTGGACACATTTACCACAATACCAACACCACCTGCTACACAAGTTTGTTCTAAGATTGCCTACGGCCCCAGCACAACCATCTAATATTGCACTTCTGTCTAAACTGTAAGACATGATTTTCAGTGGAGGGCTCCACCTAAAACTCCAACTTAATTAACTCCACGGCATGATTTCATGTAGGTCAAGAACCGTCATTCCGATGGGATCTTCAAGAAATGTTTTTCTGCCTTGCCTGGGCCACGTTCCATATATAACTCAACCGTTGATCAGAAAAGGCTATGGCAGGTGACTCTTTTGGATCATGCTTTAATTCGATTCCTTCTTCTTATATGTAGAGTATTTCAATTTCTTCTTTAATCCACTAAGCTCGCAAAACTGGCCCTTCGAAACAATCAAAAATTGGTTGACATTGCAGGAGCAGGTTCTTGAGAAAAATCACTCCAGTCCCTTCTGTAGTTAATTGATTGAATCATAACAAATATAACCGAGATTAGAAAGTACAATTGGCAACAAAATTCAAGCTGTGCCATGTCACATGCCACATAGCATCAGATGTGTTATCATGACAAATATACATACCACGCACTCAATAGAGAAAATGCTCATCAACTAGTCCTGTCACTGAATTAAGAAAGGCCAGGCACGTTACAAACCTATGAAATCTTAAGTTGCGTGGCCATTGCTATATGTTGCCAATTTAGCAGCAGCAAATAGTAAGCACCAACAACCACACGATCCAGGATCAACTAAACGTTTCAAATGCTTATGAATTTGGTCCTTTCTAAATAACATAGTCAGACCACTCAGATATATGAGAGGTGTGGTCCATTGTGAGGCTAGGCATCTTATCAAGCCTAACTGGGTTTTCCTTGCCTCCGACCAACCTCGCAGGGTTTCCGACTGCAGTTGTCCGCGGGGGCATGTCCTTTAGCACTACCGACCCGGCTCCAATCTTCGCCCCATCTCCAATCCTGATGTTCCCCAAGATGCAAGTCCCAGCCCCGATCAACACCCCATCACCGATCTTCGGGTGCCGGTCACCGGACTCTTTCCCGGTCCCTCCCAATGTCACGTTGTGCAAAATCGACACGTTGTTACCAATCACAGCCGTCTCGCCAACAACAAGGCCTGTTGCATGATCGAAAAGCAACCCTCTCCCGAGTTTCGCTCCAGGATGGATGTCGACCGCGAAAACCTCGGAGACCCTGTTCTGTATTAGCAACGCAATGACCTGCCTCCCCTGTGACCACAGCTTGTGAGCCACCCTGTGAGCCTGGCACGCAAGAAAACCCTTAAAGTTCAAAAAACAGTGCACATAGCTCACGCAAGCTGGGTCTCTGTCGTGAGCTGCTCTCAAATCTTCCTTCACAGACTTGACAATTTCTCGATCTTCTCCCAGCACCCCATGAAATAGCTCATACAGAGTCCCCCCGGGAAGGCTCGGATTGCTTAGCTTGATCGACAAATGACTAGCCAACGCGCTCTCGAGCGAATCCTGCGAAAGTATCGAGCTTTCATAGTAGTTGGACAGTATGGGCTCATGAGAAACATCCGAGCGGGCCTCTTCTCGCATCCGGAGCCACACGTCTTCTTTGTCTTCGTCTAAGTCGTCGACGACCTTTCTGATGTGCGTGGTCTTTCCTCGGTTCTGCAAAACGGGTACGCTCGAAAGGGGGCTAGAAATTCTGGGTCGGAACAAATTCGCGAACCTGAGGCTGTATCCGCGCTCGCCCGGGCATGGGTCGCGGGAAAATTTGCGATTCTCTGTTCTCGGCGTATCGTTGACACAGGCGGCCATGTCAGAGTGGTGAAGCCAGGGTGGCTTGGTTCGAGAGGAAGACGAGGGTGATGGCAATGATGATGGTGGGAGTGGGAGAGATGCGCGCAAGGATCGGAGGTGATTGTGGATAGAGAATCGGTTCTTGAGAGAGAAGCCAGGAGAGGCCTTACAAACACACGATGAAGACGGTGCTACGACCACACTTCTCATGGAAACCCCGATTTTCTCGGGAAAACGAGTGCCTATATTTGAGAGGATCATAGCAATTTTTTCCCCCAGTGCTCGAATTAGGGAGTTTCTTCCGGCTCATAAAAATTGGGATTGAAGCAAGGAGAGAATTTAGATAAAAAGTTGGGGTGGAGATGATATCACTGTGTAAAGTTGAGAGGACACCGACCAAAACAAAAAAGAAAGTGGAGTGGACCATCTTGCGCTGAAACAATGTCCCTATCATTCAAAAAGTAGAGAGAAAATTGGAAGAGCAGCTATTTAAATTATGGGATACGAGGCTCCATCACCTACCGATAAAAAGGAGTCGATGCATCTCGCCCAAGTCATTTTCTCCGGCGGTTCCGTACATTCCTGAGCATTCCATGTGGCTTTCAGGCTATTCATGAAGGGGGCGCTTGTTATGTTGCGAGAAGCATAGACGCTTATCATTCGAACTAAACTTAGTAATCAAGTTGATCTCATTTGTTTACAGGTTTGCCTTAACAGGGAGAGATGTCGGCAGTCGATTCATGTGTTTATGGCTGCCATGGTTTCATAAATCGAAAATTGCCCTAGAATCCTTTGCAAATCATACGAGTGGCGAAACGAAGTCGATCAACCCAGACTATCAAATTGAGGATGTGCATTGATACATTCTTTAAGGCAAAAGAGCATATCGCTGTGTTCACCATGGAGCTGGGGCATGGTACCATTTACGGAATAATACATTTGTATGCGGAGGAAATACGTGAATTGGTTTTTGCACAAACATTTTGTGTATGAGGAGGGGGAGCCCACCCCCGGGGGGGTGTGGCGGGGGAGGGAAGAGGGTTGGGGACCCATTACACACTGAATGATTGAGTGAAAAACGAATAGAAATCAATTGATCGTATTTCATTCCTCACTCAATCAGTAATACCTTTGGAGTTCACTTTTTCAACATACCACGAGTGAAATAGAAAAGGTGAACAATAAATTTGGAAATGGCACGAAAAGACAAGAGTGCGTAGTTTTTCAATTCCCATTTCACTAAAAAGAAAACAATGGTGAAGCTCTTATAATCTAGTTCAAGAAACAGAGAATCTTAAAAGGAAATCAAAACAAGTACGAAATAAAAACATCAGAATCCATGAAGAGATTAAAACAACTCACATGTTTTAAATACTCAGATTACGTGCAACTGTTGGGGATTAGTTCCGCAACATCCTCAACAGTTGGATCATCAATGATCCAATTGCATCCATCTATTTCATTTTCACAATTACCCCTACATCGGGACCGACAGTTGCAAGACCGTCACCCCAGATCTAAGAAGACGACAAAGTGGTTGATACCCCACTCATATATCACATAACTCCAGTACAGCAAATCTGATAATAAACAAACCAAACACACATGCCAAAAATAGAGAGATCTCATTTTGGACCATTGCTAGCCAATCATCATCTTCCTGCCTTCAATGGTCTGGATAGCCAAATCAAGTTTTTGACCCCAACACCAGATTTTCAATTAAGCAAAAATCTCGACACATTGAAGCAATTTATATGTTAACGTGAAGATGAAAAAGAAATATCAACAAGCCATGAGTCATGTGATGTGGTGATGTGACAGGTGCACTCACAATTCGGCTAATGCTTTTGTGCATCTTCCTAAGATGATGACCTCTCAAAACTGATACCTTTTATCTAAATGTGGGCCTAATATTAATGAGAGATCTGAACTCTGAAGTCACTCTCTTTGCCAGTCAATCACTAGCTCCTTCAAGCCAAGATCCCTATCGTGAAAGGCGACTTCTGCATGGGCCTGAACAATTGGACCCATTATCAGCAGCATGACTCTGGATGTACAGGATCTGCATTGACCATGCTTCAGTAAACCATGGCATTCACTGAGACCGCCATCAAATTATGACAGAGACGGCTGCAAAAATGTCAATATAATTAAATAGCATTGGAATGCTAAAGTTTGGAAAAGTATCTTATCGATAACATTGACAAGCACAGCAATGTTTCATTAATGCCTAATAAAGCACAAGATGCTCTAATTAATGATCAGTGAAAACTCGTCATCTTCTTACTGTGAAAACTAGCTTTTATACACTTCTCATGCACAGCCTCTCATAATAAGCCAGAGCTATCTCAAATTATTCTTCTAAGTCCATACATCTAGTATTGTAAGTGAAATTAACGGTTTATGTCTTCTTTTGGGGCCTGGCTCAATCAATGAACAAGAGATGCCTCTTCAAAGTGCTGAAGCAGCTCCGACCAAATAAAAACGTGCTGAAGTAGCATAAATCCATTTAAAGAACAAAGAAAAAAGCTGCTGAAGCAGCCATATACGACCATCAGGCAGAACTCATGCCATCTATCTATCTAGCGACAGGGTATTCAGAAAAAGCAAACTTGACATTGTCTTATTTCCCAGAGTTTTCGTGCAAGAAATGAATTTGGAGGTATAGACTCTCAAATTACTTATCCTTTCCCTCTTTTAAAGGAACTGAATCTGAGAATCCGCACACCAGCACATAAATTTTGCTGATCTTCAACAACAGAGCACCTCATCATCACAATAATCATATGCAGGAGCTATGATTAAAATGTGGATAATTTTTAATCTCATGAATTTTAAGTTGCAGCCATATTGACAATGGAATGGAAAATCACTTTGCTCTTAAGTCTTGTTCTATCATAAGTTAGTAGTTTTTATTCTTATGCATAAGCTGAAAGGATGCCAAGCCAACCTTTCAAACTTACAAAAATCAATTGGCAATCTAAAAATCTTGAATAAATGAAGCTTCAATAAGTTGGAAGAACACAACCACAGTCCAACTTTTAGCCAGAGCCATAGATCAAATTCACTACGGACTTTTTAATATTTATAAATCTTTTATCCACCACCAGTTTCATACTAAATAACACTTCTAAGTCTCTGCCTGGACCACTTTGGTCTTACAGTTTACCAGTAGGAAACAATCAGTTCAGATTACTCAAGCTGAAAATAAAACTGTGCTGACCTAGCTGTTACATCTCTCATTAGTGTATACATCTTCCATATTGCTTCCTTTTTAATTCAAAGCAAGAGTAGGCACCAAATCACTCTCCTTGAATCTATATATACACAAATTCTGGGAAAAAAAAAGGTGACTGTATTGCGGAGTGTTGGCTATTCACGTTGCTTGGCCATAACACAGACAGAAGAGTGCACAACAATTACCTTCCAGTAGAAAGTAGGATCTGGAATACCGCCAACATGACATACTCTCTCAATCACCCCGGCATGGTGCTCTTGCTGACACTGGAGACCCATGTGAATATCTCCACTGCTCACAAGCTGAACATCTCTCTAACTCGACACTGTTATCCAACGTGCAGAATTTACAGGACCAGGACTTAAATTTGGAGTCTTCATCCTTGAGCCTTTCTGAACCACAAACCTTACAGATTGGAGCAAGTGGCTGCACGAAACCATGATAAATAAACCCAAGTGCACATGTTATACAAGAGTTATAGAAGGGATGAAGCAAAAGAGATAGATTTCCCATAAATCTGGTTGATGAGATGAAAATGAGGCAATGCTAGTCACACCTCAAAGACTCTTTATCGACTGCATAATGTAATAAAGTTATGCAAAGTCACATTGGGGTGCAAACAAGTTATAGAGCTTTGATTAACCTTTTAGGTTTACATCATATTCACACTTTCAGATGAAGCCAAATCTTTGAGTGAACCAACAAGGAAACAGCTTGTAAAGCAACACTTTTTAAAACATCTAGCAACCATGAGTAGTTCTAATACCAAATGATGGGCAAGGAAAAGAGAAGTGCAACTGCACATGCAACCTTCAACTGCAAGGAAGAAAACAAATTGAGATTGATCAATCTAACAAACAGGGAAAAAAATTATAAGGAGAAACATGCAAATATGAAAAGACTGAAAGTATCAAAACAACACAGAACAATATATCTAATAAATCAGCCATTGGCATTCATTTACAATTCATAATACTCACGGGATTTAATAAAGTGCATATTCCACATGCCCACATAAGGAGCTCAATTGAAGGATCTTTAGTAGTGCCCTTAAGCCCTGGTCGGGAAGTCAAATTGGATGGCATACTAGATGAAGCATTCCCCAAATGACATTTGGATTTAGAATACAATATATTATCTGATTCAAATTTTCTTCTCTGATGTGCACAGCTAAGATCATCTGCTGCCCCACATGTGCCATCATTTCCTGTTAAATCCACATAATTCTGATCCACATTACTGCTGGATGATTTTGAAGCTGAAGCTTCATTCAAATCACGAAATCTTTTCCGAGAGATCAAATCCGAAGCTTGGCTTCCTGCATTATCAAGCCGGGATATTCCAGGGGTTTCAATTTCATTCTCAATATTTCGCAGAATATCAGGGTTACTTTCTCTATCCCCGCCATCTTCCGATTGAGAACCACACCAGATGTCATCCTGCAGTCTCCTTTCTGCAGCCATCGCAGCCGCTTGTGCTGGACTAAGTACCATGATGCTAGTATCACCGCCAAGACGCTTCGGTCCAGATGGTAGGAGCGAACCCAAAACTGCTCTCCTCTCTGCAGCAGCCAGAGCAGTTTGCCGTAGTGATGAAATAGGTGGCTGTTTAGAGAAACCGCCAATACGCCTACCGGGAAGATCAAAACCCTGGCCAGTGCCGGTTATTCCCTTGGCCATCAACTCCTCGCATTCCTGTGATTGGCATCACAATGAACATCAAATAGACTAGAATATAAGTGAGGGCATTGTGACAGCGCAATGCCCAAACCACCAAGTACATGTCAGAATACAGTACATCTATCCTAATAACCTGAAAGGAGATGACTAAAAAGGACACAGAAACTTTTCTGACGACCGACCTTTCTAAGTTCATCCCAGAGCTTGTAGAACTTGGCATCATGAGGGCCGTGCACATTGTGGCAGAGCTCGTGAAGCATCGTGTCGAGGACTTGATCGTAAGGATAGAAATCACCGTCTCTATTCGGCCTGCGAAGCCTCAACTTCACGTGCACCCCACGACCCACATTCAAACCCAGGAGACGCCCATTCGTTGGACTGCAATTAACACCACGCATTCATCATAACGAATCATACCTCCTACGGATCAAGAAAGGCGATTCAGAATTCCACGCACCCACATACACAGGCTACCACCCCACACAAATTTTCAATCGGCAATCACTCGCTCGTCAATCAAAGGCACGCTATTTGGCATTCTAGGGCATCGGAACGCTCACCGGGGGAATCGAAATCGAAACGAGAGCAGCGAAATCGTACCAAAACTCGGAGAGAAGCTTCACCCTCCACCGGCGCTTGCGCATGATGGGTTGAACCTGGTGGGCGATCCGGTCGAGGATCTTCCGGGCCTCGTCTTCCGCAGGCTTCCTCTTCAGGGCCTTGATTTCCCATACCTTGTGGAGATCGCCCTGGTTCATCTTCTTCTTCTTGCGGTGTCAGGGAGGAGAAAAAGCCCTAACTTTTACAGACTACCTCGCCGTGCATGGGAGTTTCCCTGAAGCAGCCATGGCTGCACGATCTCGGGGAAGGTTTGAAATGTGGGAAGGAAATTGGCGCCGATGGCGACATTTGGTTTGGCTTTCGAGTTGGGGGGCGTTTGGAGGAGGGGATATTGCTGGCAAATTTCGAGTGGAGCTTCTTTTCTTTTCGATCTTGGGGCGACCGTCCCAATTCGTGCAAATAATTGGATAATCCGATATATTATGCCCAATTTGAAGTATGTTTGGCACGTTTGTAGTTATAATGGACGATGACACGGATGATTCCGAGCTTTAGTTCAAATATAATCTCTAAATTTTAAATTTATTTGGTATAATTTCTGAATTTTGGCTTAACGTCTAATATAATCCTGAACTTTACATTTGTTCAGTATGACTTTTGAATTTTAGCCTAATGTGTAATATAATCCCTGAATTTTTAGCTTGATCTCTTGATTTTTGGCAATTCTTCAATTTAATCCCTTAACTATATGAAGATATTTAATATTGTTCTTCCATTAATTCAAATTCAATAACAATATTGAATAGTTTTATACAGTTCAATGACTAAATTAAACATGTACTAAAAATCTAAGAACTACATTGAATAGATAAAAGTTCAAAGATGATATTACATATTAAGCTAAAGTTCTATGACCATATTAAATAAATTAAAAGTTTATAGATCGTATTATGCATTTTGTTAAAGTTCATGGATCATTTATGTCATTTTCTCCAACTATAATTATGTTGTGCTATTTTGTGTTGAAGTGCATACTTTTTGCGCCAATATTGTATTGTTATGTGTGGTAAAAGCTACTGCAATATTGTCTTGGTTATTAAAATGATGAAAGATACTTATATTGCTATTGTAGATGACGTTTACATCTTCGCACTTCCACAATAATGGTAAGAGCTAGGGGTGAGCATGATTTGGATTGGGCCGGCTCACCCTCTAACCCTAAGATCAATCCGCACAATGCTGGTCCTCAATTTTTGGGACCGAAAACCAACCCTATTGAGCTTGAGACCAAGGACCGAACCGACCCAATGGGTTCGGTTCGGTTCCAAGGTCAACCTAGGATCGATCAATAATTTATTTATTTCATTTTTTGTACTATCTAAAAAGGCAATCAAGGATCGGACCGACCCAATGGGTTTGGTCCGATTCTAGGGTATACTCTGGATCAATTGATAATTTTTTGTGTCATTTTTTGTACTCCCTAAAAAGGCAAGCGAGGACCAGACCAACCTTATGGGTTTAGTGACGAGCGATGCATTAAGCATTGAGTAGGGAGCAACAAGCCACGAGAGCATCAAGCGGCGAGCGGCACGAATGATCCAAAGCAAGTGAAGCAAGTGTCAAATGGCGAGCGAAAAAGTTATTTCTTTCGATTTTGGCAAATTAAAGACTAGGAGGATAAATAAGACAAAAGAAAACGAGTATTAGAGGATAATGCCATGAGAAGCTATTTATGCCATTTTGAATGCCCTAAAAATTCCTCATAAATATATATTTCTTCTTTGTAAATTATGGCTTTTGACGTTATAAAAGACATTAAAATATCTAAATTATTAAAAAAATAGTATAAAATTACTTGAACTCCTTACTAAAGAACTATTTAATGTTGTTGATGCCGTTTATTTTAGGGTTTTCTCTATATAAAAAAATTAGAAATAATATATTAGATATATATCGGGGTTGGTCTAGGTTGGATTGACCCTAAACCTTCAGGATCGAGGACCAACCCGCATAGTGCTGGTTTAGAAATTCTAGAACCAAGGACCGACCCGATCTCCTTAGGAATCAGACCAGGACCAATAAGGTTTGGTCGGTTTAAGATTGGTCCAGGGTTGACCTTAGACCGATACTCACCCCTAGTAAGAGCATCCAAAGGAGGACCAACGCATATTAATCTCACTGACTAACCTGAGGATTCCACTAAGGTAACTCAATGCTAAAGAGTTCCCCTATCTCAACAAATTGGAGAACATGCGAGATCAAGAACCGCAAGCACGACCTTGCCATCTTTCACAGAGGGAGCAACACAACTACTGCCAAGGCCCTTGAGTCATGTTTATGAACCGACAAGGAAATAACAGTTGTACCTACTGCCCCCTCAATGCAGTTTGTTGTCTTTACAACCTTCCAAATCCATCCATGTAAAGAAAAAGTAGTTCAAGGCGTGACCAACTAGAATCTGATGACACGAGGCAAGGCAATACTCGAAGCACTTATGTCTGCTTCTACCGAAACTCAAACATTAGCACTACTTCCTACACTTGTCAAAGGAACCTCTCAATCGGTGATTCGAGCATCCCCACAAAAGTCCTCTACCAAGGAGGATGTCCCAAAGGATCCAAAAAGGGAAAGTGAAAAAGCCCCTTAGCCTACTAATCAACCTGAAGTGCAACCAACATAGATTGCACTTGCTCAAGCCTCTGACCAACCCGAACAAAGTGAGCTTAGAACTGAAATGGGAGAAACATCGGGAGACAAGCGTCATGAAGATGACGATGATCGAGTAATTCAGAATTTCAAATCTACTGAAAGTTTTCACCCCGATCCTTCTTTCAAGTATGAAATTTTTTTGTCCAAAGATCATGAGAATTCTTTTCAAGCTTTTCACATTTGAGGAATTACTCCACAATGATTTATTGATTTTGAGGGAAAAGAACGCTTCAAGTGCCAAAAGTTGACACAAAGAGACACTTAAGTGCCAAAAGTTACAAAATTGCACTTAAGTGCCACTTTGTAAGAAAAGTGGGACACCTGAGTGCCACCTCCGGCGAAGGCAGCCATAAATCATACGTGACAATTAAATATGATTATTTCTCATCGAGGTGGCTCGCTGGAGAGTTGAGTCAGCTCTAATTCACCCAAAACGATGTCGTCTCCTCAGGTTGGCCAAAATGGAGCCCTTAAATTAGCCAAAACGATATCGTCTCCCCCATTGCCCCAAATCTAAGACCCTAAATTAGGCAAATTGCCATTGAAGCGTTAGAGCCCTAATCCCGAACCCTAACTCGATTTGCCCCAAATTCTACGGTCGGATATTAGGAATGGAGAGCAGGACTTTCAGTAGCGACTCAAATTTCTCTTGCCAAAGTGAAGGAGAAGGCGAGCGTTTCTATTTTTGTGGGTTATCAAGTCCAAGAAGAACATCATGGACGCGAAGGAATCTTGAGAGAAGATTCTATGGATGTGCCCGATACAGAGAAGGGTCGAAGTGCAAATATTTCGAATGGGTTGATGCGAAATTCTCTCACCGAGCCACAGAGGTGATATTGGATCTACTTGATGGATGTCATCAACCTCCGTTTACACTGTGGACGATTTGGACGAGGTTGACTCAATGCAAGCTCAAGCATCTTCTACTAACCATTTGAAGAATGAAGTTTCAAAGATGAATATTGAATATAAGTGTTACCGAGCGTTTATTGTGTTGCTGTTTTTTTGTTTATCCTATTTTATGATGAAATGTAAAGTATTGGAAAATGAAAAGAAGTTTCTCCGACTGCCATAGTTGTAAATGAGGTCAAGGAAAGGGAATAAATAAATGAATGAGATGCTATTTGTACTATATTTTTGCTTATTCTCGAATATAAATTGGTGATGATGGAATATATATTGGGTGGATGTGTTGTGGTGACTTCTTTTCTTCAACTGAATGTAAACCAATAGCAATGAATCAAATGGAGTTGGCATAAGTTGAACATTCGTATATATAAACCAGCAGCTTCTCTGGTTTGCTGCAAATCACCATTTACATAGGACAAATATGAGTGATTACTCAAGTGTTATAAGTTGTATATAATGATCACTTAAGTGCCAGTCGTGATTAAAAAAAAAGTCATCTAAGTGTCAAGTTAGTATCAAAAGTGATCACTTAAGTGCCATTTGTGATTAAAAGTGAACACTTAAGTGTCGAGTTTTTTAGAATGTGATCAGTTAAGTATCAATTTTGTTTATACGTTTCATCTATAAACTGCACCAGCCATCAGCTGCTATTAGCCACCATGACCGCCCACCACTGGCCACCATCAGCCTCTAGCCATCATCACCAGCCACATCAAGCATTCAAGGCATCCACTTGAGCCACCACTATGCTGCTGGTATTCTGCAGTGCAGAAGTTCCTAGTGCTTTACACCAGCTTGCACCAACACTACCTGGTGCAAGATGTGTGCAATATGCACATCTTGCACACATCTTGCACCAAGTGCAGCACAAACCCCCAACCCCCCAACCCTTATAATAGACCCACCAGCCTATCAGTAGGCATCGACACCAACATCTCAGCCACCACACTAGCACGTAGCCACCACATATCATCTACATACAATAATAAGAGAATAGTTGCTGTTTAGTATGCAGGATGAATAAGGAAGGATCAGTAGAGCTACAGAAAAATCCATATTCAAGTAGGAAGCTGCTAAACCTATCAAACCAGGCTCGAGGAGCTTGTCGAAGTCCATAAAGTGATCTTCGAAGGAGACAAACATGGTGAGGCTTTTGTGATTCTTTAAACCTTGGAGGCTGCTCCATATACACTATTTCACTTAAGGATCCATGTAAGAAGGCATTTTTGACATCTAATTGATGAATTTTCCATTGTTTCATCATAGCTACTGATAGGATTATTCGAATTGTTGCATGTTTCACTACAGGGCTGAAGGTTTCTATGAAATCAAGACCTTCTTCTTGATAGAAGCCTTTAGCTACAAGCTTAGCTTTGAGTCGCTACAAGCTTAGCTTTGAGTCTATCCAAGCTCTCATCAGGTGCGAGTTTTGTCTTGAACACCCATTTGCACCCGATTACATTCATGTGATCATCTCTAGGAACTAATTCCTAGGTTTGATTCTGATATAAGGCATCCATTTCTTCTTTCATTGCTTGATACCATCCTCGGTCTACTAAGGCAGACTTTACTGATTTTGGTTCAACAGGAATCTTATACTCAACTAGACATGCATATTTAGGATTTGCTTTAACAATTCCAGATCTAAGTCTAGTTTGCATCGGATGAGTTGAAGAAGTACCTTGTATATTTTCAGTTTCAGAACTGATTTGTATTTGTCCTGTATTAGCATTTGATGTTGAGACAGGCTCTTGATTTGTAGGTATTTGTTCCTCTATGCTTGGAGATGACTGATGTGATTCAATACTACTGGAAGCATTATTAACATCACTCTGTATCTCAGCATCAGGTACCATCTGTATGTGTGATCGACCTGCAGGATTACCTGTACTGAGCTCATTGTCCTGCATTTCTGGAGTTGTTTGAGTGAATCTGGTATGCTGCAAATATCCCCTCGATATATTGTCTTGTGATTGAGCTTGCTTAGTAGAGTTGGAAATAGAAGATAGTACTCCTTTTATCCACTGTTTGTATAGGTCGAATCCCTGTTGATATTTAGTATTTAGTGTATAAGTAAAGGGAAAGACTTTCTCATCAAATATAACATGTCTGCTGATGTAGACTCTTCCATTTGTAGGCAAGAGACACTTGTATCCTTTATGCTTCTCACTATATCCAAGAAAGATACATGTAAGAGATCTTGGATCAAATTTATGCTTTGTGTAGTGCTTGAGACATGGATAACAGGCCGATCCAAAAACTCGAAGATAAGAATAGTCTAGTGTCTTATTGTAGAGCTTATAATGGGGTGAATGCATATGTATTTTTGTTGTGGGAAGAAGATTGATAACATAAACTGCTGTTTTGAATGCATCTACCCAGTATTTCAGTGGTACTTTAGCATGATACATCATTGCTAGACCTAATTCAATCACATGTCGATGTTTTCTCTCCAAGACACCATTTTGCTCTGGTGTGTGAGGACAAGAGATATACTGCTTAATTCCACACTTTTGTAGATGGAGTTGGAGTTTATTACTAGTGAACTCACCTCCTCCATCACTCTGGAAGATTTTGATCTTGTGATTAAGCTGATTTTCTATAAATCTTTGAAACATAACGAATATCTCTAGACTTCTGACTTTTGTCTCATTGGATATATCCAGCTATACCGAGAAAAATCATCCACAAAAATGACATAGTATGAGAATTTCTGAATAGATTGAATTGGTGAAGGTCCCCATACATCACAATGTATTCTTTCTAATGGAACTTTAGAGATATGGTCTAAGAAATGAAAAGATAAAGCTGAGCTTTTAGCAACTTGACAGCTGCTACATATATTCTAAGCCTTAGAACTAAACTGAATGAGATGTTGTTTCTGCAGAATCTTCACTGTTTTAAGATTGGTGTGAGCAAGTCTTTGATGCCAGATATCTTCTCCTACTTCCTGTCGAGTCTGTGTGAAGAAAACTTCTGCAATTTTAGGTTCCACCTGGTATAGCCCCTTGACCTTCCTTCCTAGCTTCACTGTTGTATGATTGTGATTGTCCTTCATATATACCCCATGTTTATCAAAAATAAAAGAGCAGGGATAATCATCTGTTAGTTTTGATACAGATAGAAGATTCTTTTTGATTTCAGGGACTATTAATACATCATTCAGAGGTAATTTGCTATTTTCTGTATTCAATATTCTATTACCAATGCATGAGATTGACAAATGAGATCCATCTCCTATCATGACAGTGTCATTACCACTATATGTATTGCAGTTTCGAATCATACTAGGTTCTGAGGTAATGTGTGATATAGCCCCTGTATCTGGATACCATTCTGAACCATAGGGTTCTTCAATGTGTACTGTTGCCAATGCAGTTGGTATTTCATCTGCCTGGTACGAGTTATCAAACCTATACCAACATCTGACTGCTGTGTGACCTAATTTCTTACAAATCTGACATTGTAGAGGGCCATTACTTATAGGCTTTGTGATCTGTGCTTGTCTATCACCATTTGAATTTTGTGGTGGATAAGACCTAACACTTTGATACCTCTGTGCAGGATTTGAATATGGTCTAAATCCTTGTCCATAGTTAGACCAGTTATCCTTATTAACCTGACCTTACTGAGTTGAATTCAGGTTATTCATTTTATTTTGTTGATTCCTTCCTACTTCTGTAAAATTATTTCCATATTCCCTTCTGATGAAAGATTGACCTCTGCCATAGCTAACTTCTCCTCGAAAATTTTCTCTTTGATTTCTGGGATTGATTCTTTGCTGACTAGTTCCAGTTCTGCTTTGCCCATAATAGGCCAGGTTAGTATTATACTCATTCACAGAATATGTTTGTAATCGGGTTTCAAACCTCTCAAGTTGTGAGATAACCTCATCATACTCTGGCTGGGGCTTAAGACAATACATGGTTGTCCTGAAAGTTTCATATTCAGAACCTAGCCCTTCAAGTATGCCAAACATTCTTGTTATATCATCAACAGGCTTTCCAATTGCATTTAATTGATCACATATGGTTTTGAACTCTCAAAGGTATTCGCTTAGTGATTTGTTTCTTTTCTTGCAAGCTTGAAGTTTTCCTCTTAACTCAAACTCCTTCGCAACAGATTTCTGTGTAAATCTATTTATGAGGGCCTACCATACTTCGAGTGAGGTTTCTAAGCCAATTATCAGACTTAGAATATTTTCTGATACTGCACCACTTATCCAGGATGATATAAGCTGATCGGTTGTTATCCAATCCAGGTGATCAAGGTTCATCATTTCTCCTGTCACAATTTGTATCGTTTGATTTGGAGGTAATGTTTCACCATTAATAAAACCAATCAGATCTTGGCTTTTCAGAAATCTGTTGAATTGAGCTTGCCATAACAGAAAGTTTTCTTCATTCAACTTGATGGTAACGAAGTTAGCTATATTCACATGAATAGGGAAAGGATACTTCTGCACTCTAGTTGCCATTCTTCTATGTTCAGAGGCTTTGAAGATTTGAAGAAACAATCCAGTAAACTTTGAAGGTAAGCTACCTAAGAAATACCAGGATCTTTGTAATATCTTGCAGTAAGAACATATCAGATCTATTATTCCCAGGCAATATGCTCTGATACCATGAGAAGAAATCGAAGATAGAACAAGATCTATATATGAAAGAGGTTTAGATCTTGAACAATCAATGAGAATACCTCAGCTTTGATATATTTCTTATGCAGAACTTCAAGTTCATCCTTTACACGACTTCATCATTTCCAGATACAGAAGTAAGAGAGGAAGCTCAAGATGAATCAAGGGAAAACCAGAGGTTGAAAACAAAAGAATGAACTTTACACCTCTTCTCTCATTTTCTTTTCCTTTTATACTCAACACTAGTTCAACTATTTCATTCGAGAATTGTTACAACCGAATAACCAATATGAAAACACACACGTGCATTTCTTCCGGCTATGCAGCTCCTTTAATTTGCTTGATCAACACGTGTTTCAGGTTTTGATGTCACGGATCGCCGCTCATCGGTTCAATTTGGATCGCTAGCTCATGACCTTCCTTTGTTCCAGCTTCCTCTGCTCCAGCTTCCTCTGTTCCAGTCACTTCTTCAAGTTTGGCTTTTCTACTATCACTGACTTATGTGTGCATCTGTTCTTTTAATACCTGTTTAATTTCTCTAACAGCCACCACCATAAACCCACCATTAGCAGCCACTATTGGTGGTTGGTCGTGGGTCTATTGTAAAAGGGGTTCATGCAAACTATACTAGCTACAGCAAAAAGGCCCTAACCCAATCCACAGAATGGACCCATCACCATCAAGCTTCACCAACCGCTATCACCAACCACACAAGCACCCCAGTCACCACCACAGATCCACCACCAGAAGCAAAAAGCAGTAAGTAAAAGTAAAAACAAAATACAAAAAATGAAAAAAAAGGCACCAAAGATGACAAGCAACAAAATCATTTCATTGATATTGAAATGAAGTCTCACAAAGTTGATGACAAACTATTTAAAAGAAAACATCCACAATAAAACAATTGACTCGTCAGCCCCACAAACCATATCCCATCCCATTTCATTAATCAATATGCACAATGCCTCATGTCCGTGCTCCTTTCACTTGATTCATAATCCTTGTGCTTTTTCTAACTGGACGTGAGGTTTCTTCTTCAACTGTCTCAGGATGCGTTGATTCTGATGGAGGTGTAATTATCCTAGGCTGAACTGATTGAGAAGGAGCTGGAGCTGCAACTGTCGTAGACCGAATTGATTCAGATGGACCTGTAACTGGGTTTTTCTTACTCTTCTTTCTTGTTGGCACAACCAATGTCTTCTTCTTCTTTATTGGCGCAGCCGTTGATTCTTGAGTTTGGCCTTGAGAGATAAGAACCTTTGAACTTTTCCCAAGCTTCAGAAAGAAAACTCAATTATTAACAAAAGTTTGCACCATAAATTAAATTAAATACAACCTAGTAAGATTATAAAATTTACATTAAGAATAAACTTCCCGAATGCTCATCTCGTATAAAGCCCATAACCATACCGTTTTAGCCTCTTTCCAAGAGCTCCTCTTGTTTGAAGGGGAACGTCAGTTTCAGGTACTAGTGATTGGTTAGCTCTTCTTCTCGCATGTGATTTCTTGGGCTCTTGTTGTGGCTGTTTAGCTACAGCAGGGGCTTCTTCTGGGCATTCGAACGCTAGACGTCTTGTAGATGGCCTTATTGTAGGTGGCTCATGATTTGGCTTTCTTTTGTTTGTTTTTCTATTTAGCCCTTCAACTTTAATGACACATTTTGTTAGCTTTTGTGGTGGCCCTTGTGATGACCCTTCTAGTGGCCTTTGTGGTGACATTGGTGATGGATCTTGTGGTGACCCTTCAGTTGGGCCCTTTGTTGACAGCTGAGCTCTAGCTTGCCTTCTTCGAACTTAAGAAAAAGACAAATGATATCATAAATATAACATCAGGCCATTGTAAAGGAAAACTAAACACAAATTATTTAAGTTACCGGGTATTTTTTTCTCTGCTTCTGCTGAAGAACAGTCGACTTAACTGGCGTCCACTTAACTGGCCCTCCAGTTGCTTCGGCCAATCCTTGAGCTGGCTGTCTACCTGGCCTTGTTTGAACAGACCCTTTAGTTTCAGGTACAGCAGGGGCTTTGACCAATTCTTCACGTGTCATTCTCCTGACCTGATAAAGACAAAAACATTATGTCAATTAGTTGTACATATCTGTTTATACAAACCATAAAATAATATAAACACAATTGTCATGACTTACTGGGTTTATTGTTGTCGACTGAAGAACAGACGACTCACTTCGCATTTCTGTTTGTCCTTCTCCAATTGTCCCTTCACTAGACCCTTTGACTGGCCTCAACTGTTCATGCTGCTTCCTTAATTGACAGCCCTTAGTATTGTGCCCTGCTATGTGGCAAAACTAGTACTTCATCTTTACAGTTGTCCTACTCATCCTACGCTGACTTGAGACCTCTCTCTCCGTCATTCTTCGTTTTCGCTTGGTCTTCACATTCTCTTCTTTAGTGACAAAGATTGAGGTGCTTCATGATTTGTTGGCTCCCAGAACTTGGTACCTCTAATTGGCTGCAACATGCATTGATACGAAGCAATATATCTCGGTTTCTTGTACCAAATATCAAGGTAGTCTTCTATGTTGTGGCCCTTCAATTGAATGGCACATATGGCATGTGCACAAGAAATTCCACTTACTTGTCATGCTCCACATGAACACTTTCTCGTACCTAAATGGACAACATACTTATCAGAGCCCTTCATTATCTCATATTCTTCATCCCCATTTCAAATGGGATGACAATACCTACTCGTAGCCAAGTTTGATATAGCTAGTATGAGTACCTAGAAGGGGTGAATAGGTATATAAAATATTTTTCTTGATAATTTCTTGATAATTGCGCAATACTTAAACAGTTGAAGAATTTGTGATAAGTAATAATCAATATAAGACTAAGTAAAGGAAAGAGAGAATTAAACACGCGGTTTATAGTGGTTCGGCTTGATTCAAGCCTACGTCCATTCTTCTGCACTGACAGCCAATTGGCTGGATTCCACTATGAACAAAGAGATGTTACAGTGTTGATCTTCCTTGATTTCTAGGTGTAGATGATCTACCACACTCACTCAAGGTATCACCAAGTATGGACACTCTCTGTGTATACAATTTCGCTCGGAATGAATCGACTAATAATCAAGAAGCTTCAGACTCTGGAATTTCTCTATCGTTCACGTACTCAAACAACTAGAACGTCTTCCTTTTTATACTCTTTTATGCCATCATACCCGTTGGCACTTTCCAAAGGAATTCCTCCAATCTACCCGTTGGACGGAATCAATCAAGAAGATCATTCGAGCTATTAATGGAACCTGACGATAGCCCATCAATCCTGTTCACCCATATAATCAGAATCTTGGTTTCCAAGAATAGAACATTCCAAGAATATTCCGTCGACCATCGGATCTTCAATTGATCTAGATAAGAACAAAAGAATCCGTTATATTTATCCAACCAAAAAAATATTCTCCAGAGAATATGATTAAATCCTTAACCATATACTTCGGCTTTGGATTTCCTTTGTCACTGGATCAGAAAGACTATCAATGAGAATAGTCTTGAGTCTTGAGTTTTGAGTCTTGAGTCTTGAGTCTTGAATCTTGAGTCTGGTAATCAGAAAGTCTTCAGACTTTAAACTCGACGATCTGAAGATATCCAGACTAGACTGATAGAAACGTTTTGTCAGCTTCAAAATATTCTAGAAAGATTTCTCCAACAATCTCCCCTTTTTGATGGTGACAAAACTTTCCTGTAGATTTGAACCACTTTGACCTGCAAAAATAATTCTCAAGCAATATGGCTATCTCATAAAGATTTAACAAAACAACCAGACTCTGCATCCACAGAAAATTGGTTAGTCTTTCATGAGTAATACCATATAACAACACTTGATATAAATGCAAACAGTCAAGCATCTAAATCCACAGCCAATTCAGTCAAATTCAAGTTCACACCCAAGTTCACTCAAGTCATACTCAAAAACAAACATATTCAACCACAAAAATAAATTTAAAGTCAAAGAAAGTTGGTTGGTTGGTTTAAATTGCTTCTCCCCCTTTTTGTCATCATTAAAAAAGGTGAGAAAGGAGTCAGGTCTGCTTGGGAATGCGCACGATCTGAAAATTTCCCATGGACTGGACTATGCCTTCTAGCCTCTTCAAGTCTTCCCTTAGTTGAGCTACCTCCTCTCCTTTGGCATTGGCTTGAAGTTGTAGAGCGAGGTCTTTCATTTTGTCCTCCAGGGTAATCGAAGATGCTTGTCCAACATTTTTTATGGCTTGAATCTCACAGTCTAGAGCATAGATTTGACCACACATTTCCAGAAGAACATCCATCATACGACGAAAATCTGCAGAATTGTCCGTCTATGTACTTGCATTTGCTTTCTCAGATGGAGTGAATGCAGATGATGGCACTTCTGTATAGTTTTGCAGATTTGGTGTTGATGTATCGTGTCCTTCTTCAGGCAATTGAGAAGCCTGAAACTCTTCTGGGTCTGCTGGAGATTGTCTTAGACCTTCACTATTGGCAGCATGAGGTGTGGACCTTTCCTCGCCAACTCCCCCTGTCTCTAGGACATCAAAAGGGGAAGAGTGATGATCATGCTCTTCTGTATCTTGATTCCCCTTCTCTCCAGATTCAGCTGCAGACTTTTCTTGCTCTTATTCTCCTTCTTCTTCAGCTTCTTTCTCCCTCTCTCGCTGCTCTTCTTCTTCTCTGTTCTTGGCTTGCTTCTCTTCTTCTCTCTGTTTCTTCTGATGTTCTGTCGATTGGGGAATAGAACGTCTGATCCTTATCAAGGCAGTGATTGTAAGATCTTCCTCCTCATCTTCATCCTCCAAGATGAGAGTTATCTTCTTTTTGGATGGGGCACCAATGGCCTCCTTCCCTTTTCTCTTTGAAGCAGACGGAACTGGAGTCTTCACTCTGAATTTCTCCATTGCCTTGGAAAGTTCTTGCAGACGCATCTTCGTTAACATCTTCAAACCTACCACCATCTTATCGCACGGTCGAACACAAAGTGTGTGTGGCGGTTCAATATTCATGTGTCTGAAGATCTTGGTCACCAGACCTGGGTAAGGCAATTGTCCCTTGTCCTTCGACATTGCTCTATACATATGAAAGAGAATAGTGTGAGGAAGAGAGAATTTTATCCCTGAGTTGATTGCGTACATCAATTTTGCCTCTGAATTAGACACATCAGTCTTTGATGTAGACTTGGGCCTGATGCTATTGATCACAATTTTATGCAGCACAATATTGATGGCACGCATCCTTGAATAGATGATTCTTCCCTCTACATCTCTATCTTTGACAAGTTCCAATGAGGCACGAGCAACTGAGACTTTGATTGGTTGATAGCGTCCTCGTTCAACTCCAATTATATCCGCCAACATGTCCACGTCTAACACATAATCCGGTCTCGAACACTTTGAATGATATTCTATTCGCATCTATAAAGCTGAGATTCGAATAGAAATACGCAGTCAGTTGTGCATAACCATCCGTGGTATCAGTGCAAAAACGTTCCAGTTGAAGCAGACTGAACTTCTCCCTTAAGTTCACATTAACAGCATCTAAGAAATCGAAATCGACACTCCTTGGGTTTATCATCCCTCATTTCAACAGTCTGAAAAACAAATTCTCCTGTTCCTTTGATTTGAATAATTCCATCCCCTTTCCCTTCACCTTTGCAGCAATACCCATTCTAGGTTGAAAATCAGTGAACATTTTATCATCGTCATTCCCATCAGTCAGATTCGGTCCCGACATACGAGGGTCACTGGGAATATTCGCAAGTGCTTCCTCTGCTTTACCCTTGGGAGCAATTCCCAAATCCTCCATTTTTTTCAGAAAGATATACTCATTCCCATAATTCTTATATTTAAGAAAATCATCCACGTATTTCAACGGAGTCCAAGTACTTTTCAACGCACAGTAAAGTTTGTAAATAAACGAGGGTTTTTGGACTCTTACTGGGTCTGCGTCCTCGATTATCTCTTCCTCGGGTTGTTGACCCACATCATGTGGGGTAGATGGCGTTGAGTGACGTGGTGGAGAATGAGTCGGGTTACTTGCTGACTCGATAATTCTTCCTCTTCGGTGAGATCGAAGTGGGTAGGTCCCTCCTTCATCCTCTGTGGTCCCTTGTTCGCAATTCTTGAAGACTTCCTCTAAGACGACATCCTTCCTAGTCGCTGAAAGATTCCTTTACTTGCTTTCCCAAGAAAAGATGACAACTTTCTCGAGGATGAACACGAAGTAGAAACCGGATTGGGAGGAGAATGCTTTTAGGGTTTTGAAGATTGAAAATGAAAACTGTATATATATAACTCAGTTTTGAAAAGGGAAGTTCAATCAGCACAAGGAAGAGTACGAATACCTTTTTTTTTTTTCGAAATCAATAACTGCCAAAATTAATCCTTTTGAAAAAACAAGTTTTCGTTTTTCACGGAGACTACAAAATAATTGAACGAAAAATCATACCTTTTCGAATAACAACTTACAGTCCATAGTCATCAATGTACGAGTTTGAGAATTTAGAGTACGAGAAATTAGAGTCTAATGATCATCAACTTTACGAGTACGAAGGTTGGAGAGTCTCTAGACTTTAACTTCTTCAAGCTTCAAAATGTTGAGTCGGAACGGATAAAATCGAATTGATTTTTCTCTAAAGGCTTTGTGAATATATCCGCTAGTTGACTTTTTGAATCAACAAATTGAATCGAGATTTCTCCATTTTGAATATGATCTCTAATGAAGTGATGTCGAATCTCTATATGCTTTGCTCTTGAATGAAGAATTGGATTTTTGGTGAGATTGATTATTTGGTGTTGTCACATTTGATTTATGTGCATGAGTCTTCAATCCCATAGTCTTGTAGCTGTTGTTTTATCCATAGAATTTGTGAACAGCAACTTCCAAGGGCTACATACTCTGCTTCTGTTGTTGAGAGAGCTACAGTGCTTTGTTTCCTTGAAAACCAAGACACTGTCCTGCTTCCAAGCAATTGGCAAGTTCCTGAAGTACTCTTTCTATCGACTCTACAGCCGGCTAGATCTGCGTCTGAATATCCCAGAAGATTAAAGTCTCCCTTCTTAGGATACCAAAGACTAATGCTTGAAGATTAAGCAACATATTTAATAATACGTTTTGCAGCAACGAGATGGGATTCTCTAGGATCGATTGAAACCTAGCACGAGATGCAAACACTCAACAAAATGTCGGGTTTAGAAGCGGTAAGATAAAGAAGTGAACCGATGATGCTCCTGTACAGCTTTTGATCAACTTTCTTCCTTTCTTCATCTTTGTCTATCTTCAAAGAACTTGACATTGGTATATCAGTCTTCTTGCAATTTTCCAATCCAAACCTTTTAACAAGATCATTAGCATATTTTTCTTGGTAAATGAAAGTTCCTTCCCTCAATTGCTTTATTTGAAGACCAAGAAAGAATGTTAATTCTCCCATCATACTCATTTCAAACTCATCCCGCATAGACTTAGAAAATTTCTTGCATAGACTTTCATTAGAGGATCCAAAGATAATATCATCCACATATATTTGAACAAGTAAAAGGCTTTTGTTTTCCTTTTTGTTAAATAAAGTAGTATCTACTTTACCTTTGACAAAACCATTATGTAATAAGAACTTACTCAATCTGTCGTACCAAGCTCGAGGTGCTTGCTTTAAACCATACAAGGCCTTTTTTAGTCTGAAGACTGAGTCTGGCTTCTTTGGGTCTTCAAACCCAGGCGGTTGTTCCACATAAACTTCCTCTTGGATAAATCCATTTAGGAAATCACTTTTGACATCCATTTGGAATAACCTGAAATTTTTATAACAAGCAAACGCAAGTAATAGACGAATAGCTTCTAACCTTGCTACAGGAGCGTAAGTCTCATCATAGTCTATTCCTTCTTCTTGCGTGTATCCTTTGGCCACGAGTCTTGCTTTATTTCGTACGACTTTTCCTTTTTCATTCATCTTGTTTACGAACACCCATTTGGCTCCAATAACAGTTTTACCTTTTGGTTTAGATGTCAATTCCCAGACATCATTAATGTTGAACTGTCTGAGCTCCTCTTGCATAGCTTCGATCCAGCTTCCATAAAATAAAGCTTCTTTTATACTTTTTGGTTCAATTTCAGAAATGAGAGCCACAGCACTAGACTCTTCCCGTCTTTTGGATCTGATTTGAATTCCTTCATTAATTTCGTCGATAATGAGATCTTTGGGATGACTGGACTTATGCTTCCAGTTACTGGTTGACTTATTTGGATGATGATCTCTTTCTTTATTTGAATCTTCATGAACATCTTGATCTTTGGTCTTCAGTCGAGACATTTCTTGAGTTGTGAGCTTTGGAAGGTTTGGAGTAGATTCGAGACTCTTCATCTTGAGTCATTTGGATTCATCTTACGTAGAGTCTTGAAATTTGACATTTATTGACTCCTCCACCATTGGCTCTTCTTGTTATAGACTCGTAGGCTTTGCTTGATGTAGAATATCCAAGGAAGATGCCTTCATCGATCTTTCTTCAAACTTACCAACTTGATCCTTTGCATTTTTCAATATAAAGCATTTGCAACCGAACACATGAAAGTATGAAACAATGGGCTTCTTACCTTTGAATAATTCATAAGGGGTTTTCTCAAGAATAGGTCTTAGGAAGACTCTATTGATGATATAGCATGCTCTTGAAACAGCTTCAGCCCAAAATCGTGAAGAAATTTTACTTTCAATTAAAAGAGTTCTAGGCATTTCTTGAAGAGATCTATTCTTTCTTTCTACAACTCCATTTTGCTGAGGAGTGTATGGAGAGGAGAACACATGCTTAAATCCAGATTCATCACATAATTTTGTAAAATCTTGATTTTCAAATTCTCCTCCATGATCTGTTCTTATACTTGAGATAACACATCATTTTTCATTTTGAACCTTTTTTAGCAAATTTTTCAAAATACGAAAAGGTTTCTGATTTACTTGCAAGGAAATATACCCAAGTAAAGCGGGAGTAATCATCCACAATTACTAGGCAATATTTCTTACCTCCAATACTCTGGGTTCTGGTTGGTCCGAAGAGATCCATATGCAACAACTGTAGTATATGATTAGTAGAGACATGATTTATTGGCTTAAATGAATTTCTTACATGTTTTCCCAAAATACACGGTGTGCATGGATCGGACTTTTGATATGGTAATTTGGGTAGACCTCGAACAAGCTGCTTTGATGAGATTTTGGCTAATTGCTTCATATTGACATGA
The DNA here is from genome assembly GCA_017140395.1 of Eucalyptus lansdowneana. Lineage (NCBI taxonomy): Eukaryota > Viridiplantae > Streptophyta > Magnoliopsida > Myrtales > Myrtaceae > Eucalyptus > Eucalyptus lansdowneana. Next base: position 26,493,910 of record CM029488.1, read on the forward strand.
CCAAGCTTTACGTGCCATAAGCTCGCTTAATCTTGAATTGAGATTAGGCATTGTGATTCATTTAATTTCATGTCTAAGAGGTAGATATTTCCATGTCTTCGACCCATGAAAGGCGAGTAGAGTCTTTACTTGATTCCATAGTAAATTCCTTCTTGAAAGGAGATCTTGAAACCGGTATCACACAATTGGCTAATCTTTGAGAAGGTTATAGTTGAGTCCTTCCACTAGAGAAACATTGCTTATTGTGAGATTTCCAATTTTCACAGTTCCAAATCCCACAATGCTTCCTTTGACGTTTCCTCCAAATGAAACATTTCCACCGTTTACTTGAACAAGCTTTATGAAGCACTTTGAGTCTCCTGTCATGTGTCTTGAACATTCGCTGTCAAGATACCACTTTACCTTTTTCTTGACGGAGACCTGCATTTAAAATAGAGTCTTAAGCTTTCTTTGGTACCCAAATTTTCTTGGGTCCTTTGGTGTTAGTAGGATAAACATTATTATGCCATACTTTCTTAACAGGCTTCCAAACCATAGGACACTCTTTTTCAAAGTGATTCTTATTGTTACACTTTGAACACCTTAGAGCATTTCGACCTACAGACTTTACAAAAACTTTCTTGAAATGATTTTTGTAAGCCTCTCTCAACGGTCTTTTCTTAATTCTTTCTTTTACTTTAGGAAAATCAATCAAGGGAATTGTTTATGCTTTGTCATACCTAGACCAGACTTATTGAAGTAAGGTCTTTGAACTGAAAGAACTTTTTCAAGCTTTTCGGATCCTATTGAAAATTTCTTTGAAATATTTGATAAGTCCGTTTTTAAGAAAATATTTTCTTTCAAAAGATTATCTTCTTTTTCTTTAAGAGCAGAAACATTCAAGTCTAAACTTTTAACTCTTTCTTCTAAAATGGTTTCCTTTTGTTTTAGAGCTAAGTTTTCCTTTTTAAGTTCGGAAATCCTTTTGAGAAAAGTCTTAAGACTAAAACACAGTTCATCAATGTATTTAGAAACTTTGACAGGAATTTTAAAATCACTTACCTCAAATTCATTGTCGAGTCGATCCAATCGAGTGCGAGTGCGAATGTGCCATCAGACATATGTTGGCATATTCATTATCACTTTCTTCACACTCGTATCACTCCAGGTTTCGGCTTTGAGAGCTTTTCGAAACTTCTCGGCTTTTCCTCTTTTCTTCTTTAGAAGAGGACAGTTGGTACGATGTGTCCCTTTTTCTTACATTCGAAAGCGAGACTACATCTTTGTTTGGTTCCTCATCATCAACGAGACTTGGTCATTTGTCTCTGGAAACTTTGTTTCTTTGAGTTGAACCTTTTTCCTTTTCTATTCAGTTTTTCGAATCTTCTTATCATGAGAGCAAGCTCCTCGTCGTCCATATCATCTCCACGAATCTCGTATCATCGGAATCATCATTTGATTTTAATGCAATGGATTTCTTACCTCTTGGATCTTCGTCTTCATTAATTCGTTCCACTTCATAAGACTTAAGAGTTCCAATTAGCTCGTCGACAGATAGAGGCATAATTCTTTGCGTCTCTCTTATTAAAGTCTTTATATGATTCCAATCCTTGGAGAGTCCACGTGATAGCTTGTTCACCTTCATGGGATCAGAAATTTTTTGTCCTTGGTTCTCAAGACCATTGACAATATCTGTAAAACGACTAAACATGTCAGTTATAGATTCTCCTGATTTCATTTTGAAGGCTTCATATTGACCGAGGAGAATGTTGATTATGGTCTCCTTCACTCGATCTGTTCCTTCATAGGTGATATGTAATCTGTCCCATACTTCTTTTGCTGTAACACAGGAAGATATTCTGTTATATTCAGTTGGAGACAAGGCACAATAAAGAGTAAATTGCTTTTGCATCGAGTGCTTGTCTCTTGTTTATCTCTTCCTGAGTCATTCCGCTAGTCTCAACAGTTTCTTTCCCTCTTTCAGAGACTGATGCAGCAGTAGAAGTGATTCCTCTTTCCACAACGTCCCATTCCAGAGGATCCTTTGATCGTAGGAAAGCTTTCATCTTGTTCTTCCAGATGTTGTAATCCTTTCCATCAAAGTAGGGTGGTCTAGTATTGCTTTGCCCTTCCACCAGCCCTAGTGCTAGCATACTAGCCATGGATCTTTTACTCTGAAGTAAAACACTTCAAATAAAGTAAGAACACGGGCTCTGATACCAATTGATATAGCTAGTACGAGTACCTAGAGGGGGTGAATAGGTATATAAAAGATTTTTCTTGATAATTTCTTGATAATTGCGCAATACTTAAACAGTTGAAGAATTTGTGATAAGTAATAATCAATATAAGACTAAGTAAAGGAAAGAGAGAATTGAACATGCGATTTATAGTGGTTCAGCTTGATTCAAGCCTACATCCACTCTTCTGCATTGACAGCCAATTGGCTGGATTCCACTATGAACAAAGAGATGTTACAGTGTTAATCTTCCTTGATTTCTAGGTGTAGATGATCTACCACACTCACTCAAGGTATCACCAAGTATGGACACTCTCTGTGTATACAATTTCGCTCGGAATGAATCGACTAATAATCAAGATGCTTCAGACTCTGGAATTTCTCTATCGTTCACGTACTTAAACAACTAGAACGTCTTCCTTTTTATACTCCTTTATGCCATCATACCCGTTGGCACTTTCCAAAGGAATTCCTCCAATCTACCTGTTGAACGGAATCAATCAAGAAGATCATTCGAGCTATTAAAGGAAACGACGATAGCCCATCAATCTGTTCGCCCATACAATCGGGATTTTGGTTTCCAAGAATAGAACATTCCAAGAATATTTCGTCGACCATCGGATCTTCAATTGATCTAGATAAGAACAAAAGAATCCGTTATATTTATCCAACCAAAAAAATATTCTCCGAGAGAATAGGATTAAATCCTCAACCATATACTTCGACTCTGGATTTCCTTCGTCCTTTGGATCGAAAGGCTGTCAATGAGAATAGTCTTGAGTCTTGAGTTTTGAGTCTTGAGTCTTGAATCTTGAGTACGGTAATCGAAAGTCTTGGACTTTAAACTCGACGATCTGCGAAGATATCCAGACTAGGCGATAGAAAATTTTTGTCGGCTTCAAAATATTTTGGAAAGATTTCTCCAGCAAAGTTCTCATCCAATTTTTTAGCAATCCTAGGACCACATTGCCTAGTCCAGTTTGCAGCCTCATCCCTTTGTTTGTGCAGCCGAGTCATAACCATAACCCTTATGTTTTCAAGCATCGAGATAACTTGGTTTGTATCTGGCATATATTATCCTCTCATTGAATGATTTGCAGATGTTGTTATTTATATTATCGCACTTGAATTCCTCATTGAAGAACGCCCTCACCAATACTTTGGTTATATTTGGAATAGTGCATTATAACCTTCCATTGTCAATTGAAGTAGTTCTTCTTTGGCCATCCTAAAATCAGCCATATTCGTGCTCTTTGCTAGCTGCCAAAATTTGAACTGCAGCTTCTCCCCTTTATAGTTCTTTCCCCAATTTGCGTATATGTGCCGCGCACATATTCAATGCTTGGCATAAGGCAACAACTCAGCTATTGCTGGAACCGGTCCTTGCAATAATTCAAAAAAAGAAAAGAAATGTAAGCAAATGACATGTTCATATCAACAAGCAAACAATTGACCAAATCTTTCAAAGAGTACCTTCTGTTGGTCACTCATGAACGCCCACTCTGCACCATTTGTTATCTCCAAATCAGCCATCAAATTTTTTAGGAACCAGGATCAATTGTCCTTGTTCTCTACCTTCACAACAGCCCAAGCCAGTGGAAACATCTGGTTGTTTGCATCTATTCCAATTGCAGCCAGCAATTCTCCCTTGCACAAGCCCTTCAAAAAACACTCGTCCAATCCTATAATCCGTCTACAACCAGATAAAAATCCTCGTTTGCATGCATCGAAGCAAACATAGAACTTATCAAAATTGGTCCCAATATCAGGAAGTGGTCTCTCCACAACCTCTACATACACTTTACTTGAAGGATTTTGCAGCCTACACTTCCAAGCATAATCCCACACCTGTCCATATTTGCTGATGTATTGATCAATGAGTATCTTCATCACCTTTTGCTGTTGTTCTTTTGCATTGATTCCTGCTTATATTGATGCCAACCTGCTCCTTCACCAGCAACTTGAACTGAGTACTATTCATCTGAGGCATCATCTTAATCAAATTAAAGAAGTGCTTGCACAACCATGCACTTGTTACCTTTTTATTTTCAAAATTAATGGAACAAGTATGTTCCTCTTCGTACGCTCTAATCTGGAAAGATCCACTTCTCTTAACAAATGCGCCATAGATTCTCCATGGACAATTTTGCTGCGAACACTTAGCTCTTACAAAGGCCTTAGTGTTTCTAATGAAGTCAATGTTCCTCTGTGCAGCAATGTAGTTCTTCAGTATAGCTTCCCTAAATTGTTTTGCATCTTGAAATTTCATACCTACCGACAAAGTAGGAGAGGTAACGGATGGATCATAAGAAGCAAACTTACTTTTCCTTCTCCTTGTATGCACAACTCCTTCATCTTCTTCAAGCTCATCCTAGGAAGTAACATTCTTAAGGCTTTCTTCATAATCAGTCTCCTCACCAACGGTAACAACATCTACAGGGCCTTCGGCCCTATTTGGAACTTCATCAGCTACCTGCAAAACTGCAAATTTATTTGTCAAAAAATCCCTTTGCCTTTTTCTTGACTGTACAAGCTCCTTGTCGTCGTTATTACTTGTGAAATTTGCAGTAGGCAACCCTTCATCATCATCATCACTTGATTCAGCTACTCCCAATCTAATCTAGTGATTGTGACATCACCTATGTCATCATCACTATTGGTGAACTGCATCTGCACTCTTCTCCTCTCTATCATGTCTATCCTGCCTTTCTTCGACCCTAACCTCAGTACTACCTTGAATACCATTTCCTTCTTGTTCTATTTGGGCGCTTTCTTCATCATCATCTTCATCCTCACTTTCATTGTACTCAACATATATTTTTACCTCTTCACCATGAAGATAATGGTATAGAATATCCCTAAAACTGTTATCGTTTTCTATGGTTCGCAAACCATCTCTTAAACCTTTCCCAGGAATACAATACAGCAACTTATGAACTTTACAAGGCAAATAAGTTAGTATATCCCTAACAAATCCTATATAAGATGCCTTCTTAATGTCGACAAAAATGGTGCCCTCATTTCCATCCTCATACTCCCACTCATCCTCTCCAATTACAAATTCCCCACCATAGCAAACTATGACAGCGACATAATCCTTGGCATGAGCCATTTTTGTACCAACAACAAGACAAAGAATAATTAGTTTTGGGACCACATCCACAAAGAACAATAGACAATCGCACAAGGGAGTCCCCCCACTCTCATAGACTTTATTAAACAGGTCCTCACACTGACAATATGCCCCTATATAACAACCAAAAAATAGGTCGACACTTTAATAATTTACTTCCCTTTCCCTACAATATTAATAAAAAATAGAGGCCCCCACACTGAGAATATGCCCCTACATGATAGCTAAGAGGTCGCCACTTTAATTATTTGCCTTGCTTTCCATTCCCTTAAAATATAAACCAAAAACAGAGATCTCCACAACAAGCATAGGTCCCCACAACAAGCACATCCCAAGCAATTTTGTCTACTATCTTTTGCTGAACTAAACCTGCGATGTGAGAATGTACATCCACTTAATCAAATATATTTTTCCTGTGAAAACACATATAGAATTTCATTAAGGTAAGCTTGATGTAAAATTATAGGGTGAAAGTTTTGTTTCTCATCCAGCCAAGAGGAGAAATCATACCCTAATCTATAATGTTTGGCCATTAATATATTGTGTCAAGAGGTCATTACACAATCCAAGCCCTAAATTTATCCATTGCACAGTAGACTAATACTACATGTCAAAAGAGCTCATAGTTTATAAACTTTAAAATGAGGTACTTACATGTGGTTTCAAATTTGTCCCTTGCAGGTAAATGAACTTATATAAAGTATCAAAACAAATTTTGCACTCCTTAATGCCCTGCATATATGTCGACTATCTGATTAGAAACAACAATCAGGAAAGAAGACTAAAAGAATGAAAAGATCAGAATCAAAGGAACAAAAGCAGATTGATAGCAAAGTTGCGTGCTCTTTGCAGAGCACTTAAAGGCCATTATTCCAGCCACCTGATTCAATAACTTTTCACTCAAACACATTAGTTCCTAGTTCCACATTAGTCAATATTTCGTCTCACTCGAGCCTCGACTATAGAAATCATCGACTGAGGCGAGCATCTCCACACAAGGGAGTAACCAAACAGAGCGTGCACATTTCAACAGCATTTCCATCGGAGCCTTAATAAAATAATCGAGCGAGCCCTAATTTCATCACGAGAGAGGGGGAAAAGGGGCCCAACCTGGAGGAGTGACGATGGTGAGCGGGGATGACGACCAACGATGTTGAGTGGCTATGACAACCAACAATGTCGACCAATGACCACCTATGAGCGTGAGCGGCGACGGAGAGAAGGGCGGCGACGGCGTGAACGGTGATGGAGAGAAGGGCGGCGACGACTGAGATCTAATGTGAACGCAGATGGGAAGGAACGGCAACGGCTAGGTGTGCTTAAGCCAAAATGACCTAAACGACGTCGTTTAACACCAACGAAAAACGACGTCGTTTAGGTCAGCTCACTCAGTGTGGATGGATGACGTCGTTTTGTCGTCCACATGGGTTTTTTTCTTTAAACGTTTGCCACCTCAGTAAAAGAAGTCGCCGGGAAATGCCACGTATGCAATTTGGCCGGATTGGCACTCAAGTGATCCATTTTACTCCGATTTTGGCACTTAAGTGTACCTTTTGTAACTTTTGGCACTTAAGTGTCTCTTTATGCCAACTTTTGGCACTCCAGGGGTCCGTGTCCCTTGATTTTGACTATCTTAATGCCCACGGCATTTTTCTCTCCAAACTTTTTGAAACACTAAAACTCAATTTTTTTCCTGCTTGATGAAGTAAGAAGTCTATCCCACTCTCGTGGCACTATTCTATTCAAATCTTATTTTTCCAGATAGGGTATCTTTCATTTTCACTTTTCGAAAACAAAACCATGTCATCATTTTGGATGAATTGGCAGAAATCATCCGAACCAAGTACAATGTATTAAAAAAGATTCCAATAGAGCATGATAAAGTCTATAGATTTATGCTTGAAACTCCAAACTTAGCTTTTGGCTCAAAAAATATCATCCCATTGAATGTATAGCCTCTCAAAATGAATATCATCTAAAAGATTTTGACCCTCTACTTGCGTTCGAAAACATCTTACACAAACGATATATCTCGTAATGAGGCAAGAATCATCTAGGCCATTCTCACAAAATTTGATTAATTCCCTCACTTCCCTCTCTCTCTCTCTCTCTCTCTCTCTCTCTCTCTCTCTCTCTCTCTCTCTCTCTCTCTCTCATGACAAACAAACTGCCCTATGATGCCCTCATCACTCATATCTTCCAACACAAAAACATAAACTTCTCTAATGTTGCCCTTAAAGGCATGGCAAATGTTGAACATGTGCAAATATAAAGACTGAAAATCTTTTATATATATAGTGTTTCAAGAGAAACTCTCTCTTTCAACTATTTCTCTGAGTATTGTATTCTTGTTATCTGAGTAATTGCGATACAGATTAAGTGTACAAGAGTAAGAGTAGTAGCTGAGTTTTGATAGTGTGATCTATCGTGAAAAAAAATAAATACTTGCTAGTTGTAACTTTCTGAGCAAATTATTAGAGAAATCTAGCCCAATTTGTGGCTGTTAGTCCAAGGAGTGGACGTAAGCTTAGGGATAAAGCTGAACCACTATATATCTTGGTGTGCTACTATTTTTCACTCTCATTACTTCCACAAGCATACAAGTTGCTCACAAGTTTTTAAAAATTACCCTGACTAGATTTTTACTTGGCGTCAATTAATTTTCGTGAAAGATTGTCAAAGTTCTAAAACAATCTATTTACCCCCTCTAGTTGTGTCATTAGCCTCCAACAAAGGTAGCTCCCATGCCTTGCAAAAGATAGTGGCTGGAGATCTCCCCATAAGACCAAATCCGGAGCATGGCCTTAAAAGGCTCCTCAGTTCAATGAAGGGTTTTACACTATGGTGGGGTAAATTAGCTAAGAATTCGGGTCCCAATACTTTGAGGAAATAAAATAGTAGGGGGTGGAGTGTTGAAAATATAATATTAATAATACACGAAAACGACAGGATCTTACAATTTATATCAATGCGAAATCACCAGAGAAATAACGAGAAATAGTAAGGACATCAAATGTTTATGTGGTTCGGTTCAAGTATCGGTATCTAAATTGACGAGAGGGTCGGCAGCAAATAATCTACTATAATAAGAGAATTAGAGTTTACAATTATTCACACGCTCAAGTATTTCTCACATCTAAGATTAAACACAAACCCAAAGTATTTATAAATAAACAACTCATTTGGACATAAACTCATGGCACAAAATCACTGCACATTCAATCTCAAAATAAAACGCTTTATGTATGCCGAAACGAAGAACTCGTATGCTTGTTCTCTTCTTTCCGTACAGGTTCACGTTCTTCTCTCTTCATGCGCAACTCTCTTCAGCTTAACGTGCGGCTTCGACATGCAGCTTCTACGTGCGGCTATCTCCTTTGATAAAAGAGACCCTAACCTTTTTATATTATATTATGTGCTCAGAGTTAAAACTTTGACTTTGGACCCACGTGGATTCTTTTCTTCAAAATTCGTATTCTACTTCTGCACAAAGAAGAAAAGAAAACCTTTACTATATCTTTATTTTTATTTCCTCTTTTGTCTTATAGCCGTAGATAATGTTTTCCTTTCTTTTGTATGCCAAAAGAAAGTCTAACAAGAGGAAAACTTTTTCATCCGATTTGTAATCCACTTGGGAAATCTTTCCCAACAAATTCGATTTAACAAATCGTTATTCAAATTCAAACCCGAGACATTAATTTAACATGGAGGCAACTCCTACACCTCAAAAAATGTGGTGGTCAAGGACCTCCCTGTAAGACAATGGTCCTAAATATGACCTTAAATTGCTTCGTTTAGACTCTGGGATGTAAAAATTCAGAGGTACCTTCCTAAAGAAGGGAAGAAAAAATATCTCTTCAATTGGGTGGCTGAGGTGTATAGGTACCAGCACATTGAAATAAGGAATGCAATTCTATTAACCAACCGAGGGTTACCTAGCAAGCGGGGTAACCCTCAGTCGTATAATAAATTATTGTCAACATATAATTAATTATTTTCCCAAAAGTCTAAAATATATATATATTTGCAAATTGAAATGCTAGATGAATGGATTATCTCTATATGTTTTGTAAAATAGAATCGGAAAACGTTTATTGGACTTTGTAACGAATGGGCCTATTTTAGCAATAAAATGAAAAGGTTTAGACCTCAAAAGACCCAAGTTTATCTCTCACTTAAGCCGACGATGTTATTCCCCAGTCCATTCGTTAGTTTTCTTGCAGCTTTTGTTTAATAAAAGAAGAGGAACAGAGATATAGAAGAGAGAAGGAAAGCACGAGAAAACAGAGGATGAAGAAGAGAAATCGGGAAAGGGATCATTTTTATCGATGCAACGAAACAGCTGACGTGGACTTTACATCAAATAGAAAATTTCTCTTTACATACGATTGTAAGCTGCGAAAGCACACCCAATTTTTCATAGCTAGAATCAAGGAAACATATATCGTCACGAAAAGAAATTTGTGCACTTGATTTGGAATCTATCGTTCTAAATGCGGAATAGCAACAATCCAAAGCCTAAGTTCAAAGTTCAGGTTCTTCTCTTCTATCGTCCTCTATATCATTGACTCAATGAGACTGTCTTCACCCTTAGCGTTCAATAAACGTTTCTTATGTGAGGTTAGTTATACGTAAGGATTAGAGGATAGACTCCAAAGCCTAAGTTCAAAGTTCAGGTTCTTCTCTTCTATCGTCCTCTATATCATTGACTCAATGAGACTGTCTTCACCCTTAGCGTTCAATAAACGTTTCTTATGTGAGGTTAGTTATACGTAAGGATTAGAGGATAGACTTGACCACTATTTATAGAGTTTTAAGTCACAGGCTCTTTCATCACAGGCCGGGCTTTACTCGGTCAATACTAGTCAGTCCTATATTAAATTAATTAAGAAATCTTATATCTTACTTTATTAGATTAATTTCGTAGAATGGTAAATTACAATATTAGCCCATATCAGATGAACTCTTACAAAGATAACAAATTCGAAAGGCACAAGTTGACCATAAATTTGCTTATCACAACACCTGAATTTGTAATTTCATAATAAATATTGTGGTCCCTCCACAACTAAATTATCACGCTCGGTCATACTCTCACTCTACTTTTATTCCCTTGAGAAAAGACATAGATCAAGAGTTAAAAAAAGACAAGGAGCAAGTGGCACAGAAACATGAGTTAATTAATTCCCCCATAATGCATTGTTTAATACATAAACCTTCCTTTCTGCCGAACAAGTACATGATTGCATTCTTTATGTTTCTTCCCTTACATTATAGGCGACAAACGTCTGCAAATTTAACCACCGGCCGCGATGGCTTCGCTAAATAAGGCCCTACTAATCCTCAGCCCAGAAGTGAAGGGTTCAAAACCCAAGAGAGGCGCTAGGTGTCTTAAGTGTGACTCCAGGGGTGGTGGGTCCTCCTGCTTACGTCTTCCCTAGGGTTTACGGCGCGGCTGTCGGCTGCAAGCCGGTTCTTCCAGCACCAAAAAAAAAAAAAAAAAAACATCTGCAAATTTAACCACATTTGTACATGATATTGCTAGTACGAGTACCTAGAGGGGGGTGAATAGGTATACAAAGATTTTTCTTGATAATTTCTGTATACTTGCGCAATACTTAGACAATTGAAGGATTTGCGAAGAGTAATAATCAACGTAAGACTGAGTAAGGAGAGAGAGAATTAAACACGCGGTTTATAGTGGTTCGGCTTGATTCAAGCCTACGTCCACTCTTACGCGCACCGACAGCCAATTTGGCTGGATTCCACTATGAACAAAGAGATGTTACGGTGTTGATCTTCCTTGATTTCTCGGTGTAGATGATCTACCACACTCGCTCAAGGTATCACCAAGTATAGACACTCTCTGTGTATACAATTTTGCTCAGACTGTATCGACTAATAATCAAGGTGCTTCAGACTCTGGAATTTTTCTATCAATCACGTTTTTAAACAACTAGAATGACTTCCTTTTTATACTCCTTTATGCCATCATACCATTGGCACTTACCAAAGGAATTCCTCCAATCTACCCGTTGGACGGAATCAATCAAGAAGATCATTCGAGCTATAAAAGGAACCTGACGATAGCCCATCAATCCTGTTCGCCCATACAATCAGGATCTTGGTTTCCAAGAATAGAACATTCCAAGAATACTTCGTCGATCATCGGATCTTCAATTGATCTAGATACGAACAAAAGAATCCGTTGTATTTATCCAACCAAAAAGATCTTCTCCAGACGATAGGATTAACTCCTCAACCATATACTTCGGCTCTGGATTTCCTTCGTCACTGGATCGGAAAGACTGTCAATGAGAATAGTCTTGAGTCTTGAGTCTCAAATCTTGAGTCTGGTAGTCAGAGAGTCTTCAAACTTTAAACTAGACGATCTGCCGATACCCAGACTAGACTGAAGGAAACGTTTTGTCAGCTTCAAAATATTCTGGAATGATTTCTCCAACAATCTCCCCCTTTTTGATGGTGACAAAACTTTCCTGTAGATTTGAACCACTTTGACCTGCAAAAACATTTCTCAAGCAATATGGCAATCTCATAAAGATTAACAAAGCAACCAGACTCTGCATCCATAGAAAATTGGTTAGTCTTTCATGAGTAATACCATATAACAACACTTGATATGAATGCAATAGTCAAGCATTAAAATCCACAACCAATTCAGTCAAGTTCAAGTTCACACCCAAGATTGCTCAAGTCATAAACAAAAAAAAAAAAAAAAAAAAACTTAAAGTCAAAGAAATTTGAAGAAAAAGTTGGTTGATTGGTTGGTTCGTTGGTTCAAATTGCTTTTCTCCCCCTTTTTGTCAACATTAAAAAGGTGAGAAAGATGTCATGTCTCGCTTGGGAATGCGCACAACGGAAATCTCCCATGGACTGGACTACTCCTTCTAGCTTCTTCAAGTCTTTCCTTAGTTGAGCTACCTCTTCTCCCTTGACATTGGCTTGAAGTTGCAGAGCGAGGTCTTTCATTTTATCCTCCGGGAACTGAAGATGCTTGTCCAGCATTCTTCAAGGCTTGAATTTCACAGTCCAGAGCATAGATTTGGCCACGCATTTCCAGAAGAATATCCATGATACGACGAAAATCTGCAGAATTGTCCGTCTGAGTACTTGCATTTGCTCTTTCCGATGGAGTGAATGCAGACGATGGCGCTTCAGTATAGTCTTGCAGATTTGGTTCTGACATATCGTGACCTTCTTCAGGCAATTGAGAAGCCTGAAATTCTTCTGGGGCTGCTGGAGATTGTCGTAGACCTTCACTATTGGCAGCATGAGGTGAGGACCTTTCTTGCTTGCCAACTCCCCCTGTCTCTAGGACATCAAGAGGGGAAGAGTGATGATCATGCTCTTCTGTATCCTTCTCTCCAGATTCAGCTGCAGACTTTTCTTGCTCTTCTTCTTCTTCTTCTTCAGCTTCTTTCTCCTTCTCTCTCTGCTCTTCTTCTTCTTCTATGATCTTGTCTTTTTCTTCTTCTTCTCTCTGTTTCTTCTGCTGTTCTGTTGATTGGGGAACAAAACATCTTGTCCTAATTAAGGCAGTGATTGTGAAATCTTCCTCCTCATCTTCATCCTCCAAGATGAGAGTTCTCTTCTTTTTGGATGGGGCACCAATGGCTTCCTTTCCCTTTCTTTTTGAAGCAGATGGAACTGGAGTCTTCACTCTGAATTTCTCCATTGCCTTAGAAAGTTCTTTCAGACGCATCTTTGTCAACATCTTTAAACCTACCACCATCTTATCGCACGGTTGAACACAGAGAGTGTGTGGAGGTTCAATATTCATGTGTCTGAAGATCCTGGTCACCAGACCTGGATAAGGCAATTGTCCCTTGTCTTTCGACATTGCTCTGTACATGTGAAAGAGAATAGTGTGAGGGAGAGAGAACTTCTTCCCTGAGTTGATTGCATACATCAATTTTGCTTCGGAATTAGACACATCAGTCTTTGATGTAGACTTCGGCCTAATGCAATTGATAACAATTTTGTGCAACACAATATTGATGGCACGCATCCTTGAATAGATGATTTTTCCTCAATATCTTTATCCTCGACAAGGTCCATTGTGGCACGAGCAACTGAGACTTTGACTGGTTGATATCGTGCCCGTTCGACTCCAAGTATGTCCGCCAACATGTCCACATCCAACACATAATCCTGATCTCGAACACTGAAAGATATTCTATTCGCATCGATAAAGCTAAGATTTGAATAGAAATATGCAGTCAGTTGTGCATATCCATCAGTGGTGTCAGTGCAAAAACGTTTCAGTTGAAGCAGACTGAACTTCTCTCTCAAGTTCACATTCACAGCATCCAAGAAATCGAAGTCGACACTCCTAGGGTTTATCACCCCTCGTTTCAACAGTCTGAAAAACAAATTTTCCTGTTCTTTTGATTTGAATAACTCCATCCTCTTTCCCTTCACCTTCGCAGCAACACCCAATCTCGGTTGAAAATCAGTGAACATTTTTTCATCGTCGTTCCCATCAATCAAATTTGGGCCCGACATCCGAGGGTCACTCGGAATATTTGCAAGCGCTTCCTCTGCTTTACCTTTGGGAGCAATTCCCAAATCCTCCATTTTCTTCAGAAAAATGTACTCATTCCCATAGTTCTTTTCTTTAAGAAAATCATCCACATATTTCATCGGAGTCGCAGTACTTTTCAACGCACGGTAAAGTGTGTAAATAAACGAGGGTTTTTGGACTCTTACTGGGTCTGCGTCCTCGATTATCTCTTCTTCTGGATGTTGACCCGCACCTTGTGGGGTAGAAGGCGTTGAGTGACGTGGTGGAGAATGAATCGAGTTTTGATGCTGACTCGATAATTCTTCATCTTCTGTGAGATCGAAGTGGGTAGGTCCCTCCTTCATCCTCTGTGGTCCCCTTGTCGCGATTCTTGAGGACTTCCTTGAAGACGACATCCTTCTTGTCTCTAAAAGATTTCTTTGCTTGCTTTCCCAAGAAAATATGACAACTTTCTCGAGGATGAACTTCGAAGTAGAAACCAGTTTGAGAGGAGAATGTTTTTAGGGTTTTGAAGATTGAAGGTGGAAACTGTATATATATATAACTCGGTTTTGAAAAGGGGAAGTTTAATCGGTACAAGGAAAGTGTACGAATACCTCTTTTTGAAATCGATAATTGCCAAAATTAATCATTTTAAAAAGACAAGTTTTTCAATTTTCATGACTACAAAATAACTGAATGAAAGATCATACCTTTTCGAGTTTAGATAACAACTTACAGTCTATAGTCATCAACGTCTGAGTCTGAGAGATTTGAGTCTGAGAGATTTGAGTCTGACGGTCATCAACTTTCTGAGTCTGAAGGTTGGAGAGTCTCTAGACTTTAACTTCTTCGAGCTTCAAAATGTTGAGTCTGGAGCGGATAAAATCAAATTGATTTTTCTCCAAAGGCTTTGTGAATATATCCGCTAGTTGACTTTTTGAATCAACAAATTGAATCGAGATTTCTCCACTTTGAATATGATCTCTAATGAAGTGATGTCGAATTTCTATATGCTTTGCTCTTGAATGAAGAATTGGATTTTTGGTGAGATTGATTGCGCTGGTGTTGTCACATTTGATTTCTGTGCATGAGTCTTCAATCCCAAAGTCTTGTAGCTGTTGTTTTATCCATAGAATTTGTGAACAACAGCTTCCAAGGGCAACATACTCTGCTTCTGTTGTTGAGAGAGCTACAGTGCTTTGTTTCCTTGAAAACCAAGACACTGTCCTGCTTCCAAGCAACTGGCAAGTTCTTGAAGTACTTTTTCTATCGACTCTGCAGCCAGCCAGATCTGCGTTTGAATATCCCAGAAGATTAAAGCCTCCCTTCTTAGGATACCAAAGACCAATACTTGAAGATGAAGCAACGTATTTAATAATACGTTTTGCAGCACTGAGATGAGATTCTCTAGGATCTGATTGAAACCTAGCACAGTAACAAACACTCAACAAAATGTCGGGTCTAGAAGCAGTAAGATAAAGAACTGAACCGATGATGCTCCTGTACAGCTTTTGATCAACTTTTTTCCATTCCTCATCTTTGTCTATTTTCAAAGAACTTGACATTGGTATATCAGTCTTCTTGCAATTTTCCAATCCAAATCTTTTGACAAGATCATTAGCATATTTTTCTTGGTAAATGAAAGTTCATTCCTTCAATTGCTTTATTTGAAGGCCAAGAAAGAATGTTAATCCTCCCATCATACTCATTTCAAACTCATCTTGCATAGACTTAGAAAATTTCTTGCATAGACTTTCATTAGAGGATCCAAAAATAATGTCATCCACATATATTTGAACGAGTAAAAAGCTTTTATTTTCCTGTTTGATAAATAAAGTAGTATCTACTTTACCTTTGACAAAACCATTCGTAATAAGAACTTACTTAGTATGTCGTACCAAGCTCGAGGTGCTTGCTTTAGACCATACGGGGCCTTTTCGTCGAAGACCGAGTCGGCTTCTTTGGGTCTTCAAATCCAAGCGGTTGTTCCACATAAACTTCCTCTTGGATAAATCCATTTAGAAAAGCACTTTTGACGTCCATTTGGAATAACCTGAAATTTTTGTAACAAGCAAACGCAAGTAATAGACGAATAGCTTCTAACCTTGCTAGAGGAGCGTAAGTCTCATCATAGTCTATTCCTTCTTCTTGCGTGTATCCCTTGGCCACGAGTCTTGCTTTATTCCGTACGACTTTTCCCTTTTCGTTCATCTTGTTTCTGAACACCCATTTGGCTCCAATAACAGTTTTACCTTTTGGTTTAGACGTCAATTCCCAGACATCGTTAATGTTGAACTGTTTGAGCTCCTCTTGCATAGCTTCGATCCAGCTTTCATCGATAAAGCTTCTTCTATGCTTTTTGGTTCAATTTCAGAGATGAGAGCAACAGCACTAGACTCTTCACGTCTTTTGGATCTGGTGCGAATTCCTTCATTAATTTCGCCGATAATGAGATCTTTAGGATGACTGGACTTGTGTTTCCAGTTACTGGTTGATTTTTCTGGATGATGATCTCTTTCTTTATTTGAATCTTCATGAACATCTTGACGCTGGTCTTCCAGAGTCTGAGATACTTTTTGAGTTGTAAGCTTTGGAAGGTCTGGAGCAGGTTCAGACTCTTCATATTGAGTCTGACTGGATTCATCTTGCGTAGAGTCTTGAAATTTGACATTCATTGACTCCTCCCCAGACTGGCTCTTCTTATTGTAGACTCGTAGGCTTTGCTTGATGTAGAATATCCAAGGAAGATGCCTTCATCTGATCTTTCTTCAAACTTACCAACTCGATCTTTTACATTTTTCAATATAAAGCATTTGCAACCGAACACATGAAAGTATGAAACAATAGGCTTCTTACCTTTGAATAATTCATAGGGGGTTTTCTCAAGAATAGGTCTTAGGAAGACTCTATTGATGATATAGCATGCTATTGAAACAGACTTCAGCCCAAAATCGTGAAGAAATTTTGCTTTCAATTAAAAGAGTTCTAGCCATTTCTTGAAGAGATCTATTCTTTCTTTCCACAACTCCATTTTGCTGAGGAGTGTATGGAGAGGAGAACATATGCTTAAATCCAGATTCATCACACAATTTTGTGAAATCTTGATTTTCAAATTCTCCTCCATGATCTATTCTTATACTTGAGATAACACATCATTTTTCATTTTAAACCTTTTTGGCAAATTTTTCAAAATACGAAAAGGTTTCTGACTTACTTGCAAGGAAATATACCCAAGTAAAGCGAGAGAAATCATCCACAATTACTAGGCAGTATTTCTTACCTCCAATACTCTGGGTTCTGGTTGGTCCGAAGAGATCCATATGCAGCAACCGTAGTACATGATTAGTAGAGACATGATTCATTTGCTTAAATGAATTTCTTACCTGTTTTCCCGAATACGGGGTGTGCATGGATCGAACTTTTGATATGGTAATTTGGGTAAACCTCGAACAAGCTGCTTTGATGAGATTTTGGCTAATTGCTTCATATTGACATGGCCAAGCTTTCGTGCCATAAGCTTGCTTCATCTTGATTGAGATAGACATTGAGATTCATTCAATTTCATGTCTAAGAGGTAGATGTTTCCATGTCTTCGACCCATGAAAGACGAGTAGAGTCTTTACTAATTCCATAGCAAATTCCTTCTTGAAAGGAGATCTTGAAACCAAAGTATCACACGGTTGGCTAATCTTTGAGGAGGTTATAGTTGAGTCCTTCCACTAGAGAAACATTGTTTATTGTGAGATTTCCAATTTTCACATTTCCAAATCCCACGATGCTTCCTTTGCCGTTTCCTCCAAATGAAACATTTCCGCCGTTTACTTGAACAAGCTTTACAAAGCACTTTGAGTCTCATGTCATGTGTCTTGAACATCCGCTGTCAAGATACCATTTTATCTTTTTCTTGACGGAGACCTGCATTTAAAAGAGAGTCTCAAGTTTTCTTTGGTACCCAAATTTTCTTGGGTCCTTTGGTGTTAGTAGGATAAGCATTATTAGGCCATACTTTCTTAACAGGTTTCCAAACCATAGGACATTCTTTTTCAAAGTGATCCTTCTTGTTACACTTTGAACACCTTAGAGCATTTCGACCAACGAGACTTTACAAAAACTTTCTTGAAATGATTTTTGTAAGCCTCTCTCTACGGTCTTTTCTTTATTCTTTCTTTAACTTTAGGAAAATCAATCAAGGGAATTGTTTCCGCTGTCATGCCTAGACCAGACTTATTGAAGTAAGGTCTTTGAACTGAAAGAACTTTTTCAAGCTTTTTGGATCCTATCGAAAACTCCTTTGAAATGTTTGATAAGTCCGTTTTTAAGAAAACATTTTCTTTCAAAAGATCATCTTCTTTTTCTTTAAGAGCATAAACATTTAGGTCTAGACTTTTAACTCTTTCTTCTAAAATGACTTCCTTTTGTTTTAGAGCTGAGTTTTCCTTTTTAAGTTCGGAAATCCTTTTGAGAAAAGTCTTAAGACTGAAACACAGTTCATCAATATATTTAGAGACTTTGAAAGGAATTTTAAAATCACTTACCTCAAATTCACTGTCTGAGTCTGATCCAAAATCTGAGTCTGAGTCTGAATGTGCCATCAAACATATGTTGGCATATTCATTATCACTTTCTTCACATTCTGTATCACTCCTGGTTTCGGCTTTGAGAGCTTTTCGAAACTTCTCAGCTTTTCCTCTTTTCTTCTTCAGAAGAGGACAGTTGGGTCTGATGTGTCCCTTCTTCTTACATTCGAAGCAAGACTACATCTTTGTTTGGTTCCTCATCATCAACAGACTTGGTCTCTTGTGTCTCGGAAACTTTGTTTCTTTAAGTTGAACTTCTGCTTTTTCTATTCAGTTTTCTAAATCTTCTTATCATGAGGGCGAGCTCCTCATCGTCCATATCATCTTCAGAATCTGCATCATCAGAGTCATCATTTGATTTTAATGCAATAGATTTCTTACCTCTTGGATCTTCGTCTTCATTAATTCGTTCCACTTCATATGATTGAAGAGTTCCAATCAGCTCGTCGACAGATAGAGGCATAATTCTTTGCGTTTCTCTTATTGAAGTCTTTATATGATTCCACTCCTTGGAGAGTCCACGTAGTAGCTTGTTCACCTTCATGGGATCAGAAATTTTTTGTCCTTGGTTATCAAGACCATTGACAATATCTGTAAAACGACTAAACATGTCAGTTATAGATTCTCCTGGTTTCATTTTGAAGGCTTCATATTGACCGAGGAGAATGTTAATTCTAGTCTCCTTCACTCGATCTGTCCCTTCATAGGTGATGTGTAATCTATCCCATACTTCTTTTGCTGTAACACAAGAAGATATTCTGTTATATTCAGTTGGAGATAAGGCACAATATAAAGAGTAAATTGCTTTTGCATCGAGTGCTTGTCTCTTGTTTATCTCTTCCTGAGTCATTCCGCTGGCATCAACAGTTTCTTTTCCTCTTTCAGAGATTGATGCAGCAGTAGGAGTGATTCATCTTTCCACAACGTCCCATTCCAGAGGATCCTTGGATCGTAGGAAAACTTTCATCTTATTCTTCTAGATGTTGTAATCCTTTCCGTCAAAGTAGGGTGGTCTTGTATTGCTTTGCCCTTCCATCAGCCTTGGTGCTAGCATACTAGCCATGGATCTTTTACTCTGAAGTAAAACACTTCAAACAAAGTAAGAACACGGGCTCTGATACCAATTGATATTGCTAGTACGAGTACCTAGAGGGGGGTGAATAGGTATACAAAGATTTTTCTTGATAATTTATGTATACTTGCGCAATACTTAGACAGTTGAAGGATTTGCGAAGAGTAATAATCAACGTAAGACTGAGTAAGGAAAGAGAGAATTAAACACGCGGTTTATAGTGGTTCGGCTTGATTCAAGCCTACGTCCACTCTTCTGCACTGACAGCCAATTTGGCTGGATTCCACTATGAACAAAGAGATGTTACAGTGTTGATCTTCCTTGATTTCTCGGTGTAGATAATCTACCACACTCACTCAAGGTATCACCAAGTATAGACACTCTCTGTGTATACAATTTTGCTTAGACTGTATCGACTAATAATCAAGGTGCTTCAGACTCTGGAATTTTTCTATCAATCATGTTTTTAAACAACTAGAACGATTTCATTTTTATACTCCTTTATGCCATCATATCGTTGGCACTTACCAAAGGAATTCCTCCAATCTACTCGTTGGACGGAATCAATCAAGAAGATCATTCGAGCTATAAAAGGAACCTGACGATAGCCCATCAATCATGTTCGCCCATACAATCAGGATCTTGGTTTCCAAGAATAGAACATTCCAAGAATACTTCGTCGATCATCGGATCTTCAATTGATCTAGATACGAACAAAAGAATCCGTTGTATTTATCCAACCAAAAAGATCTTCTCCAGACGATAGGATTAACTCCTCAACCATATACTTCGGCTCTGGATTTCCTTCGTCACCGGATCAGAAAGACTGTCAATGAGAATAGTCTTGAGTCTTGAGTCTTGAATCTTGAGTCTGGTAGTCAGAGAGTCTTCAGACTTTAAACTAGACGATTTGCAGATACCCAGTCTAGACTGAAGGAAACGTTTTGTCAGCTTCAAAATATTCTGGAACGATTTCTCCAACAGTACCAACCTTCTACGAATGTCTCAACAAGTGAAGCTAGGCTGATACGGCTTAGGAACCACGTACAGATCACACTTCCTCCTCTGACTCACACCCAGTGTCTCCCTCATGTCCATTTCTTCACTCTTCATTCCCTCAGGGAGCTCCCAGTTAAAGTGGTACAGCAACATGGCC
Organism: Eucalyptus lansdowneana; assembly: GCA_017140395.1. Taxonomy (NCBI): domain Eukaryota; kingdom Viridiplantae; phylum Streptophyta; class Magnoliopsida; order Myrtales; family Myrtaceae; genus Eucalyptus; species Eucalyptus lansdowneana. The sequence goes on from CM029488.1 coordinate 26,514,593, forward strand.
AGTGGAAGCTCCACATTCGCAATCCCAAAGTTCATCCCCGGACAGATCCTTCTCCCTGCACCAAATGGTATGTACTCAAAGCAAGTCCCTTTATAATCCACCGGGCTGTCCTTGAACCTCTCTGGATAAAAGGACTCGGGGTCGTCCCAGTACTTGGGGTCTCTCCCGATCGCCCACGCATTCACGAGCACCCTGGTCTTGACCGGGATCTCGTATCCATTTATCTCGCACCTCTCTGTGCATTCCCTAGGGAGCAGCAAGGGAATAGAAGGGCGCAACCTCAGGCACTCTTTTATTACCAGCTTCAGGTACTCTAGTTCGGGCAACCCTGTCTCATCTGCCTTGCCTCTCCTCTTGAAGACCTCCCTAACCTCCGCCTGCGCTTTTTTTAGGATTCTCGGATTCTTCATCATCTCCGCCAAAGCCCAATCCACCTGCGTGGCTGAAGTCTCGCTCCCGGCGGCAAAAATGTCCTGCATACACATTTCATGTTCCATTTTCGTTAGAATAACTCGAATTTTAATCCTTAGCCTCAACAAAGAAAAGCTTGGCTCAAACTATTTGATACCATGTTAAAGCATTGCAGTTATATTGAATTAATATCAGTCTTGGGTTCATGCTAATTTAATTTGGGCCATGCTTTGGTCGATACACTTCTTCTCACATCAGTATCACGTTGACAAGTAAAAGTCGACTAATGTCGGACTTTGACTTTGTTCTAAGGTCAAAAAATCCAACTGATTTGAAAGCCCAAAGCTGCAGTTCATTTTTCTTAGGAAAATTGAGCATGATGAAAACAGAAAAACTTCCCTACCAGTAGTACTGCCTTGACGTTGTCAGTGGTTAGAAAAAATTCAGGACCACTAGGATCGGCGAACCTCAAGAGAACATCAACCAAACCATCGTGTGTCGTTTCATCACTGCTTCTGTTAGCCCTCTCTTCCTCCTTTTCTCTGATTAAGTTGTTCATAATCCGGTCCAGTTGCTGACGCAACTTTTCCAGTCGTGGCTTCATCCCGGTAATCACGTGAAGCCACTTCAATGAAGGAAACACGTCCCCAACCTCGAAGCCAGCAGCCAATCGAATTGCTTCTTTGACTATTGTTATGAACTCCTCCTGCTCTTTGACTTTCTTCCCGAAAACTGCAATCGAAGTAGCTCCGTAGTTAGTCGAGAATAGTCTCTGAGTAAGATTGATTGGAGACCCTGCATTAGAAGCGACCCATTTGACGAGATTCGAAATCTCTTCTTCCCTTATATGCCTAAAAGACTGGACCCTCTTGGCACTCAAGAGCTCCAAAGTGCAGATTTTTCGAAGTTGCCTCCAGTATTCGCCGTAAGGTGCGAATGCAATGTCTGTTGATCCGTATGACAGCACTTCTGTAGCAAGAAGCCGAGGCCTAGTTGCGAAAGTAATGTCATGGGTCTTCATCACTTCTCTGGCCATTTCGGCTGAAGATATGACCACATGAGGAACTTCCCCAAACTGCATATGCATCAATGGCCCATATATCTTGGCCAACTCCCACAACGCACAATGAGCCGGTGATCTGAGGAGCTAGTGCAAGTTTCCTATGACAGGGAGCTTCCTTGGACCGGGAGGAAGCTTGGAAAGGCCTTTCACATCGGACTTCTGACTGTATTTTATTGAAGATGAAGAAGGAGACTACAATTAGAAAGGCAAAAACTTGGAAATCCATTTCGGGGAAAAATGAAGGGAAATAACAAAGCTGCCTTTCTGGAGAGACTTTGGTGATGATCAACTTATAAGCTCTTTTGAAGGGCTAAAAGCTGTTTCTGAGAAAACTAGCCTATAAAAAGTTGAAATTGTATTAAAAGTCAATACATATCTCACCTTACCCAAAAAAAAAAAAAAAAATTGAAATTGTCCGTTAGCGAGTTGGGATCTTTGTGCAATCGTGGTATAAGATTCTCACAGGTTTGTCGCTAATGTAATGCTAACATCTGATGGTTGCAATATTATATTGGAAGCATCTTTGATTGGTGAGCTATTTGTTAAAATGGCTAACACAGACATAAAGAGGAGGTGAATTGGTCTATTTTTTTTTTTTTTTTACAGAATACTTTAACGAATTCTTCTCAAAGAAAAACAGTTGAGTAATACAAATGCTTCTATCAAACAAATGATGAAACAGTTGAACAGTTAAAAGAATTTGCAAACTGATTTATTGTGGTTCAGTCATTTTCTTTGATCTACATCTCTTCCCCCAGACTAACGACCATGAATCCGGGCTGTA